>CM060677.1:204096894-205296894 GCA_030686995.1 Artemisia argyi
GTATGATTTTCATCGTAATGGAGCCCAACGCCAAAGAATGCGGTTTTAGAGAAGTTGATTTTCAATCTGGATGCTATATAAAAGCATCTCAAAAAAGGTTCTTAGCATTTTCAAGAGACCAATTTCCTAAAACGAGAACATCATCCGCAAATTGTACGCGAGAAATGTCAACATTATTTGAACCCACTTTGTGGAAAACTAGAAGGGGGGTTGAATAGTTTTACGTCCTTTTTAAATTTATTACCAAAATATTTTGTAGCTTATTAAAAACTTTCGATACGATCTCAAGTGAATTCAAATGACAACCAATATAAGCAATTCTAATCTAATAATGAAAGTATTGAAATGTAATGAAGAAAAGATAGAGTTAGAAAGATCAAACCACAACACGCGAATTTATAGTGGTTCGGCTACAAGGACACCTTCCTTGCCCTACTCCACTCCCCGAGTACCACACTCGAGAGTTTTCTTCACTATGTCAACAAACTTCTTATGGTGGAGAAACCTTACACACCTTGGCTTACACGAGTTAACGACACTAAGCTAAATGTCGAGTTCTAATCGTAGCTAGAACCAATCTCACAACTTCTTCAAGGCTTCACACCTTCTTCACACCTTCACAACTTCTTCAAGGCTTCACACCTTCTTCACACCTTCACAACTTCACACCTTCTTCTACAACTAATTCACAACTACTAAACTACTTTACAACACACCTAGTTTCTACAATCAACAACTTTACACAACACTTTTACAAATATCTAACACAACTACAATATGAAACAAGCTATTCACAACACTACTACAATTAGATGGATGTAGAGGAGTGTTCTTCTTCTTGCACTTGAATGGATGAAGCTTTGGATCACTTGGAAACAAAGACTTATGAATTATATGATCAAAGGATTTTAGATCTAGAAATGGAGGTTGGATCAGAAAGTTTATAGTGCAAAAAGGTGAGAAAAAT
Organism: Artemisia argyi; assembly: GCA_030686995.1. NCBI lineage: Eukaryota > Viridiplantae > Streptophyta > Magnoliopsida > Asterales > Asteraceae > Artemisia > Artemisia argyi. Next base: position 204,097,862 of record CM060677.1, read on the forward strand.
ATGTGAAATGATCCAATATTTATAGGGCCAGAAAATACTGTTCTGGAGCTTGCCGGTCCCCTTAATTAGGGGGCGGTTCTCTTAATTATTAAGGGGGCCACCTAGTAAAATTAAGGGGGCCACCCTCCTAAAAGTTGGAAAAGTTTTTCTGGATAAAATTTGCCCTTTTTGGGTGGAAATTTGAAATCATATCTTTGTAGTTTAATATGGCATTACCAAAAATGATTTACAAATATATATAAAATGTTTATATCATTTTATAAGATGTTATGTCTTAAGACAAAATTTCCTTTGATCATGTAATGCATAAGATGCTTAGTTTATGCATACCTTAAGTGATATTAGATGTAGAGGTAAATATTTGTTACTAAATACTTGTTTACGTCTTAATCTTGACTTAATTTGATTTGAGTTTTGTGATTATCAAAACATAGGTTTATTGAGATATATTAATAACCTTTTTAAAGATTATTTATATCAACAATCTCTCCCTTTTTGATGATTACAAAACTTAAACTCATTAACTAAAAAATTAATTTTTAAACAAGTATTTTAGTGAGTTTATATTTACTTCTCCCCCTTTTTGTAGAATCAAAAAGGTTATGCCGACAATTTTCAAACGTGAAAATTTGACGGGAAGATATCTCCTCCTTGATGTGTACTCCCCCTCGTTTGGGGGCACCAAGAGAACGAGCTATGGAATGCTTTGCAACACAAAAATATTAGAAGCACAGGTATATTCATGCAAACATATATTAGGTGATAAAAAAAACATGGTTTAAAGAAAGCATTCATATAAAAGAAATGCTTGTGTTAAGACACAACATACAAGTAGCAATAAGGATTACAAGTAGAAAAGCTAGTACACAAATAAACAACCAGGAGAATACATCATCATGCGAAGAGTACATTGTCTTCATAGAGCTTGCAAGCAAAAGGGTGGTAGAGGCTTTATTTATTAAGCATAACAAACGCTTAATTTGGAGAGCATGATGGTGATGGTGGAGGAATGGGTGAGAATTGTGGTGGAGGAATGATTGGAGATGATGGTGGAGTTGGTGGTGGTGGTGGGTTGGTAAGCAAATGTTCAATATATGAAAACATATATTGAATTTCATCTCTAAGGCCAAAGATGTCGGTGCGGTTGTGGATACAACAAAGACAAGTATCCCCATGGGATTCAAGTAGCCTCCAAGGCATGGGATTGGCAAAGAATGGTGGTGTAATTGGTGGAGATGAAAGATGAGTATCAAGAGGTGTTATTGGTGAAAGTCAGATGGTAAGATGGGTGGAGATAGGTTCTTGTGTAGGAAGTGGTGATGATACTTGTGGTGACAAGTGTGAGTTGATGTAGTCATTGATTGATGAGGTTGAGGGTATGGAGGATGAGGAAGTTCCATGAGTGGAAGGTGTTTTAGATGGTGCATTGGGTGCACTTGGGGATGAGCATTTGGGTGGAGGTGATGGGGTTTTGTCTTCTTCATTTGTTAAGTCAATGAAGAGTTGTTTTGGGGGGATGATCACAAGCTTTTGTTTCTTGGAGGCTTTGGAGTGTGAGGTGCTTGGTGGAGTCATGATGATTTGGATGATGAATGATGAGATGAAGAATGGTGATTATGGAGGGAATTTATAGTATGGAAATGGTTGTTTTAGGTATATATTTGAAATAGTTGAATGAGATTCTAAAATCAGTTGGGTTAAAATGGGAAATGGTAGCTGATACTAGAGAAAGGGTTCACAAGATACAAAAGAAAACAGTGAACCCAGTTCCAGATGGCCGGTCCCCTTAATTGTATGCCGGCCCCCTTAATGATTAAGGGGACCGCCTAGGGAATTAAGGGGGCCGCCCATCTGGTGTTTTCCCAGACGACCAGAAACCCAAAATTTGCAGAATTTGGTGATTTTTCAAGTGTGTTTTTCCAGCAAGCTCTATTAGAAGTATATACTCTAGGAATGATGATATATAAACATATTTATATAACCAAATTAGCATGCAAATTGACATATTATAATCCATATTGAAAAGAAGCATAGCATAACATTAAGATAGTAGCATGATAATAGTTAAGATCTAAACATCATTCAAGAGATAAACAAGAAGTAACACAAGTATTTCCGAATAAATTGGACAAATAGCAAATCATACAAATGTCTAATAGAACCAAATAATAACAAGTAGCAATACGTCAATATCTCCTACTTCTTCTTCTTTCCAAGCATGTGGGCAATGCTCGCCGTGACATGATCACGGTGACCACCAGTACCAAACGCATTCTCTCGAATGAGTTCTTCCCACTTCTTTATATCTTGGCTTAGCTCTTTGAGGAGGATTTGATTGGCATGAATATCGACATTCTTCGACTTGATTACTCGACTAGTCGTACGACATTCTAGTTCAAGCATTCGACGAATGTCTTCAGGACTAGGGATCTCAGAATAGTAGGGGCCATCCTGAGGAAGATTTCTTTCAAGAAAGGAAAGATCTCATTCATTAGAGAAAACGGCTTGGCCGTTGTATGGGATTAGAAGAATTTGACCAAATTGAGCAAGAGTAAGAGTGATGAATTGATTTTGAATCATGAAGGAAATGAGGATATTACCATAGGGATCGGTTTGCACCGTTACTTGGCTATAGAAATCGAGGATAAAACGAGGAATGATTGGTTCGTTGATTTGGAAAAGACATTCAAAACGAATATTGGTGAACATTCGTTCGGTTTGATCATTTTCATAGAAAGATGGATCGACAATTCGTCCTTCGTGAATGTTTCTATTTTCAATAGGACGATAGAAACATGCAACTGAAGGAGACATGCCGGGAGTAGAAGAGACATTTGGAATGTATTGTTTGGTTTTGGAGACATCACCAACCGTGGTCTTAGGCATTTTCACCTAAACAATATAACAACAAAAATAGAATTAATATAAAAACAACTATCATGCATATGTTATATATATAATTATATGCAATATATGTGGAACGAAATTCTACTTCGACACAAAAAAAAATATTCAATGAAGTAGTTTCATAATGTTCCTTTTATTTTGATTTTAAACTCGTTTAAAATATATGATATCAAAGAGTATGATATCATAATTCATTTCGAAGTAAGGCTAGATATATATTGGATTATATATCTTCCATTTCATAAGAGTTTGACATAACATAAGCTTGTTTAAAGGATTTAAAATGCAAATTTTAGTTTTCAAAAATATCTTTTTTGAGATAAACCAAACGCTCCCTTAACTATATGAAAACATCCTAAAACATCAATATATATATTGATTATATATCTTGATGACGTCTATTGATTCTAGTAGTATTAACAAATTTTATGAGCTAGTTTTAAGTTTCAAATAACTACATATAGTTATAGTTTGTTCATGAACCAAACGCCCATGTTGTCTTCATGAACCATTTTATAACGAATTGAAAAGTATGTTTTGATTGTTTATAACATTAAAACAATGTAATGTAGTAAGTTTTAAATAGTTTTTGAGAGTTATATCAACAATGTGCCTTTTGAAAAATAAAATTCAACAAGGGTTTTTGGGCGATTAATGATTTTGACAAAATGATATGTTATACTATATTTGAGTTGCAATACATCATCCTAATCCTATGGGAAGCATTTGGTAGTTCAATTTCTAGCTTCTATTTCACTAAAATTTGAATTAAAATAAATTTTAATAAAATGCATAATTATTGATTAGACACCAAATCGAATGAAATGTGATGAAATGCATGTTGGAAAACTTACAAAAGATGTTGTTATATGTTTGGTTAACGTTTGCCCCTTGCGAAACAACCCCGGATTGGAGATATGGTGGAAGATTTTGATGGTTTTGGGTGTTTTGGTTCGTACTCAGCAGTAATGGGGAAGAGATGAATGAGCAAATGGAGTGTTTGGGAATGGAAATAAGGTGGAAAACGTATTTGGAAGTGTCAGATGGCCGGTCCCCTTAAACATTAAGGGGACCGCCCTCGATAACAAGCCGGTCCCCTTAATCTTTAAGGGGGCCGCCTTTGAAATTTTTGAGATTTCGCGGAATTAGTTTCTGGAACAAATAAATTTATACGTATATAATTAGATTTATAATATATCAAAAATACGTAAACGTTTATTGGCACGATGATAAGATACTTAACAATTTTTAATTACCTTTTTGATAATTAAAATGTACCTTTGACAATTTTGGATAAAATGATCAAAGTGTTAAGTTGATGAGGGGTTTGAGGTGTGTTCGGGAATGTGTGAATACGTGTATATATATATATATATATATATATATATATATATATATATATATATATAAGTATAAATGTGAGTGAAAGATGGGTTGATGGGTGAGGTTTGAAAGATAATAGCGGAGATAGGATATAGTCGGCGAGAGGAGTTTGTTTCGTCCATAGTGTTCACGTGCGAAGGCGTTCTTGCATGATAAAAGTCCACTTGACTCATATCCCTTCATCATCATGAGTCTTCTAAAAGAGGACTTAATAGTATAACGCGAGGGGGGAAGGAAAGGGTTCGATAATGAACAATTTCCTGGAGTTCTATATAGTCAACTAATGACGTATCTAGGTTATGTGCAAGTAATTATATATATATATATATATATATATATATATATATATATATATATATATATATATATATATATATATATATAAGTATATGATCGAACAAATAGAAAGAAATAGCAAGCTATATCTATGCAAACAATGTAATCAAATAACGCATATTTATCTAAGCATGACAATGAGTTATGAAAGAATGGCGTACCCGGTGGTCTTCAAAAAAATCTTCAAAATCATCAAGATGACATATAGATTTTGAAAAAGTCTATGTTGAGAGAAACTTCAAGATTGCCTCAAGGAATGTTCATCTAGCCATTTGATCCCCATTGTTTCTTTGGTCCAAAGTTGTTTGGTCCAAACATGTTTAACATTTGACTAGGATGCATGAAAGGTGGTAGTATACCCCAAGGATTGTAGCTTTGTTGGTAATTCCACATTTGATTACTATTGTTATTATAGTTTTGTCTATTTTGGTTTCTTCTTGGTTGAGGTATTTTAGACCTAGGATTAGGATTATTTGGTTTTCTAGGTGGTGGTGTTTTAGATCTTGTCTTAGGTTTAGAAGATCCTGCCTCATTTTTTAAAGACGGTTTATAGAAAACTTTTACTTCTTCATTGTTGGCAAGAGGTATTTTTCTATCATTAATAAGTATATACTTAGGATTAGATTTTAGAGGTTTTTGTTCATTAGGTTCATTTTCGAATTTGACATTTTTAATCTCACTTGTTGAAGCTTCATTTGAATTATATCCTAAGCCGGTTTTATCTCCGGATGTTCTTTGAATACTTATTATTTTACTAAGTGAGTGACTACTATTTTCAAATTTATCAAGTTTGCGAATTTCTTCCCTGAGTATTTCGTTTTCACCTTTAAGCTCTTGACATGATTTACATTCTTCAAAAATTTCTTTACCTTTTTCGAGTTGATGTATTTTAATTTTTAGTTCTAGTACTTCATTTTCCAATTGATTGTTTATGTATTTTAGTGATTTGTTTTTGGCCATTACTAGTTGTCCTAATTTGCATAGCCTATTATATTCATTATCTAGATCTTTTTCATCTAATGATAAGTTTTCATCACTAAAATATTCGGTTTCGGAACGTACCTCATTTGATGTATTCGCCATAAGACACTTCTCTTCTTTTGTCGTTTCTTTCTCATCTTCATCACTATCACTCCAAGCGCCTCCAACAAAAGCTCTTTGATTTTGATCTCTTGTCATCATTGGACATTTTCCAATGAGGTGATTTGGATTACCACACTTGAAACACTTCCTTTCAATCTTGTAGTTCTTGTCATCCTTACTCTTTTGAAATGTTTTCTTTTCATCATGCGGTTGTCTTACGAATCTTCCTCGCCTTTTGAAGAATTTCTTGAAATCTCTTACGGCCATGGCGTATTCTTCGTCATCACTTTCGGAAGATGAGCTATCTTCGATACTAGATTCCTTTCTAGCTTTCAAGGCGATTGACTTGCTTTGCTCTCGTTTTTCTTTGAACATTTCAGAATCCTTCTTAATAATAACTTCGTAAACTTTTAGATTTCCAATTAATTCATCAAGTTGCAATGTTGACAAATTCTTTGATTCTTCAATAGCCGTCACTTTGGCTCGCCATTTTGGATGAAGAACCCTAAGAAACTTCCTAACAAAATTCTTACTAGAAAAATTCTCATCAAGTGCTTTTAAACTTGTGATGATAGTGTTAAATCTAGCAAAAGCATTATCAATTGATTCCTCTTCCGGAATCGTGAATTGCTCATATTGTTGAACAAGTAGATCTATCTTATTATCTTTGACTTGACTATTACCTTGGTGAGTTATTAGTAAAGAGTTCCAAATTTCTTTTGCGGTTTCACACATAAAGATCCTTTCGTACTCTTTACGTGGTAGCGCATTATAAATAACATTTTTGCTTCATTATTTTTAGCAATTTTTCTTTTTAAATCATCATTTTGATTTTCAAAAGGTACGATTTCATCTTTCTTTGTTTCGGGGTTATTTTGAATAGGTAAAAAATCACCGTTGGTAATAACATGCCAAAGATCTAGATCTTTTGACTTCACATAAGTTTCGAATCGATTTTTCCAATATAAAAATCCATCACTTTCAAATAGTGGTGGTCTTTGCATAGATTGCCCTTCTAAATATTTTTCAGATTCCATAGATCGTTACAAATTTTAAAATACAATATATTTTAAAGATCTTGTTAGACGTGGCTCCTGATACCAATTGTGGAAAACTAGAAGAGGGGTTGAATAGTTTTACGTCCTTTTTAAATTTATTACCAAAATATTTGTAGCTTATTAAAAACTTTCGATTCGATCTCAAGTGAATTCAAATGACAACCAATATAAGCAATTTTAATCTAATAATGAAAGTATTGAAATGTAATGAAGAAAAGATAGAGTTAGAAAGATCAAACCACAAGTCCACAACACGCGAATTTATAGTGGTTCGGCTACAAGGACACCTTCCTTGCCCTACTCCACTCCCCGAGTACCACACTCGAGAGTTTTCTTCACTATGTCAACAAACTCCTTATGGTGGAGAAACCTTACACACCTTGGCTTACACGAGTTAACGACACTAAGCTAAATGTCGAGTTCTAATCGTAGCTAGAACCAATCTCACAACTTCTTCAAGGCTTCACACCTTCTTCACACATTCACAACTTCTTCAAGGCTTCACACCTTCTTCACACCTTCACAACTTCACACCTTCTTCTACAATTAATTCACAACTACTAAACTACTTTACAACACACCTAGTTTCTACAATCAACAACTTTACACAACACTTTTACAAATATCTAACACAACTACAATATGAAACAAGCTATTCACAACACTACTACAATTAGATGGATGTAGAGGAGTGTTCTTCTTCTTGCACTTGAATGGATGAAGCTTTGGATCACTTGAAAACAAAGACTTATGAATTATATGATCAAAGGATTTTAGATCTAGAAATGGAGGTTGGATCAGAAAGTTTATAGTGCAAAAAGGTGAGAAAAATATGTGAAATGATCCAATATTTATAGGGCCAGAAAATACTGTTCTGGAGCGTGCCGGTCCCCTTAATTAGGGGGCGGTCCCCTTAATGATTAAGGGGGCCGCCTAGTAAAATTAAGGGGGCCGCCCTCCTGAACGTTGAAAAAGTTTTTCTGGATAAAATTTGCCATTTTTGGTTGGAAATTTGAAATCATATCTTTGTAGTTTAATATGGCATTACCAAAAATGATTTACAAATATATATAAAATGTTTATATCATTTTATAAGATGTTATGTCTTAAGACAAAATTTCCTTTGATCATGTAATGCATAAGATGCTTAGTTTATACATACCTTAAGTGATATTAGATGTAGAGGTAAATATTTGTTACCAAATACTTGTTTACGTCTTAATCTTGACTTAATTTGATTTGAGTTTTGTGATTATCAAAACATAGGTTTATTGAGAGATATTAATAACTTTTTTAAACATTATTTATATCAACAAACTTTAAGCCCTTTTAAAAAGTTTTTCGAATTTGCTTCTTGTAATGTATCATGAAGGGCTTCAATGGCTATAATGAATAAAAGGGGAAACATGATCACCTTGACGAGGACCCTTATGAATTTTGAATTCTTTGGTAGGAGACCCATTTACAATTCATAGGCCGAAGCAAGACATCCTCGGATCCATTTCCACCATTTTAAGCTAAAACCCATTTGTTCCATCATATTATCCAAGAAATCCCAATCAAGAGAGTGGAACGTCTTTCCAAACCAACTTTTAAAATGAAAAACCGCTCCTTCTTTTTAGCCACCCACGATAAGATGGCATTCACTATTAAAGGGTCATCTATAATTTGCCTCCCTTGAATATAAGTCATTTGAACCTCACTAACAACCGAATCAATTACTTGTAATAATCGATTAGCAAGTACTTTAGCAACAACCTTGTATTGACATCCAATAAGGAATAATTGGTCTATAATCTTTGATGTGTATGGGGTTTTTGATTTTGGGAACTAAGGCAATGAAAGAGGAGTTGCAACCTTTTGGAATAGTACCATCAACTTCAAACCTTTTCACCATTTCAATGAAATCATTATCCATAGTATCCGAAAACCATTTGATGAACTTAAAAGTGAACCCGTCGAAGTTTGGGGCCTTCTCACCGCCACAACTCCAAATGGCATCTTCGATTTTCTTATTATTAAAAATAAGCATCAAGGAGAGATGTTTCAAAGACGTATGAAGTCTTTAAAAGATTGCTAGTGAACTTTGGTTGATTGGAAGAAGTTCGTTGAATTTTAATTCTTAATTTTTTTTGTGTGAAACTCAAATATATGGGAATGACTAACAAAGGATCCGAGATCCAAAACCCACGGATTAACAACCCATTAATCCGTTAGTATGAGATGTTGTTGTTATGAGTCAAAGGACTTTAAATCTTCATCCCCTTTGATGGCCTATTTGACTAAAAGCGAAATTATATATTAAAAAATGTTATTATATCAAACTGATTTAAAAACATAATTATAGATTTTGCATAAAAAAAAGTTTTTTTGAGCATTCTGACTCAGAAGGCGAAATGCACTGGAATACCGATGTGTACCATGCACCTGAATTTACATATAGTAATATTCATCTTTTACCAAAAACGAGTCATTTATGGATATTATTAAAAGTTTTTTTTAGCAAGCATAAAAAAAAGTTCGAATACTGGATTATATAGAAAAATATAGTAGTTAAAAAACTTTAAAAAAAAAAAAAAAAAAAAAAAAAAAAAAAGTGCAAAGGCCTCATTCCGACCTTGGCCTTAGGCCTCTGAAAGGCTTGAGAAGCCCTTTATTTCTGTAAACCATGTAATTTTGTGTTTTGCATTTTGATATATTTGTCATTTTAGAAAAACACATTACTATGTTTGTAACTCAAAATGTCTTATTTCTATAACCCATGTATAACAGAAATTAAAACAATATCATGTTTAAAAAGTTCCAAATATTAGTTTTATGAGTAGATTTTTATTTATTTATTTTTTAGAAGGGGGGGGGGGGGGGGGGGGGGGTAAATGGTTTTTTTTTTGTGTAAATGCATTATTTTAAAAAAACGTTTAAGTACACCGGATGTGGGCAAAACTACTCACATCTTCGCCCGTTACATAATTAGGCGGTGACATAACAACGCAAAACTACTTCTATAATGAAGAAACGACTATGACTAGATTACAATTGACTCAACATAACATAAAAAATAATCTACTTCTTCTTTCGACCGCGAACCTTGATATCCCAAGCGTCACAGAAAGCTTGTTCATCTTTCCCACTTGACTTTTGCATCTCCAATCGAGTACAACTAAAGTTTAATTAGGAGTCGCACAAGAAGCTGCACTAAGATGTTTTCTCAGTTTTAGGAGTCGCACAAAAAGCTGTACTAAGATGTTCATCTCTCTCACAACTTGCACAAAATTTGTGCCGCAGAAGTTCATCTTTCTCGACTTGCATTTTTTGTATCTATAAAAAAGTATCAACTTAAGTTAAACTAGCAGGGTACCTGCGCGATGCGGCGGCGGGTACTCTGTGACTATATTTTCTGGCAATGTAATGTTATGCGGCTATATTTTTTTTAACGATTATTAAAATACATTTGATAATAAATTATTATTCAATAATCAATATCAACATAAGATTCTAACATGGGAGCCCAATTAAATATTTAATGATTTTAGCCCAAAACTTGGATGAAACCCAAAACCTTATGTATTTCTGATCTAGTACAAACCAATCGGGTAAAACCCAATGAAATAACCCGGTTCTAACATATATCCGTATATGATAATATTACTGCACTTGTTTGACCTAACCCTACACACAGTTTCTTGTTTGTCTGCCCCCTTCTCACATCATCTCTCACCAAACTCATCTTTAATTCAAACCGATCGAAACTCATTTTATCATCTCAACATCATAAATCTAAATCGAATAACAAGCACAACTAAACCATGACCTTGTCCTCATTTGAGTTCAATCTGAATCAAGAAAGCGTATTATTGGCTTCAAGATCCTTTGGAGAGTTTTGGGTAGGTTCATCTTGTGTTGTTTTCATTTTTATTGTTATTTTTCTTTGAAAAAACCAAAGAGAGATTATAACATAATTGTTATGAATCTTTTCTTTCTTTTTTCGAATATAAACGAAGCATAGCTTCGAAAATGATCTGTGATGATATTCTTTCGTGTAGGTGAAAGAAAGATTTATTTGTTAGCCGTTGTAATCTTGACGTGGGTTTGTCTTTTTTCCACCAGGTAGGTTTTTTTTGTTGGCGTCTTGTACGAATGAAATATAGAATGAAACTTATTTAGTTTTGTTCTTTTTTTTAAAAAAGGCTCGGATATTTAAAAGAAGTTTAAAGTTTTCGTATAGATTTAAGTAGTTTGTTTTCATATCTGTTGTGTTTGATTGTTCCAAACTCTTTAGGTTATCTATATTTTGGGTTTTGCTCGTTTTGGTATTTGTAGAAATTACTTTCTTAACATGATTTAGACTTTGACTATTTTTCCAGAACCTCAACAGATGGAATATATCTTGCACTACATCATTTGCTGAAGTGATGTATCAATATTGTTGTAACCTGATGTAGTGATTGTTTATCAATATTGTTGTAACATGATGTAGTGATGTATCATTTTTGTTTTATGAATTCATCAAAGTAATGTATCATTTTTTACATAGTTGTACATTTTGGTGATGGTGTATTAATTGTATGTAGGGCTGGCAATTTTGACACGAAACCTGTTAACACGACACGACACGACCTGTTCTTAACAGGTTTCGTGTCTTAACAGGTCAGACCTGTTAATATTCGTGTCTTAACAAGTCAGATCTGTTAAGACCTGTTAGTGACCTGTTAATATTATACTATATATATAAAGTCACTACACTAATAAAAATTTTTAGGTCATTCTCTTATATCTCTCTCTCTCTCTCTCTTCGCCGACAAACACACACACTTAACACACACTAAAAACCGGCCACTTTTCCGGCCGTTACTCCTCCACCACCGCGCTTCCATCTACACCTCCACCACCATCATTCACCATTTTTCCTCCCCGTCATTTTGAGCTATCATACGCACCTTTTGGCCGTCAATAACACCTTGTTCATTCGAGATTGTGGATCGCATCCACTCCCAACAATAATATTTTCCCAGATCCAAAAGCAGCTTCAATAATCTTCCACCTTATCACTCCGTCAAATAACAATTCACGTCTCCTTAAATCTGTTGCAATCTTCTTCTTCACCAACACAATAGCTTCGTTTAATATTTGAATCATAAAACACAACTGTGGCGCATCATTTCTTCAAGGTTTCATGAATGTTTGTTTTGTTTGTTGTGTTTCTTGTGTTAGACATTCCGAAACAAAGAAAAAGGAATAACATAATTGTTATTTTTCTTTCTTTATAATCGAATATTGTCAAGATCAGTGAAGGGTTTCAGTGATTGGTTCAAGATCTTAAATGATCTTTTAATAGAGCCATAGAAACTTGAGATCATTGTTATATTTTTATTTCCTTTTTTTTTCATTTCGAATCTTGTAGATGTAAAGTGACTTGTGAGATTATTGCTTGTTGTAAGTAGTAGATGATGGAAAGTTTTGAGGTTAATGATAAATAAGCTAGCTGTACGTGAGATGTAAGTGGGACAGTGTTGAGATTGTTGTTTGACTGGTTAAAACTTGTCATTTCATCTTTACCTCTTTTTTTCTCGTTTATTCGGACTGGTAATATCAATATCATTTTATTTTGTTTTTCGGAAAAAAAAAAAAAAAAAAAAAATCCTAATATGCATATTAACAGGTCTTAACAGGTGCACCTGTTAATTTTCGTGTCATGTTCGTGTTTGAGAAAAATGACACGATTAGTTAATAGGTCGTGTTCGTGTTTGACCTTAACAGGTTCGTGTGACCTGTTATGCCAGCCCTAATTGTATGGAGAGTTTTGGGCTGATTTGTGGATACGTATTTGTACATTGTGCTTTACATTTTGTATTAATTAGTAATAGGGTGTATTAATTGTATGTATGTAAAAATAGTATTTGCTTAAAATCATTGTGTTTTACATAATTGTGCTTTGTGTTTTATCAATTGTATTTACTTAAAATCTATATTAGGAAATCTTAAAAATTAAATAAGAAAAAGGGTCTAATATGCATTATAAGTAGTATTCGCTCAAAATTTAAGTTATAGGAGTCACAAAAAATGTTGTAGTTGCTCATGCTCTCCTCTCTCAACATGCATGCACAAAATTTGTTATGTTGATGTTCATCTTTCTCGACTTGCATTTTCACATCGCTAAAACAGTACAACTAGCTTTGAGACAAAATGTGGTAGATGTCCATCTCACATGTTCGTATCAATAAAACAACGTAATTTATTGAATGAAAGCTAATATGCTATTTGAGATTTACAAAAATACCTTACATACTTTATTAATTACTAGAACGGTACCCGCCCAATGCGGCGGCGGGTACCTGTGACTATATTTTGCGTTAATTGGTTATTCGGTTACACATTTAGTTGTCTTTGTGCTTTATTAGTAAAGATGTTTAAGCCAAATAATTTTAGTTTGAACAACCAAACACTTTCTAACAAATTTCTTAACCAACTAGCTTCCTAACCAACCTGCTTCCTAACTAATTAATTTTGAAATATTTTCATAATAAGCAAATAAAAGTCTGAATTTTAAAACTTTCTAATTATATACTCCGTAATAGTTTCAAATACAGTATATAGTAAGTATAGATAAATCTTACCAAAATACTCTCCATTAATAATTATAAATCTCGCTAAAATACTTTTTGTTACGTACTTGGATCAAAAAGTGTAGATTGGCAGGGACACTTCAACCCTGTGTACCATAATGGTACTCATCAACCCTACCCAGCAAAGGTTTGATGCCTGTGAAATACCTCCACCCAATACCCAACCATGCTGCGGAACGGAATCGAACTCGCGTCCTTTAGTTGGATCAAGACATCACATGGTTGGGCCCAAGCTTCTAAGGTAGCTGGTTGATATCATTAGAGCTTGTGGTCCCCAAGTGAGGACTTCCCGGTTGGTCACCCAACCTGGTACTACTCTCACCTAGACTCGCTTAACTTAATAAGCTTCACCCAGTGGACCACAAAGCCCCATAATTTCCGTTACGTACTTTATTAGTTATCAAACTCGCTAAACTACTTTATTGATTATAAATCTGACTAAAATACTCTCTAAACAATCTCGCTGCATGCCTACATACTCTATTAATTATCAATCTCGCTAAAATGCTTTCTAATCGCTGGAGCTGATATTTCAGTATACTTTCTAAACAATCTCTCAAGAGCAGACATTTCGATCCTTCACTCATTTATCGCCACAAAGTACATAATGGGGCGGACATTATATCGGTTAAACAGAACCCCGGGTCATTTTCATCGATAGCTTAGAATGTCGAGCAAGTTTATTCTATTCAACTCAACTCAATACCATTGTGGCCTTGAGAGAATGTTTAAACTTAAAACTGTAGAATAATCAGAGTACGCAACTATGAAGTATAACATAATTTCCATATATAAATTTACATCAACACCTTGGACAATTATTTCACCAAACAATTATTTCACCAAATGTTTAGCCAAAGAACATGACAGGCCAATACATTACATACCAAACTTAGAAAGTGTCCAAGATCATAAAAAGCTAGAGCAACTTAACCCAATAAAATCGGGAGACAAAGGACACAAAAGTAATCAACAAAGTAAATCAAACTAGTAATATTCCTTCTTCTCATGGGCAAGATTACCAACTTTCCTCCCTAAACCTTCCACATGTTCATCCGCTATTTTCTTATGTTCCCAACACCGTCTTCGCGCCAATAATCATCCTCGTCATCCAAGGTCCCAACAACAGTCTCCTTATTTTTCTTACTTCCCTTTAGCTGCATCGATCGCATGCACCCGTAACCGTCTCCTTAGTCTTGTCCACAACTGCTTCAGCCGCGCTGATAGTCTTGTCTTTTGCAGCCTTTGCCATGTCAGCCGCTTATAGTCTTTATATATCCATTGGTACATCCTTCATTTCATGAGCACCTTCTTTCATTCTGTCTTTACCTTGTTCCATCTTGTGCTTTGCATTTTCGGATTTGCTGTCAGAGTAGCTTTCTGCTTTGTCTCCGTTTTATCCACTGTTGCTTTCCTGACTTGCATGTTTCCCCTATAAGAACAGACCATAATTAAGGGTTAATTAAAACAGTAGATGTGTGACACGACAAGAGGAAGACAATATTGCATTCAACATATGCTACACATCAAATATCATTCAGAACCACGTAAACTAATTATGTAATCATTTTATATGCAACGTGACATTTGGGATGCATTAGAATCATATAATGCGCAAGATAATCTTGGAATGATAGATTGTACTCCATTATTGCCATGGAGGTTAATTCTCACACTAGAAGGAAACGAAAATGCATATTTTGCCTATATCTTTTTTGATCAATCATACATAGTGTTTCATTTATTCCGCATCTTATAAAACGATAAAAGCTCAAAGATGCATACCGAAGTCAGTAGGTCGAGATATTTGTCCAAATAAAAGAAAAGGAAGATTATTTGTTAAATCAAGAGATATCACAACATCTTAGTATAGATAGAGGTTCCCAGAGGTGATGAAAAAAGTACAAGCCGAAGTGAGAAGAGTATTCAAGGGAAGGAAAACAATAACATAGAAACACTTAGAACAACTAGTTTACCTTAAATGTGTGGTCAAAGAAGCTTTAAGGCTCTATACACCTATTCCTATATTACTCCCTAGAGAGAGTAGAGAGAAATTTTGGATTGATGGTTATGATATACCGGTGGGTACAAGATCAGTGCTTGTTAATGCATATGCATGCTCAATGGCCAAATGGGAGATACTCGTAGTTTCTTCCCATGAGATCAATGGCAGATTTCTCAAATCTCTCGGGCTTAAAGCGGTCAACATCATCCCCAGGGACGGAGCCAGGAATTTATGTTCTAATGATCACATACGTTAGGTTACAAATTTAAAATTTTGATAAGAAAACACATTGATAACTAATAAAAAAAATATTAGATGAAAACATTGTGCATAAAATGGTGTCAAACTTCTCTTAATTCTTTTGACATCTAAAGGTTAGGGGGTCATTTGCTTATAGTTGGATCATAGGCTTAAATTTTATAAGATAAATAGCAAAGCGATTGGGCGTGTTGGAGGGGCCGAGCACCCCCAGGCTCCCCCACTGTCTCTGTCTCTGATCATCGTCTCTGATCATCCCAATATTCAGGATCAGTTGAACATGCATATGCATTAACAAGCACTCTTGTACGTACCTAGTGGTATAGTGGTATATCATAACCATCAATCTGGAATTTCTCTCTACTCTCTTTAAGGAGTAGTATAGGAAGAGAAATGATATTTCCTCCTACTACATGTAACTAACCTATTCACAAGATTCTGACAAGTGTCAGAATAGACGGTTTGAATGCAGAAAGATAATGAGTAAAAAAAAACATAAAGTATTATATTAGTGTGTTTGTAAGAGGATATGTAGGAATATAATGTAGGAGGATATAACAAAACTCATATAGGAATAGGTGCATAGAGCATTAAAGCTTCTTTGACCACACATCTAAGGTAAACTAGCTGTTCTAAGTGTTTCTATATATGTTATTGTTTTCTTTCCTTGAATAATCATCTAGGCTCGTGCTTTCTTCATCACCTCATCAGGGAACCTCATCATTTGTGTCATTGTCCACTCAATTGTGACAACACTTGTATGAGTACCGCCAATAAACATATTCTGTGATCATTACAAAAAGTAGCTAAGTTTATAATGGTGGCAGTTTTCCCTTGGGTTTTTGGTTGAGGATGAAGAAGTAAAAGAGAACGAGAGAGGAGGCTATGAAGAGGAAGGTTATATAGAGAGCCATTTTTAGATACAAAATGAGTAATGAAGCTCTTTCTATTTATACTAAGATGTTGTGACATCTCTTTGAAATATTTAACAAATAATCTTCCTTTTCTTTTATTTGGATAAATATCTCGATCTCTTTGAAATATTTATCGTTTTATAAGATGCGGAATAAATGAAACACCATGTATGATTGATCAAAAAAGATATAGGCAAAATATGCATTTTCGTTTCCTTCTAGTGTGAGAAATAACCTCCATGGCAAAAATAGAGTACATTCTATCATTCCAAGATTATCTTGTGCGTTATATGATAAAAAGCCTTATATGATTTAATGTGAGGTAATTATGTGCTCTTATTTTATGATGAACGTACAAATAGCGAAAAGTATAGTATTTCTTAGTAATGCTTACAATGTCATTCCCTGTTCTTTCCATTAGTCCATTTTATCATAAATCTTATACATTCTATGCTACAAGGAAAAAGGGTGAATTTAATCGATCATGCGAAACACACTCGAATCATTTGATAGTTGAGATGGAAGCCAATTTAACGTGTATTTCCGACGAAGAGGTCTGATTTTGGATAGAAGCATGTTTGCTAATTTAGTGGTACCGTCTAAGATTGACACTCTTGTCAATGAGCGGAGACAAGGAGAGGTCTGATTTTTGAAATATGACTTTTATTGTAATTTGCCCTCTTCCTCCCAAGAACTACTTTATAGTGTAGTTTTTAAAAATTATTAAAGTGTGCTCCCTCGAGCAAAATTTTCTGGCTCTGCCCCGCTCTTGTGAAATTCATTGCTTCCATTTTTCTATTGTTTGTTTTTGTGAGGTGTTGTTTGAGATGTTTATGTTATGTGGTGGTGTAAAACGTAAATTAAGGCTATAATTATATAAGGTGTAAATGTGCGTGTGATGAGTGTGACAGTTTGCTAGCTTCTTTTGTTGTACATACTAATTCGTCGACATTAAAAGAACTTGTCGACTTATTTTTTACCACTTATGAGATACATTTTCTATCTTATCATATCAGGAGGGTTTGCTTAAACTGAATAACCCGAGATGCACATCGTATAAGTCGGTGATGCACACAATCATTGGATACCCTTCCTACTAGATAGGGTCTTCCTTTTTATCATTTTTTTTCTTTTATTTTGTCCTTTTTTTTTTTTTTTTTTTTTTTTTTTTTTTTTTTTTTTTTTTTATTCATTTGTTATGTTTTTTGTGTTATGTTATTTGTATTCGTTGAATGTGTTTTTATTTAATTAAACAACAACAACAATAACGCGTTAGACATCAACACATTAAACAACTACAACAACAACTGTTATTATTCAATAAATCAACGACATTAACACAATATTTAAAAACAACAACATCTACTACATATGAAGATTATTTATTTATCTAAAAGATCATGGAGCATTGCACCCGACCGACATGCGTGATCCTCAGGATTCCTTGCCAATTCCAGTGATGCCTCCAGCGTATTTATTCTTGTCATAAATATCTTGTTTTGAGACAATAACATCTTATATCTTGTTTCAATCTGGTCAGTCTTATTATCTTTAGCAACGCAGTTTGAGCACTGCATTGAAGAAAATGATTGACTAAAGTACTTGTTTTGAAAAGAAGTCTTCCACATGAAGTATCCACACCCATAGTCATCTGTTCCTTCTTGTTACATGTTAAGAAAATTATAAGAAATGTATTCTTAACAAACAAATTATTTACATATTTACATAACTAAGCAAACGTATAATTATTTACTACTGAAAAAGGACATGCATAATATAGTGGCCCATAATTAGCTTCTGTACAAGATGTCCATTCTATAATTAATCATCTCCGACAGCGACACAAGAAAAGATTTTTTCGTTCCACCTGGCCAAAGAATTTGCATAATAATTTACAACATAAATCAGTTATGTTATTATTAATTTAAAGAAATTTTTAATCATTTACTATGTTTTGCTGGTGTCATAATATAAATAGTTATTTACAATATAAATCAGTAATCATTCACTATGTTTTGTCGGTATAATTATTTACAACATAAATAAATAATCATTTACTATGTTTGTCTTCATCTATTTTCAGTATACATGTGTTGTCGATCGTAATATAAAGTTTCCCATTCGGATGCATCTGGGACTCTGTACCTCCCCCATTGTGGGTGAGTATCCGGAAGTCGTGAATTTTCCTCTAGCGTCACATAAATGAAGTGAGCACAGGCGTCATCCCCCACACGGGCAATCACAAGGGGGCCAGTTCCTTGTAATACGTCTGGACCGGAAAAAAACGAAAAACACATATACATCTGTCACTGGGATATAAATACAACAGGCCGGTTAATCAGTGAAGCAATAACCTTTTTTTTGGGTAAAGGGGAGTAATCCTGCATCCTGGTAAAATATATTAACCAAAAAACATTGAAGTACAACGAATGAGAGTGTGTCCCTTATCTCAGTCCCGTAGGACACTTACAAAAACCACTATATAAGAATGACATGCCATTCTTATAACTTACAAATTAAACAAACAACCTACAATGACTATACAAGTGAACAAATATATGAAATTAAAATCTTGCATCACTAATGTAACACCTAGTCATCGTAGAACTTCCAATCATCATCATTGTCCCACAACATGAGACATAGACAAACACCATGACACGATTATGTTAACCAGATGTAGCCAAACACCCATAGAATAGGAATGCAAACCAAAGTGAACACAATCTGCCAAAGACAAACCCTAGGGTCTACCATTCATTCAAGGATAACCAAACCACACCAAGACGTTAACCATAGAGACCAGCGTAGACATGTAAGTACCAAAGGCAATAATCCAAATTTGAATGGTAACAACCATGCAGCAGACTGCAACTTACAATCCATGAACCCCCATTCAAGAATCAGCCACGTAAAAACCAAGTAGCACATATATGGGTACCATGCAACATTCCTAGGGTTGCAATCGTCAAGCAAACCCTAACAAATTAAACCACATAACAGACCTGATCAAAGTACTATGATTATCAGTCAAGCGTGAACTATCAAGTCTCAAAACAACCCGGACTAGAGTTTTTGAATAAGAACCCTAATAAAACTTAACTTACAATAGCGATCATCAGCACCCAAAGCTACACTATCCACAAGAAACTTACACTTTCCGAAACCCACGTAACACTGATGAGATCAGACCATCAAGAACCCTACTTCATGTAATACGACTCATACTCGACTTGCACGAACACATAAACCACAAGGGTTACATAAGATCAGAAAATAAAATCGAACCCTAAAAATAGGATATCGATTACCATGAACGCCTCCATGTGATGGATCGACAGTTAATAACCATGCGAGCATGTCCAGCAACACCAAACCCAGATCGTGCATAAGATAATGCATAATAGATCCTTACGATCGAATCCAAACCCAACCATAAAAACCCTAACAGAAACAATTAACCAATAAGTAATCGTTAAGGTTTTTATATAAACCGCGAGGGATATATGGAACATGTAATACAGGATCGATTATATTAATAACCAATCATCCCAAACAGAAAATAATGGTAGATAAACCCTAATAATAAATCGATTCAAAGAACCGACTACAGGAGATCAATTAGGGTTTATAAATAGGCAGCGATTTTCAGTAGATGTAGTGAATAAAAAACATGACACACCCCTTCCCATATAATAACATCAAGCAACAACCGATTGAATATTATACAAATAATAGAGAGGCGGTTTTGATGATGTTTTAATCAGATCGGAGGAGGGGGAGGGGTGGCCGGAAATCGCCCCTAGGGGAGAGAGTTTTAGGGTTTTTTATTTAGTGTGTAATGAAGCAATAACCAATCCCATGAGTAAACTATTTTGATACGTAAATTATTTTGAGATAAAGACATGATGATTGTTTTACTAAAAAAGAATTTGCAACCGAATGGATGGTAAAGTGATATTTTATTACTTTGCAAACTTCAAAACTGAACCTATTAAAAATCTTAATATTTTTCGATTACGTTTTCTTTTCGACACTTAAGAAAGACATTAAAACATACATTATATAACATTTTTTTTACTACCAAACAAGAATAGCCAACAAAAAAAGGAAAAAATAAATAAATAAAATGGTACACAAGTACACCCTCTCACTAGGGAGGGTTTTTGTACCCTCTCACTAAGGAGGGTTTGTATAGTAGCACCCGAAATAAATTATGGCCCAAAATTAGGTTTTACACTTTTTTGTTTCATCAGTGTCGACATGGTTTAAAAAGAAAACAAGAAAAATAATGGTCCATATATAATACTACTTATACAATAGCAATACATTTTACAAATATACAAATATCATACGTGAGATTCAAAAAATACGAAAATCGTATATGTACTTTCAAAATTTGTTTCAATATCATACCTTGGATGGTGTGATATGACTAGTCACCAATTAAATTAGTAATGTGGCATTATTTTATAGTAGATTAAAACGCATCAAATCTGACTCAATTTTTTAACTCTAAAATAGCTCTTTTTGTACTTAAAAAAAACCTATGTGGGATGCTTCGGATACGCTAGGCATGGTTTGTTCGCTTTGTGAGAGTGTCCCAGATTCTCACGATCACCTCTTTTTTGTATGTCCGTTTGCTAAAGGGATTTGGGATAGGGTTAAAGATTGTGCAGGTCTTGCGCATTATACGGCCAATGTTTATCACATAATTCAGTCCTTAATGCCTATTATGAATAGGCGTACTACAAATAGCGTGGTGGCGAAGCTTGTTGTTGCTGCTTCCACATATTATGTATGGCAAGAGCGGAATTGGAGATTGTTTAAGAAAGGTAAACGCAACCCGGATCAGATTGTTGAATGCATAAAGTCTTCCATGCGCCTCAAGCTTCTCTCTTGCAAACTAAAGAAGTCCAAGAATGGTGAAAGATTAGCGAGGCTTTGGGATCTTCCTGAAGCGGTTTTCAAATAATCATTTATATGTAATTATTGTTGTTTTTGCACCATTAGGTGGTTTTTTCCTATTGGTGTTATTGGCTATGTAATAGTTTAGTTATCATATGGCATGTCATATGATTAGAGGCTGTTCAAGCTATAGCATGAGGTTAATGTGACACTCAGTCACATTCCATTGTTCTTATCGGAATTTTTGGGTCATTAACATATTTTATCGGGGAATCGTCCCTTTTAACCAAAAAAACCTATTTTTTGCATTCTAGAACGACTTTTTTGTGGTTCTAAAATAGACCAATTTTCCATACCTTTTTTTTTATTCTCTAAAAGAGACCAACTTTTTTCTGTAACTAACTAACTAAAACTTAAAAATAAAATAAAATAAAATAAAATAAAAAAAAAAAACCCTTATTTGTAGTCTAATATAGACTATTTTTGTACTCTCAAACAGACCTTTTTATACTTTAAAAGTGTAACACCGCCAAATTTTGGTACATCGGAAGACTAATCAAGCTTTCGGGGTGCTACGTGGATTGGTATCCATCACAAGTTATAAAAGAACGAGATAAAGTAAACATAAGTAAAACAAAACCAAACAGGGTTTTTAGAGTTTACATTCATCCCAAATTATTCAAAGTAAGGCCCAAATAGATTAAACATAGATTCACAAATACATATCAGAGTTTGAGAAAATAGATCATTAAACCAGGTTGCCAAGCCAAGCCTTCCAAACCATGCATCCCAAGTCATCACTTAATTACCTGAGAAAATGCGCTAAAAGTCAGCTTTCGCTGGTGAGATCATAGGTTTAAATTCTTAATTAAATCAGTGGACATATACGCAAAACGCTTGCTAACTAGACTAGGCCGCATTCCACTAAACCAAACCTATAGGTGCACACTATAGTGCAAAACCAATCAAATCAATATGCATTCGCAAGGATGCGACATGCCCAACATTCGTAAGGATCCGACATGTTCTTGCATTCGTAAGGATACGACATGCGCTAAACCTACCTAGTTCTATAAGCATAGCAAATTTTAAATAAACAGCAATAATAGTCCACATAAAACAATTTACACGTTTCTCACCCCAAGTATTGAAAACAATATTCAAAAGTAAAAGTGGTCTATGACTCACCTCAAGTCTAGATATCGGCACAAAACCGGTAGAATCAAGAAGTATCACAACTCAAAAGACGGCAACTACGGACTCGGCACTTCCTAACAACATAAACTCTTCTCAGAATCATCTTCTCAAAAATCAATTATTCCCAATCCCGAACGTATTTCTTTTTACTTTCCAAAATCCATTTCTCGTATTAGTTTGGCGTTTGGTATCCATGTGGGTGGGAGGTCGACTCAACACAAGCCAGGAAGCACAATCAACGGAAAATAAAAATAATAATAATAATACAATCTACAGGTCTAATATTGGCCCAATATATTATTTAAATAAATCATCGAAGTTTATCAAGTCCGTCAACTTGATAATCCTCCACAATTTATTTACCTAATATATTATTCCAAGATCATACCAAAACCTAAATCACATAGCACGTATATTTCTATATGGTAAGTTTTAAAGTCTAATAAGTTTTCTAAATATATCGTCAAACTTACCAAATTCGTCAATTCAGTAAACCTCACGAGATATTTAGTAGCTTATTATCCCGTACTCCTACCACAACCTAAGGGCGTCGTAGGAT
The DNA here is from genome assembly GCA_030686995.1 of Artemisia argyi. Taxonomy (NCBI): domain Eukaryota; kingdom Viridiplantae; phylum Streptophyta; class Magnoliopsida; order Asterales; family Asteraceae; genus Artemisia; species Artemisia argyi. Next base: position 204,121,093 of record CM060677.1, read on the forward strand.
ACACTACCCGTTAATAAACCTTTTTTATATAACTAAATAGGTCTCATTTAATCCGTCCATTAAATAAGTTACGTAGTTATATGAAATGAATCTATTAACGTCACACATCCGTGACAAACACAATAGTCACTAAATAAATGAAATGGCCCACTTGGATTCAAGTGCCATCGATCTCCTATAACTCATAAGTTTCTCGTTTTATTTTCCAAAAGCGCATTTCATTTCGTAAGATATTCCACGTTATATTCATATGGTTAGTTATAATAGTTTTAATTATAATAAAGTTTCTGACATTTATTATACTATTTTCATACTTTCATAGTATAATATATGTCGTCAACATCATTATTTTTATTACTCGTGATCATTTATTTTTAATATACGCACTTATGTAAATATATACGTTTACACATTTATATATTTATATAAATGTTTATATCGTTAATATAAGTTATTACGAGTCTTGATTAGTTAGTTTAATTATAATTTGTATCGAGTTATAAAAGATGAGTCACATGTCCGAGTCATCACTCTCGGCTCATTGTCCAAATCTAAATGTTAAGGCATTTTGCCGAAGTCAATCGTTGACTAGAAAGTCAACATGACTCCAACTCGCACAACCATGAGTCCAAAGTAATATCGTCAATACCACATCTCCGTCATTCATCTCATAACAAAAACTACAACAATTGGGTCCGACTACGGCACCCGACTAATCCTATCTCCGTCAACTAAATGACCGTCTCACAATCGGTCCCCGAATACCTTCGACAACAACTCCACAATATCAACAAGTTCATTGCCGAGACCACAAGGCCTCGGCCTTGCTACACCTCTCGGCCCAAAATAAAACACAACAACGACAAGGAGAACCATAAAAATAACAAATATACGGGTCAAACATCGAGTCAAATACGAACCGGAAGACCCATTTGGGTCTCGGTTCACACTATGAGCCACGAAAACCAACCCCGAGACCTTGAGGGTCTCCGCTAGGCTCCAATTCAAATACCAATCAAACCAAACGGATCATAGGGGTCACGTTAGGCTCACCCAAGCCACAATACAAAAACCAATCGGACCCTTGAGGTCACTTCGAGCTCCAATGAGCTAGGACCACAACCAACGGACCATGGGGTCACGTTGAGCTCCAAATCGAGCCAAAGATCATAACACCAAGACCACAAGGTCTCGGTTTAGCTCCAACGAGCCAAAACTCTCAACCAATCGAATCCAAATAATCAAATCCGAGCACCAAACGCTTGTGAGTCGACACCCAAGGATACCATCTTTATTTTTGTATCAAAACCCATTTTTATTCTTAAAATCCAAACCCGAATCCAAGATTGAAACCGGGTTTGACTCGGATTAGTCAAACCCGACGCGTAAAACACGTTTTCTTACCTTCAAAACAAGTGTAAAACAAGAAAATGTGGTGGTGTGGTGGTGTGTGGTGTTTGTACGCGACGGTAGACAAGTAACGGAGGGGGGATTTCTTTTGGGCGCGTGTGGTACACAACACGAAAGAGGAGTGAGTGGGGAGTGTTTTGGTGGTGGCGGTGTTTGGTGGTGACCGGTGGTGGTGATGGTGTTGGGGTTTGCAGGTGGCGGCGACAAAGAGAAGCGAGGGGAGAGATGTTGGTGATGATATGAGGAAGATGGGGTTAGGGTTGGGGTATTATACCCGAATTTTACAAACATAGTCCCACTCGTTCCCTTTTTCTAATTTAATGCCACAAAAATTTTAGTGTTTATGAAACTTTATTAATCGGTTTTCCAGTAACACAATTACTCGTTCTCAAAAATATTAAATGTCGCCAAAATATATTATTACACGTCGCCATTAATTCCCAAAGACACTTTCCCAAAACATAAATATATAAAAACATTCATTTAACGTATAATTGCGACCGTTATCCAAAAGTTTTTAAATTCGTTAGGTTTTCCTAGTGCCGGAGTCGACGTAGTGCAACAAAGACGTCTCAACGATAATTCACAATATATATTCCATAATAAATCAACAATTCGAATTTAATATCACATAAACTTCATAATTTAAAACATCGGTTCAAATTTTACAAATCCGTTACGAATAAAATTCCAATCATTTAATAAAAATCAAACTTTTAACGTAATGCGGGTTTTAAAAGTCTCCCTAAATTGCCAGTTGTCAAAAAAAGATACTCATTTTTCTACACTCTAGAAAGGAGCTATTTTTATTTTAAAATAAACTCATTTTTTTTTTACTCTAAAGAAAGGATTAGGATCCTCTAAAGTTGCCTTCAACATGATAGATCATGTTGACCAATTACATGCAATGTTTTTCTTTTAATCAAAATTGAAGGTCTACTTCATTTTTCACTTCTCACAATACATAGAACATGACCTATCATGTTCAAACCAAACTTGAGAGGATCTTTTTCCCTAAAGAAAATTACCCATTTGACTCTAAAATGGCCCCTTTTCTGTACGCTAAAAATGACTCGGTTACGTTTTTCCGGAAAGACACTTACACAACTCTTTAATTTACGAAACTTCTAAATATCTTCAAAACTCCATATACTTCATAGAAATGCAATTTCGACATATATGACGCACAGAAGTAAAATTTACAGAAGGTATGAGGATTTAAACCAAACGTCCCGTTTTGACCAATTTACATACATTGTTCCAAAATCATGCATACACCCATACATTGTTCCAAAATCATGCATGCACCCATATAACTTCCATTCCTGGACATAACACTTTTAAAATAACATTCACAAGACAAATACATTTACATGTGGGGGTTCAAACTTGATTAAGGAATGGTTAAGACTTTCTACTTGCGATACGAGGTACAAAGGCATAAGGGCATCTACTTCATAAGCATCCAACTTCAATCTTGGTCTAAACCTTTATCTAAGCCGCTTAAACCTACAAAACATGAAAAACTAAAAAAGTATGCTAAACACTTAGTAAATAATTGGCTTAACTATATCACCAACACATAATCCAAACACCATAGATAATAACATACATTTAGCTAGTTTTACCAACTAACTAATTATCATCATTGCATACATTTAACTAGTTGCATCAACTAACCAATTATCACCGTAACATATGTTTGGTTAGTTTCACCGACTAACTATCATCATAACACACTTTCAGTTAGTTTAATCAACTAACTAACATTATAACATACTTTTAGCTAATTTTCCTAACTAACATCATAAAACACTTTTAGCTAGTTTTACAAACTAACTAATTATCATGAGCATTATTACCATAAGTCAACATTAATAAAGCATTGTAAAACAAGTTAAGACCAAATTACTTATCTCAATTTGGCAACTAATCTACTTCACAAGGTCAACTTTTATCACTTGAATATTATATAAAAATCAACTCACATTTAGCATACTATTCAACATATAGCAAAGGTATCTACAACCCATTTCCTATACCAAACACCCATTAATACTACTAAAGCTTATGATCATCAATTGTGATCATATACACATTTTCTCATATTCAACATTTTCCTGCTTAAATATAATCAATAAACATGAATATCTAAGAAGACCCCCCCCCCCCCCCCCCGGCTCTTAATATTAGTCAATTCAAACTATGGGGACATATTCCCCAACAAATTCATTCATGTAGCTTGAGTCAAAACCCATTTACCCAATTTTCCCCAAAGTCTTATCTCGTAAACCCCAATCCCAAAAATATGAGATTACTTCAATAATTGCATAAACTTACTTGAAATGATGATGACTAGGGCTTAACACTTGCTTATCCACACCTAGTCTTGATCAAAACACCCACAAAAGTTCTTCCATCTCTTTTTTCTGGTTAAGAGTCGACACACCCGCAACACACTATTTTTCTGGAACCTTTGAGAGAAAATGGTCAACTAAAGTCCACTTTTGATAGTTATAACCAAAAAAATCTGGTGGCACTTTGAGATTGTGCCACAAATGACCATTCTAGTTTTTTTCCTTCCATAATTGTATGCTCTTATATGTACTGGTTTAACTTGTCTTGTTAACTTAAAACTTACTTCGAAAGACTAACCATTCCCATCAAGGCTTTCCAACATATTTTATCATAGTCCAATATAGGAAACAAGTCACCGAAGGAGACGACAGAAAATGGTACTATGGTTTCTTCTACATGGAACTCGTTTGATGTTTTAAGCTTTATGGTGGATGCGGAGGATGGAGAGGTTCGTTCGGGTCCTTCCATTTTTAACTATGTTGATGTATTTAGTCCTATGGTGGAAGTGGAGGAAGGTGAGGGTCGAACAAAGTTGGCATTTGGTAGTCCAGGTATGACATCTCTAGTTGAAAGCATTAATGAAATTGAAAGTCAAATGCTTGATGGGAAGCTTGTGCTATTGGATGATGAAGGGAAGCCGCTACCTATGCAAAAGGAGGCTACTGCAAAATCATCGGAGTGTGTACCGAGTACTACTATGGAAAAACAATGGGCAGATTCAGATAGTGATGAAGTCGAGGATATTGATGATGACATGGCTCAATATATGGCAAACCCGAATCATACTGGTGGAGGAGCTAATGATGTAAGTTTCCTTAAGTATGAAGACTATGATGGTTATGATGGTAATGACTTAACTGAAGAACAACTTACTTTTGGTGACGCATGGGACATCTGTATCTGTAGTAGAGTTAGAAAGTAGTTCTTGTTTTGTTATTGTCGTTTTCTAGTAGTCATAAGATTGACCTATCTCTCTTATGATAGGTTTTGATTGAAGCACGTTAAGTGCGTTTGTTTGTTTTGTTATTATCGTTTTCTAGTAGTCATAAGATTGACCTATCTCTCTTATGATAGGTTTTGATTGAAGCACGTTAAGTGCGTTTGTTTGGCTGTAACGAGTTGTGGTGTGAGATTTACGCTCATCCTATATACTTAACTGTTTTTTGGAGCAATATATTTTACCGGAAAACCCTTTATCCAAAAATATTAGAAACTAGTAAAACTTTATTTGGTTTTAGGATGTAACATAGGACTTTGAATCAAATGAGAAGAAATCTTAAAATAAGAAGGATGAGAAATAACTATAACCACACATTAGAGATGCATCGACTTGAATTAGATGCATCCTTAATCTTTTAGATGCACCATAATATAGTTTTCAGCTGAAAATTAGATGCATATACATATATTAGATGCATTTTAGCAAGTTAGACAAATCCTATTGATACGTGGGAATCGTACCAGGCTTTACCTCTCAAGGGATCTTGAGAAGCTTACAACCCCCACCAGGCAGTGTACCTGATCGTTGTAGTATAGTATAGTGACAAGTACCGGGGGATTGATCATTCAGCTAGGAATAGTGTCGCTAGGATTAGAAAACCTAAATACTAGTTCTAAAGGTGAGGGAAGATTCTTTTTGTATTTCTATATTTTTTAGAAAGCAAGTTAAAATCTCGGGTTTGAAGGATTTGGGCGGAATTAGTTGCTAATCAACTAACCCAATACTAAAGATGCAATCAAAATAAAATACTAGAAATGAAAATAAACTAATTTATACTAAAGTTGTGAGCAGTAATTGGAGAAAATGTGTTTACTTAGATTTCACTACACCCTAGATATCTTTTACACGTTAATTACTTGTTATAATTGCATGGATGACGGATCGTATTCCTTAATACCATTCATAGGGTGGCACACTTAACTCCCCAATTCTATGAGCTCTTATCTCCTCCTACACCATGCCCAGCACAACTATAGGGATTGTAAACAGTGGCTCATGCATTAAATACAACCAATAAAGACCTAGTGCGCGTCGGTTCATGTTTCTTAAGACATTCAAGCATGTTACCAATTGGAGATCTGCCAGTTTTCTTAAGCCTAACATATAAATCATTCATCCAAGACAAGAATAAACAAATAATCAACACATAATCAACATCTAGGTTTCATTAGATCTAAGCAAACACAAGATAGATCTAGCCTAGCATGATGGAATTAAGACAAGAACAAGATATAGACAACCAACACATAGACATATTGATTGAATTAGAAGAACACTTATCTTGATTAAACATGCAAGGTATCAAAGGGTTGGAACCCTTGAAAAACCTGTAAAGTTACACCAAAATCGTACTTAGGGTTTCTCCCAAAACTTCTCTCCTTAAATGTGAAAAAATTAGAAAACTATATATAGGAAAAGGGGTCTGACGGCGTCAAGACAAACATTGTGACGCCGTCACCTCGCCGCCAAAACTATTCTCGGACTGCCTAGATCTACATTTGACGCCGTCAAGTATTAATCATTTCCAGGCCGTCATGACTTTTACTCTTGACGCCCTACCTTCATGACGCCGTCAAATCTCTTCTGGATCGTCATGGATTTTTGCTCTTGACGCCGTCAAGGAGTTGCTCTTGACGCCGTCACCTACTGTTCCCAGCATGGAAAATTAAGACTCTGGCGTTTTCATCACTTTTATGCTCCAAAAACGTCCGAATTGCTTCCTTTTCCAGATTTCACTCCCAAAGTACCTAAAATCACAAAAGGAACGATTTAGGTCAATATTTGATCAAATAAATTCGAATTTGGGCTTAAATGACCCCCTAAAAATGGATCATTTTTCGCCTCATCATATACCCTTACACTTGAGATTTGCTTGTCCTCAAGCAAATGCGCTTTTATTCTACTCAAAAGACAAGTTAGGGGTCATTTAACACTAATATAAAAGTAATTACAACAAATAATCGTTCCACTAAAGACCAATAGACAAGCACGGAGGTCATACACTAGCACCTCACAAATAGTGTTTAGATACTCACATCTCTCGGGTGTAATAAAGTGTAAATTACAATATGGAAACGGAAGATATCTCTCACTACCTGTCATAGCAAAATAGATTACCATAGGCTTGGGAAAGGATCAAACCTCCACCACATGGTGTAAGCACCTAGGATAAACTATCAAAGAGGTATTTTAAAGGGTTGTAACGTTAGGTGTAGGGATATGAATTACACGGTTTTGTTGGATAAAGAAGTTTTTATTGGTGGCGAGTTAACAATCTTAGTTAATTACATGTACAATGTGGCGTTGCTAAGCCAAGACTAGACTCGACTTAAGCTAATAAATGAAAAATAACAAAAACATAAAATAAACATAGAATGAAAAGGGATGGTAGTCCGTATGTTTTTCTCTTTCTTTCTTTTTTCTAATTTTTTTTTTTTTTTTTTTTTTTTTTTTTTTTTTTTTTTTTTTTTTTTTTACATACACTCTTACCCTACCATCCAAAATAATACATCATAGGGGATGAGAATTCCCCTTACACTTGAATCTTTACATACTTTACATTAAACTAATCTAATGACTCGAATTAAGAAAATCAAAACACTTGGAGCACTTTTAAGATTAACGCACATATGGGGGTAATAAATGATGTTCTTCCCCATTACTTCATAAATAAGTACTTTACCCATGAGTCCCAATCGTCCCAAAACAATATGTACAAGGATATGACTCGACTTAGCAACCATGTAATCAATTAGATAGTTAATTTAGGGTTTAAACAAATAACAATAATGCACTAAAAATGAGCGCATACACGGAAGGCTAAGGCGATTTGGTTGTACATTTAAGTGGGGTGTAACAAATTCTTCCTTTAAGTAAGATGCTTAAAGTTAGAAACGAAAAGATAGGCTCGGAGGGGTGTACTAGGGGTTTCGTGTACTAAAAATGAGTACAACGCTAAAGGTGTGGGAAAAATTAGTTGACTTAACTAGCCAAGTAATATGACTTAAATGGTCAAGTAATTATAATACGGGTTTAACATAAGGGTGATCCTAATGCCTCTTATCATGTAGTAAATCCTACTACACGAATGTAGTCTCACTAGCGGTGTCGGGATGCATCACTAACGCAAGTTCTAGAATCTAAATGCTACCGGTACACTCATAAGCACTAATAGTAAATGCTTTTCCTATCAGATCTAAAGGCGAACCTCACATATTTGGGTGGAAAATTTTTCTGAAAGTACGGTTATGTGCTAGTCATACAATCTCCTATCCATGAGACGCTTGCTATGGCTAAAGTTTCACTCCTAAATGTTGTAAAAAATTTTAAATTTGGGGCGCTAAAATTGCACTAACAAGTATCTCTCATAGTTTTATTACACATCTACCATTAAACAAAGCAAACTCAAGCGAAAGTGCATATGTAAGGTATCATCTTTTTACTCTCCCCTTACACTTAAGATGAACATTGTCCCCCAATGTTCAAGTAAAGAATGTAAAAGTGAAAAAGTTAAAAAGAATGAAATCAAATACTCCCTTGATTCGCTCGGTATGGATAATTAGGTGGGCAGGTTAAATCTTCCTTCAAGAAAATGAACAATCAAAGCTTCCCATCCAGAATATAAATCATCTTCTTGTCATACATAACCTGTAAAACCTGAGAAAATCGACAAGACAACCTCGCGTAAAATCGGCGGCATCCTATATAAGTTACTAAATCCTAGAAAACAAAATAAGATATAATGCTTGTGGAATGAAGTTTGCAGATCTCCTGGAGATTATAAAACTTAATAATTCACAAAAACCATAAGACTCCGTTAGAAAAACAAAACCGGTAAAATTTTCAGATTTTTACACCTGACGCCGTCAAGAGTAAACTCCTGACGCCGTCAGAATTGACCTGCAGAAATTCTTATGTTAAGTTTCCGGAAAATTTCTGGAAAAAACTTGGTCCTACTTCCTGGAAAATCCTGCAAAACTTCATTATGACTCAATACAAGCATTTGACTCTAACAAATACGAATATACATGTTCATTTAATATTGTGGAGAATCATGATCGGTTTGTTTCTTAAAAACATATTTGGGGTTTCCCCTTACACTTATCTTTTGCAAAAATACTTTTAGGTGGAGTTAAGACTAGGCCAAAATAACAAAGTAAAGTATTTCCACATTTTAGTTTAGAAACATGATCTACCAACAATAAAATAAAGCATGCATATGGAAGCAAATAACAAACAAACAAAATAAAATCACACAAATAAAGCTTGGGTTGCCTCCCAATAAGCGCTTGTTTTTGTTCGAGTCACGAGCCTGACTCTACCCTTATTTAACGGAAATAGGGGAGGTTTTCCCTACACTTTGAATTAAGTGCGGGTGGAAGTAGTGATACACACCCTTAGGGTGGAAATATGCCATGTGAGGAAAGTGGGGTGGATGAATTACATTCTCAAAGGGGTGTGCTCCTATCATCATAACCTTACCTAATTCAATTGGGTTAATGGGTGAATTAAGATTTTCTCCTAGAAAGGGATCATTTTCAATCAACTTCAAGAGATTACTAGTTGGGGATCCATCTTGACCTAATAAACCCGGTTTAAACCCATAATGTTTCTTGTGATCAATCATAAATGGGTGATGTAAGCATGTAAGGTCATTTTCCACTCCTATATTGGCTTCCTCTCTACAAGACTTAGAGTCCACTACCTTTATCCCAAGACTACCCGGACTATATTGGTTGATGGGTGGGTCAGCTCCTCTTTTTTCTCCTAGATGTATATCTAAGGATGGAAAGTTATGTGAAGATTGAGGTTCCGGTTCATCAACACTAGGTAATTCCCTAGAACTAAGAGTAAGGTTATCACTAGAAGTGTTCAAACCTATATCCTCTAGTGGTTTTTGGTACAAGGGCTCTACCTCTATTGGGGCTCCTATAGTCTCTTCTACATCTTTCGGGTAAGTCACGGGTGGTGTGTATTCCTCAAGTGATGATGGGAGTTGTGGGGTACTTTGTAGGTTTATGTTATTTACCTCAACCTTCCTTATCTCAATAACATCTATATCCTCATCATGTGTTTCATTATTATCTAACCCTAACATTTTCCCAAGTATCTCACGTACTTCTTTAGGCATCTCAACTTCTATGTCCGAATCATATGAATCATCCTCAATATTCTGACTGCTATATACAAATTGCCCAAGAGATTCATCATATGTTTCTTGAGATTCATCATCATTGATCATAGGACCTAGGTCTTTTTGATCAATGTGATCATGTTCGGCTAAATCCTCCATCACATCAAGGTCACCTATGTGTTCATCCTGTATTCTGGTAGGGCCTAACCATGACATGCAGCTAGGTGGCTCATACGAAACTATCCTAGGTGAAGGCTCATATGGTGCATAGGTTTCACTAAGTGAGGCATTTTGAGGGGTTGATGGAGCTCTTAAGGTGAATTCTCTAAAAGCATTATGCACTTGGCCTCTTTTCTCAAGGTACTCAATAAAATCAATATAAGATCCTGTCCACCTCATTTCGTTCCTCCATCTTGTAATATCCAAACTAGTGTAATTTTTTCTGGAAAAACTCTAGTGTCGGACTTGGTGGATTCGCGTTCTCCATAATGGCAAACGGAATAGTCAATGGAAAGGTTTTTACAAACAAAGACACAAAGAAAAGATAGACTAAAGAAACCTAAAAATAAAAATAAAATCTTACTAGAAAGGAATCTAGCAAGTAGACCTAATAAAAAGAAATTATAACCTAGACAATAACTATTCCCCGGGCTGCGGCGCCAAAAACTTGATACGTGGGAATCGCACCAGGCTTTACCTCTCAAGGGATCTTGAGAAGCTTACAACCCCCACCAGACAGTGTACCTGATCGTTGTAGTATAGTATAGTGACAAGTACCGGGGGATTGATCGTTCAGCTAGGAATAGTGTCGCTAGGATTAGAAAACCTAAATACTAGTTCTAAAGGTGAGGGAAGATTCTTTTTGTATTTCTATATTTTTTAGAAAGCAAGTTAAAATCTCAGGTTTGAAGGATTTGGGCGGAATTAGTTGCTAATCAACTAACCCAATACTAAGATGCAATCAAAATAAAATACTAGAAATGAAAATAAACTAATTTATACTAAAGTTGTGAGCAGTAATTGGAGAAAATGTGTTTACTTAGATTTCACTACTCCCTAGATATCTTTTACACGTTAATTACTTGTTATAATTGCATGGATGATGGATCGTATTCCTTAATACCATTCATGGGGTGGCACACTTAACTCCATAATTCTATGAGCTCTTATCTCCTCCTACACCATGTCCAGCACAACTATAGGGATTGTAAACAGTGACTCATGCATTAAATACAACCAATAAAGACCTAGTGCGCTAATTCGCCTTAAACTGGTTATCTTTTATTTCTCAACCACTTGTGAATGGTAAATAGTAAAGTCAAACTAATCAAGGCAAATGCTTCCGTGGAATACAGTGTTTCCCCGGGTCGTAATGTCCTAACGAGGTGTGCGATGTTTTATTAAAAACAAATCTGTGATTAGTGAATGTGAACAGGAAATGGTATAAGTGTGTGTGTGTGATTACACTAAGGTTTTATAACACAAAATAACTTAAATAAACTATTTTAATGATTACGTGAAACCTAGATATCTAAAACGTATAAACGTACACCAAATTAAAATCAGACGCGATTGCGTGTTGAGAAAAGGTGAGTTTTAAGAAAAATAAACTACAGGGGTTAAAAATGAAAATTCGATAAACTTAAACTAAAAATAAAATTAAATTAAAAAGAAAACTATTTTTTAGATTATTTTATTATTTATTATTAATTATTTAATTAAAAACTTATTTAACTATTTAATTAAAATTAATTTATATCAAACTAAAAATTATAAATACTACAAATTAAACTAAAAACTTGCAAAAATAATTTCTAAACTTAAATTAGAACTTGAAGAAAGTATAAAAAAATAAAAATAAATCTTTTTGTCTTTTTATGAACTTTTTATTAATTAAATACTATTAATATTAATTGTACTAATTAAACTATTTTAAATTACAAATAATACTAAACTAACTTAGAAAATTATGGAAAAATTTATAAAACTATTTTATAACTTATAAAAGCTATAAAAAATATAAAAACTAGGTATTACCTTAAAAAAACTAATTATGCTATTTAAAACTTAATTATTAATTAATTATTAATAAAACTATTATTAATTCTACTAAATACTAAATGACAAAACAAAAATCTGAGAAAATTATTAAAATTACTATAACCTAAAAGGAAATTAATAAAAATATAAAAATACAAATTACTTAATAAAAATCTAAAAATGAAAATTAAAATTAAATTATATTAAATAGAAACTATCACTTATTTTTATATTTGTTTTTCTTGATTTTTCTTTTACCAATCTATATTATACTTAAAAATAAACAACTTTTGTAAAAACAATAATTTTATAAGCTACTAATAAGCACTGTGGAAGCTTATTGCTACCACAGTTGACTTTTGTTGACTGAAATAGGAAATAAGCTCAAATGAGCTTATGTGGGACCCACTATGGATGAATCTGCTTCTAATAAGTTGATTGGAGTTGTCAAAGCTCAAATTGGCCAAATAAGCTCAGTAGATAAGCTGATAAGCCAAAATAAGCAATTCCAAAACTTAGTTTGAACACAGAATGGGGACAAGGTTTATGGCTTATTTCAAGTGGGGTCCACAGGGTACCAGGTCAAACAAATGGTCAATCCTAAGAGTCTACTAGGAGGGGGGTTGTAAGAACCTAAGTATGACTAATGGGGCCCACTGAGGTGGTCACAAATCACCACCAAAGTGGTGGTGATAGACTGAATCTGCTGGTGCAGGGCACACCCTTGCCCTGCAAGTGAGTTTGAGGGTGAGTGGGGCCCAAGGTAAAAATCACAAAAATGTAACAAGGTGGGGAATCAAAATATGAAGTGGTAGAGTATTACTAAAATAATTTTCAGATCAAATAAGCAACCACACAATTCTACAAAAATCTTGGAAGATTTGATAAAATCTGAGAAACAGAAATTTGACTTTTGATAGAACTTAACTAGTTTGACTTTTATGAAGTTCTAATCACTACTACTGATTTAATAAGTTGTATTAAGCAATAAATTAACTAAATTAAGCTATAATAACTATTTATGTATAGATATGGTGAGAGTATGGACCTAGATGACCACCACAGTTAACTGTGGTGGTAAGAATCTTGTGATTTTGACTTTTAAGGTTAAAGTGACCAAGTTATGGGTTTCACAGACCTAGTTATGGCATATGTTATGTGTCTAAATGAATTATATCAAGTAACAAATACCCAAGCTCAGTGCATTAGCCAAATCCAAACACCCCTTTATCTGCTATCTAATACTATAACTAATATATTTTAACACTAACTCCACTGATTTTATGATTGCAACAGGTTACTTACTCACTAATTAAATTATTTAAACCAAAGAAACTACTGAAAACAACAAGAACAATATTATGTAAATATCAAATTAGTATCTTACATTGGTATGTGACTGAGATGATGGAACCAAGGACCAAGGTCTATCCTAACAACCTTCCACAAGGTTTCTAAATCAGAAACATACCATTGCTCATCATTTTCCAGCTTCCATTCATCACTAACACTAATTTTTTATTTATTTCCTATTTATTTTGTATTTTTGAGTATTTTTGGAATTGTAAACTAGACTTGATTTTAAGGTTTCTCAAAACTTATAAAGGCTTTGTCAGAGCTTATATGAGCTTGTGAAATGCTTTAACAACAACTAACAATAACAGGTGAGCTTTTTGAGATCTTGATCAAACTTGAAAATGACATAAACTGAGATACAATCTGAAACTTGAAATTAACTTTAACTAAGGATTGAAATACATAAGATTAACTGATACAAACTTGTTTTAAAAAAAATACAACTTAATGAGTAAATTACACTACCTACGACTAAGTTAAACTAAGACTACACTAATAATCTATCTCTTCTGCTTCATTTCCCTTTTGTAGAGTTTTTCTGAGCTTGTGGGACCCACAGAGACATTTCCCACCACATATGAGCCGTTGATAAAGTCTAGTTAATCACCACCGTTTAAAAGTGAAACTTGGCGCCAAAGTCTCCACAGGGTAACGTTGAGGGTTTTATGGGCATTAAATGGGTTTGGGAGGTTGTGTGAGGTGGAGAGATTGCGTGGAGAGGTGGGGGGTTGAGGTGGAAGGCCAGGTGTAGGGTGGTTTTGGTTGCAGAGGTGGAGGGTGGTTTTGTTGGGAAAGTGGTAAAGATGGAGGTGGTGTTTGACCGGGCATTGACCCGTTTTTATTTAATTAGGGTGTGGGCCGGTCGTAGTTTGGGCTTAGGAAGGGAGTGAGCTGGGTAATGGATTGGTTTTAGTTTGGTTTTGGTTTGGTTTTTAATATAAAGGATCCGTTTGGTTTTAAGCCCATAAATCACAAGGACTAAAAGTGTAATAAGCTGAAACTTTAGGGGCTTAAGATGGCAAGTTTCTAAAATTATCATAAGGACTTATCTTGCCAATATTGAATAACCAAAGGACCAAATTTGATAATTTCCCATATTTAATAACCGGGGACCTTTTCTGCCAAACTTCAAACTTCAGGGACCAATTATGTAATATCACCAAACTTATCACCCAAGGACCATTCCTGCAAAAGATTATTAGTACAAGGACCAAAATTGCTTTTCTCAAAGTTTTTACATCCCAAGGACCATTTCTGTCAATTTCCAAAGTACAGGGACTAAACTTGTAATTTTATGAAACTTTGCACCAAAGGACTAAATATGTAACTTTATGATTAAAAAGGACCTTTGATGACTTTTTCAAGTTTTTAGAATAACCAGGGACTAGTTTTGAAAATTTATGAAACTTGAGGGACTGAAACTGCCAATTATGCAAACTTTGTACGTTTTTCATCTGTTTTTGCATATTTTGCATTTGAAACATATAAAACACACTTCTAAGATATTTTAAGTATTATGATGCATATTTGAGTGTTTTTGTATGTTTTGGCAGCTCAGATTGGTATAAAATGATGAGTATTTAGACACTCATCAATCCCCCACACTAAACTATTGCTAGTCCCTAGCAATCTTTTGAGAAAAACTTAATGGGTTTGAAAAAAACTCTTTACCAAAAGCCATCACTTCTGGAGTAGCCAGGTGTAAGAATTGTGGTACACCTGATAACCGTGTGATTTTGAGCAAATCACCAGCTGTCAACGGATTTGATTAGTCTTTACCAAAAGCCGTTTGCTTCTGGACTACCCAACTCTTGATGGAATAATCAACATCTTGGTGAGCTGATTACCAATTATGGATTTTCCACTGCCTTTACCACAAGCCATAATCTTGCGGGCTAGCCAACTCATTATCTTTTGAGGATGATGGGGAGTTGAGGTACCATACAATTTTGGGCAAATTGCAAGCCATCAACGGGTTTGAGTTATCTTTACCAAGAACCGTTTGTTCCTGGATTAGCCAATCCTTATGCGGGTTAGACATGGCGGACTGATAACCATTTATTGCGTTCTAAGTGAGAAATTTTTTTAAAATTTGGGCTAAAATGGGGGTTCTTGATGGAACATGTGTTTAAATTCGTTAGAATAACGAATCTCCCCCCACACTTAGAACTGAATATTGTCCTCAATATTCAAAGTACCGGGTGTTAAACCGAACTTAGAACGTAAGAAGGAAATATTACTAGCCATTATTTAAGATGTATATACATACAATTATTTTTTTAGATAAACTTCTTAAATAGAAGCTATCACTATATTTACATTTTTTTTTAGAGATATTTACATATATACAACATGTGGGGCATCTCCCCCACACTAGGGTGTTACACACGGGTGACAAGCCCATGTTTTTGATTCCCGAGTCACTAGCTTGACTCGACCCCGTATTTGATTTCTTGTCTCCCAAACTGTCAGGTTTATCACGCAAGCTAACCGCTTGTGAACGGTTAACTGTAATAAAGAGGTCCTGAATAGACCGGGAGAAAAATCAATTTAAAAATCTATGGGGAAGTAAGTGGAAGAAACCATCTCAATCGGACTTTCATTCAAGATGTTTGGATAAACATTTGAAGCACGTGAAAGTTCCACACCGATGAGACAAGTACCCGGCTCATAATTTATAAATGAGAATGCCGGGGTCAAAGATAGTGTCTTCATTCCCGAAGGAGTGAAGAATAGGAGAAATCACCTGGTAGGTGAAGGAAAGTAGGGAGATCTGAATAGCAATTAAGATAAGAACTTCCTCCTCAAGAAATGCATATTCAAGTGAAGGAGGCAAGTCCTTAAGCTTGATCTCAGGAAATTTATCAGTTTCCTCAACTGATTTGATTTCCTCATTATGAAGTTGTGGAAGAGGGGGAAATGGATCTTCGTTTAACAAACTTTCTAGAAAAAGAATGTCCCCCTCGGGATAAAGATAATTATCATCAACTTCGTATGAAATTGAACTATCTTCAGTCATAAAAGCTTCGAATTCGTCCAAATCATTTTCACTTTTCGGAGGAAGTGGTTTGATCTGAGTGAGTTCAAACGCAGGATCATGAGTAGGTAAGAATTCTAACTCTCTCAAATCCGCTTCAAAGTCAAAGACTTCATTTTCATCCTTTGGTGGGATGGGATCCATATGAGAGAGTTCATCAGCGAACTCTTCAAAAAGATAGTCAGCATTAGACTTGGGAAGTGATGCCTCAACAAATTCGATGTCTCCATAAGATAAACACTCATTACTGGAATCAGAGACAGTCTCAATTTGATCATTTGGATTATCAGGGGTGGAAGGAATATCACACATAAGATCAAAAGTCCCCTGTGACTCTCTCGGGATTGAGACAAGGTTCTCAACACTAGACTTTATGAATTCGTCCGATTCCTTTGCGGGAATTGAGTCAAGATGCTCGTCCCCCATGCTCAGAGAGTGAGTGGGAACCTCGGGTGTGATAACATCATACAGAGGGAACTGAGAAGGACTAGCAGTTATGGATTCTACAAGTTCCATTTTTTCTACTGTTAGTGTTTCAGTTATATTCTTTTCTCCCTGTATATCCATGGAAGAAGTCTCAACTGATGAACTTGATGAGGTATCATCACTTTCATCATCCTCATCGAGAAGAGCAGCATTGCAAAATGCGGCATGCATTTTAGCTGCATGCTCTTTTACCATTAATTCCTCCATTCCGTTCATAACATCTCGTTTTCTTGTATGTAAGTTAATAGATGTTTCACGAGATTTCTGAAACGATAAAGTAGCAAACCCCTCCTTAAGTTCTTTTATTATCTCAAGAGCCTCTATATAAGGGTCTTGCTGGATATGAGGAGTTGCCTGGATTATTGGGCACTGTGGAGGTGGGTCTTGAAATGAATAGTCGTGATTGTTACAAGGAAATGGATTCCTTGTTTGACAATCAGAGCTAAAGTGTGGTCCTCCACAGTACTCACAACAGTTGAACTGATGTGGCTGTGAGTCGTATGTGCTTGAGTTATAA
The DNA here is from genome assembly GCA_030686995.1 of Artemisia argyi. Lineage (NCBI taxonomy): Eukaryota > Viridiplantae > Streptophyta > Magnoliopsida > Asterales > Asteraceae > Artemisia > Artemisia argyi. Next base: position 204,138,431 of record CM060677.1, read on the forward strand.
TTGTTATTAGGAACCTGTTCATAGACAAACTGATTCCTAGTTTGACAATCAGAACTGTAGTGTGAACCACCACAGTACTCACAACAGTTAAACTGCTGAGTCTCATGGTGTGGAAGCTGGTGGAATGAATCAGTCATGTCAGGGTAGGAATAGGGATTCTGGTTATAGACAGACCCGTTTCCTGACTCTACCATGCCACAACTGGGGCAATTACCACCATTATAAGGACAACCACACCACTGACAAACAAGAGGGTGAGAATAAGACATAGAAAGAATCAAAGGGTTTAGGGGGTGAGAGATGAAGAATCAAATAGGTAGGGGTGTAAAGGTGAATATTTTTGGTATTTTTGAAAATTTTTGTAGTACTGATAAGAAGGAAAATATTTTTGGGTTTTGTTTTATAAAAATATGGATAAAAGATGGTAAATATACAATGAATGTATATCCAGATTCACTAATACGCAAAATCACTAATACGCAAAATCGTTTAAAATAAGCGCACAACCTCCCCGGCAGCGGCGCCAAATTTTGATTCGCCTTAAACTGGTTATCTTTTATTTCTCAACCACTTGTGAATGGTCAATAGTAAAGTCAAACTAATCAAGGCAAATGCTTCCGTGGAATACAGTGTTTCCCCGGGTCGTAATGTCCCAACGAGGTGTGCGATGTTTTATTAAAAACAAATCTGTGATTAGTGAATGTGAACAGGAAATGGTATAAGTGTGTGTGTGTGATTACACTAAGGTTTTATAACACAAAATAACTTAAATAAACTATTTTAATGATTACGTGAAACCTAGATATCTAAAACGTATAAACGTACACCAAATTAAAATCAGACGCGATTGCGTGCTGAGAAAAAGGTGAGTTTTAAGAAAAATAAACTACAGGGGTTAAAAATGAAAATTCTATAAACTTAAAATAAAAATAAAATTAAATTAAAAAGAAAACTAGTTTTTAGATTATTTTATTATTTATTATTAATTATTTAATTAAAAACTTATTTAACTATTTAATTAAAATTAATTTATATCAAACTAAAAATTATAAATACTACAAATTAAACTAAAAACTTGCAAAAATAATTTCTAAACTTAAATTAGAACTTGAAGAAAGTATAAAAAAATAAAAATAAATCTTTTTGTCTTTTTATGAACTTTTTATTAATTAAAAACTATTAATATTAATTGTACTAATTAAACTATTTTAAATTACAAATAATACTAAACTAACTTAGAAAATTATGGAAAAATTTATAAAACTATTTTATAACTTATAAAAGCTATAAAAAATATAAAAACTAGGTATTACATTATAAAAACTAATTATGCTATTTAAAACTTAATTATTAATTAATTATTAATAAAACTATTATTAATTCTACTAAATACTAAATGACAAAACAAAAATCTGAGAAAATTATTAAAATTACCATAACCTAAAAGGAAATTAACAAAAATATAAAAATACAAATTACTTAATAAAAATCTAAAAATGAAAATTAAAATTAAATTATATTAAATAGAAACTATCACTTATTTTTATATTTGTTTTTCTTGATTTTTCTTTTACCAATCTATATTATACTTAAAAATAAACAACTTTTGTAAAAACAATAATTTTATAGGCTACTAATAAGCACTATGGAAGCTTATTGCTACCACAGTTGACTTTTGTTGACTGAAATGGGAAATAAGCTCAAATGAGCTTATGTGGGACCCACTATGGATGAATCTGGTTCTAATAAGTTGATTGGACTTGTCAAAGCTCAAATTGGCCAAATAAGCTCAGTAGATAAGCTGATAAGCCAAAATAAGCAATTCCAAAACTTAGTTTGAACACAGAATGGGGACAAGGTTTATGGCTTATTTCAAGTGGGGTCCACAGGGTACCAGGTCAAACAAATGGTCAATCCTAAGAGTCTACTAGGAGGGGGGTTGTAAGAACCTAAGTATGACTAATGGGGCCCACTGAGGTGGTCACAAATCACCACCAAAGTGGTGGTGATAAACTGAATCTGCTGGTGCAGGGCACACCCTTGCCCTGCAAGTGAGTTTGAGGGTGAGTGGGGCCCAAGGTAAAAATCACAAAAATGTAACAAGGTGGGGAATCAAAAGATGAAGTGGTAGAGTATTACTAAAATAATTTTCAGATCGAATAAGCAACTACACAATTCTACAAAAATCCTGGAAGATTTGATAAAATCTGAGAAACAGAAATTTGACTTTTGATAGAACTTAACTAGTTTGACTTTTATGAAGTTCTAATCACTACTACTGATTTAATAAGTTGTATTAAGCTATAAATTAACTAAATTAAGCTATAATAACTATTTATGTATAGATATGGTGAGAGTATGGACCTAGATGACCACCACAGTTAACTGTGGTGGTAAGGATCTTGTGATTTTGAATTTTAAGGTTAAAGTGACCAAGTTATGGGTTTCACAGACCTAGTTATGGCATATGTTATGTGTCTAAATGAATTATATCAAGTAACAAATACCCAAGCTCAGTGCATTAGCCAAATCCAAACACCCCTTTATCTGCTATCTAATACTATAACTAATATATTTTAACACTAACTCCACTGATTTTATGATTGCAACAGGTTACTTACTCACTAATTAAATTATTTAAACCAAAGAAACTACTGAAAACAACAAGAACAATATTATGTAAATATCAAATTAGTATCTTACATTGGTATGTGACTGAGATGATGGAACCAAGGACCAAGGTCTATCCTAACAACCTTCCACAAGGTTTCTAAATCAGAAACATACCATTGCTCATCATTTTCCAGCTTCCATTCATCACTAACACTAATTTTTTATTTATTTCCTATTTATTTTGTATTTTTGAGTATTTTTGGAATTGTAAACTAGACTTGATTTTAAGGTTTCTCAAAACTTATAAAGGCTTTGTCAGAGCTTATATGAGCTTGTGAAATGCTTTAACAACAACTAACAATAACAGGTGAGCTTTTTGAGATCTTGATCAAACTTGAAAATGACATAAACTGAGATACAATCTGAAACTTGAAATTAACTTTAACTAAGGATTGAAATACATAAGATTAACTGATACAAACTTGTTTTAAAAAAAATACAACTTAATGAGTAAATTACACTACCTACGACTAAGTTAAACTAAGACTACACTAATAATCTATCTCTTCTGCTTCATTTCCCTTTTGTAGAGTTTTTCTGAGCTTGTGGGACCCACAGAGACATTTCCCACCACATATGAGCCGTTGATAAAGTCTAGTTAATCACCACCGTTTAAAAGTGAAACTTGGCGCCAAAGTCTCCACAGGGTAACGTTGAGGGTTTTATGGGCATTAAATGGGTTTGGGAGGTTGTGTGAGGTGGAGAGATTGCGTGGAGAGGTGGGGGGTTGAGGTGGAAGGCCAGGTGTAGGGTGGTTTTGGTTGCAGAGGTGGAGGGTGGTTTTGTTGGGAAAGTGGTAAAGATGGAGGTGGTGTTTGACCGGGCATTGACCCGTTTTTATTTAATTAGGGTGTGGGCCGGTCGTAGTTTGGGCTTAGGAAGGGAGTGAGCTGGGTAATGGATTGGTTTTAGTTTGGTTTTGGTTTGGTTTTTAATATAAAGGATCCGTTTGGTTTTAAGCCCATAAATCACAAGGACTAAAAGTGTAATAAGCTGAAACTTTAGGGGCTTAAGATGGCAAGTTTCTAAAATTATCATAAGGACTTATCTTGCCAATATTGAATAACCAAAGGACCAAATTTGATAATTTCCCATATTTAATAACCGGGGACCTTTTCTGCCAAACTTCAAACTTCAGGGACCAATTATGTAATATCACCAAACTTATCACCCAAGGACCATTCCTGCAAAAGATTATTAGTACAAGGACCAAAATTGCTTTTCTCAAAGTTTTTACATCCCAAGGACCATTTCTGTCAATTTCCAAAGTACAGGGACTAAACTTGTAATTTTATGAAACTTTGCACCAAAGGACTAAATATGTAACTTTATGATTAAAAAGGACCTTTGATGACTTTTTCAAGTTTTTAGAATAACCAGGGACTAGTTTTGAAAATTTATGAAACTTGAGGGACTGAAACTGCCAATTATGCAAACTTTGTACGTTTTTCATCTGTTTTTGCATATTTTGCATTTGAAACATATAAAACACACTTCTAAGATATTTTAAGTATTATGATGCATATTTGAGTGTTTTTGTATGTTTTGGCAGCTCAGATTGGTATAAAATGATGAGTATTTAGACACTCATCAATCCCCCACACTAAACTATTGCTAGTCCCTAGCAATCTTTTGAGAAAAACTTAATGGGTTTGAAAAAAACTCTTTACCAAAAGCCATCACTTCTGGAGTAGCCAGGTGTAAGAATTGTGGTACACCTGATAACCGTGTGATTTTGAGCAAATCACCAGCTGTCAACGGATTTGATTAGTCTTTACCAAAAGCCGTTTGCTTCTGGACTACCCAACTCTTGATGGAATAATCAACATATTGGTGAGCTGATTACCAATTATGGATTTTCCACTGCCTTTACCACAAGCCATAATCTTGCGGGCTAGCCAACTCATTATCTTTTGAGGATGATGGGGAGTTGAGGTACCATACAATTTTGGGCAAATTGCAAGCCATCAACGGGTTTGAGTTATCTTTACCAAGAACCGTTTGTTCCTGGATTAGCCAATCCTTATGCGGGTTAGACATGGCGGACTGATAACCATTTATTGCGTTCTAAGTGAGAAATTTTTTTAAAATTTGGGCTAAAATGGGGGTTCTTGATGGAACATGTGTTTAAATTCGTTAGAATAACGAATCTCCCCCCACACTTAGAACTGAATATTGTCCTCAATATTCAAAGTACCGGGTGTTAAACCGAACTTAGAACGTAAGAAGGAAATATTACTAGCCATTATTTAAGATGTATATACATACAATTATTTTTTTAGATAAACTTCTTAAATAGAAGCTATCACTATATTTACATTTTTTTTTAGAGATATTTACATATATACAACATGTGGGGCATCTCCCCCACACTAGGGTGTTACACACGGGTGACAAGCCCATGTTTTTGATTCCCGAGTCACTAGCTTGACTCGACCCCGTATTTGATTTCTTGTCTCCCAAACTGTCAGGTTTATCACGCAAGCTAACCGCTTGTGAACGGTTAACTGTAATAAAGAGGTCCTGAATAGACCGGGAGAAAAATCAATTTAAAAATCTATGGGGAAGTAAGTGGAAGAAACCATCTCAATCGGACTTTCATTCAAGATGTTTGGATAAACATTTGAAGCACGTGAAAGTTCCACACCGATGAGACAAGTACCCGGCTCATAATTTATAAATGAGAATGCCGGGGTCAAAGATAGTGTCTTCATTCCCGAAGGAGTGAAGAATAGGAGAAATCACCTGGTAGGTGAAGGAAAGTAGGGAGATCTGAATAGCAATTAAGATAAGAACTTCCTCCTCAAGAAATGCATATTCAAGTGAAGGAGGCAAGTCCTTAAGCTTGATCTCAGGAAATTTATCAGTTTCCTCAACTGATTTGATTTCCTCATTATGAAGTTGTGGAAGAGGGGGAAATGGATCTTCGTTTAACAAACTTTCTAGAAAAAGAATGTCCCCCTCGGGATAAAGATAATTATCATCAACTTCGTATGAAATTGAACTATCTTCAGTCATAAAAGCTTCGAATTCGTCCAAATCATTTTCACTTTTCGGAGGAAGTGGTTTGATCTGAGTGAGTTCAAACGCAGGATCATGAGTAGGTAAGAATTCTAACTCTCTCAAATCCGCTTCAAAGTCAAAGACTTCATTTTCATCCTTTGGTGGGATGGGATCCATATGAGAGAGTTCATCAGCGAACTCTTCAAAAAGATAGTCAGCATTAGACTCGGGAAGTGATGCCTCAACAAATTCGATGTCTCCATAAGATAAACACTCATTACTGGAATCAGAGACAGTCTCAATTTGATCATTTGGATTATCAGGGGTGGAAGGAATATCACACATAAGATCAAAAGTCCCCTGTGACTCTCTCGGGATTGAGACAAGGTTCTCAACACTAGACTTTATGAATTCGTCCGATTCCTTTGCGGGAATTGAGTCAAGATGCTCGTCCCCCATGCTCAGAGAGTGAGTGGGAACCTCGGGTGTGATAACATCATACAGAGGGAACTGAGAAGGACTAGCAGTTATGGATTCTACAAGTTCCATTTTTTCTACTGTTAGTGTTTCAGTTATATTCTTTTCTCCCTGTATATCCATGGAAGAAGTCTCAACTGATGAACTTGATGAGGTATCATCACTTTCATCATCCTCATCGAGAAGAGCAGCATTGCAAAATGCGGCATGCATTTTAGCTGCATGCTCTTTTACCATTAATTCCTCCATTCCGTTCATAACATCTCGTTTTCTTGTATGTAAGTTAATAGATGTTTCACGAGATTTCTGAAACGATAAAGTAGCAAACCCCTCCTTAAGTTCTTTTATTATCTCAAGAGCCTCTATATAAGGGTCTTGCTGGATATGAGGAGTTGCCTGGATTATTGGGCACTGTGGAGGTGGGTCTTGAAATGAATAGTCGTGATTGTTACAAGGAAATGGATTCCTTGTTTGACAATCAGAGCTAAAGTGTGGTCCTCCACAGTACTCACAACAGTTGAACTGATGTGGCTGTGAGTCGTATGTGCTTGAGTTATAATTGTTATTAGGAACCTGTTCATAGACAAACTGATTCCTAGTTTGACAATCAGAACTGTAGTGTGAACCACCACAGTACTCACAACAGTTAAACTGCTGAGTCTCATGGTGTGGAAGCTGGTGGAATGAATCAGTCATGTCAGGGTAGGAATAGGGATTCTGGTTATAGACAGACCCGTTTCCTGACTCTACCATGCCACAACTGGGGCAATTACCACCATTATAAGGACAACCACACCACTGACAAACAAGAGGGTGAGAATAAGACATAGAAAGAATCAAAGGGTTTAGGGGGTGAGAGATGAAGAATCAAATAGGTAGGGGTGTAAAGGTGAATATTTTTGGTATTTTTGAAAATTTTTGTAGTACTGATAAGAAGGAAAATATTTTTGGGTTTTGTTTTATAAAAATATGGATAAAAGATGGTAAATATACAATGAATGTATATCCAGATTCACTAATACGCAAAATCACTAATACGCAAAATCGTTTAAAATAAGCGCACAACCTCCCCGGCAGCGGCGCCAAATTTTGATTCGCCTTAAACTGGTTATCTTTTATTTCTCAACCACTTGTGAATGGTCAATAGTAAAGTCAAACTAATCAAGGCAAATGCTTCCGTGGAATACAGTGTTTCCCCGGGTCGTAATGTCCCAACGAGGTGTGCGATGTTTTATTAAAAACAAATCTGTGATTAGTGAATGTGAACAGGAAATGGTATAAGTGTGTGTGTGTGATTACACTAAGGTTTTATAACACAAAATAACTTAAATAAACTATTTTAATGATTACGTGAAACCTAGATATCTAAAACGTATAAACGTACACCAAATTAAAATCAGACGCGATTGCGTGCTGAGAAAAAGGTGAGTTTTAAGAAAAATAAACTACAGGGGTTAAAAATGAAAATTCTATAAACTTAAAATAAAAATAAAATTAAATTAAAAAGAAAACTAGTTTTTAGATTATTTTATTATTTATTATTAATTATTTAATTAAAAACTTATTTAACTATTTAATTAAAATTAATTTATATCAAACTAAAAATTATAAATACTACAAATTAAACTAAAAACTTGCAAAAATAATTTCTAAACTTAAATTAGAACTTGAAGAAAGTATAAAAAAATAAAAATAAATCTTTTTGTCTTTTTATGAACTTTTTATTAATTAAAAACTATTAATATTAATTGTACTAATTAAACTATTTTAAATTACAAATAATACTAAACTAACTTAGAAAATTATGGAAAAATTTATAAAACTATTTTATAACTTATAAAAGCTATAAAAAATATAAAAACTAGGTATTACATTATAAAAACTAATTATGCTATTTAAAACTTAATTATTAATTAATTATTAATAAAACTATTATTAATTCTACTAAATACTAAATGACAAAACAAAAATCTGAGAAAATTATTAAAATTACTATAACCTAAAAGGAAATTAATAAAAATATAAAAATACAAATTACTTAATAAAAATCTAAAAATGAAAATTAAAATTAAATTATATTAAATAGAAATTATCACTTATTTTTATATTTGTTTTTCTTGATTTTTCTTTTACCAATCTATATTATACTTAAAAATAAACAACTTTTGTAAAAACAATAATTTTATAAGCTACTAATAAGCACTATGGAAGCTTATTGCTACCACAGTTGACTTTTGTTGACTGAAATGGGAAATAAGCTCAAATGAGCTTATGTGGGACCCACTATGGATGAATCTGGTTCTAATAAGTTGATTGGACTTGTCAAAGCTCAAATTGGCCAAATAAGCTCAGTAGATAAGCTGATAAGCCAAAATAAGCAATTCCAAAACTTAGTTTGAACACAGAATGGGGACAAGGTTTATGGCTTATTTCAAGTGGGGTCCACAGGGTACCAGGTCAAACAAATGGTCAATCCTAAGAGTCTACTAGGAGGGGGGTTGTAAGAACCTAAGTATGACTAATGGGGCCCACTGAGGTGGTCACAAATCACCACCAAAGTGGTGGTGATAGACTGAATCTGCTGGTGCAGGGCACACCCTTGCCCTGCAAGTGAGTTTGAGGGTGAGTGGGGCCCAAGGTAAAAATCACAAAAATGTAACAAGGTGGGGAATCAAAAGATGAAGTGGTAGAGTATTACTAAAATAATTTTCAGATCAAATAAGCAACTACACAATTCTACAAAAATCCTGGAAGATTTGATAAAATCTGAGAAACAGAAATTTGACTTTTGATAGAACTTAACTAGTTTGACTTTTATGAAGTTCTAATCACTACTAGTGATTTAATAAGTTGTATTAAGCTATAAATTAACTAAATTAAGCTATAATAACTATTTATGTATAGATATGGTGAGAGTATGGACCTAGATGACCACCACAGTTAACTGTGGTGGTAAGGATCTTGTGATTTTGACTTTTAAGGTTAAAGTGACCAAGTTATGGGTTTCACAGACCTAGTTATGGCATATGTTATGTGTCTAAATGAATTATATCAAGTAACAAATACCCAAGCTCAGTGCATTAGCCAAATCCAAACACCCCTTTATCTGCTATCTAATACTATAACTAATATATTTTAACACTAACTCCACTGGTTTTATGATTGCAACATGTTACTTACTCACTAATTAAAATTATTTAAACCAAAGAAACTACTGAAAACAACAAGAACAATATTATGTAAATATCAAATTAGTAACTTACATTGGTATGTGACTGAGATGATGGAACCAAGGACCAAGGTCTATCCTAACAACCTTCCACAAGGTTTCTAAATCAGAAACATACCATTGCTCATCATTTTCCAGCTTCCATTCATCACTAACACTAATTTTTTATTTATTTCCTATTTATTTTTTATTTTTGAGTATTTTTGGAATTGTAAACTAGACTTGATTTTAAGGTTTCTCAAAACTTATAAAGGCTTTGTCAGAGCTTATATGAGCTTGTGAAATGCTTTAACAACAACTAACAATAACATGTGAGCTTTTTGAGATCTTGATCAAACTTGAAAATGACATAAACTGAGATACAATCTGAAACTTGAAATTAACTTTAACTAAGGATTGAAATACATAAGATTAACTGATACAAACTTGTTTTAAAAAAAAATACAACTTAATGAGTAAATTACACTACCTACGACTAAGTTAAACTAAGACTACACTAATAATCTATCTCTTCTGCTTCATTTCCCTTTTGTAGAGTTTTTCTGAGCTTGTGGGACCCACAGAGACATTTCCCACCACATATGAGCCGTTGATAAAGTCTAGTTAATCACCACCGTTTAAAAGTGAAACTTGGCGCCAAAGTCTCCACAGGGTAACGTGGAGGGTTTTACGGGCATTAAATGGGTTTGGGAGGTTGTGTGAGGTGGAGAGATTGCGTGGAGAGGTGGGGGTTGAGGTGGAAGGCCAGGTATAGGGTGGTTTTGGTTGCAGAGGTGGAGGGTGGTTTTGGTGGGAAAGTGGTAAAGATGGAGGTGGTGTTTGACCGGGCATTGACCCGTTTTTATTTAATTAGGGTGTGGGCCGGTTGTAGTTTGGGCTTAGGAAGGGAGTGGGCTGGGTAATGGATTGGTTTTAGTTTGGTTTTGGTTTGGTTTTTAATATAAAGGATCCGTTTGGTTTTAAGCCCATAAATCACAAGGTCTAAAAGTGTAATAAGCTGAAACTTTAGGGGCTTAAGATGGCAAGTTTCTAAAATTATCATAAGGACTTATCTTGCCAATATTGAATAACCAAAGGACCAAATTTGATAATTTCCCATATTTAATAACCGGGGACCTTTTCTGCTAAACTTCAAACTTCAGGGACCAATTATGTAATATCACCAAACTTATCACCCAAGGACCATTCCTGCAAAAGATTATTAGTACAAGGACCAAAATTGCTTTTCTCAAAGTTTTTACATCCCAAGGACCATTTCTGTCAATTTCCAAAGTATAAGGACTAAACTTGTAATTTTATGAAACTTTGCACCAAAGGACTAAATATGTAACTTTATGATTAAAAAGGACGTTTGATGACTTTTTCAAGTTTTTAGAATAACCAGAGACTAGTTTTGACAATTTATGAAACTTGAGGGACTGAAACTGCCAATTATGCAAACTTTGTACGTTTTTCATCTGTTTTTGCATATTTTGCATTTGAAACATATAAAACACACTTCTAAGATATTTTAAGTATTATGATGCATATTTGAGTGTTTTTGTATGTTTTGGCAGCTCAGATTGGTATAAAATGATGAGTATTTAGACACTCATCATGCGCGTCGGTTCATGTTTCTTAAGACATTCAAGCATGTTACCAATTGGAGATCTGCCAGTTTTCTTAAGCCTAACATATAAATCATTCATCCAAGACAAGAATAAACAAGTAATCAACACATAATCAACATCTAGGTTTCATTAGATCTAAGCAAACACAAGATAGATCTAGCCTAGCATGATGGAATTAAGACAAGAACAAGATATAGACAACCAACACATAGACATATTGATTGAATTAGAAGAACACTTATCTTGATTAAACATGCAAGGTATCAAGGGGTTGGAACCCTTGAAAAACCTGTAAAGTTACACCAAAATCGTACTTAGGGTTTCTCCCAAAACTTCTCTCCTTAAATGTGAAAAAATTAGAAAACTATATATAGGAAAAGGGGTCTGACGGCGTCAAGACAAACATTGTGACGCCGTCACCTCGCCGCCAAAACTATTCTCGGACTGCCTAGATCTACATTTGACGCCGTCAAGTATTAATCATTTCCAGGCAGTCATGACTTTTACTCTTGACGCCCTACCTTCATGACGCCGTCAAATCTCTTCTGGATCGTCATGGATTTTTGCTCTTGACGCCGTCAAGGAGTTGCTCTTGACGCCGTCACCTACTGTTCCCAGCATGGAAAATTAAGACTTTGGCGTTTTCTTCACTTTTATGCTCCAAAAACGTCCGAATTGCTTCCTTTTCCTGGTTTCACTCTCAAAGTACCTAAAATCACAAAAGGAACGATTTATGGCAATATTTGATCAAATAAATTCGAATTCGGGTTTAAATGACCCCCTAAAAACGGATTATTTTTCTCCTCATCACCTATATATTTTTTGTCCTGGTCAAATTTTTTGCAAGTACTACTTTGCATCATTTTCATTTCAAAATCACTTTTGAAACTAATTAGGATGCATCTAAATGAATAGAGATGCATTTAATTCAAGTCAACGCATCTCAAATATGTGATTATAGTTATTTCTCATCCTTCTCATTTTAAGTTTTTTTCTCACTGGATCCTTACCTGTAACATAGATCTTTATATTTCTTTTCACATCTCTAAAACAGTGCAACTAGCTTTGAGAGAGAATTTTAAAAAGGGGGAGATGTTCATCTCGCATGTTCGTATCTACAAAAAAACATAATTTATTGGATGTAAAACAACATAATTTTATTGGATGAAAGGTACTATGCTATTTAAGATTTACAAAAATACGCCAAACTTTATTAATTATCAATCTCGCTAAAATAATTGCTGAACAATCTCGCTAGATCAGACATCTAGACAATCTCGCTAGAGCTTTTCTATCCTTTACTCAATCGCCGCAAAGTAAATAATGGAGCGGACATTATATCGGCTAATTAAACAAAAAACCGAGTCAGTTTCATCGATAGTCATGCATGTCATAAAAAACCGAGTCATTTTCATCGATAGTCATGCATGTCGAGCAACTAACTTCATTATCTTCAACACAATACCATTGGGGCCTGGGGAGCATGTTAAAACTGTACACAAAGAACGCAACTATGAAGTATAACATAATTTCCATATATAAATTTACATCAACACCTTGGACCATTATTTCACCAAATGTTTAGCCAAAGAACATGACAGGCCAATACATACCAAACTTAGAAAGTGTCCAAGATCATAAAAAGCTAGAGCAACTTAACCCAATAAAATCGGGGAAAAAAAGGACACAAAAGTAATCAACAAAGTATTGAAACTAGTAATCCTTCTTCTCATGGTCAAGATTACCAACTTTCCTCCTTAAATCCTCCACATGTTCATCCGCTATTTTCTTATGTTTCTCAGCGCGGTCTTCACGCCAATCATCCTCATCGTCCGAGGTCCCGACAACAGTCTCCTTGATCTTCTTACCCGTCCCTTTAGCCGCATCCCATGCACCCGCAACAGTCTCCTTAGTCTTGTCCACGACCGCCTCAGCCGCACTCATAGTCTTGTCTTTCGCAGCCTTAGCCATGTCAGCCGCTTTGCTCCTACCTTCTTCGGCTTTATCAGCAGCCATAGCTGCGGTCTCTTCAGCACTCCTTTTCATTTCATGCCCGGTCTCTTTCGCTTTTTCTTTCATGTCACCGGTACGTTCAGAGGCTTTTGCTGCCATGTCACTTGCTTTGTGTTTCACGTTTTCTTTCATTTCGCCTGCGCGGTCTGCAGCGTTACTAGCCATGTCTTTTGTTTTGTCTTTCATTTCTGTTGCCTTGTGTTTCATCTTCTCATTTGTGTCCTTCATGCTGTCCATTGAACTATCCTTCATGTCATGAGCACCTTCTTTCATTCTGTCTTTTCCTTGCTCCATCTTGTGCTTTACTTTTTCGGACTTGATGTCCGAGTAACTTTCTGCTTCGTCCCTGTTGTATCCACTGTTGGTTTCTTGGCTTGCATGTATACCCTATAAGAAAGACCAAAAGGATTTTAATTCAAGGATTTAACCAGTGTTACCTAATGGATACGTACTAGATATGTTACATGGACCAATCATTTCATATGCCACTTATCACTGTGTAATCTTGTTGCCCAACTTTTTGCTATAGGCCTAACTCAATTGCACTAGCTAGGAAACGAAATCAGACACTACTTTAGCATACAAATTTAACTAGAAGTACATCTCGAATGGCGGACCTAGATTGGTTTCTACAAACATGAAACCTACTTACCTACACGTATTCACTTCCAAAAGATTAGGGTTACCCGGTTTGAGTCAATGTAGAGGTGAGTTCAAACCTTTCATGGGTTAGTACTCAGCCAAAAAAGAAACCATGGTTACCAAGAAAAAAAGAAGAAAAAAAAGATTGGGGTTTTACAAACAAATTTAGAATGTTTCCCTATCCAAACCTAGACATTTGCTTCAAGAAAACATGTACCAACATATCTAGCAGCTTCACTAGATACTATTCCATAGTCATTATACATTTAAACATCATATGCTACACATACATATTTTAAAAATGTCGCCACGTGTACCTGAGAGTGTTTGGAGGCAGAAGTGAAGCACACCCTGGAGGCTTTCTGAGGGAAGGAAATAGATGTGAAACGAGGAATGTTTGCTTTAGCTATGTTCAAGAGTGCTGATCTTGTGAAATACGTTGATGCCATTGTTAATGTAATAGCTTTTAATTTGTCCTAGCTAGCTACTGTTCTTTCTTTTGTGACGTTTTTGTTTGTGTTGAGATGTTTATCTTTGTGTCATAGTGTAAAGGTTATGCTTATAAAGTGGGAGAGTAGAAGAATGTGGCAGCTTGAACATGTGTACACGTGTTGAAGAGTGTGATACGTGCAGGAGTGAGGTGGTCGGCTTTTCATGCATCAACACTTATCCAGTTATCCTTCTCTTTTACCTCCTCTTGTTAACTAGTCAAACCGTAGTTCAAGATTGATCACAAGAAATAAAAAACATCAACGGAAATCAGATGTTAAATCAGTATATGGCCTAGTTACCTTAAAGAAATGGGCTAGTACTTCGACTCGATCCATTCAAAAACCGAAGTCAGGGTTCGTTTGGTAGGAAGAAATGAAATATCAAATGAATGGAATAAATGATGTAATGAAATGAATGACGCAATGCAATTATTCATTATCGTTTTTAATCATGTTTGGTTGGTAAGATAGGACGTAATGGAATCGATAAAATGGTCATTGGTCATAGGAAGTTTATTTAATGTGATTAATTAATTATGGACTTTTATGTAATTTTCATTTCATTACAAGATGTAATGAAAAAAAATGAGGGGACTCCTAAGGAATGAAAATGATGTAATGAGTCATTCCTTGCAATAAATCATTACATTGTAAATGTGTAAATAAACAAGAATTTTTCATTCTATTGAAATAATCTTTTTTTATTACCACTTTGATTACAACATACCAAACGCTATGTTAATATGTTATAGTTTTACAAACCATCCATGGGCTGGATTTAACATGCAATAGGGCCTTCAATATTTGGGCAACTAACTTGAAAGCTTGAAGCACATATAGCCGTTAATTCATTTGGGCCAACAAATTTAATCCCAAAGCTATTAAGCCCGAACTATTTTGTTTCAGCTTTATATAATGCGGAGAGTTATTTTACAGCTTATCTTACATACCAAGATACATTCCTACCATTCATTTAAAATAAAATCAATAGTTGAAATTAAAAACATTTTAATATTTAACATATTTTTTATAATTTAAATATCTCTTAAACCGTTAATCGTTAAGCGAAAATAATTACACTATCGCGACGAGTATTTAATTATCTTTTTATAGACGAGTACTTTGATATACTTTCGACATTTTTTTTTTGTTATTTTCACCTTTTTTTCGTATTATTGAAATTTGTATGAAAAATCATATATGATATTAGTATTAAATCACATATGATATGTAATATCACATGTGATATTAGTGTTAAATCACATATGATTTTTTCATGCAAATTTCATTTACGAAAAAAAAAACCCAAAAAAACGTGGAAAACACGAAAAAAAAAAATAATTTTGTCGAAAGTATATCTAAGTGCCTATGTATAGAAAGATAATTAAATGCTCGTTGTAACGGTATATGTTTTTTTCGCTTAATTAGTATTAAAAAAAATGATAAAAATGGGTTTTTTAAATTGTTGGGATTAATCTCATCTATTAGATCAAATAAAAATGAAGGGTGGATATTAATCCCTAGATATGTAAAAAAAGTTTAGTTCTCAAATGATCTTAAATCTTATACAATACAATAGGTACATGACAACAACATATTTCCTATTCCTTACTCAATTATCGATTATTCGGGAACCACGAGTTTTTGTATCAGATGTAAGAGTGTAGTATTATGTTGTTCTAAACTTGACTTGAGCTTTGATCTTAGTGTAAAGTTTTGAGAGACTAATTATAATGTGTGAGTGTATGTTTATTTAAGTGTTAATTGGGGTATGTTTTTTGTGTGGTCATCGGTCTCTTTATTACACTAAGTTAATCATGAAATTGTCATGAAGAAAAAAAATAATTATAATGTGTGTACTAAATCTTTTGATGGTCACCATTGCACTTAGCTATGTTGCGCGTAGAGTCTGCAATCAAGGAATGTCAGTTTTCGATTAAAAATATACGTAGTGTTTGGTATGCATGAATCGAAGTTGGAATATAATAAATCATTACGATGAAATGAAAAAATGTTGTTTTTTTTAGTTTTCTAATGGAAAGGTTTATTCATTAGTTCATTCCATTACCTCTGTAACCACCAATTTTATTACATAGTTACATTCTAGGTGTTTTTTATTTTTTTATTTTATTATTATTTTTTTTACGACATGGAATTACAATTTGTCATATTTCATTCCTTTCAACCATTCATTGCATCGTACCAAATGCGTAAATACTTTATTTCATTACAACATACCAACCAAATATGTCAATAGATTAGTAATAACTCATTCAATTACTAAGTTCATTCCATTACATTGTCGTTTACAATCATTTATCAATACGTTTAACTAGGGCTGTAAATGAATTGGACGAACACGAACGGATTCTTGTTCATGTTCGTTCGTTTAATTTTAACCAGACAAATTAGCGGACACAAACACTTAAACAGACAAATTTTCTTGTTAATGTTTGTTTATTAAGAAAATGAGTTGTTCATGTTCGTTCATTAAGACACTAAACGAACAAAAATGATCGAACATAAATAAACATAGACAAACAAATATAAACTTTAGTAATTATGCATAATATATTGTTTTATAAGTGTTGTTTTGTTTAAACAAACCAATTTTAGAATTATATAATTAAAAGATATGATATATGAACATAAATAAATAAATGAATATAAACGAACGTTAATGAACGCATAATCGGACGTTCACGAACCTAAAAGAACGGACGCGACTTTTGTTTATATTCGTTCATTTAACTAAACGAACATAAAATGTTGTTCATATAAAAGAACATAAAATATTGTTCATTGATGAGGCGAAAAATGAACCACTTTTAGGGGGTCATTTAATCCCGAAATTGAATTTATTTGATCAAATATTGCCCTAAATCGTTCCTTTTGTGATTTTAGGTACTTTAGGAGAGAAATCTGGAAAAGGAAGCAATTCGGACGTTTTTGGAGCTTAAAAGTGAAGAAAACGCCAAAGTCTTAATTTTCCTTGCTGGGAACAGTAGGTGACGGCGTCAAGAAGGAATTTCTGACGGCGTCAAGAGTAATTTCCATGACGACCCAGTACAGATTTGACGGCGTCACGAAGTAGGGCGTCAAGAGTAAAATGCATGACGGCCTGGAAAATGCTAACACATGACGGTGTCAAAAGAAGATCAAGGCAATCCGAGAAATATTTTGGCGGCGAGGTGACGGCGTCACAAGATTTGTCTTGACGCCGTCAGACCCTATTTCCTATATATATTTTTCTAATTTTCACACATTAAAAGAGAGAAGTTTTGGAGAAACCCTAAGTACGAACTTGGTGCGAATTTTACAGGTTTTTCAAGGGTTCTAAGCCCTTGATACCTTTCATGTGTAATTGAGATAAGTATTCTTTTAATTCAATCAATATGTCTATGTGTTGGTTGTCTATATCTTGTTCTTATCTTAATTCCATCATGCTAGGCTAGATCTATCTTGTGTTTGCTTGGATCTAATGAAACCTAGATGTTAATTATGTGTTGATTACTTGTTTATAATTGTATTGGATGAATGAATTTGATGTTAGGCTTAAGAAAACTGGCATATCTCCAAATGGTAACATGCTTGCACGTCTTAGGAAACATGAACTGATGTGCACTAGGTTTTTATTGGTTGTATTTAATGCATGAGCCACTGTTTATAATCCCTATGGTTGTGCTGGGCATGGCATAAGAGGAGATAAGAGCTCATAGGATTGGGGAGTTAAGTGCGCCACCCCATGAATGGTATTAAGGAATACAATCCGTCATCCACGCAACTATAACAAGTAATTAACATGTAAAAGATGTCTAGGGAGTAGTGAAATCTAAGTAAACACATTTTCTCCACTTATTGCTCACAACCTTAGTATAATTTAGTTTATTTTCATTTTTAGTATTTTATTTTGATTGCATCTTTAGTATTGGGTTAGTTGACTAGCAACTAATTCCGCCCAAATCCTTCAAACCCGAGATTTTTACTTGCTTTCTAAAAAAAATATAAAAATACAAAAATAATCATCCCTCACCTTTAGAACTAGTATTTAGGTTTTCTAATCCTAGCGACACTATTCCTAGCTGAACGATCAATCCCCCGGTACTTGTCATTATACTATACTACAACGATCAGGTACACTGCCTGGTGGGGGTTGTAAGCTTCTCAAGATCCCTTGAGAGGTAAAGCCTGGTGCGATTCCCACGTATCAAGTTTTTGGCACCGCAGCCCGGGGAATAGTTATTGTCTAGGTTAGAATATCTTTTTATTAGGTCTGCTTGCTAGATTCCTTTCTAGTAAGATTTTATTTTTATTTTTAGGTTTTCTTTAGTCTATCTTTTTCTTTGTGTCTTTGTTCATAACTTTTCACCACCAAACATCATGGACGATGGGAACATCCTTGAACCCGTCATCCCACCACAACAAAACCCACCACTAGAACCCCTTAGGCCCCGAACCTTAGGAGAGTATTCCCGACCTAGCCACCAAGGCTACCGAAACACCATTGAGCTCACCGGAGCCAATGTGACCCCCTTGCGATCCGACACCATCCGGTTGGTGCAAAGCGGATGTGCATTCCATGGACTTCGTTCCGAAGATCCAGACCAACATCTTAAGGACTTCCTGAAAATCGTAGATTCCATAGACCTAGATGTTGAAACTAGAGAGACAACCCGATTACTCCTATTCCAATTCTCTCTACGGGATCAAGCTAGTCAATGGCTTGAGTGTTTACCCGCGGGATCCATCACCACATGGGATGATCTCACCACTCGTTTCCTTGCTCAATTTTTCCCACCGGGAAGAACTACTAAGCTTAGAAATGACATCTTGATGTTCCAACAACGTCAAAATGAATCTCTTTATGAAGCATTGACTCGTTTCAAGGACTTACTCCAAAAAGTCCCTCATCATGGCATAGATCTTTGGCTCCAAGTCCAAATTTTTTATGACCATATCGATATCTCCACGAGGCGAGCCATTGACCAATCGGCCGGTGGTAAGCTACGTGATCTAAGTGCGGAACAATCATGGGAACTCATAGAAGATCTTGCTCTCTATGACAACGAAAGTTGGAATGATCCCCGTGATTTGAACAAAACGGTCAAGGCAATATCTTTGCCTTCGAACAATTCTAGCACTTCTGACCGTAGGATCATGGAACTTGAGGACCAAGTCAAGTTTCTTATGAAATCTTACGAAGCTCCTAAGCCTTCAAGCCAAGTGAACAAAATCACTTCTTCATGCGAATTATGTAGTGGTCCCCACGACACTCGTGATTGTGTGGAACTCCCCGGAACAGCTTTTGCGGACTACGCATCCACGCGTACCGACGAAGCGGGAGATAAGTGGTACACTTTCAAGCCTAAGCCAAACCCTTACGGTGATTCATACAACCCCTCTTGGAAAAATCACCCAAACCTTAGGTGGAAACAAAATCAACCCAATTCTTCCAATCCGCCTAATCGTTACTAGCCAAACGGTCCACCCTCCAACCGTACTTTCAACAACAATCCTTCTAACAACTATGGTAGTACCAACAATCTTGAAGGATTGATGTCAAAGTTTATGGCATCTCAAGAAGCTCGCATAGCTAGGTTTGAAACCGAATTCAATCAACAACAAACGAAGATGACCAACAAGATTGACAACTTGTTGAAAGCCCTCAACAACCAAGCGTTAGTCACACCTAGGAAGGACACTAGGGACACCAATAACGGAATCCAAATTAAGGACCCCTCATCATCCAAACATGTCCACTTTGTCAATGTTGTCACCATTAAGTCAATAGATAAGGAGATAGAAGAGAGTGACAAGGATGAAGTTAGAGTAGAAGCCGAGACTAAGGATGAGAGTAGGGAAGTTGAGGTTAATAGGGGATAGGAATTAAAGGAGGTAGAGCCTATAGAAAAGTACTTTGATAAGTTGCCCACCGAGGAAGAACGGGAATACCATAAGGATTTATTCGATAGTCCCGAGAGACCATATATCCTTGGCACCCCCCTTATCAAAATGGGAGACCCCTCTAACATTAACATACCATGCAATATCGGGCACATGCATATATGGAAAGCTTACATCGACCCTAGATCCCCCGTGAACATCATGACTAGGACTTATTACAATTGGGTGATGAAGAAGCAACTTAATTTTAGGATGATGCCTGATAAGAATCTGATAAGTAATTTTGCAGGAAGAGTGAAGGGATTACATGTGATTATAGGTAATCTCACTTATGAGATCGATTTTATGATAGTAGAAGACACTCGTCCGGTGATAGATGCTTGCCTAAGGCAAATAATATTTGGAAAACCATTTGTTGAGGCCACTACGATGAGTTATGATCCGACTTTAGGGATAGTTAGATTCAAGAAAGAGAATGATGAGGTTGCCTATCAAATTCCCTACAAGATTGAGCAATACCGCCTTCTCTCTAATTTCGAAAAAGAACACAAGCAAGCAGCTTATTATAGGAATGAGGAGGATAGACGTAGAGGAGTAGAGTATGTAAAGAATAGGATGCTTTGTTTCTACAAAGAATGCTTGCAACTAGGTCCGGAATACAAAACTGGTTTAGAAGACGACCTAGAGAGTGGAACCAACGACGAGGTTACGTAGTAACCCATGACCTTGAGTCTAGCTACAAGACTCGTAAATAAAGAAAAGCGCTTCTTGAGAGGCAACCCATGTTTTGTGTGATTTTTATTTTGTTTGTTTGTTATTTGCTTCCGTATGCATGCTTTATTTTTATTGTTGGTTAATCATGTTTCTCAATTAAATAGTGGAAATACTTTACTTTGTTGTTTTGGCCTAATCTTAACTCCACCTAAAAGTATTTTTGCAAAAGATAAGTGTAAGGGGAAACCCCAAATATGTTTTTAAGAAACAAACCGATCATGATTCTCCACAATATTAAATGAACATGTATATTCGTATTTGTTAGAGTCAAATGCTTGTATTGAGTCATAATGAAGTTTTGCAAGATTTTCCAGGAAGTAGGACCAAGTTTTTCCAGAAATTTTCCGGAAACTTAACATAAGAATTTCTGCAGGTCACTTCTGACGGCGTCACGAGTTCACTCTTGACGGCGTCACGTGTAAAAATCTGGAAATTTTACCGGTTTTGTTTTTCTAACGGAGTCTTATGGTTTTTGTGAATTATTAAGTTTTATAATCTCCAGGAAATCTGCAAACTTCATTCCACAAGCATTATATCTTATCTTGTTTTCTAGGATTTAGTAACTTATATAGGATGCCGCCGATTTTACGCGAGGTTGTTTTTGTCTATTTTCTCAGGATTTACAGGTTATGTATGACAAGAAGATGATTTATATTCTGGAAGGGAAGTTTTGATTGTTCATTTTCTTGGAGGAAGATTTAACCTGGCCACATTATTATCCATACCGAGCGAATCAGGGGAGTATTTGATTTCATTCTTTTTACTTTTTAACTTTTACATTCTTTACTTGAACATTGGGGACAATGTTCATCTTAAGTGTAAGGGGAGGGTAAAAAGATGATACCTTACATATGCACTTTCGCTTGAGTTTGTTTTGTTTAATGGTAGATGTGTAATAAAACTATTAAAAATACTTGTTAGTGCAATTTTAGCGCCAAATTTAAAATTTTTTACAACATTTAGGAGTGAAACTTTAGCCATAACAAACGTCTCATGGATAGGAGATTGTACGACTAGCACATAACCGTATATTCAGAAAAATTTTCCACCCAAATATGTGAGGTTCGCCTTTAGATTTGATAGGAAAAGCATTTACTATTAGTGCTTATGAGTGTACCGGTAGCATTTAGATTCTAGAACTTGCGTTAGTGATGCATCCCGAGACCGCTAGTGAGACTACATTCGTGTGGTAGGATTTACTACATGATAAGAGGCATTAGGATCACCCTTGTGTTAAACCCGTATCATAATTACTTGACCATTTAAGTCATATTACTTGGCTAGTTAAGTCAACTAATTTTTCCCACACCCTTAGCGTTGTACTCATTTTTAGTACACGAAACCCCTAGTACACCCCTCCGAGCCTATCTTTTCGTTTCTAACTTTGAGCATCTTACTTAAAGGAAGAATTTGTTACACCCCACCTAAATGTACAACCAAATCGCCTTAGCCTTCCATGTATGCGCTCATTTTTAGTGCATTATTGTTATTTGTTAAACCCTAAGTTAACTATCTAATTGATTACATGGTTGCTAAGTCGAGTCATATCCTTGTACATATTGTTTTGGGACGATTGAGACTCATGGGTAAAGTACTTATTTTATGGAGTAATGGGGAAGAACTTAATATATTACCCCCATATGTACGTTAATCTTAAAAGTGCTCCAAGTGTTTTGATTATCTTAATTCGAGTCATTAGATTAGTTTATTGTAAAGTATGTAAAAATTCAAGTGTAAGGGGAATTTCCATTCCCTATGATGTAATATTTTGGATGGTAGGGTAAGAGTGTATGCAAAAAAAAAAAAAAAAAAATTATATATATATATATATATAGAAAAAAAAAGAAAAAACATACGGACTACCATCCCTTTTCATTCTATGTTCATTTTATGTTTTTTGTTATTTTTCATTTATTAGCTTAAGTCGAGTCTAGTCTTGGCTTAGCAACGCCATATTGTACATGTAATTGACCAAGATTGTTAGCTCGCCACCAGTAAAACTTCCTTTATCCAACAAAACCGTGTGTTTCATATCCCTACACCTAACGTTACAACCCTTTAAAAGACCTCTTTGATAGTTTATCCTAGGTGCTTACGCCATGTGGTGGAGGTTTGATCCTTTCCCAAGCCTATGGTAATCTATTTTGCTATGACAGGTAGTGAGAGATATCTTCTGTTTTCATATTGTAATCTACACTTTATTACACCCGAGAGATGTGAGTATCTAAACACTATTTGTGAGGTGCTAGTGTATGACCTCCGTGCTTGTCTATTGGTCTTTAGTGGAACGATTATTTGTTGTAATTACTTTTATATTAGTGTTAAATGACCCCCAACTTGTATTTTGACTAGAATAAAAGCGCATTTGCTTGAGGACAAGCAAATCTCAAGTGTAAGGGTATATGATGAGGCGAAAAATGAACCACTTTTAGGGGGTCATTTAAGCCCGTAATTGAATTTATTTGATCAAATATTGCCCTAAATCGTTCCTTTTGTGATTTTAGGTACTTTGGGAGAGAAATCTGGAAAAGGAAGCAATTCGGACGTTTTTGGAGCATAAAAGTGAAGAAAACGCCAAAGTCTTAATTTTCCTTGCTGGGAACAGTAGGTGACGGTGTCAAGAAGGAATTTCTGACGGCGTCAAGAGTAATTTCCATGACGACCCAGTACAGATTTGACGGCGTCACGAAGTAGGGCGTCAAGAGTAAAATGCATGACGGCCTGGAAAATGCTAACACATGACGGTGTCAAAAGTAGATCAAGGCAGTCCGAGAAATATTTTGGCGGCGAGGTGACGGCGTCACAAGATTTGTCTTGACGCCGTCAGACCCTATTTCCTATATATATTTTTCTAATTTTCACACATTAAAAGAGAGAAGTTTTGGAGAAACCCTAAGTACGAACTTGGTGCGAATTTTACAGGTTTTTCAAGGGTTCTAAGCCCTTGATACCTTTCATGTGTAATTGAGATAAGTATTCTTTTAATTCAAATCAATATGTCTATGTGTTGGTTGTCTATATCTTGTTCTTATCTTAATTCCATCATGCTAGGCTAGATCTATCTTGTGTTTGCTTGGATCTAATGAAACCTAGATGTTAATTATGTGTTGATTACTTGTTTATAATTGTATTGGATGAATGAATTTGATGTTAGGCTTAAGAAAACTGGCAGATCTCTAAATGGTAACATGCTTGAATGTCTTAGGAAACATGAACTGATGTGCACTAGGTTTTTATTGGTTGTATTTAATGCATGAGCCACTGTTTATAATCCCTATGGTTGTGCTGGGCATGGCATAGGAGGAGATAAGAGCTCATAGGATTGGGGAGTTAAGTGCGTCACCCCATGAATGATATTAAGGAATACAATCCGTCATCCAAGCAACTATAACAAGTAATTAACATGTAAAAGATGTCTAGGGAGTAGTGAAATCTAAGTAAACACATTTTCTCCACTTATTGCTCACAACCTTAGTATAATTTAGTTTATTTTCATTTTTAGTATTTTATTTTGATTGCATCTTTAGTATTGGGTTAGTTGACTAGCAACTAATTCCGCCCAAATCCTTCAAACCCGAGATTTTTACTTGCTTTCTAAAAAAAATATAAAAATACAAAAATAATCATCCCTCACCTTTAGAACTAGTATTTAGGTTTTCTAATCCTAGCGACACTATTCCTAGCTGAACGATCAATCCCCCGGTACTTGTCACTATACTATACTACAACGATCAGGTACACTGCCTGGTGGGGGTTGTAAGCTTCTCAAGATCCCTTGAGAGGTAAAGCCTGGTGCGATTCCCACGTATCATTCATATAAACGAACTTTTTACCGAACGGTTCATGAAATGTTCACTAAACTGTCAGTTCGTTTACAGCCCTACGTTAACCAAACATACCTGTTTTAAGGCTGCTCATCGGGTGAAAACCGGACTGACCGAGACCGAATCCGGCAAAAAACCTAAAACCGAGACCGGACCGAATGCGGTTGGTCTGGTTCGGTCCGATCTGATCTCAGTCCAAATAAGCTAAATGTCCGGTTTTTAAGTCGGACCAGACCGAACCGGACTGATCGAAATTATGAAAAACCCTAGACCGAAAATATACCGAATATGATCGGTTTTGTCGGTCCGTCCGGTCAGTTTGCTCACCCCTAAGTCTTGTTGAAACATACCCTAGTGTCACAAACCAAAACTCTCAAAACCAAAAGGGTACATTACACCATTTCCCACATCTATCAAAAGATAAGACACACCTTACCTTATCTACCCTTCTTCAACCTTCACTCTCGAACCATCACAAACCAACAATGGCAGCCTCACTCACCTCCACCTTCTCCACCCTCTCCCTCCGCCGCCCCACCTTCCCAAACACCCACCACAGCACCACCGCATTCTCCCTCCGATTCACCACCAAACCCATCATTTTCCCATCCTTCAAAACCCGAGCAACAGACCCAGAAACCATTTACATGGACAATCTTGATGACCCAGATCAAGAAATCCCTTTTAACCCACCTGAAAAGCCTGATGATTTCGAACCTCCAAAGTCTTTTGATGAAGACCCTATGGAGGATGATGATGTCATTGCTGCAGCTTATGAAGAGCTTTATGGCCCTGCTTATAGTGGTGAAAGTGTCTTAGGAAATGATGTCTATGTTATGGATGCTAAGGTTAAGAAAACTAGTGCTTTTGGGAAAGTTAAGAAAGATAAAGTTAGAGATGGCTTTGAAGAAAGAGTTGTTCAGGTTTTTATGTTTGGTTTTTTTTGTTATGATGGAATTGCTTATTTTTTCGGCTTATTAGCTTAGCTAGTTGAGCTTATGTTCTTAAATAAGCCATAACCTCAAGCTGATACACTCATAAGACGAAAAAGGTGAGCTTTTGAGCTTTGCTGATTTCGAATAGGAGATTGTGAAATGTGGGTTGGGTTATTGGTTTAGGGATGTTTGGAATTGCTTATTTTTCTGGCTTATGGGCTTATTTGAATTTGGGAAAGCTTATAGTTTCAGTTTTCTGGCTTATTAGCTTATCTACTTGAGCTTATGAGCCATAAGCTCTAGTTGGTAAGTTGATAAGCCGATAAAAGTGAGCGTACGAGCTTTTTCAATTTCAATAGGCCCATCATCTCGAAAAATAAGTAATTCCAAACACCCCGTTATAGGTGTTGTATTTAGGTTGATGTTGGTTCATAGTTTGCTACTGAATATGTGAGAGTTCAGGATTAATGGGTTTGACCTTACATGTCAAAGGGTGCAGTTTGACTTTTTGGGTCAAAGGACTGATTCTTGGGTTATATCGTTTTGATGTGAAGGTTTTTGTTTATGTTTATGAAATGGCGATTGCATTGACTGACTTAATACATCTTGGTTATAGATTGAGATTGGTGCATAGTTTACGACTAGATTCACATCATTTTTGGAGTTCACGAGTAGCTAAGTTTGACCTAAGATGTCGAAAGGGTATGACTGTATGAATGCTTATATGATTTGAGATTCATATAGATGACATTTGAGATTCATATTAGATTTACCTTCTATGTGTAGGAAATTTGCACCATAGGAATCACTAGTTTCAAACTACTTTTAATGTTCATCCTAGTGATAAGTGAACAATTATAAGGCTATGTGTGATAACATGTTTTGATCTTTACGTAATATTTTGTCAGCTTGTTGATTAAACGAATGCAAAACTGCAGGTGAGGAGAGTGACAAAGGTGGTGAAAGGAGGGAAACAATTGCATTTTAGGGCAGTTGTGGTTGTTGGTGATAAGAAAGGTAACGTGGGTGTTGGTGTCGGTAAGGCTAAAGAAGTTGTTACAGCTGTGCAGAAATCTGCCACAAATGCTCGTAGGAATATAGTTACAGTTCCTATGACCAAGTACCTGACCTTTCCGCATAGGTAATATGCTCCTGTTTTTCTTTTATTTCTGATTCATGTATTTACAAATGATACATGGTTCAAGTACTTGAACACAGCAGAAGTGTGTCGTTTATGCTAACAGTACTTTTGTAATCTGGCCATGTTTCTGTATGGAATTTTCATCACGTATTAGTCGAATGTTAGACATACAAATTTGATTATATCATTTTTTATCACATGTGCTCTTTTCTTATGGGTCAATTCCATATTTCCCCAATTTGAACTACAAAATACCAACATAACCCATACATGATGTTAATCTTATGCTTTTATTTTCGGGGAAAAACTAGATGGAAAGTGGGCTGATGGGTCAAAATGGGGTAAAAATTGCAAGGTACAACACTTTTTTGTACGTATGTTTTTCAACATTGGATGTATAATTTATCAAGTTTTTCTATGATTTAGATCACTTTAAACCAATTTGACAGCTTTCTCCAAGTAAAATCTTGTTTATTATATCCGACTTGTTAAATCTGAAAGATAACCCTAATCAATATATGGCAGGTCTGATGGAGACTATGGCGCAGCCAAGGTCATGCTAAGGCCAGCATCACCAGGTACCGGTGTCATTGCTGGAGGTGCAGTTCGAATTGTATTAGAAATGGCAGGTGTTGAAAACGCTTTAGGGAAACAGCTTGGAAGCAACAATGCTCTTAACAATGCTAGGGCAACCGTTGTGGCAGTTCAACAAATGAGACAGTTTAGTGAAGTTGCTCGTGAACGTGGGATCCCAATGGAAGAACTTTGGAAATAAATGAAACAAATGTGTATGAAATAACAGTCTGTATTCTTTTTTGTTAATGTTATTATCAGGTTGTTTTTGGGAGTTGATAACTAAAGTTGCCAAATTGCAAGGCAGGGAATGTAATTGCCATAGGAAGTTACGGCCGACAATCCAATTGAATATGCTGATATCTTTCGAGTTTGTAATGTTAAATTATCTTCATGCTAGAACTACACAAATGTTATTGAGCTAAGCAAACTAAACTTGATTCAATTTAGACCATCCTTAGTCATGTTGGTTATTTTGATTACTAAATTCCACTTGATTCAAACTGAACTTGACTCGTATCGGATCATCCTTAAGTTTTAATTTTGTACACTTTTGCATCAGTAGGATGAACAATGACTTATTCGCTATAAATTGATGAATGAAATGGTGAAAATTTAGTCGTGGTGAAAATTTTCGGCAAAGAAGTTCCAAAATGCATGTTTTTGTTTATTTGTGAAAGGGATATAACTCACAGGAACATAGAAGTTAATCCAGTGTTCAAGGACAGTTCCCTTGATCCACTAAACTTGAGCAAAACAAATAATCCGTATAAAACGCTATGCTAACTTCCTTACATTCATGGTTCATACAGCCACTGTAACAAACAAACTCCAGCGACACACAAAGAAATAGACATAACCGGTGGGCCATATCACATATGAGTATTAAACTCCATACTAACACTTCTCGTCTCAACTTTATACAGAATAGTCCATCTTTCATGACTCGGTAGTATTAAGTCAAGGAGGACAGCCACCACACAAGAACCATGATCCTTACACATGTTAGTAATTGGGGTTAGGGTGATGATAATCTTGGATATCTTCACGAATCGTGTAAGTTCACTTTCCGTATAAAGTATTTTGACCCTATTGGTGCATGGGTATCACGAAATCCTTATCGGGATAATTCGAGAAGAACACTTTGTTTGTAGGCACAAGAGAACAAAGCAAGACAGAGAGAATTGTGTGAAATTACTACATATACTAATAGTCATAGTGAAAGTGGTTAACAAGTATAAAAAACAACTTTAAAAGAGGTTAACAAACTTGGCCATGCTTCAACCAATGGTTATTGCCAAACAGAAAACCAAAGACTCACATGGTTCACATGCTTCACTTAGCTGTTTAGCTGCTGTCTCCCCATCATTTTAATTTGTCAATATATATATGTTTCGGTGCCTTAATCGTGGAAACATACTACAAGTTTCATTGGATAAGTCACAAGTCAGGTTGTAAATCTGATCATTATCAAAAGTTTCTTTCAACTTTTGCTACTCAAATGGATTATCTATATGTCACATATTCGGCTCCTTTAAATGATCAAATGGGTAGAACTAAAAATTAGTCGGCCAAATAATAATAATAATAATAATAATAATAATAATAATAATAATAATAATAATAATAATAATAAAAAAAAAAAAAAAAGGATAAACAAGCCGAGACTCCAGCCCGACCCATAATACTTTGAGGTGAACACATTTTGACCCCTTACCTAACCAACTTGCTCCATTTTGCCACCTTGATGTAGTTGAACTAAAAGCCAGTTGGTTAGTTAATGATCATGTGTTTGACATCTACAAATATAGTTGTAAAGCAAAAGCAAAAAAGTAAAAGGTGGCTCATGGTGGGTACAAAAGGTTAATTTTCTAAAAACCAATCCTACATGCACATAACAACCAAAATGACAAACATGGAAACGATGTTAAGCAATGTGTCATTTGATGGAAATAATGAAGAAGAAAAACAGGCTATCGAATTGTTTCAAGCAAAAGAAGAAGAAATCCAGAAGAAGAAACTCCAAATTAGGCAGAAACTCGAGCTTCAGTTAAGTCGTGCAGAAGAAGAAACTAAAAGACTGTCTCGAGTTTGGGAAGTAAGCCTGATATTCTAAGTACCAACATCATCAAGTTCAGTCATTTCAGTGTTATAACAGTATAATTTATGCTATTTGTTTCTTTGGATAATCTTCAGGAACTTGAGGTGTTAACTGATCCTGTGAGAAAAGAATTAGCCACAGTGCGAAAGAAGGTGGATGCGGTTAACCGTGAGCTCAGATCACTTGGAATAAGTTGCCAAAAGAAGGTAACGCCTCTAATTTCTTGATATCACGTGAAATATTAAAGTTCTCGGTTTTCACCTATTTACCTAGTACTTGGATTATATTCATCTCTTAGTTGGTCGAATACGTAAAATAATAGCTTAGAATTCTCCCACAGCATAAATTTAATGCATAAAATCTGCCGTGAATTCAAACTTCATGATATGAAAACAGGAGAAAGAGTATAAGGAAGCATCCGAGGCATTACACCAAAAGAACGAAGAAAGGAACCAGCTAACAGTTGCTCTAGCTGAGGTAAAATGTGTAAATGATTTCTTGTTATAGTTTAATAAGTGAAGTTCATACTTTAATTGTGTGTTAAGTTAATTGCTCTTTAACAAATTTTCAGTTGGTGAAAGAAAGTGATAAAGCAAGGATGAAGAAACTAGAGGAGCTCAACAAGATCCTAGATCCTTCATGCTGATTATGCATATGTGATAATTATTAAGTGGATTTACTAGTGTATTACTGTATTTATGTTCCTTGTATGTGTGATAATTGGTTTTTATTCTGATTTATTGATTTTATTTTTATCGGCTTGTCTACTTGATTTAGACTTTTGTAACGTAATTAAGAAATCTTGAGTTTGAATCCGATATTCTGCTATTTTCAGATGATTTATGTTGAATGTGTTAAATATGACTACAATTACTATGGATGAACAACCAATGGATTGAGTTTCAAGCAGAATTTTTCAGCATGATAAAAATGGCCCAGGTCTGAGTTACCACCAAGTTTGGCCATTTTTTAAATTTTATTGTTTTATAAAAATGCGTAATGCATTTAGTTAGACCACTATACAGTCACAAAATAAATCAATAATTTTCTAAGAAAAATTGTTATAATAGGTTGTATAACAGAAATACACTTTGGATAGTTTTGACCCGTTTAACCCATTTGACATGATATTAACTTCCACGATCCAACTTTGCAAATGAGCATGCTTGACTTTTAAAGTCATAAGGGTACAAAAATCTAGTTCATATCTATAGAAGAGACCAAAGTTATCTGTTAAATAACAGAAACTTATGACAGTTATTGGCGGTTAAATTCGAAAAGTCACAACCCTTCACCAACAAGGGGTGCGGCCCCCTTGACCCCCGCATCTTTGTCTGGGCGAAAACATATTAGCTCAACAAGTGTGAACTCCACACTTCCCTAACTCGTATCCGAGAACATATTAGCTCAACGAGTGTGCACTCCACATTTCCCTAACTCGTATCCGAGCTTAACATGAAATCCATTGGTCTCTAGTAAATCGCAATTACCTAAAATAGTTGATGACACTAAAATCACCAACAACACGTGTAATCATTAGACTGTCTGGTCCAACTGTTCATACTGCAATTGAACAGAATTAATTCCTGTGGCACTTTGAAGTCCAAATTCCTAACTTTACCAGCCTGCAAAACTGCTGGAGATGGTTTGACTCTTCAGTCTTGTCTGATCAACTTGAGTTTAATAGTTTCAATAATGGGATGATACTATCTGAATGATTTTTGCAGGAAGTATGTACTGGTTTACTACAGTCTAATATAAGAAAAGCTATATGAATTTCAGATCAGACGAATATTAAGATTTGCAAAGTCACATGAATTCACAAGTATAGACAAACCTGATGAGACATCGAGAGAAGTTAAGTTGTACAAACATACAGGTACCAAGAAGCATTCGTTATAGATTCGACAATATATGTGAAATTACATGTTATTAATTGGCTGTGGATATCCGTCATGCAATTAAACAAACTACCTGGCATGTCAGAATAAATCGAGCTTTCAAGCGCATTGTGTGATGTGCTGTGATAAAACTTCATGGAAGTCACACACAAGTCATTCTTTGCTTCAAATAAATGTACTGCACAAAACATCCCCAGTACATTATACTACTAGCTAGGGCGCAGTTCAGTGCCAAATGTAACTTCAGGAATTTTAAATGTAACTATTACAAAGTTAGTGCCTAGATGGAAGTTCTGAACTGCCTAATATGTTCACAGTATCTTGCCAATCCACCCTGTGTGATAAAACACAAAAAGTATAGCAGACAAATCAAGAATTCAACGTTACATGCATTTCAAGAAGATGCCCTACAGAGTAACCCAACTGTTCAGAGATTCACTGCTACTGCAGAAAACTGATTATAACGCTATTTAAAAAATCAAAGGTGAATTGTATATAACAAAATGCTTAATTAATATAACACATAAGCTTCACAAAATTAGACTGCCTCAAGCTTTAGAATTGAAGATCACAACAAAGCTTTTGGCATATTTAACTTTGTGATCAAACAGACGATTCAAGTGAATATCGATATTATGTATTACTAATTACCTGAGCCAATATGGGTATATTTATTACCTTGTTTGCGGCTATAAGAATCAATAAATACAAGCATTATCATAGCAGTAAGGAAAGGGGAAAAAACCAGATACTGTATTCATATATAGTAGTTAAGAAAATGTCTAACACATCTAAGTTGGTTCTCAAAAAATCAAACTTAGTATTCACGTGGCTTTCAAAAAAAAAAAAAAAAAAAAAAAGTATATATATATTCTGTTTTTTAATAATATTCCTGTGATCGCTGTGATGGTTACAACTTACAAACCATCACATTAAAAAATTTAAACTATTTTACCAAGCTAGCTGTAAAGGTCTGAAACCTCAAAACACCTTTTCACTTGTGTTATGAAGGTTCCGTCAAAGAAATTTGAACACGTGTTGTGAAGGTGCTTTATGTTCATTACAAATTAGAAAACACGGTATATAAAAACCGGGTTTGTTTCGACTAACTTATGCCTTATCTGCATATGAATTTTGTTGATTTAAATCCCAACAGATGGGACTTTTCCTGTGTGCTAATTTTTGGGACCTCTTTAGGTTGATCCTTCACATCCCACTGGCAAACTCGTTGAAACCACAGACAGTAAATTCAACCATTAAATCAAATTTGATACTGTGTTAAAGGTTTATTTCCATTTCAAGAATATATGATAATCCATTAAAGTGAAGGAAAGTTATATATTATTTAAACAGTATCAAATTTGATACTGTAAAAAAGGTTTATTTCCACATTTAGAATATATATTTAAATAGTATTGGCTTGTGCTTGACGCTGGTCCAAGCGGAGTGTTGATGGATTCATTATGGACTTGGGCTTGAACATGAGCTCGAGCCTCAGCCATCAAACAAATATGCATACCCATAAATTATATACAAACACAGGCATGACATTATGAGCTTCTAGTCAAAACAAACTTTTAAGTGACAATTGATCATTACCTAAGCACACCATTCTGCCAACTCCCCACCATTTTTAGATATCTTTGAATCTACACTCTGTTTGTATATATATAAAATATACTCTACCAGTCAGCCAAAAAATGAGAATGTAGATCTAATCGTGAGAAAAACACACACACATGCACCCAAACAATCTATCATCCTTGAAAAATTATAATCCAATGATAATAGAGTGTCCGAGTGCACGTGCCTGTGCATTTTTCATGATTTGATCTACATTCTCATTTTTTAGATGATTGGTGGAGTATCTTCTATGACATATATAACCAAAGCATGGATTGTGAGATACAAAATTGGTTGGAAGATGGTAGAATCCTTTGAGGTAATGATCGATTATTGCTTAAAAGTTTGTTTGGACTTGAAGCTCATTATGCCATGCTAAATGAAGATAATTTATGTATATGTATATTTGTTTGAAGACTAAGGCTCGAGCTCGTGTTCAAGCCCAAGACCATAATGAATCCATTAACACTCAAACCATGACCTACATTGAGGCTCAGGTTAGGCCCGTTCCCAAGCCACAACACTCTGCTTGGACCATGGCTTGAGTGTTGATGGCTTGAACATGAGCTTAAGCCTCAGCCTTCAAACAAATATACATATAAATAAATTATGTACAAAAATATGTATGACATTATGAACTTCTAGTCCAAACAAACTTTTAAGTGATAATCGATCATTACCTGAGCACATGATTCTGCCAACTCCCCACCATTTTTGGATATCTTATATTCTATACTCTGGTTGTATATGTCATAAAATATACTCCACCAACCAACCAAAAAACGAGAATGCAGATCAAATCGTGAAAAAAACACACACGCGCGCACCGAAACAATCTATCATCCTTGAACAATTATAATCCAACGACAATAGAGTGTTCGAGTGCACGTGCATGTGTTTTTTTTCATGATTTGATGTACAATTTTGTTTTTTAGATGATTGGTGGAGTATCGTCTATGACATAACCAAAGTATGGATTGTGAGATCCACAAATGGTAGGAGGACGGTAGAATCCTCTGAGGTAATGATCGATTATCGCTTAAATGTTAGTTTGGACTTGAAGCTCATTATGCCATGCTTAATGTAGTTAATTTATGTATATGTATATTTGTTTGAAGGCTAAGGCTCGAGCTCATGTTCAAGCCAAGTCCATAATGAATCTATTATTACTCAAGCCATGACCTATACTGAGGCTCAGACCAGGCCCTTTCCCTAGCCACAACAATCTGCTTGGACCATGGCTTGAGTGTTGATGGATTCATTATGGACTTGTGCTTGAACATGAGCTCGAGCCTCAGCCTTCAAACAAGTATATGTATAAATAAATTATGTACAAACACATGCATGACATTATGAACTTCTAGTCCAAACAAACTTCTAAGTGATAATCGATCATTACCTAAGCACACGATTCTGCCAACTCCCCACTATTTTTGGATATCATAGAATCTATACTTTGGAGGTATATGTCATAAAGTATACTCTACTAATCAACCAAAAAACGAGAATGCATATCAAATCGTGAAAAAAACACACACACGCGCACCGAAACAATATATCATCCTTGAACAATTATAAACCAACGACAATAGAGTGTTCGAGTGCACGTGCGTGTGTTTTTTTTCATGATTTGATCTACATTCTCGTTTTTTAGATGATTGGTTGAGTATCTTCTATGACATATATAACCAAAGTATGGATTGTGAGATCCAAAAATGGTGGGAGGATGGCAAAATCCTTTGAGGTAATGATCGATTATTGCTTAAAAGTTATTTTGGACTTGAAGCTCATTATGCCATGCTTAATGTAGTTAATTTATGTATATGTATATTTGTTTTAAGGCTAAGGCTCGAGCTCATGTTCAAGCCCAAGTCCATAATGAATCCATTAACACTCAAGCCATGACCTATACTAAGGCTCAGACCAAGCCCGTTCCCAAGCCACAACAATCTGCTTGGACCATGGCTTGAGTGTTGATGGATTAATTATGGACTTGGGCTTGAACATGAGCTCGAGCCTCAGCCTTCAATAAAATATACATATAAGTAAATTATGTACAAACACAAGCATGACATTATGAACATCTAGTCCAAACAAACACTTAAGTGATAATCGATCATTACCTAAGCAAACGATTCTACCAACTCCCCACCATTTTTGGATATCTTAGAATCTATACTCTGGTTGTATATGTCATAAAATAAACTCCACCAATCAACCAAAAAATGAGAATGCAGATCAAATTGTGAAAAAAACACACACGCGCGCACCGAAACAATCTATCATCCTTGAACAATTATAATTCAATGAGAGTGTTCGAGTGCACGTGCCTGTGTTTTTTAGGCATGATTTAATCTACATTCTCGTTTTTTAGATGATTGGTGGAGTATCTTCAATGCTAGATATAACCAAAGTATGGTGGGAGGATGGTAGAATCCTCTGTGGTAATGATCGCTTAAAAGTTAGTTTGGACTTGAAGCTCATTATGCCATGCTTAATGTAGTTAATTTATGTATATGTATATTTGTTTGAAGACTAATGCTCGAGCTCATGTTCAAGCCCAAGTCCATAATGAATCCATTAACACTCAAGCCATGACCTATACTGAGGCTCAGACTAGGCCCGTTCCGAAGCCACAACAATCTAACAATCTGCTTGGACCATGGCTTGAGTGTTGATGGATTCATTATGGACTTGGGTTTGAACATGAGCTCGAGCCTCAACCTTCAAACAAATATACATATAAATAAATTATGTACAAACACATGCATGACATTATGAACTTCTAGTCCAAACAAACCTTTAACTGATAATCGATCATTACCTGAGCACACGGTTCTGCCAACTCCCCACCATTTTTGGATATCTTAGAATCTATACTCTGGCTGTATATGTCATAAAATATATTCCACCAATCGACGAAAAAACGAGAATGCATATCAAATCTTGAAAAAACACAAACGCGCGCACCAGAACAATCTATCATCCTTGAACAATTATATTCCAATGACAATAGAGAGTTCGAGTGCACGTGCCTGTGTTTATTTCATGATTTGATCTTATTCTCGTTATTTAGATGATTGGTGGAGTATCTGTAACACCCCCAAAATTTGATACAGCGGAAGACTCAACAAGCTTTCGGGGTGCTACGGGGATTGGTATCCAACACAAGACAATATAGAACGAGATAAAGTAAACATAATAAAAACGCAACCAAAACGGGGTTTTAAGGTTTACATTTATCCCAACATCATTCAGAGTCAGGCCCAAAATAACATATCAATAGGTCCAAAATTAATCATCAGAGTTTAGAAAAATAGATCCATAAACCATGAGCCTTGGCCGAGCCTTCCATTCCAAGCATGCATATCATCACTTAATTACCTGAGAAAACGTGCTAAAAGTCAGCTTTCGCTGGTGAGATCATAGGTTTAAATTCATCTAACAATATAGTGGACATATACGCAAAACGCTTGCTAGCTAGACTAAGGATTCGCTAAAAGCCTGCGGATACCCTCCGCTCCAACCTAACACACGGATACCCTCCGTTCTAACATAGATATTCGGGTAACCCCCGCAATACCAATAAATACTCAGATAACCTCCGAAGTATCAATAACCTATAGGTGCACACTACAGTATCTAAATAAGCCAACCTTGAATAGTACACACGAACCGTGTGACTAAAGCTGACAATCCACCAATAACCAAATAAGCCAACCTTGAATAGTACACACAACACGAGTGACTAAAGCTGACAATCCAAATAACCAAATAAGCCAACCTTGAATAGTACACACAAAACTATGTGACTAAAGCTGACAATCCATCAATAACCAAATAAGCCAACCTTGAATAGTACACACAAAATGTGTGACTAAAGCTGACAATATATCCTAGTCCATACGCATAGCAAGTTTCAAAAAGAATATAAAAGCGATAATAGTCCACATAAAATAATTTGCACGTTTCTCACCCCAAGTATTGAAAACATAGTTCAAGATTAAAAGTGGGGCTATGACTCACCTCAAGTCCAGAAAATAGCAAGAAGAAGTCGGTAGAAAATAAGATGTATAGTAACTCACGAAACAGCAACTACGGACTCGGCACGACCTAACAATATTAACTCGTTCAGAAATCATTTCCTCAATTTCAAAATATTCCCAAACCCGGACGAGAATCCGTTTTATTTCCGAAAATCCATTTCGTATTAGTTTGGTGTATGTACATTTGGTATCCATACGGGTGGTGGGTCGACTCAAAACAAACCAAAAGGTCACATAAATAATAATAAAATAAACTATGGATCTAATATTAGCCCAATATATCATTTAAATAAATCGCCGAAGTTTATCAAATCCGTCGATTTGATAATCCTCATATTTATTCACATAACATACCGTTCCAAGATTACACCCTATCCTAAAGCACATAGCACATAAATACTATATGGTAGATATTATAGTCAAATAAATTCCTCATATATATCGTCAAATTGGCCAGATTTCCCGATATATACACTCGCAATTTATTACACTTTACATATACCACAACCTATGGGCGTCGTGGGATACGATGCCCATTAATATACTCATTTCGTATAAACAAATAACCCGGTTCAACCTTACGGTTAAGTGGTTATTTAGCTATAGGAAACGTTTATATTAATCGTCATATATCCGTGACAACACGAAAGTTACAATTAAAACTTACCTGGACTCGAGTGACAACGACTCCGCATAACTCGATAAGTTTACCCGTTATATATATATATACAAAATGACATTTTTATTAAATGTTTAATAATTGTCGAGAGTTTCTCGTTTTATAACACATTTTTTTAATAATAATACGTTAAATAATATTACGCCACTTTCGTAGCCTAATATATATCTAGTTGTATTATTTATAATACGACTCGTGATTATTATTATTATTAATATACGCGCTTATATAATTATATATCCGTTATTCACGTCTATATATTCATATAAACGATTATATTATCAATAACTATTATTACGAGTTTTATTATTTACGTTTTATTTGTAAATAGTTACCGAGTCATACGAAATGGTCACATGTCCGAGTCATGACTCTCGGCTCATTGTCCAAGTCCAAAGTAATATAAAAGTCATAACAATCAAAAATATCTCCGTCCAGCACAATCTCAATCCACGTGCTACAACAATAGGGTCCGACTACGGCACCCGACTAACCGATCTCCGTCAATCTAAGTGACCGTCTCACAATCAGTCCCCAAACCACTTTATCGTCAACACAACTTCAATTAATACCACGAGTCCAATATACTTGTCAACCGCTTCAAAAATCAATTAAGTCACAATAATAGTAACCAACAATAAATAAATAACCATAACATAAACTTTGCCGAAATATATATATTTCGACACCACAAACGGTTCTCAAAAATAACCGTATCCGGGTCAAGTTACCAAGTCAATCCGAGTCGAAAAACATATACCAAGTCACGTGGGTCCCACCCGAGACCACAAGGTCTCGGCTAGCTCACGGGAGCTCAACCCAAACAAAAATAAATAACCAAACCGACCCAAAGGGTCGTCGGCTCCATCCCAAGTCGAACAACAAGAACAACAAGCAAGAATCCACTCAAGATAATCAATCACGAGGACCAATTAAGGTCAATAAACACGAAACCGAGTCGAATGATAACCAACAACTCGGAATCATCATAAGTCGAGGGGGAGGCCCTCGGCTCTTGGGTCGACCACGCAAAGAAAGTAACCAAACATCGAAACCCGGATACCAAACCAAGATTTTACCGAGTTTAAATAAAACCCATTATCATTTTTGCCCTTTTATACCAAATCCGAACCATATTAATAGAAATTCGTGGGTTTGGGTAAGTTTTTCAACAAAATCGAGGCACCTTGTGCCCACTTACCTGCGGATCTACCAAGATAACCCAAGAAAAATGGTGGAGGAGATGTGGGTGGTGTCGAAGGTGGTAAATCGAGACGAGGGGGGAGGTTTTCGGGCGCGTGAATCACCACTACGTATCAAGGAGAAAGTGGGGAGTGATTTGGGAGTGGCGGTGTATGGTGGTGTGCGGCGGTGGTGGCCGGACGTGGGGTGGCCGGCGGTGAGAAAGAGAGGAGAGGGAGAAGAGGTGAAGTGGAGATGGAAATGAGTTATTAGTTTAGGGTTAGGGTTTTAATATGGAGATTTTACACTTTAGGTCCCTCTACTTAGTTTCTTTATATTTTGCACACAAAACCTTTTTATCACCAATTTTAGTTTATAAAAACGCCCCCCGTACATAAGTAAAAACTTACTAAGAAATATTAAACGTTCCCAAAACTCGTTATATTCACCATTTGACGGCTTTGTATATATATTCCACC
Source organism: Artemisia argyi (assembly GCA_030686995.1). Lineage (NCBI taxonomy): Eukaryota > Viridiplantae > Streptophyta > Magnoliopsida > Asterales > Asteraceae > Artemisia > Artemisia argyi. The sequence goes on from CM060677.1 coordinate 204,177,731, forward strand.
GAAATTTATAATAAATACGTTATTAAACATCCAACGTATTAAAACTCGTAAGTTATTAAACTTTTAGGTTTCCTAGTGCCGGAGTCAACGTAGTGCTAAGTGAGAATTTAAGAATACATCACCGAGCATAAAATCAAGAATGAATTATGAAAATAATTCACGAATTCCATAACATCATAAACACATAATTATTCATAAAATAGGTCTTACAAGTTCGTTGTGAAATAAAATTTTAAATAAAAATTATAAACGAACTTTAATCGTAATGCGGGTTTTTAAAATAACTCCCTAAATTGCCGGTTGTCACATCCTCCCATTCTCAGAAGAAACCCGTCCCGGGTTTCACTCGGAAAAATTCATCTTACGAAGTGAAAAGCTTCGGATATTTCTTCCGGAACTCGTCCTCATGTTCCCACGTAAATTCTGGTCCATGTCGGGAATTCCAACGAACCTTGATGAGCGGAATGCGACTTCGCTTGAGTCGTTTAACTTCACGGTCTAAAATCTCAATTGGCTCTTCCACGAAATTCAATTTCTCATCGACACGAATATCCTTCATTGGAATGACAGGCATCTCATCGAAAAGACATTTCTTCAAATTACTAACGTGGAACACGTCGTGAACTTTACTCAGTTCATGTGGTAATTCCAACCTATAAGCCACGGGCCCAATTCTTTCTAAGATCAGAAATGGTCCAATGTAGCGTGGGTTGAGTTTACCACGTTTCCCGAAACGTATCACACCCTTCCAAGGCGAGACTTTCAGCATTACTTTGTCTCCAACCTGGAACTCTAAGGGTTTACGTCTCTGATCGGCGTAGCTCTTCTGCCTATCTCTGGCTGCTTGCAATCGATCACGAATCTGAGCTACTTTCTCAGTAGTTTCCAAAATCAGTTCAGGGCCTGTGAGTTGGCTATCTCCAACTTCTGCCCAACCAATAGGCGAACGACACTTTCTGCCATACAAAGCTTCGAATGGTGCAGCCTTAAGACTTGTGTGGTAGCTATTATTATAGGAGAATTCTGCAAGGGGTAAGTACTTCTCCCAGCCTTTACCAAAGTCTATGATGCATGCACGAAGCATATCCTCTAACTTCTGAATGGTCCTCGCACTTTGACCATCGGTTTGGGGATGATATGCAGTACTCATATCAAGCCTCGTCCCCAAAGCCGTTTGAAGTGATCGCCACAAAGCTGACGTGAAACGACTATCGCGGTCTGAAATAATAGATATCGGGACTCCATGACGCGAAATAATTTCCTTCACATATAACCTCGCAAGTTTATCCACACTATCATCTTCACTTATTGCTAAGAAATGAGCAGACTTTGTCAGACGATCCACAATTACCCAGATAGCGTCACAGCCGCTAGTTGTCCTCGGTAATTTGGTAATGAAGTCCATAGTAATCCGCTCCCATTTCCATACTGGAAGTTCTGGTTGCGTTAGTAATCCTGACGGTCTCTGGTGTTCAGCTTTAACCTTAGCACATGTCAAGCATTTACTAACGTATGATGCTATATCTGCCTTCATATTTGGCCACCAATAGAACTTCTTAAGATCCTGGTACATCTTGTCGGATCCAGGATGAATAGAGTACCTTGACTTATGCGACTCATGCATAATTAACTCTCTAATTTCTCCATATAAAGGTACCCAAATCCGATCTCCAAAACCTAACAATCCATCAGAACGCTTAACAAATCCTTTCTCATTATCAGCCATCCCAAATATACTCTCGGCAGATCTGTTTTCTGCTTTCAACGCTTCCGTTTGAGCTTCAAGTATTTGAGACGGTAATGGCGATACGATAGTCATTCCCAATGACCTAACTCGCAACGGTGGTATTCTTTCCTTTCGACTAAGAGCATCAGCGACAACGTTTGCTTTACCAGGGTGGTAGCGAATTTCACAATCATAATCGCTTAGCAACTCAATCCAACGTCGCTGTCTCATATTGAGCTCTTTTTGATTCAAGATGTGTTGTAGACTTTTGTGGTCAGTAAATACAACACACTTGGTTCCGTACAAGTAATGTCTCCATATTCTTAAGGCGAAAACCACAGCACCTAGCTCCAAATCATGGGTAGTGTAGTTTTTCTCATGCTTCTTGAGCTGTCGGGAAGCATAAGCTATCACCTTCTCTCGTTGCATTAATACGGCTCCCAATCCTTTATGTGAGGCGTCACAATAGACGACGAAATCCTCGTTACCTTCTGGTAACGCTAAGATAGGAGCACTACACAACATCTTCTTAAGCAATCGAAATGCTTCCTCTTCTTTATCTCCCCATTCATACGTAACACTCTTTTGAGTCAATTTGGTCAATGGTTTAGCTATCTTCGAAAATCCCTCAATGAATCTTCGGTAATAACCAGCTAAGCCCAAAAATTGATGAACTTCGGTTGGGGTTGTAGGTGCAGCCCAATCTTTTATCGCCTCAATCTTAGCAGGATCCACATGGACTCCTTGTCTATCAATCACATGACCCAAAAATTGTACCGTCGGAATCCAAAACTCGCATTTCGAAAACTTGGCATAAAGTTTTTCCTTCCTGAGCAATTCCAAGATGAGTCTTAGATGCTCCTCATGCTCCTTCTCACTCTTTGAATAAATCAGAATATCATCGATGAACACAATCACGAACTTATCTAAGTAAGGCTTACACACCTGATTCATGAGGTCCATGAATATTGCTGGTGCGTTAGTCAACCCAAACGGCATCACCTGAAACTCGTAATGCCCGTAACGGGTTCTGAAAGCCATTTTCGGAATATCTTCCTCGCGAACTCGAAGTTGATGATATCCCGATCTCAAATCGATCTTCGAGTAAACACTCGATCCTTGGAGTTGATCGAACAAGTCATCGATCCTAGGTAACGGGTATCTATTCTTCACCGTTAACTTATTCAACTCTCGGTAATCAATGCACATACGGAACGATCCATCCTTCTTCTTCACAAATAAGACTGGGGCTCCCCAAGGTGAAGAACTTGGTCTTATGAATCCTTTTTCAGCTAACTCCGCCAATTGTTTTGACAACTCTTCTAGCTCGGTAGGTGCAAGACGATAAGGCGCTCGTGCTACAGGTGTAGCACCAGGTATCAACTCAATCTGAAACTCCACTTGCCTAGTCGGCGGGATTCCCGGCAAATCATCGGGAAACACATCAGGAAAATCACGAACTATAGGCACATCTCCAATGCACCTTTCCTTCTTCTTCGTCCCTCCTTTCTCAGAAATTTGAGCTAAGAAAAGGTAACATCCCTTCTCCATTAGCTTCGGTAACTTCGTGCAAGATATAACTGCTAATCGGGATGGGCTCCTAGAATCTTTTCGATCTCCTAATATATTTAGGATCTCCTTACCGTAAGGTACACGCACGATCTTCTCGTCGCAGAGTATGTGAGCACGATACTTTGACAACCAATCCATGCCAATGATGACATCAAAACTTCCTAACGTGACGGGTAGAAGATCTATGTTGAAAGGGTGGTTCAAGAAATTTAGCGTGCAACCGCGAATGATGGTATTAATCCTTTCTATATTCCCATTAGCTAACTCAATATCGTATCCAATTCCTAAGGCCATCGGGGGTTTCTCTAGTAAGGGTGCAAACGTAGTGGACACAAAACTTCTATCGGCACCAGTATCAAATAGTATGGAAGCATAACGATTATTGAGAAGGAACGTACCAGTAACGACGTTCGGATCTTCTCCTCTCTCATTCCCGAGTGCATACACTCTTCCCTGAGCAGCTCCAGCTTCCACACGTTGGTCCCCATTATCTTGTCGTCCACGGTTTCCTCCAGCTCCACGGTTTCCATGATTGTACCCATTACCACCCGAGCCTTGATTTCCACGGTTCCACGATTCTCTACACTCATTCCGATAGTGTCCCTTCTTTCCACACCCATAACAAGTAACATCTGCCTTGTTTCTCATCTCAGGAGCAGCTTGAACCATAGCAAGAGGTCGGGCTCTACAATCCCTAGCTGTGTGTCCTTTCTTTGAGCAATTCTGGCATTTCACACTACACCATCCAGTATGATGCTGGTGGCAGCGATCACACTTGGGTGCATCACCGTTCTGAGTCTTCTTATCTCCATTCCCAATAGCATAAGCCTTAGCTTGTCTCTTGCTTCGGTGATCATTACCCTTAGAGTGACGGTCTCTCTTTCTCTTTCCATTCTTCTCCTTATCAGCTTCTTCTAACTCCAACGAATCCATAAGTTGTTGAGCAATTGTGATTACCTCATGGATGTTTGCAGGCCTAGCAGAAATCACATCGTTTCTCGTAGCTACGGGCAACCCATCAGTATACCTCTCGATTTTTTGAGTCTCGGTTTTTACCATATCTGGGCAACGCAAGGCCAATTCCTGGTAACGACGATTGTAGGTCGTCATATCCTTACCTTTCACCTTGTGGTTCCAAAACTCAATTTCTAGCTTCTTGACCTCATTCCTTGGGCAATAAGTCTGAATCAGCAGGGACTTAAATTGCTCCCAAGTCATGGCATAAGCTACATCACTCCCACCTGAATTTCGGTAATTGTTCCACCAAGTTAAAGCTTCATCCTTGAAAGTAAAAGAAGCAAACTTTACCTTCGCATTCTCCGCACAACCACTAACATTAAACACTGACTCAGTCTTCTTAATCCACCTAACCAAGTAAACCACTCCTTCAGTTCTACCAAACTCAATGGGTCCACAAATCTTAAACTCCTTGTAGTGACATCCGTTAGCACGAACAGGTGGAAATGTTCCAGCAGAATTGTTGGAATGATTTGACTCAGCTAGTAGCTCAGCAACTCTTTGCTCCACCAGTTGATTGATCCACAGTAGGTACATTAAGTGGAACATGATCATTGTCTCCCTGAACATCAACATTTTGATTCCTGTTGTTGCGGTTAGTAGTGTCCAGGTTGTCAGGAGTAGGGGTTTCAACATTTCGAGTAGGTCGGCGTCCTCGGCGACCAGAAGTAGTCACTGCAGGACCAGTTCTGGTAGCTCTAACAGGGTTTCGTCGTGTTGCCATTAATCTGTAACATCATACAAGTTCATGAGTCTCCAATAGAACTTATCAATATGCTTAACAAGAGTAATTCAACGAAGCCAAGCCATGGAAAGAATAGAAACAATACACCACGTAACATCAATAAAGCGAATAAGGACTCAATTTCCATAACACCCAAAATCACATAATACCATATACTAATAACCATCAACCATACAATAACGATCTAACATCGTTCCAACTAACGGATAATACCAAACGTACTAATCGTTCCAAAAGAGACGAATACTGAACAAAATACATCAAAATATGATAACTAGCTTTTCTAACTGAACACTCCCCGGTTAAGAAAGCAACCATACAACATAACTCAAGCAACTAGCCACGCGGCTGGCGGAGGCTCCTCAACTCCTGCCTCAAGCCATCAAGATCCCTCCATAACGATCCTAGCTCCACGCTATGGGTGTCTCGGTCTCTCTTGAGGTCAGCCACCTCCTTCTCTAGCTCGGCATTCCTTTGCCATAGCTTGCGGTCGGCCTCACGAGCAGTAACAAATCCTCGCTGTAAACTATCGATATGCTCGTGGACCTCCATCAAAACTCTCCTCAGCTCAGTAGTCCTGCCCACGACGACGGTCATGTCAACTCTCAAATCCGCTAGAAACTCTCCAATAACTCTCTCAAGTCGATCAGATACACGTGCAACTCTCTCACTAAGCTCAGTAATCCGAGCCCACAATCTGCCAATCTCACCTAATTCTGCATGCTCAGCAGAAACCTCAGAAGATGCATCCGACTCAACGGGACTACCAGGTGGCAACTCAAACAAGAATGGATGATCAGGTGAATCAGGCTCAATCGGATGTACAGGTGAATCAGGCTCCTCAGCTTGAGCTGGTGGTACTAATACATCATCATCATCAGGCATCTCATCCTCCTGAGGGTCATCCTCCTCCTCAGGGTCATCATCATCACCCTGCTCAGCCTCCTGAGGGTCATCCTCCTGCTCAGGGTCATCAGCCGCATCCTCACCCTCGTACTCCTCCTCCTCCTCATCGGAAGAGTACCTCATCAATCGTCGTCTCCTACTAGGTGAACCATGTGGAGATGTAGTAGGTGATCTAGGACGACGACGCAATGATGTGGGTGGCGCCTCAGACAGAAGAGAATGAGCATCAATTTGTAAAGGTGATGGAGTAGGGCGTACCGACATGCGTGCCGTAGCTCGGTGGGCAAAGCGAGGGGCCACGCGAGCCAAAGCCTGATGAAGAGTAAGCTGCCTCGATATACCAGGGAGCCCTAAAGAAGATGAGGATCCCTGCGTAGATGCAGCAGGTGGTGCTGAAGTAGAAGCTGCCTGTGATACAGTAGCTGAAAGCATGGCCATCTGGTAAGGATCATCAGATGCCATAATGAACTGTGCAGGTAAAACCGGTGCAGTAAGAATATCCTCGACGACATCGGGCATATGGGAGGCCATGGTCTGTGACAACGGCGTAGGGTAGGTGTAAGTATTTCAAAACAACTAAATCACAACTCAAAATACCATACCAAAAATCCTCATCAAATAATTCAATAACATAATTTCAATAAAGAGTTTCAAACACCGCATTACAAAAATGTTTATAAAACATATAGACCATATAATTCCTCGAAAACGCCATCTTATTACTAAAATCCATAAACCTCAAATCATCTCAATAATTCCCAAATCTAACAATCATCTCAAATATCTCATAATACCTCAAATAATAGAAGATGCTTCGGCTTGGCGGGCTGGCGGGCGGTGGTTAAGGATCATTTTCTATAAAAATACGGTTATAGTTCAGGCGTTTATTTACCTAGTTCTCTATAACCTTGGCTCTGATACCAATCTGTAACACCCCCAAAATTTGATACAGCGGAAGACTCAACAAGCTTTCGGGGTGCTACGGGGATTGGTATCCAACACAAGACAATATAGAACGAGATAAAGTAAACATAATAAAAACGCAACCAAAACGGGGTTTTAAGGTTTACATTTATCCCAACATCATTCAGAGTCAGGCCCAAAATAACATATCAATAGGTCCAAAATTAATCATCAGAGTTTAGAAAAATAGATCCATAAACCATGAGCCTTGGCCGAGCCTTCCATTCCAAGCATGCATATCATCACTTAATTACCTGAGAAAACGTGCTAAAAGTCAGCTTTCGCTGGTGAGATCATAGGTTTAAATTCATCTAACAATATAGTGGACATATACGCAAAACGCTTGCTAGCTAGACTAAGGATTCGCTAAAAGCCTGCGGATACCCTCCGCTCCAACCTAACACACGGATACCCTCCGTTCTAACATAGATATTCGGGTAACCCCCGCAATACCAATAAATACTCGGATAACCTCCGAAGTATCAATAACCTATAGGTGCACACTACAGTATCTAAATAAGCCAACCTTGAATAGTACACACGAACCGTGTGACTAAAGCTGACAATCCACCAATAACCAAATAAGCCAACCTTGAATAGTACACACAACACGAGTGACTAAAGCTGACAATCCAAATAACCAAATAAGCCAACCTTGAATAGTACACACAAAACTATGTGACTAAAGCTGACAATCCATCAATAACCAAATAAGCCAACCTTGAATAGTACACACAAAATGTGTGACTAAAGCTGACAATATATCCTAGTCCATACGCATAGCAAGTTTCAAAAAGAATATAAAAGCGATAATAGTCCACATAAAATAATTTGCACGTTTCTCACCCCAAGTATTGAAAACATAGTTCAAGATTAAAAGTGGGGCTATGACTCACCTCAAGTCCAGAAAATAGCAAGAAGAAGTCGGTAGAAAATAAGATGTATAGTAACTCACGAAACAGCAACTACGGACTCGGCACGACCTAACAATATTAACTCGTTCAGAAATCATTTCCTCAATTTCAAAATATTCCCAAACCCGGACGAGAATCCGTTTTATTTCCGAAAATCCATTTCGTATTAGTTTGGTGTATGTACATTTGGTATCCATACGGGTGGTGGTTCGACTCAAAACAAACCAAAAGGTCACATAAATAATAATAAAATAAACTATGGATCTAATATTAGCCCAATATATCATTTAAATAAATCGCCGAAGTTTATCAAATCCGTCGATTTGATAATCCTCATATTTATTTACATAACATACCGTTCCAAGATTACACCCTATCCTAAAGCACATAGCACATAAATACTATATGGTAGATATTATAGTCAAATAAATTCCTCATATATATCGTCAAATTGGCCAGATTTCCCGATATATACACTCGCAATTTATTACACTTTACATATACCACAACCTATGGGCGTCGTGGGATACGATGCCCATTAATATACTCATTTCGTATAAACAAATAACCCGGTTCAACCTTACGGTTAAGTGGTTATTTAGCTATAGAAAACGTTTATATTAATCGTCATATATCCGTGACAACACGAAAGTTACAATTAAAACTTACCTGGACTCGAGTGACAACGACTCCGCATAACTCGATAAGTTTACCCGTTATATATATATACAAAATGACATTTTTATTAAATGTTTAATAATTGTCGAGAGTTTCTCGTTTTATAACACATTTTTTTAATAATAATACGTTAAATAATATTACGCCACTTTCGTAGCCTAATATATATCTAGTTGTATTATTTATAATACGACTCGTGATTATTATTATTATTAATATACGCGCTTATATAATTATATATCCGTTATTCACGTCTATATATTCATATAAACGATTATATTATCAATAACTATTATTACGAGTTTTATTATTTACGTTTTATTTGTAAATAGTTACCGAGTCATACGAAATGGTCACATGTCCGAGTCATGACTCTCGGCTCATTGTCCAAGTCCAAAGTAATATAAAAGTCATAACAATCAAAAATATCTCCGTCCAGCACAATCTCAATCCACGTGCTACAACAATAGGGTCCGACTACGGCACCCGACTAACCGATCTCCGTCAATCTAAGTGACCGTCTCACAATCAGTCCCCAAACCACTTTATCGTCAACACAACTTCAATTAATACCACGAGTCCAATATACTTGTCAACCGCTTCAAAAATCAATTAAGTCACAATAATAGTAACCAACAATAAATAAATAACCATAACATAAACTTTGCCGAAATATATATATTTCGACACCACAAACGGTTCTCAAAAATAACCGTATCCGGGTCAAGTTACCAAGTCAATCCGAGTCGAAAAACATATACCAAGTCACGTGGGTCCCACCCGAGACCACAAGGTCTCGGCTAGCTCACGGGAGCTCAACCCAAACAAAAATAAATAACCAAACCGACCCAAAGGGTCGTCGGCTCCATCCCAAGTCGAACAACAAGAACAACAAGCAAGAATCCACTCAAGATAATCAATCACGAGGACCAATTAAGGTCAATAAACACGAAACCGAGTCGAATGATAACCAACAACTCGGAATCATCATAAGTCGAGGGGGAGGCCCTCGGCTCTTGGGTCGACCACGCAAAGAAAGTAACCAAACATCGAAACCCGGATACCAAACCAAGATTTTACCGAGTTTAAATAAAACCCATTATCATTTTTGCCCTTTTATACCAAATCCGAACCATATTAATAGAAATTCGTGGGTTTGGGTAAGTTTTTCAACAAAATCGAGGCACCAAGATAACCCAAGAAAAATGGTGGAGGAGATGTGGGTGGCGTCGAAGGTGGTAAATCGAGACGAGGGGGAGGTTTTCGGGCGCGTGAATCACCACTACGTATCAAGGAGAAGGTGGGGAGTGATTTGGGAGTGGCGGTGTATGGTGGTGTGCGGTGGTGGTGGCCGGACGTGGGGTGGCCGGCGGTGAGAAAGAGAGGAGAGGGAGAAGAGGTGAAGTGGAGATGGAAATGAGTTATTAGTTTAGGGTTAGGGTTTTAATATGGAGATTTTACACTTTAGGTCCCTCTACTTAGTTTCTTTATATTTTGCACACAAAACCTTTTTATCACCAATTTTAGTTTATAAAAACGCCCCCCGTACGTAAGTAAAAACTTACTAAGAAATAATAAACGTTCCCAAAACTCGTTATATTCACCATTTGACGGCTTTATATATATATTCCACCAAAATTTATAATAAATACGTTATTAAACATCCAACGTATTAAAACTCGTAAGTTATTAAACTTTTAGGTTTCCTAGTGCCGGAGTCAACGTAGTGCTAAGTGAGAATTTAAGAATACAGCACCGAGCATAAAATCAAGAATGAATTATGAAAATAATTCACGAATTCCATAACATCATAAACACATAATTATTCATAAAATAGGTCTTACAAGTTCGTTGTGAAATAAAATTTTAAATAAAAATTATAAACGAACTTTAATCATAATGCGGGTTTTTAAAATAACTCCCTAAACTGCCGGTTGTCACAGTATCTTCTATGATATATAGAACCAAAGTTTGGATTTTGAGATCCAAAAATGGTGGGAGTATGGCAGAATCCTCTGTGGTAATGATCGATTGTCGCTTAAAAATTAGTTTGGACTTGAAGCTCATTATGCCATGCTTAATGTAGTTAATTTATGTATATGTATATTTTTTTGAAGGCTAAGGCTCGAGCTCATGTTCAAGCCCAAGTCACTCAAGCCATGACCTATACTGAGGCTCAGACCAAGCCCGTTCCCAAGCCACAACAATCTGCTTGGACCATGGCTTGAGTGTTGATGAATTCATTATGGACTTGGGCTTGAACATGTGCCCGAGCCTTGGCTTTCAAACAAATATACATATAAATAAATTATGTACAAACGCATGCATGCCATTATGAACTTCTAGTCCAAACAAACTTTTAAGTGATAATCGATCATTACCTAAGCACGCACGATTCTGCCAACTCCCCACCATTTTTGGATATCTTAGAATCTATACTCTGGTTGTATATGTCATAAAATATACTCCATCAATCAACCAAAAAACGAGAATGCAGAACAAATCGTGAAAAAACCACACACGCGCGCACTGGAACAATCTATCATCCTTGAACAATTATAATCCAATAACAATAGAGTGTTCGAGTGCACGTGCATGTGTTTTTTTTCTTCATGATTTGATCTACATTCTAGTTTTTTAGATGATTGGTGGAGTATCTTCTATGCCAGACCAACGTATGGATTGTGAGATCCAAAAATGGTGGGAGGATGGCAAATCCTATGAGGTAATGATCGATTATCGCTTAAAAGTTAGTTTGGACCGGAAGCTCATTATGCCATATATGCTTAATGTAGTTAATTTATGTATATGTATATTTGTTTGAAGGCTAAGGCTCGAGCTTATGTTCAAGCCCAAGTCCATAATGAATCTATTAACACTCAAGCCATGACCTATTCTAAGGCTCAGACCAGGCCCATTCCCAAGCCACAACAATCTGCTTGGACCATGGCTTGAGTGTTGATGGATTCATTATGGACTTGTGCTTGAACATGAGCTCGAGCTTCGGCCTTCAAACAAATTTACATATAAATAAATTATGTAAAACACATGCATGACATTATGAACTTCTAGTCCAAACAAACTTTTAAGTGATAATCGATCATTACCTAAGCATACGATTCTGCTAACTCCCCACCATTTTTGGATATCTTAGAATCTATACTCTGGTTGTATATGTCACAAAATAAACTCCACCAATCAACCAAAAAACGAGAATGCAGATCAAATCGTGAAAAAAACACACGCGCGCGCATCGGAACAATCTATCATCCTTGAACAATTATAATCCAATGACAATAGAGTGTTCGAGTGCACGTGCCTGTGTTTTTTACATGATTTGATCTGCATTATCGTTTTTTAGATGATTGGTAGAGTATATTCTATGACATATATAACCAAAGTATGGATTGTGAGATCCAAAAATAGTGGGAAGATAGCAGAATCCTTAAGGTAATGATCAATTATCGCTTAAAAGTTAGTTTGGACTCGAAGCTCATTATGTCATGTTTATTGTAGATAATTTATGTATATGTATATTTGTTTGAAGGCTAAGGCTCGAGCTCATGTTCAAGCCCAAGTCCACAATGAATCCATTAGCCCTCGAGCCATGACATATACTGAGGCTCAGACCGAGGCCCGTTCCCAAGACACATCACTCTGCTTGGACCATGGCTTGAGTGTTGATGGATTCATTATGGACTTGGCTTGAACATGAGCTCGAGCCTAAGCCTTCATGCATATACATATATTATATACAAACACACGCATGACGTTATTAACTTCTAGTCCAAACAAACTTTTAAGTGATAATCTATCATTACCTAAGCACACGATTCTGCCAACTCCCCACCATTTTTGGATATCTTAGAATCTATACTCTGGTTGTCTATGTCATAAAATATACTCCACCAATCAACCAAAAAACGAGAATGCAGATCAAATCGTGAAAAAAAACACACACGTGCGCACCGGAACAATCTATCATCCTTGAACAATTATAATCCAATGACAATAGAGTGTTCGAGTGCATGTGCATGTGTTTTTTTTTCATGATTTGATCTACATTCTAGTTTTTTATATGATTGGTGGAGTATCTTCTATGCCAGATATAACCAAAGTACGTATGGATTGTGAGATCCAAAAATGGTGGGAGGATGGCAAATCCTATGAGGTAATGATCGATTATCGCTTAAAAGTTAGTTTGGACCGGAAGCTCATTATGCCATATATGCTTAATGTAGTTAATTTATGTATATGTATATTTGTTTGAAGGCTAAGGCTCGAGCTCATGTTCAAGCCCAAGTCCATAATGAATCTATTAACACTCAAGCCATGACCTATACTAAGGCTCAGACCAGGCCCATCCCCAAGCCACAACAATCTGCTTGGACCATGGCTTGAGTGTTGATGGATTTATTATGGACTTGTGCTTGAACATGAGCTCGAGCTTCAGCCTTCAAACAAATATACATATAAATAAATTATGTAAAACACATGCATGACATTATGAACTTCTAGTCCAAACAAACTTTTAAGTGATAATCGATCATTACCTAAGCATACGATTCTGCTAACTCCCCACCATTTTTGGATATCTTAGAATCTATACTCTGGTTGTATATGTCATAAAATATACTCCACCAATCAACCAAAAAACGAGAATGCAGATCAAATCGTGAAAAAAACACACACGCGCGCATCGGAACAATCTATCATCCTTGAACAATTATAATCCAATAACAATAGAGTGTTCGAGTGCACGTGCCTGTGTTTTTTTCTTGATTTCATCTACATTATCGTTTTTTAGATGATTGGTAGAGTATATTCTATGACATATATAACCAATGTATGGATTGTGAGATCCAAAAATGGTGGGAAGATGTCAGAATCCTTAAGGTAATGATCAATTATCGCTTAAAAGTTAGTTTGGACTCGAAGCTCATTATGTCATGTTTATTGTAGATAATTTATATATATGTATATTTGTTTGAAGGCTAAGGCTCGAGCTCATGTTCAAGCCCAAGTCCATAATGAATCCATTAACCCTCGAGCCCCGTTCCCAAGACACATCACTCTGCTTGGACCATGGCTTGAGTGTTGATGGATTCATTATGGACTTGGCTTGAACATTAGCTCGAGCCTAAGCCTTCATGCATATACATAAATTATATACAAACACAGGCATGACATTATTAACTTCTAGTCCAAACAAACTTTTAAGTGATAATCTATCATTACCTAAGCACACGATTCTGCCAACTCCCCACCATTTTTGGATATCAATTAGAATCTATACTCTGGTTGTATATGTCATAAAATATACTCCACCAATCAACCAAAAAACGAGATTGCAGTTCAAATCGTGAAAAAAACACACACGCGCGCACTGGAACAATCTATCATCCTTGAACAATTATAATCCAATGACAATAGAGTGTTCGAGTGCATGTGCCTGTGTTTTTTCATGATTTGATCTACATTCTCGTTTTTTAGATGATTGGTGGAGTATCTTGTATGACACATATAACCAAAGTATGGATTAAGAGATCCCAAAATGGTGGGAAGATGGCAGAATCCTCTGAGGTAATGTTTGGTTATCGCTTAAAAGTTTGTTTGTACTTGAAGCTCATTATGCCATGCTTAATGTAGATAATTTTTGTATATGTATATTTGTTTGAAGGCTAAGGCTCGAGCTCATGTTCAAGCCCAAGTCCATAATGAATCCATTAACACTCAAGCCTTGACTTATATTGTGGCTCAGGCCAGGCCCGTTACCAAGCCAGAACACTCCGCTTAAACATGAGTTCCTATTTGCTAATTTTTGTGACCTCTTTAGGTTGATACTCGTTGAAACCACAGATAGAGATATTCAACCTTTAAATCTAATTTGATACTGTATTAAAGGTTTTTTCCACTTTTAGAATATACAATATTCCATTAAAGTGAAGGAAAAGTTACTAACATTGAATTCTGTAGTAAATATCAGTATAAGATCTGTCAAAAAAAAAAAAAAAAAAAATCCCAATTAATTCTGAATTTGAGAGTATCGCATCAGACATGTCAACTCATGAAGTCAAGCATAGCAACTTTTTGCAGTGAAAGAGTCAGATTCATTAAATGTCTAAAACTGCTAGCAATGATGGTTATCAAAGGTTGCTAATATATGACACGTATAGATATACAAGGTCATACAAGTGATTTCAGCAATTTGCATACCGACAGACCTAACTAAAAACATAAGTAACAAGAAAGAGAACATACCTCAAGGGGTATAGCCAAGTCCCGCCCCTGAAGCAAAGACTTGACCAGCATTGAATATGCAGATTCATCTATTCTGCTTTCTATCTCATTCCTACATGGCACCTTTTTGCTATGCTTCACCACCTGATTAGGATGAACAAGAATCAAGCTGCTGATCTTTTTTTGATTGGGACAAGAATTAGAAATATTTCTACTGATATGCACAAATTTTTGCACCGTATGTCTTCAAAGATTACGTTTCCGTTCATTTTTTTGTGTTCTATTATGCAGTCTGAAAAAGTAACTTATATAATATGCATGTGCATAAGTCAGAAAAGAGGTGTGCTACACCCACCAAAACTTTACAAAACTTTTCCCACTCGCTGACGTGGCAGAGTGTTGATTGGTTGGTTTTCTGTGGCCCACAGAAAACCAACCAATCAACACTCTGCCACGTCAGCGAGTGGGAAAAGTTTTGTAAAGTTTTGGTGGATCTAGTATTTTTCGTCAGAAAAACCGCTCACATATATTGGTATCCATAGTTACATGACTTCTTGAATAGATGTGCACAACTTTACGTTAAAAAA
The DNA here is from genome assembly GCA_030686995.1 of Artemisia argyi. Taxonomy (NCBI): domain Eukaryota; kingdom Viridiplantae; phylum Streptophyta; class Magnoliopsida; order Asterales; family Asteraceae; genus Artemisia; species Artemisia argyi. Next base: position 204,193,079 of record CM060677.1, read on the forward strand.
TTTATACACATACAAACATGTAACAGGTAATTGGAGGAAAAAAGAGCACATCAGAGAGCAAATAATAACTATTCTAGTGCCATTTGCATATATTTCAGTAGTTTCATTCATGTTCATCTTTTCCATATGGTGAACAACAAAAATTTCAGCCTTGAGAAGGAGAAGTAATATAAATATGAATAAAACAATAGTGACACAAATTAGAATTTGGTGTTACGGGTAACATTTTAACTTTAAAATGCAATTAGATTATGAACTTATCAATATATTTGTCTTATATGTGATCATTAAACTGACTTAATTTTTTTAGGCAATTAATATGACTTACTATTCACTACTCAAATAATTAAATACAGCTCTACGATAAAATTAAAAATAACTATATATACCACGATGCAATAATACCTGTATCATGATGTCACATGAACCTAAATGATGTAACACTTGATTAATACCATGTTAACAGCGACAATGTATTGTTGGACAACATATACATCTTTGTCCAAACACAGATTATCATCATCCTGCAATAAACAGAGTGAAAAGTAATTAGCGGATATGTGCAAGATAGTCTTGAATAAGAGAATATATGACAAAGCGGTATAAAATGTAAGTGAATATAATATTTGTTGTATTAACATCATGTTGCATTAACAGAAATACCAAACAAAGTCGCTCTATATCTTTGGTTATTCTGACTATGGCTTCAATGGCTCTTGTTGTGTGTGTGTGTGTGTGTGTGTGTTTTTTCTTTAATTATTATTATTATTTTTTTATGATACTTATTAGATATCAAGTCAAACTCTATAAGACTAGACAATGTGGTACTGAAGTGCAAAAATAACAGAAATAGCCATTTCTATATGTGTATATCGTAAACATTAGAACTGAAACACAGGGTATCGAAATGGTAACAGTTATGAATATTTGTAATTTATTTTAGAAGAACATTAGTCGGACACGTGAACTTTAAAATATTGGACTTCATATTATATATGGAATCGTGGTTTATGACATTGTCACGGCACAAAGACAAAAGACACGGGCCTTTTAAAACGTAACTATATCATATGTTGTGTGTAGCCCATCCTTGGAATTCTAATTTTTTTCCAATATAGTTTGGTCTTCTCTAAACTTGTGCTAATACAAAAACAAACCGACGAATGATGGTACTCTTGTTTAATATTTAGATAACTAGTCACATACTATAGACTGTGATTGCACCAATGCTTTATGTTTCACCTATACTGGCCCAACTTCTCTACCACTCTTACCTGGTTTGTCATGCCACATCAGCAATATATAATCCTCTATTTTTTTATTCACTCATCTCTTACTATCCATCTATTTTTTTGGCATTTCGAAACAAAAATGGGTAAACACATAAGGTTTTCCCTGTTCAGGGAAGTCTAAGACTTAGATGTACGCTGCCTTCCAACCCTTCCCTGTTCAGGAAGCCTAAGACTTAGATGTACGCTGCCCTCCAACCCTTCTTTGGCCACCCTCAAATGTATACCTAGTGAGGTTTGAACCCTTGACCTCTTGTGAGGAGGTCAGTGCCTTACCACTTCATTTGGTAGTGGTTTGGCATTTCATAAGGTAAATAATATAATATTTTGCATTTAGCCAATTTCAGGTTTCTATTTGATTTTATTTTTTAAATATTTTTGGTCTTTTCTAAACACATGCTAATACAAAAACAAACCGATGAACAAGGGTGCTCTTGCTTAATATTTAGGTAGCTAGCCACACACTTTAGATTGAGTTTTCACCATTCCTTTATATCTCGCCTTTGATGACTCACCTCTACACAGGGCCGTCCCGTGAATTTCGGTGGCCCTGTGCTCTAAATTAAACTAGGCCTTATTAATATGGAATACTTATTATATGTAAATGAAATGTTAATTAATACCCAAATTGTAATAAGCAACCTAGACACATTGCCTAAGACCGCAACTCACAACAATGTTCTTACCGAAATAGTAAAAACACAATAAACTCATAGCTGGTATTCGAGTATCAAGTTAAAGTAACTAATACGTATTAGAAGCTTAAAAAAATTAACATCAAATAACATTCACACATTATTCTAAAATGTTATATAGAAAAATAGAGACAACAAAGTGTCCAAATTAATTGCTAAGAATTGACCGAATTAACTGTAACCTATTGATTCTCCCCTTGTGTTCACGTTTTTTTTGCATGTTATCACGCTAATTATCATCCTTTAACAGAATTAGCCTACCTAAGTAATTAAATATGGGCTTTTATTGGGTTGAAAACTAAAAAAACACCTCTACATACACATAATGGACTTGCATTAGTTTGAGGCCCTCTAAAATCGGTGGCCCTGTGCGCCCACACTTGCCGCACATGCCAATCACCGGCCTGCCTCTACATGCCACATCAACAATCTATAATCCTTTATTTATTTATTTATCTCACACTATAAATGGATTGTGCATAAAAACTTACCAAGGGTAAAAACTTAGGGCGGGTTAGCCAAATATTTAAAAAATAATGACAAATAAATAAAAAATGGCTAACCCGCCCTAAGTTTTTACCCTTGGTAAGTTTTTATCCACAATCCATTTAGGCCACATCATCCATTTACATTAACCCACTTAAATAATCTCTAGAAATCTAACTCCGGTGATTTGGCACGGGTAACATTAACTAAAGCCTTACGGATGAACACCAATAGTAAGTGCTCCACTTAAAGAAAGTTTTCAATCATATAAAGATTTAAAAACAACATTTGTCACCAATAGGCTTTTGGCCTAGCGGGTATTCTCGAGAGTGAATGCTTCCCAACAAAGCGGTTGTGGGTGGGACTTAAGTAGGAGATTGTGTATAGTGTAGTGAGATTGTAAGTTTGTCTACCGAAAGAAACACTCCTTTAACTTACACAACACTTTATGACAATCGGAACCATCTTTTACCCCTTTCCCTATGCGTCAATGCCTTGTTTCCTTCCCGAATCACATTATGCTATATTTAAGGCATTTCAAGTTACCATTTTCTTGTGGTTTCAAATATTTACCATCTAGGTTTTCCCAATATTTTTGCCCAAAGTGTAGCATACCTAAGTATGTAGCGTAATTGGTTGAGTACAATAATATTATTAAGTATCACGGAGTTCACTCTTTTAAGCCAAGAAGGAACCGAATTTAATTAGAAAACAAAATCTTGAGCTAGGGCGGATCACTTGGGTGGATCGCGGGTCATTACGTAGGCCCATTAGTGTTATTGGTAATTCAACCTTTTTAGAGTGTGTAACATTAACTAAATTTGAAGACTATGAGATCGTTTCTAGTTAACAACGGCAACCGACCAACTAGTAAGCCAACCCCGATTGGTTCACTCTTTTGATACACAAAAGGTGGGTCACCACACATGTCTACGTTTGCCTATTAGTGTTATTGATAATTCAACTTTTTGGCTTTTAGCCTAGCACTTTCTCAAGAATGTGAATGCTCGTAATTAACAAAGTGATTGCGGATGGGACTTGGGATACTTGTGAGATTGTGTATAATGTTGTGATATTGTAAGTTTGTCTATCTCAAAAACACTTCTCTAACTCGCACATCACTTTCTAAACATTGGAAACCATCTTTGATCCCCCCCCCCCCCCCCCCCAAAAAAAAATCTAATGCAAAAACTACAAATCAACGCCTCTTTTGCTTTCTCGCATCACATCCGAGGCATTTCAAGTTGCCATATTCTTGTGGTATTAAATATTTACCATATAGATTTTCTCAATATTTTAGCCTAAGAGTGTAGCGTAATTGGTTGGGAGTGCAAGAATATTATGAAGTAATCATGGGTTTATTCACTTTTTTAAGCAATAATTTTTTTAATGATCGTTTATAGTTAACAACGACCACTAACCAATGAGTAAGCCAACCCCGGTTCATTCACTCTCTCATTTCAACAACGGCCGATCACCTAGGTGGGCCACCATTAGAGTGGATCGCTACATACGCCCATTAGTGTTATTAGTAATTAAACCTTTTTAAAATGTGTACCGTTAACTAGATTTGGTGACTATGTCATCAATGGGCCTTTAGCATGGCAATTATTCTCGAGAATGTGAATGCTCCTCAACAAAGTGGTTAGGGGTAGGACTTGCGATACGTGTGAGAATGTGTATAGTGTTGTGATATTGTAAGTTTATCTATCTTGAAAACACTTCTCTAACTCAGCGCATCACTTTCTAAACAATGGGAGCCATCTTTGATTCCCTCGTCAAAGCCTCTTTTGCTTTCTCGTATCACATCGGAGGCATTTCAAGTTACCATATTCTTATGGTTTTAAATATTTACCATATAGGTTTTCCCAATGCTTGAGTGTGTAGCGTAATTGGTTCGGGGTACAAGAATATTTTGAAGTATCACGAGTTCATTCACTTTTGTAAGCCAAAAAGGAATCAAATCTTGTTGGAAAGAAAAAATTCTTAGAGCGAGGGCAGATCAATTGGGCCGCAGGTCACAGCGTGGACCCATTAGCGTTATTCGCAATTCAAATTTGTTAGAATGTGTACCATTAACTAAATTTGGCGACTATAAGGTAGCTTTCTTCCAAGCCTTGCCTTAACTTAAAATGGTGACTATAAGGTCGTTTATAATTAACAATGACCACTAGACCAATGAACCCTCCCCCTCGACCCATTTTAGTTGCGATTATGTTTGCCTCAAAAAATAGTCAACTTTGTAAAGTACGTCTCTAAGTGGCATATCTAGCAAACTCAAAGAGCCTTCGGGAGCAAGATACTCTTTTTTGTTTGGCGTTGTGCTAATGCTTTAAACCACAACTCCATAACCACCACAAATGAATTTATTACTTGTTAAGTTGAGTACAAAAATTAAGTTATCTTATATATTTATGAAAGTTGGAATAGTTCTTTCTTTTAGTAGATGGTTTTCCCACAATACCAATCTTGATCGGTATGAAAAATAAGACATGTTACAAACCGCCCTCCTATTTTCTTACACCACCACCTCTCCCCACTCATACACCACCGTTGTCAAAAATCCTCTCCCACCACCATTAAACGTTGTCCACCAGAAAAAATCGTAAGAAAAGAAAAAATCAAAAAACCACCAAATTTTAATTCGTCATTGTCGCCTTGCATGGGTAGTTGAGTGCCTGGCTAGTTTTCAAAGTGAAACCATTTATCTATACTCCTTTATAAAGGGTTTAGGACATTCTAAATATAGTAGTCTTAAAAGTTTTAAGACCAAAAACATTTCTATAAAAAGGAAGCTAGTTTTGCTAAGCATAAAAATTCAGCATACACATAATTAATGTCTTAAATTCTCAATACTTGTATCCTCCAATATTTATTGATGCATCTCATTTAAAACATATGAAAGCTTCTAACAGCCCATTAAAATCAAGCTTTGCCCCAACCTTAAGAATACATATTGCACATAAGCCTATTTACACATCAAACACATAAAAAACACACAAAACCCACTTACAGATTCTCTTACTCTCTCGGCTCACCGTCATTGCCGCCACCACAAGACCCCTCCATCACCAAACCCCTGAAAAATATTTGATCCCCACAAAAATAGTCACCGGGTACCTGCTGCCGCAATGCGCAGGTACCCTTCTAATATTCTAAATGAGTTCATAGATAACTCAAAACTAACCCCTACACACGATGGCTATCTAACATCAAAACTACTTTGGAATCTTCCTATTTATGTACCTAGACACCAACCGATCCAGAACTAACTTTCACTCATGAATTGGGAAAAGAATTACTTGTCCAAACAAGTGTCCTCTATTGATCTCACACGATTATTATGTAATGATTAAGTAATTAAGGGTGAACTCCACCCGTGGGCACCTCCACCACCCAATCCTACATCTTATATAGCCTATGTCATATAATACAGAACTCTAAGGTAAATATTACGGGGATGGTAAGTTTGTAGGTAAGGGGTAAATAAAACTACAAATTTACTTTTAACGAAAATAAAGCAAACATAAATGTCTTTTTATTAAGTCAAGTTACTTATTCAACGATAGCATTGTAAAAAAGATACCAAAAAACTCTACCACGCATTAAGTTGCTCATAAATAGCATCCAAATCCAATGGTTCTGAAGAAGGAGGTGGGCTTGTAGAACTCATAGCAGTTGTTGTTCTCTGAGATGTTCCGATCTCTGGTCCATTAACCTGTAACACAAGCTATATTTCAACTTGACTAATGGTAAATAAACTTATGATTCAAGAGAAATGCATCCATATACTTACCATGTGACTCAATTCTTGTGAACTTTGAGTAGCGAGTTGTGTATTCGGCCTGTAGTACTTATTATATTAATTAACTTTGGAAATGTAGAAAACAAACACAAAAGGAAACATCCAATAACTAGATATATAAGCAGAGAACCTGGGATAGCTTAGAATTCCTGGAAAAGGCGCTCCTTGTTGAAAAACACTAACCTGCTCACCAGTCCATCTGGTACCCAATCCCAATGCTGGTTCACCCACACTGTTTGTATTGTAGCTTACAATTCCTGGGAAAGGCGGTCCTTGTTGAAAACCGCTAACCTGCTCACCAGTCCATCCCGTACCGAACCTCAATACTGGTTCACCCACACTGTTTGTATTGATGCCAAAGAATGGATATTGTTGTACCGATGATGGCCACATGGTATAGAAATATTGTTCTGGAGTGGTCCTTCCGCCATTGGAAAAAGCCCATGATTGGGCTTGAGCAGCCCATGATTGGGCTTGAGCATGGATTTCTTGATCCTGGGTTTGGCCTTGAAACTGGTTGAAGAACAGTCCCAGGTCTTCGGCTTCAGCACGGGCTTGGGTCTGAGCTTCAGCATGAGCCTGAGCCAGGGCTCGGGCTTGAGCATAGGCGTGGGCCCGAGCTTCAGTTTCAGCACGGGCCTGAGCTTCAGCTTCGGCTTCAGCTTCAGCCTGAGCCTGAGCTTCAGCATAGGCTACGGTTTGAACATGGGCCATGGCTTCAACATGGATGGCTCTAGCACGGGCAAAGGCATGAGCATGGGCTTGATCGCGAATCCGAGCTCGAGCCTCGGCCTGCATAAAACATATACATATAAAAGATACATTAATCTACAAACACACGCACAGCAACACAAACTTTCGGATATATTGGATCATTACCTGAATAGAGGACTCCGCCAAATCCCCATCGTGATTTGATATGTAATTAGACACCATTGGACTATAATGATCCCAAAAGAGGCTCCACCAGTCAGCTAAGAACCCATAAGGTAGATTAAGCTCTGTAATTTATAAATAAATAAATAAATAAATAAAAACTCTCTTATCACTTGAAAATCTTTAGAAAATAAAATAAAATAATTATAATATATGATACAAGGATAACATTACCATGAACCAGTTTGTTGTTACTTTTTGGTGCATAATTGTTTATTTTTTAATACTTATGTACTTGTTAGAGTCAATAAACACCCTCTAGCATTCTCATCAAACAATTTTTAAAAAGGTGTGAATCTACTATTTGGCCTTTAAAATTATGAGAACCCACCAAAATTTACAAGATAACATACTACCTGCCAGCAGCATGTATGTTATGTTTGTCGAAATTAAAATAAAACATAACATTACATTGTTAACCCTTAATTTTTCTTGCGTAAACTAATTCAACTCTTCATTTACACTTGGTTAGGTGTTTCTAACTAGTGGCGAAGCTTGGATTTTTTAAGTGGGGGGTCGGGATCTAAATTTTTTTTTCCTAAGGCTATATTTCAGGTATACCGAAATTTTTGGGGGGTCGAAACCGAATATACCGAAATTTTTCTACACGAAAACTATATACCCCCTACATCGCAAAAAAAATTTCGGGGGGTTGGGCGCCCCCCCGCCCCCCGGCCCCTATGAAGCTTCGCCTCTGTTTCTAACATCATACATGATTTTCCCATACTTTACATTTAGTATAAAGTACATAATAAATAGGATAAATGTGGCTATGAAAGGCGAAGGGGAAAGCTGTAATATCAACATGTGTCTATTATTTAATTCACCCGACCCGACAGTAGTGTAAAATTCAAATTCGATTGAATTTATTTGAAATTGGTAGCAAGTCAAATGTCACGTAGCTAAAAATGACTTTGAATCTATACAATATATTTGTTGAACAAATAATGTAAAAATAGAGGTACCAGAAGAATTGTAAGTGATTCCAGCCTCTCCAGCAAATATACCAGCAGTGTGATACATCTGCATCCGAACAAGGTGTTCAAGCATGAACATGTGCAACCTGAAAATATATACAGTATCATTTAAACACAGAACACAATAGGATATAAACAAGCCCGACCCAAATTATTCAAACCCAATGTCCTCGTTTGAAACTGGATAAGGCCCAACCGAGCCCAGCCATGGGCGTTTTTCTTTGCATTTCTTTGTAGTGTTTGAGAAATTTAGGAAATTGTCGATTAAATATATACCCACTAAAACTTGCATATTTGCATTATTTAAAAAAAAAAAAAAAAAAACCCTTGTATTTTGAGAAAATATGCAAATATTCATGTTTTAGTATGTATATACGCAATTCCCCTTTTAGAAAAATATCAATTAATTTGAGGTATTGTTAAATATAAAAATAGAGTAACAATAATTTTTTAAAAATATTCACAGATTAAAAGATGAAACAAAAACATTAAAATGGAATCAAAATTAGATGACTAAAATTCCAAAACAATGAACATAAACATAAACTAAGTTTAAAGGTATACTTAATGCAATTCTTGATTGATGCAATAAAGTCTAGAATAAGTATTTAATAGATTAATTAGAAAGTGGACATTTATGTCTTTATCTCTTGTGTTCAACTACATATATATATATATATATATATATATATATATATATATATATATATATATATATATTGTTAAAACTTACAAAATGAGTAATGTTATATTATCAAAGTATCCATACATATAAGAGGAAAAGCACTCTTTTAATTATTTAAATAATTAATTAAAATTTAATACACAAACTTTCTCCACTTTTACTCCCCCATATATATTAAAAAAAAAAAAAAAAAAAAAAAAAAAAAAAAAAAAAAAAAAAAAAAAAAACGCACAAACAAATTTACGTTATTATACACCGTTGCCACTATGAGTGGGTAATCGTCTAGTTGTTACAAATTAAAAGAAAAAAAAAAGATGATATATTTAGGGACGGATGAAATAATAAAAGACTTCAATACTAATTTTCATGATACATCTGAGAAACAAAACTTCAACTAGTTTTAAATATGAAAACTTTTACCAAGTAAATCAATATTTCAACTTTGTAAAATCCGTTATAAAGTGTAGAAGATAACTCACATGCGCAAACCATCGGAATCCATTACAACAGCAATGTAGTTCAACCTGGATTTTCACAAATAAAAAAAATCGCATAAGCTATATAAGTTATGTCAATAAAGTTAAAAGTAACAACATGAAATATGATTCTTACCTTAAACTTGGAAACCGATTGATTTTTCAGAAGCAAAAGAACCAAAAGATATCAAGCTCTAGAGAAATCTACACCGTTAAATGATGGTTTAAGAAAATGAATTGTCAAGGGAAATGACGAAAGTAGAGCATCAAGTGTTGGGAAATACACAAAGAATACCTGAATCCAATATAATTCAAGAAACTACACCCAATTACAAAATATTACTCCCTCCGTCTTAAAATTATTGTCATGAGACAAAAATCCCAAAGTTTAATAAAAATGGGACCAATATAATTTTCATCCACTCAAATGGAATATTCCTTAACTAAATTCTCTAGTTTTTACTTAAAATAGAAAGTGGACAATCTTTTTGAGACATCCATAAAAGAAAATATGGACTATTATTAAGAGACGGAGGGAGTATATATTATATATGTTCAATGCTAACATCTGTTTTCTGCTTTTTAGTAATTTAAAAGATTTAATAAATGCAGCTGTAACCATCATTCATTTATCATTTTTTGTTATATACTTATGCTAGCTTTATCGTCCCATGTTTCGGACGGGTTGCTAAAAGTGAATTCATTTAATACAAGTTTATCTTTTCATTTTCAAAATTTTAGAATTTAAGTACTCGTTTTTTATCTATGGCCGTATTAATTATCTATTAATGGCACATCATTGTGTGATCTTTTTTAAAGATCGTGTGAACATACCATATCTCATACAATAATATCTATATCTATATTTATATCTATCTATATCATCTATTCTACATATAAAACATTACTAACATATTGAAAATTTCAGGAGCAAATTACCAAATATATCCTTCATCTTATTTAATACTATTATTTAGTCATACAAAAGAAAAGACCATGTCGCCTTTTATTGATTATGTTAACCTTCATTTCCTTGCAAATAGGGGTGTTCTTCGGTTCGGTTTCCGTGTTATTCGGTTAATTCGGTTAAAAGTTTTTTTAGGGTAAAACCGTGAACCAAACCAAACCGAATTCAAATTCGGTTTTCGGTTCGGTTTGGTTGAATTTTAGTTCGGTTTGGTTCGGTTTTCGGTTTAACCGAATTACACACTTTATTTAAAAATATATATATATATATATACAAATATAATTAGCCAAAAAAGTTATTTCAAACATAAAAAGTATTTTTTAATATTAGGAAAAAATTTTATTGTTATATATATATATATATATATATATATATATATATATATATATATATATATATATATATATATATATATTGAGGATCACGTGCGGATACAATTTTTAAGTGCGGACGTGCGGATTGATCTGGTCCGTCCAATCCAGATCTGATCTTGACTTTTTAAAAAAAGTCAAGATCTAGCGCTATCAACACGGTACCAATTAACCATGAAAATGATTTTTTTTTAATTTTTTTTCCTTTTGAGCGATCCTTAATATTGTTATCTTCTTTCATTTTTTTTTATTTTTTCAGATTTTTCTGAGAACTTTTTATTTTTTTGATTATGAGTGCTACCGTGATATTAACCATATTATGAGTTCTACCGTGATATTAACAATATTATGAGCCATGATATTAAAAACTCATGATAGCTACGGTGATATTGTAAAACCAACGTGATATTAAACTTTTTTACATGTAAAAATGAACCGTGATATTAGTGAAAAGCTTAATATAATTGTTTTTTTATTACGATATTAAAAAAACTTACGGTGATATTAAAAAAGCTGAAAAAGAATGTATGAGTATTAGAGTGATATTAAGAAAGCATGATAGTTACGGCGATATTAATAATTTTTATTAAGAAAAAGTGTTTATGATATTAAAAAAGTTATTGAGATATTAAATTTTTTATTTAAAAAAAAGTTTTATATGATATCAGAATCTGATTTTGACTTTTTTACAAAAGTCAAAATCATATGCTAATATCACAATACCTTTAACGATGAAAACGGTTTTTTTTTTGAAATTTTTTTCAGCGATTCTTAATTATTTGTTGTCCTCTTTATTTTTTTAATTTTTTCAGATTTTTTTGAATTTTTTTCAGAAAAAAAGCTAGTACGATAGTAACGATTTTAAAAAAAGACGGGATATTTACGATATTGCCACTCCGACTTTTTCAGATGGTTGACTAGATGGAGGGCCGAGATTCGTCCGTACTATCCGCACTAAAAGACAAAAACGTATCTGATCCTCACCCTATATATATATATATATATATATATATATATATATATATATATAACGTTTTATTGATCCTTTTATATATATAAATATAAAAAAAAAAAATACTCCTTCCGTCCTAAAATTATTGTCCAATTTGAATTTTTAAAGTCAAACTTGTTTAACTTTGACCATAAGTATATATTTTTTATTATATAATACTTGATGAAAAATTATACCACTGAAAAGTACATTTAAAACCCAATCCATTTATATATTTTGCATCAAATAATATAACACTCACAAAAATATTTAAGGTCAAAGTTGAAGAAGAAAGACTAAAAAAGTCAATAATAGACAATAAATTTGAGATGGAGGGAGTATAAATTTATATGAATTCGGTTTTCGGTTTTGATTACCGAAACCATATCCAAACCGAGAACCGAATTAAAAGTTCGGTTTTGTTTGATTTTGGCAAATTCGGTTCGGTTCTGTTATTTTTGGTTCGGTTCGGTTTTGGTTTTCGGTTTATTCGATTTTTCGGTTTTTCTGCTCACCTCCTACTTGCAAACACAAGTCATTTTACTTTTTTGCATTAATCTACGTTTAAAAAAAATATTAAAAAAAAACTCAAAATCACATAAGCATTAAATTAACACTATATTTCAAAATTTTGTGGGACGGAGTAACAAATTTCAAATAAAAATTAGTACCTTGCACATAAATTTTTGTCATTCTTATTGTCACGAAAAACGTTCAACCGAAAACATCGTTTGCCAAAAAATCTAATCACGTCTTTCCATTGTCACATCACGAGGGTACCATGCTAGTGCAATATCTTAATATCTTATAATACACAAAGCCCTTTTTGGTCATTAACTGCACTAAGATAGTTGAAACTTAAAATTTTAGCAATACAAACAATAAAGCATCAAGTACAAACACTTCAAACACAATTAATAATTAAAACTTAAATTTAAACATTGCAAGTAATAAAGCTAAAAATACAAATGCTAGATTCAACTTTTTTTCTTGCACATATCATTTATTAAATATCACTAATTAAATATACCCTCTCAATCAAAATTACAATTAAAAAATCTCAATGTACAAACCAATCAAGCTACTGGATATAAAATAAATAAATAAATAAAAATAAAATAAAAAATAAAAAATAAGATAAGATAAACTAAGCAAAACTCCACCAAACTTTTAACGTTGCTTATAATCCCAAAATAAACAAACTAATCGCTAAAGCAAATGTCAAAAAATGTACAAATGCAAAAAATTATTGGCCGAAAAAATTAAATTACAGGATACTGACAGCGGCATCGCGCGAGAACCCAGCTAGTAAATCATTAAGACCTTTAAGCCTTAGATGTTGAAAAGTCGATTACCAATTTTAGTATTATGTCATTCATATTTTACCATTATAATTATTCTATAAATAGATACGGTAAGAAACAAATATTCTCTAGCAAGGTATATCAACTACTCTCACAAACTCTTACATAATAAAGTTAGTCATCGAGAAGAAAAGACCATGTTGCCTTTTATTGATTAAGTTAGTCATCATTTCCTTTTAGAATACAAGTCATTTTACTTTGTTGAATTAATCTACATATGGTAATAAAAATCAAATTCACATAAGCATTAAATTAACACTATATTTCAAAGGATGGAGTAACAAATTACAAATAAAAATTAGTGTCTTGCAGAAAGATTTTTGTCATTCATAAAGTTATTGTCACGAAAAACATACAAGCAAAAACATTGTTCACCAAAAAATTTAATCACGTCTTTTCCATTATGATCATTCTATAAATAGATACGATATAAATCATTCCTCAAGTCTTAGATGTTGAAAAGTCAATTACAAATTTTAATATTATGTCATTCTTACTTTACCATTATGACCATTCTATAAATAGATACGATAAGAAACAAATATTCTCTAGCAAGGTATATCAACTATTTCACAATCTCTTATATAATAAAGATAGTCATTTAGAAGAAAAGACCATGCTGCCTTTTATTGATTAACCCCAAAAATTCTGAAATATAGTGTTACTTTAATGCTTATGTGATATTGATTTTTTTTTACTATATGTATATTAATGCAATAAAGTAAAATGACTTGTATTTGAAAAGGAAACGAGGGTTAACTTAATCAATAAAAGGCAACATGGTCTTTTCTTATAAATGCCTATCTTTATTGTATAAGAGATTGTGAAATAGCTAATATTCCTTGCTAGAGAATATTTGTTTCTTATCGTATCTATTTATAGAATGATCATAATGGTAAAGTAAGAATGACATAATATTAAAATTTGTAATTGACTTTTCAACATCTAAGACTTGAGGTCTTTAATGATTTTGTACTAGCATGGGACTCTCACGATGCGACAATAGAAAAGACGTGATTAAATTTTTTGGCGAACAATGTTTTCGGTTGTACATTTTTCGTGACAATAACTCTAAGAATGACGAAAGTCTTTCTGCGAGATACAATTTTTTATTTGTAATTTGTTACTCCATTCCCAAAAAATTTGAAATGTAGTGTTACTTTAATGCTTGTGTGATTTTTTTTTTTTTTTTTTTTTTTTTTTTTTTTTTTTTTTTTTTTTTTTTAAGTATGTAGATTAATGCAAAAAAGTAAAATGACATGTATTTGACAAGGAAATGAGGGTTAACTTTATCAATAAAAGGCAACATGGTCTTTTATTTTAAATGATTATCTTTATTATATAAGAGATTGTGAAATAGTTGATATACCTTGCTAGAGAATATTTGTTTCTTATCGTATCTATTTATAGAATGATCATAATGGTAAAGTAAGAATGACATAATATTAAAATTTGTAATCGACTTTTCAACATATAAGACTTGATGTCTTAACGATTTATATTGTACTAGCATGGGACCCCCGCGATACGACAGTAGGAAAGACGTTACTAAATTTTTTGGCTAACCATGTTTTCGTTTGTACGTTTTTCGTGACAATCACTTTATGAATGACGAAAATCTTTGTGCGAGATACAATTTTTTTGTAATTTGTTACTCCATCCCCAAAAATTTGAAATAGAGTGTTACTTTAATGCTTTTGTGATTTTGATTTTGATTTTTTTTTTGATTTTTTTTTACTATATGTAGATGAATGCAAAATAGTAAAATGACTTGTATTTGAAAAGGAAATGAGGGTTAACTTAATCAATAAATGGCAACATGGTCTTTTCTTCTAAATGATTATCTTTATTGTATAAGAGATTGTGAAATAGTTGATATACCTTGCTAGAGAATATTTGTTTCTTATCGTATATATTTATAGAATGATCATAATGGTAAAGTAAGAATGACATAATATTAAAATTTGTAATTGAATTTTCAACATCTAAGACTTGAGTTCTTAATGATTTATATTGTACGAGCATGGGACCCTCGTGATACGACAATGGAAAAGACGTGATTAAATTTTTTGGCGAACAATGTTTCTGTTGTACATTTTTCGTGACATTAACTCTATGAATGACGAAAATCTTTCTGCGAGGTACAATTTTTTTTTTTGTAATTTGTAACTCCATCCCCCAAAAATTTGAAATATAGTGTTACTTTAATGTTTGTGTGATTTTGATTTTTTTACTATATGTAGATTAATGCAAAAAAGTAAAATGACTTGTATTTGAAAAGGAAATGAGGGTTAACTTAATCAATAAAAGGCAACATGGTCTTTACTTCTAAATGACTATCTTTGTTATATAAGAGATTGTGAAATAGTTGATATACTTTGCTAGAGAATATTTGTTTCTTATCGTATCTATTTATAGAATGATCATGTAACACCCCCAAAATTTGATACAGCCAGGGACGGAGCCATGAACAAATATTACTGGGCGCACAAAAATTTTTTTTAACCGAAGTATAATAGAGTTTAAGATGCTAACTAAATAAGACTAAAAACACATTTCGATGGACCGGGGTCATTTAAAGTACATTTGGGAAAAATCGATGTTTTTTTCTTAAAATTAACACTACGTCGAAAAAATTCATAGGTGTCCCGGGCACCCACAGGACCCGGCCTGGCTCCGTCCCTGGTACAGTGGAAGACTAATCAAGCTTTCGGGATGCTACGTGGATTGGTATCCATCACAAGTCATAAGAGAACGAGATAAAGTAAACATAAGTAAAACAAAACCATACGGGGTTTTTAAAGTTTACATTCATCCCAAATTATCCGAAGTAAGGCCCAAAATAAGTTAAACATAGGTCCACAATTACATATCAGAGTTTGAGAAAATAGATCCTTAAACCAGGTTGCTAAAGCCAAGCCTTCCAAACCAAGCATCCAAAGTCATCACTTAATTACCTGAGAAAACGCGCTAAAAGTCAGCTTTCGCTGGTGAGATCATAGGTTTAAATTCTTAATTCAATCAAGTGGACATATACGCAAAAACGCTTGCTAGCTAGACTAGGCCTCAAACCACTAAACCAAACCTATAGGTGCACACTATAGCCCAAAACCAAATCAAATCAATATGCTTTCGCAAGGATGCGACATGCCCAACATTCTTAAAGATACGACATGTTCATGCATTTGTAAGGATACGACATGCGTTATAACCTACCTAGTTCTATAAGCATAGCAAGTTTTAAATAAACAACGATAATAGTCCACCTAAAACAATTTGCACGTTTCTCACCCCAAGCATTGAAAACAAAGTTCAAAATAAAAGTGGGGCTATGACTCACCTCAAGTCCAAATATCAGCACAAAGAAACCGGTAGAATCAAGATGTATCACAACTCAAAAGACAGCAACTACGGACTCGACACTTCCTAACAATATGAGCTCTTTTCAGAAACATTTCCTCAAAATCAAATATTCCCTATCCCGAACTGTAACACCCCTATTTTTCACTGATCGCAGTGGATAAAGTGTTTGGGGTATTACTTCATAGAATCACAGATACAGTAATAGAAAATGACTCGAAAATAGACGTTTTGAAAAATTAGTTATCATTCATAATTATCAGAGTTTTAATTATAAAAGATATACTTTTATTTTGTTGAGGTCCCAAAAATCTAAGAGTTAGGTTGGTGGTGTTTGAATGATAACCATGAGAAGTCCTCCGAGTTCAGTACCTCCTTCCGCCATAGGTCCATAAAAGTAATAAACCTAGAATACATGCTTAAAAAGTCAACACTAGGTGTTGAGTGAGAATCATAGGTTTAGGGGTTAGTGAATACAAGTTCCCTGGGTTCAGTTGTTACACCCATCTGGGAAAATGCAAGTTTTTGTGATAATTGTGATGCATGCACAATTATCAGGAGTTTAGTTGGTTGCACTAAGCTCATGAATCACACCTTAACAATCCGGGTCATGTGGGCTGCAGACCCAACATGAGGGGATAGAAGGATAACTTGCCAAAGTTATACCTTGAGTGGATTCAAATATAGTACTTATTGGTACCACCTAGTGGGGTGTTAATACCAACGGGAGTTGTGAAACTCAAATAGATCTATCAACTATATTCGCGTTCGATTGGGTAAAACCTCTCAAACGATGAGATTCATGAATTTTGGTTATGTAGTGGTGGCAGTTAGTTTACTCGTGCAAACAATCAAAGAAAAAGACTTGTATTCGGTTTTAAGTAAAGCATTTAGCATGTATCCCCCTTACAGGGTTTGTAAAAGCATTTAGTTTGAAAGTTTAAAAAGATGTAAGGCTATGAAGACTCACCTGGGTGTAGAGTAATCTAAGTAATGCAAATAGTGACTCGCGAACTAGACCGCCTTACTCACGTATCCTAGTGTGTTGTTGTTGGTTTTGTATGTATGTCAAGCTTTTAGTTATCATGTTTATGTTTCTTAAGTTATTGTTTTTAGGTTTGTTAATGTTTTAGATATAACATAACACCGTTCAGGCCATTGTAATTCAGAAGTATATAACTCCTCACATGAAGCTCCCTACTATTGTATTATGTTATTAACATAATACCGTTCGGGCCATCATAATTCAGAAGTTAATACTCCTCACACAAAGATCCCTATTATTGAGTTATGTTGTTATTAGGGTTTAGTTATAATCATATCACTGTTCGGGCCATCATATCTCAGAAGTATATGCAATAATCGTTCGAGGAGTCAAGGCACTTTAATTCGTAAACCCAACAAACTCGTCAAAAACAAAATATCCACATAGTACTCCTAGCATGAAGTTCCCTAGTATTGTGTTATGCTTCTAACTTTATTTAAGTTTTATACTTATATGTTATTTTCACTTTTTACCCTTATAGTTTATATATTTACATTTTCTACCCTAAGTTTAATATTACTTATATTACTTATACTAATAACTATCTATACTTGACACAACTAGTCCCTAGACTTATATATTAACCTAAGACTCCTAAGTTTTTTATATTTACCATTTTAGACCTTTAACTTTATACTATTTACGTTTTAGTCCTTTTTAGTTTATACTTATGTTATTATCTATCCTAGGGTTTTAATATTATGCAAAACTAATCCTTACTACTTATAACTTCTAGGAAAGGTCAAAAACAGTCCCTAGACTTTATAATTTTAGGAATTTATGATATATACCCCTATGCATGTAAACTATTGCAAAACTAGTCCTAATATGCATGTAACTTATATTTTATCTAGTATTTAAGTTTTCTAGCCTATGTTTTACTTATTTTAAGTTATCTAAGTTATGTTTAACTATTGTATGACCTAATTTAACTACTTATAGTATGCATGCAAGTATATGAGTCGATCTAGGGTTTTAAAATGTAAACTAGCAAGTAGAATGGTTCTAGGCTCATGCAAGGTTATCTAAGCTATCTAAGGCATCCTAAATCTATCCCAAGACTATATTAAAGCTATACTAACTAAAAGTAAGACTTACTTGGATAGGGAAGGGGGGTTTACGTGGGTTAGAACTAAGGTTTAGGGTTTTCTAGGGTTTCTTATGCCTCGTACGACTTCAAACCACAACACAACTCAACCAAGGCCTAGCTATTCATTCCTAATAGCTCCTAAGGGCTTAGTACTACAGAAATATGAGGTAGAGAGGAGGGGGAGAGGTGTGGAGAAGAAATGAGAGGGGAGTGGGGTATTTATGGTCGTGATAGGGCGGTTTGGGTGGAAATGGTTGTCTAGGTGTCACGGATGGGGAGGGCCGAGAAAGCAAGGCAAGGAGGTGATGTGGTGAGGCTACATGGTGACAAGGAAGAGCTAGGGAGTAGCTAGGGGCTGGAGTAGGCCGGTTGTGGTGGAAATCAGCCGTAAGAGGCTGCTCAAGGGTAGCAGCTTACAAGGAGGTGATGCACCTCCTTGCTTGGGTACTTGGAGGTGCTTGTAAGCAGCTTAGGGTGTTTAAGGGTGGTTTAGGGTAATTAGGGTGGTTTAGTGGTGGATTAGGGAAGGTTTAGGGTGGATTAGTGGTGGATTAGCCAAGTAGGTGATGCACTTACTTGTGTGTGTGCTTAGAGGTGTTAGGGTGTGTGCTTGGGTATGACTAAGGTGTTAGGGTGCTAGGTTGAGGTGTTTAAGGTGCTTATGTTTAGGTTTTACTAAGTTCTAGTTAAGTTTAGACCTAGTTTCTACTCATTATGTGTTTAAGGTTTTACCTAAGGTTTAATGCCTAAATTAAGTTCCTAAGTGTATCTAATGACTAATCCTAAGACCTAAAGGGTTTATACTAAGTGTGGGTAACCTATGGGGAAGTTTTGGGAAGGTTTGATCTAGTTTTATAACCTAAATGACCTAAGTGGGTTTAGTGAGAGACTAGGGTTTATCCTATGGTTTTGTGCCTAAGTTAGTGTCCTAAAGGTATCTAATAACTATTCATAAGTTCCTAAAGGCTTATACTAAGTGGTAGTGAACTATGGGGAAGTTTTGGGTGGGTTTAGACCTAATTCTAGTTATCTATGACCTAGTTATGGTTTAGGGCTTAGGGAGTTTATATCTAAGTTCTAAGGGTTCTATTCTATAACCTAATAGTCCTAATATATCCTAATATTCCTAAAGATACTCTTACTTAAGCCTTGAACACATTCTTACTAGTTTAACTAAGCATATAGGTTCAGATAAGCACATAATCCTACTTAAGTTTTAGTTTAGGGTTTATTAGGGTGTTTTGTGTTATGTTTAGTGTTTTAGATTGGTGTATTACTTATTATGGTGTTGTTATGAGTTTATTCTTGACATACCTGGGGTTTATAGGATGTGAGTGTTGAGTTATTTGGCTTGTGTAGATATGTGAGCAAGTCTAGTGAGTCATGCAAGTAATTATGTATATAAAAAGCAAAAATTTTACCTATGAAATACCTACTATAGGTATTTGTAATGGGAATGATAGTAATGGATGTTTGTGGGTTGTTATAGTCTTACCCCCTTAGAGAAAATCTCGTCCTGAGATTTTGACGATTATAGGAGTAGGGGAGAGAATAAGTCGAGAAAGTAGAGAAAGAAGAGGATTATCGAGGAAGATGATGTGAAAAGGAAGAAGATTTTGCACAAGCGGAGTAGGAATTGCTTGTACAGATACCAGATACTTAGGTTTTTATATCTCATTATTTGCAAATAAAGGCGTCCCAATATTTGAAAACAAGAGCGTATAAACTCTTAACCTATTTGACTTATAACTTTCTCATTAAAATGTAGGAACATCCTAGTTCATTTTAAGAGGATGGTCATTATAAATCATCCTTAAGCAGTATCGGTGGAAAATGAAGAGAGTTTTACCATATTTAAGGATATATGGTAAGGAAATTTTCAGAGACAAGTTTCAACTGATAGTTGTCATATCAGAGAAGACAAGTTCTAGATGCGGTAGAGGAATATTCTAGTCAAGTAGAGATAAGTTCTAGTCATGATAGAGACAAGTTCTAGTCATGATAGAGACTAGTTCTAGTCATGATGGAGACAAGTTCTAGTCATGATAGAGACTAGTTCTAGTCATGATAGAGACAAGTTCTAGTCATGATAGAGACAAGTTCTAATGTTCTCCGGTTTAGCAACTTGTCACATGGTAGATTCCCATGTTAAGACTAGAATGATGGATGTAGAAGATCTCATTTTACAATTTCTTGCAAAGCGAGATTTAATATAGTAGACGAACATAATGAGGATTACAGTTCGATGTAGATATTCTTACAAGTTCTAACTAATAGAAACTTGCGTTATGACGAGAAATGCAAGTTCTAACTAATAAAGCATTGCAGGATGTGGTAAGGAGATAATATAGAGAGAAGAAATAGAGTGTAAAATGACGGAGAATTAAAAATGAAGGGAAATGGAGTGAAGGATTTATGGGAGTGGAGTGGAGTGAAAAAGGAAAAAAATGAATGGGTAAAGTAGGGGAAACGGAAAAGGAAAAAGAAGTTTGGAGTGGGTTGAGTGGGGAAAAGTATAAGAGTAGGGAAAATGGAAAAGTATGGTTTTAATTTGTGGAGTGGGGAAAAAGGCGAGAAAATGGGATTTTAAATGGAAGAGTAGGAAGAAGTGAGAGGAAAAGATTTAAACGGTAGAAGGAGAGAAATGAAAAGATGAGATTAAACGGAAGAGTAAGAGTATAGGATACCTGAAGGAGAATATCCTATCGGAGTTTTAGATTTACTAGATATCTTTCCCATAGTTTTGTTTTCCCCTAAGGTTCTTCTAACTAATCATAATTTCTAAGGGTGAGGTGTTTGGTTCCATTGAGGTAGAGGGTTTTAAAGAGGGATTAGGTTTAAGTGTTTTCTTTCCTAAGGGTTGACTAGGTATATCCTTATTTTTAGGTGTTGTTTCAGGTTTTCTCTTTTGTTTTAGGTTGTCTATTATTACCATTATTACTATTATTATGAGTATTACTATTCCTAGGGATTTGAAACTAGCTAAGGCACTATCCATAGTATCTCCTAAGTGAAATTTCCTAATGGGTATTCTAAAAATTGTCAAATCCTAAGGTATAATCTAAAATCCTCAAGTGTATAAGTATGGTTATCCTAAGGGCTAGGTATGGGTAATCTATGACCTAAATCTATTTATTCCTATGGGGTAAGTGTGTCTATCTAAAACTAAGGTTCTAAAGGCTTAGGGTGAGGGTTATCTAATCCTAGGTTTTTCCTAATCTATATTCTAATCCAAAAGTCTTATCCTAGATCTATTGGGGTAGGGGTTTTTTGTTTCTAATCCTAATGGTCTAAGGTTTTCTAATCCTAATGGTCTAAATCCTAATGGTCTGAATTCTAATGGTCTAAATCCTAATGGTCTATCTAACCTCAAGTATGGAAATCCTAACTAAGGTTTTTGGGGTTTACTAAAGGGGATTGGGGAAAACTAGCTCGGGTATCATAGTAACCTAAGAGGAATATGCTTATATATGAGGATCATATATTTGCATATGGAATAGTTAGGGGTAGATCTCTAACTAGAACGAAGATAGCTTATGAAAGCCATGGAAAGAAGTAAAGGTTTAAATATCAGAGGAGAAAGAATTCAGATCTCTATGGTGAAGAATGAGGATTCTCAGCATCGGTAAGGGAAAAAGAGTTGAAAAGGGTTAGAGTAAGAGAAATTTAAAACAATTTAGAGATTCTATTTACCTAAGACATCGGGGTAGGTTAAGGGTAAGGGTTGAGGGTAAGGGTTAAGGGTAAGGGTTAAGGGTTTTTCCTAAGGGTTTTCTAAGGTGAAGGGTAATCCTAAGTCTAGTTATCTAATCTATTCTAATTGAGGGGTACCAGGTAGTTTCTAAATCCTAACTTATTTTATTTATTTCCTGTTCTACTTATCTTAAAGGCTCTAACTATTCTAAGGCATGTCTCCTAGGGTTATTTATTTACCTAAGTTTTCTAAAGTGTCCTAATTACCTAATTCCATGTGTTAATGTTTTCTAAGTTTTCCTCGTCATTATCTATTATCTTTTCTAAAGTGCAAATCCTAAAGCGGGCAAAAGCTATTTTATGGTGATGTTTCATTCGGTTTTTCTGTATTTTAGCTATTTTAAAAGTGTTTTATGTTAAATCCTTTCTTAAATTACTATAGTCAGGTTGATTATCTAAGTTATTATTATTATGACCTTTTTCTATCTTCTCAAGGAGATCAAGAAAAATTTCATCCAAGTTATTTAAAATCTCCTCTAATTGGTTTTCCTCATCTTCTAGAGTTAACCTAGAGGGTTTTCTCCAATTTCATCTTTCCAAGATGGAATGGGAGGGTTTATTATGTAAGGTGTAGGGTTTAAGGTATAGGGTTGCCTAAAGTCAAATCTAGGGGTATAGGTGGGGATAGGGTGTTTATGTATATATGGTTCTCTCGGGAGAAAGAAACCATGGGGTTCTGTTTTATGGGTAGGAAAAAGTGGATGTATAATAGGGGTTAAGGGAGGTAGGGTGATGTCTTAGCATAGAAATCTCTTATGTGTTTTAAATTAGGGTTATCTAGGCTATTCCTAGAGTCTTCTAAGTTATAGGGTTTAGGGGAGTAATCTAGTACATTCAGAGAGGAAAGATCATTCTCCGGAAGTCGACTAGATGAGATAGGGGTAGAGTAGTGGGGAGTAGACATAACTATATAATAAAAAAATACTGTAAATCATTTAGCAGTTAAGCAGGCAATAATTATACTTACATTAGCATATATGGTTATGGAGGATAGCAGAGGTACTGAAGACTTCCTCGGGTTTAGGAAAAATTGTTGTAGTTTAGGTTTTACCTTGGTCTCTCATGTGACATAAAGCACAAAAACATGTTCTTTTTGAAAACTTAAGTTAAAAGCTCAAACCACCGATACTATAGGAAAAAGCGATTTAGGGATATGCGTGTCTCAAAAAACGCCAGGGGATGAGAGTTTTTTTTTTTTTTTTTTTTTTTTTTTTTTTTTTTTTTGCTATTTGTTTACTTAATAAATTAGGGATACGTCACATATAATTTCTTGATATCCATAAATTTATTGTCAAAAATAAAATAATAAATTAATACTCAATAAATTAAAAATAATAATAATAAATTAGAATACAATGTTAATTGGAACTTATTTTTTAAATGGCTTGAATTCGTAAAATGTTAATTGGAACTTATTTTTCTAAATTATTTTTCATCACTAACTAGTAAATATTGAAATTAGTATATCGGACTTGTAAAGTTAAAGGTCACACATAAAATTTCTTTAAATTAATAAATAATTAATTTGTCGATATAATAATATCTTACTAAATTAATAAAATATCTCGGTATCAACATCATTAATTTATAAAGGTTTTATTGTAAATGATTCACCGAAAATTTGATTTCAGGGTACCCATCATTGCAACGCGCGATTACCCTACTAGTATTTGTAATTGAAGGTTGGGAAATGATTAATGTTTATATAATTAAATAAAGCAAGAATAATGTTCGTAGTGAAGAGCTCTCATTATTTATTTATTTATATTTATATTTTATATTTTTTTTTTGCTAAAAACAAAAAAGAAAAAAAAAAGGTGTTAATCCTAACTCTGCAAAGTAAAAAATACTTGTGTAATCGCAACAAAATGTGATCTTCTACTATTCTAGTTTTAAATATGTAGCATTGAAAATAAATAATTTGTTAGCTTATTTCGCTTATTGATTATTGTCTTGATCAAAGTGAAGCTAAGGCCCGCATCACAACTAATTTCAAGTTTGAAATTTGACATTTAAATTTTCACAAATAAGGTCAAAGACTACATTTCCCTCTAAAAAGGGCTAGCGGCGAAGTTTGTTGCTCGTTTACCTTCCAACTCAATGTAAATCCAAATTAATTTATTTCCCTCTTAAAAATTGTTTGATGAGAATGTTGACGGGTGTTTGGTACTTTGTTATTTGCTTATTTCATAGTGTTTAATTACTCGTCATTAATAATGAGCAAACCATAATAAACAATCAAGCACTTAAATAAGCTATTCCAAATACAATTAATGATGGCAAGTGATATTCTTGTATCATATTCTATTATATATATTTTAATGTGCTCGGGACAATTATAATCCAAGGATGATAAAAGTGTTCATGTGTGTGTTCTTACAGGATTTGATGAAAAACATTGTTTTTTAGATGATTGGTGGGATATCTTTCATGACGCATATGAAAATGGTGGGGAGTTGGTAGAATCCTCTGCTCATGTAATGATTGATTATAACTTAAAAGTTTGTTTGGACTTGAAGCTCATTATGTTATGCATGTGCTTGTTGATAAACGTAGATAATTTATGCATATGTATATTTGTTTGAAGGCTGAGGCTCGAGCTCATATTCAAGCTCAAGCCCAAGTCAATAATGAATCAATCAACACTCCAGCCATGGCCTATACTGAGGCTCACGCCCAGGCCTGTTCCCAAGCCATGGCACTCCCCTTTGACCAGCATCAAGCTCAAGCCCCGACCTATGTAGAAGCCTTTCATGCTCGAGCCATAGCCCATGCTGAAGCCCCAGGCCATGCTAGATCTCAAACCTTGGCAGTTCCCTTGGACCAACCTCGGGCCCAATCATGGACTTCTGCTAATAAGGGTGTTGCCACTCCCAAACACTATATCCATCCCATGGGTCCATCTTCAGTTCACATCCTCCTTTCTATGCAAACAATACAAATATCGCAAGTCAACCGGTATTGGGTGTTACAAGGACTAATGAGCAACGTAGTGTTCGACAAGGATGTGCTTCTCAAGCCTATATATAAGCAATTCAAGGTGATGTTCATACATATATAATTATTTAAATGGAATTGTTACTTCTTATGTTTGTTTTCTACATTTCCAAAATTAAAACACTAACTGCTTCAGGCACAATGAGCAGAGCGGTACTCAATATTCACGACGAGTGCGTCGCAGGGTATGACTCTAACATGCATAAATTTTTCTAAATCATAAATATTTTTAATTATATACCATAGTATAGTATATTCATGTCTAGTTTTACAGGTTAATGGAGCCGAGAATGAAATCGGGAATGGCAGTGCTAGTAATTGTGCATCAGATAGAGTGTTAACTAGTATCACTCGGGCAACAAGTCAACCTCCAAATCAAGAACCACTGGATTTGGATGTCGTGTATGCACAATTTAGAGAACTTGAACATTTTGACAACAGTAATCAACTAAAGTTTTAAAAATAATAATAACTTGTGTTTCTTTATGTTAGATGAAAATGATTTTGTTGTTTCATTTACCACTTACATTTGGTTGTTTGTTGTGTCTTACAACCAAATGTAAGTGGTAAATGAAACAACAAAATCACTTTCAACTAATGTAAAGAAACACAAGTTATTATTTTTAAAATTTTAGTTGATTACTGTTGTCAAAATGTTCATGTTCTCTAAATTGTGCATTCACGACATCCAAATCCAGTGGTTCTCGATTTGGAGGTTGACTTGTTGCGAGAGTGATACTAGTTGACACTATATCTGATGCACCATTACTAGCACTGCCAGTCCCAATTTCATTCCGGCTCCATTAACTTGTAAAACTAGACACGTTTATACTATACTATGTTATATAATTAAAAATATTTATGATTTAGAAAAATTTATGCATGTTAGAGTCATACCCTGTGACGCACTCGTCGTGAATTTTGAGTACCGCTCTGCTCATTGTGCCTGAAGAAGTTAGTGTGTTAATTTTGGAAATTTAGAAAACAAACATAAGAAGTAACAATTCCATTTGAATAATTATATATGTATGAACATCACCTTGAATTGCTTATATAGGCTCGAGTAGCACATCCTTGTCCAACACTATGTTGCTCAGCTCATTATTCCATATAACACCCAATACCGGTTGACTTGCGATATTTGTATTCTTTGCACAGAAAGGAGGATGTTGAACTAAAGATGGACTCATGGGATGGATATAGTGTTTGGGAGTGGCAACACCCTTATTAGCAGAAGTCCATGATTGGGCCCGAGGTTAGTCCAAGGGCAGTGCCAAGGTTTGAGATCCTGCATGGCCTGGGGCTTCAGCATGGGCCATGGCTTGAGCATGAAAGGCTTCTACAAAGGTCGGGGCTTGAGCTTGATGCTGGTCTAAGGGGAGTGTCGTGGCTTGGGAGTAGGCCTGGGCGTGAGCCTGATCAGTATAGGCCATGGCTGGCTGGAGTGTTGATTGATTCATTATTGACTTGGGCTTGAGCTTGAACATGAGCTCGAGCCTCAGTCTTCAAACAAATATACATATTCATAAATTATCTACGTTAATCTACAACCACATGCATAGTATAATGAACTTCAAGTCCAAACAAACTTTTAAGTTATAATCGATCATTACCTAAGCAGAGAATTCTACCAACTCACCACCATTTTCATATGCGTCATGATAGATACCCCACCAATCATCTAAAAAACAATATTTTTCATCAAATCCAAAAAGAACACACACATGAACACTTTTATCATCCTTCGATTATAATTGTCCCGAGCACATTAAAATATATATAATAGAATATGATACAAGAATATCACTTGCCATCATTGTATTTGGAATAGCTTATTTAAGTGCTTGATTGTTTATTATGGTTTGCTTATTATTAATGACGAGTAAATAAACACTATGTAATAAGCAAATAACAAAGTACCAAACACCCGTCAACATTCTCAGCAAACAATTTTTAAGAGGGAAATAAATTAATTTGGATTTACATTAAGTTGGAAGGCAAACGAGCAACAAGCTTCGCCGCTAGCCCTTTTTAGAGGGAAATGTAGTCTTTGACCTTATTTGTGAAAATTTAAATGTCAAATTTCAAACTTGAAATTAGTTCCGGTTCATGACTGGTCAAATGCTTTCTCGAACCAAGAGGATATATCATCACATAGCTAAAAATACTTTTTGATAATAGAAAAGGATACCAGGAGGGGGATAAGTTATTGCAGTCTCACGGGCAAAGACCTTAGCAGTATCATGAAATCCCATTGTGATCATGTGTTGCAGCATGACAACTTGAAGCCTGAAAATTTAAATGAGATTATAAAATCAAAACAGATGGTATAAGCCAAGTTATCAAACCCAAGCCTGGTTATCAACCTTGAGTTGAAGGTTTACAAACCTATGACAAACATTGAGTTTAAACTGGACTAACAGTATTGAACTTCTATGAATCTCATAAAATGCATGCATTAGCGTAGAGGTAAGCGCGGTACGAGATTGGTACCGAACCTATACCGAACTAGTGGTATAGTTTTTTTCCAGAGCATGAAATAAACCAAAAAAAAAATTCTAGATTTCATGCTATTAACTTTCTGTGGCAACAACAAAAAACATGACAAAACGTGCATTTTCGAGTGATTTCGAACCACTGCGTGTTAGAAAATGTAACCAACAATTAAATAAACGTATCACCAATATAGTCATAACATACAAGCATTCGAAAACTTATAAAATAGGTTAGGGTTTAATTTTGGGAGCTGAGGGTTTACGAAGGATCTATAGTTGCCACAATTATCTACCTTAAGTTGAAGGTTTACTAACCTATAACAAACATTGATTCAAAAACATGACTACTTAAATTTCGGGAATTTTTTAGGTACTATCCCACTTTGGTACCGTACCGTATTTGTGGTCCCAAAATTTTTTTGGTTGGATTCTTGATACCTAACCAGTACCGTGTATCAGGTGTCGGTTCCATTTTGATAAAGATATCTATACGATTCCAATTCGATACCGGGATTCGGCTCCAAATGCTCATCCCTACATTAGCATTATACACTTATATTAAGCATTGCGGCCATCTTAAAATCTAAGTAGCGTTGCGCCTATGATGTCTCGAAGAGTTGTCACGTTAAAATGGAAATTGAGAAACACAAGCATTAACGGTAACAATATTCAATTAAACATGTTAGATGTGTAAAGAACTTGATTATAATTCCATCTAGTCAATATCATTATTAACATGCGTGTAAAGAAATTGAGAAACACAAGCTTGATAAACTACAAAATCCCATTCTTGTCAATATCATTATTAACATGTGTGGAAGATGAGTAACGTGCTTATCATTCCATCTAGTCGTGAACGGGAGTCAACTAAAAGACGTGTGAATGGTTAGCTTATAATGGAATTCATTTATTGAACTTATGCTAGGCTCATGAGATAGATGTGAGGTCCAAAACTGGCCATTTTATGATTAGGAAAAGCCGAAGGCTAAAGGAGTTTAGAGAAAGGATAGGTTGTGCGGCTCTATCATTACGTAAGTTGTGAAATACACTTATACAGTATAGATTCATCTACAGACTCACACGATGTGATGAAGTTAAGCTATTCATTCAATCTATCATTACGTAAGGACACAATCCAGCCCTATCCACACCAATACTAGACACACTTATACATCATTCAATTATAATGGTCGCAAAACATGCTCCATCAATCACCTAAAAATCCTATCAGGTAAACTAAACCCTAACATCCAAAATCACTTGTAAATCTTTTGAGAAATTAACTTGTAAGTTACCATCACTAACATTCTCAATCATAATCAATCACACTTATTAAGTAACATCTAATTAAAAATGTAATGCATACGAATGAGAAATAATAATAACAATTAATAATGGAAAAAACAAAGGTACCACAAGAGGCGTAAGTGATTCCAGCCAGTGTGACAAAACTCTGCGTAGATACATTTGCGTCCTAATCATGTGATGATGCATGTAAATATACGGCCTGAAAATGAGATGAATATAAAACAAGTTAGTATAATAAAAATGAATACTAAATCGATTGATGAAAATATATATATATCTGTTTTAAGTCGGTCTCTGTGTAATTAAAGCTGCTATTTCTGGTAACCGGTTAAGCTTAACTGCGCTGTGTGTATGTGTTTTAGGTGTGACAGAGGTGATCGGAAAAAGTTGTTGGGGGTGAGGAGCGTGACCAGGGTAGTTTTACGATCTACTAACTTATTGATACGTCGTGTGAAGGGTTTTTAACTTTTTATAGCTTAGGAAGCGTTTGGTATGTGATTTGCATAAGGTGGCATTAGGTAAACTAAACCCTAACCACCAAAACAAACATCCAAAATCACATGTAAATCTTTTGAGAAATTAATTTATCAGTTACCATCACTAACATCCTCATCATAATCACACTTATTAAAAGAAACAAGTAATTAAAAATTGAATGCATACAATTCAAATGAAGAAAATAACGATTAATATGATTTAAAAAAAAGTACCACAAGAGGCGTAAGTAATTCCAGCAACTGCAGTAAAAGTCTGCGCAGTCTGATACATTTACATCCTAATAATGTGATGAAGTATGTAAATATATGGCTTGATGAATAAAAAAACAAGTTAGTAAAAATAAGAAGTTTGTTTATAAGAAATGAAAGTAAAATCAAGTGATTAAAATACATTGTTTGATTAAAGTTGCTATTTTTGACAATCGGTTAAGCTTAAGAGCACTGTGTGTTTGTGTTTGTGTGTTTGTTTTTAGGTCTTACAGAGGTGATCAGAAAAAGTTGTTGGGGTGGGGAGCGTGGCCAAATAGACTACTACTATTTTGATACTTCTGATCTTGTGCCCAGGGTTTTTATAGAAACGATTTGCATGTGTTTTTTGAATTACATATAAAAATCATAGTGGTCCCACATTTTCAAAAATATTTTAATTAAATAATATTTTTACTTACCTTTTTTCTTTTCACACCAAAACCATATTTTTACTTACCTTTTTTTTTCACACCAAAACCAAATCTTATTCTGATTCTAAACCGGTATACAAATATAGCGACACCTTAGTGTCATGATGGCACAAGATTAGAGGTGTTTAAAGAACTTATTTGTTTTCTTAAATATCTTTATTTTTCCTTTTTAAAAACTCAAAAACATGTTTGGTAATATGGTGATTGAGTTGATTTAATTAATACTTATGATCTTGTGATGACACAAGTTAAAAAAATCTTTTTGAAACGATAAGTTTCATAAAATAGATAAATAAATACTTTGCAAAGAGAAATTATAACAAATAAATGATGCAAACCAAGCCTAATATTAAATAAATTATTATTGTTGCTACAAAAAATTGTTTAGGTATTATGATATTAACATAACTATAATCACATTGTTATTAAACTTTCCAAATGTTACTAAACTTTTCAAAAAAATTCGTCTAAGTTACTGAACTTTTATTTTGTTCATTTAGGTTATTGAACTTATAAAACATGACATTTGAGGTCATTGAACTTATAAAAAATATTTATAAACAACACTGAACTTGTGAAAAGATGGCATTCCTGTTAGTTAACATATCAAATAAAATACGATTAAGTCACTTCTATCAATACTAAAAAAATGTTTTCTTTAAGTTCAGTAACCTAAGTGTATAAAATGAAAGTTCAGTAACTTAGACGAACTTTTTTTTAAAGTTTAGTAACATATTTGTATATTAACCCTTATTAAAAATAATTTATAAGCACATCTATAATGGGGATTTCATGAAAAAAGTTTTTCAAGATGTTATTAAATTGAGTCATCATAGTGGGATTTAGTTTACAACGACATGGAATGAAAAAGGTATAGGTTGTTAAACATTTTTATTGCAACTAACTATGGGTATGTTTAGCGCCACTAGGAGCTGGAGCGGGTTGCTAGAGCTAGTTGCTGGAGCATGTCACTAGAGTTTTTTTCTACATACTTCTTCAACTAGCATTCTATTTAGTAACTTATTTTTTTACATTTTCCTTCAGGCTATGTCAGCCAAACAAGATTTATTTTTAATGGTAGCTTATTAAAAATAAAATAAAATAATAAGCTCATGCTATGATAAACTCTGATAAGTTCGCGCGCCAAACATGCCCTTCATGTGACTCATTTAATACATCACCAATTTATAAAGCTTTATCATGTTTAACTATAGCGAGAATAGTTTTATAGAATGAGAAACTACACAATTAATATTATGATATGACATGGAAAATTTATAAACTTTTTCAACAAGTTCACAATTTAAATGCTCTTTGTTCTATTAAAAATAGATTTTCATTTAGGAAAACCCCAAAATGTAATTTCAAATATATCTTTACAGTGAATAACGGGACATTAAATAACATTTAATGTTCATATTAATATCAAATTAAAGATTAAATAACAATGATGTTGATATTGTTTTCAAATAACTATTTAAAAAAAAACAAATTGTGTTAATGATGCTTGCATGAATTGAAAATATTTATTATACTCAAACATACTTAAATAAATAAATATCAAACAAATGGTATTAATGATACATAAATGAAGAAAATAATTACAATAAAGAACGAGGCATTAAATAACATTTAATGCTGATATTAATATCAAATTAAAGACTAAATAAAAATGTTGTTGATATTAATTTCAAACAAATGTGAAAATACAAATTGTGTTAATGATGCTTGAATGAATTAAAAATATTTATTATACTCAAACACACTTAAATAAATAATACCACAAAAAGAAATAGTATTAATGATTTTTGAATTAATAAAATATCTAAACGAAGCATTAACTAACATTTAATGTTGATATTAATATCAAATTAAATACTAAATAACATTGATGATTTTAATTTCAAATAAATACTAAAAAACAAATTGTGTTAATGACACTTGATTGAATTGAAAATGTTATTATACTCAAACATACATAAATAAATAAATAAATGGACAAATAGTATTAATGATACTTAAATGAATAAAATATTTACAACAAAGAACCAGGCATTAAATAACATTTAATGTTGATATTCCTAAATAAAAATGATATTGATATTAATTTCAAATAAATACGAAAATACCGATTCAAAAATATTTATTATACTCAAACATACTTAAATAAATAAATAACATATAAACAAATAGTATTAATGATACTTGAATTAATAAAATATCCACAATAAAGAACAAGGCATTAAATAGCATTTAATGTTGATATTAATATCAAATTAAATACTAATGACAATGATGATATCAATTTCAAATAAATACTAAAAAACAAAATGTGTTAATGATACTTGAATAAATATTTATAATACTCAAATATACATAAATAAATCAATATAAAAAAACAAATGACATTAATGATACTTGAATGAATAGAATATTTACAAAAAAGAATGAGACATTAAATAACATTTAACATTGATATTGGTATCAAATTAAAGACTTACCATAATCCAAGAAATATGAAGAAAAAAAATATTCAGAGTAACAACAACCTAATAGGTGTTGTTTAAGCTTAACTTAATTAACAATATTTCTTAATATGAACTTACTTGATATTAATACTTACCTTATAAAATTTACTTACTCATGTATTTATAGAAATTATGAGTCCATATTAGGAAACAATGTTATTTAAAGTAAGCTTAAACAACACCCATGGGGTTGTTGTTAGCAAAACCTTTTTGAAAATATATTTTTTAACTATATCTTGAAAATTTACAAAAATATACAACAAAAAAATGTACATTTTTGAATAGTTTTTGATAGTTTATTTTTTTTAATTTCGTAATTTAAAATATTTGTTAATAATTTTTAATTAAGAAAATTATCACTAATGCTAATTAGAAAATTAAAGAAGTTATTTAAAAAATAAAAAATTAAATAAAAAATAAAGACTAAATCCGTGATACTCCACAAACCACATGGACCACACTTTCAAATGTAAGAGGGTATTTATGTCATTTCAACCATCTAAACCTTCACTTGACAGTCAAACTTGGTCAAGGGACCAAACCTTTTATAGTTCAAAACCATGGAGAGAAGATTCATGAAAAAAAAAGTTTAGAGACTATTTTCATTAAACCCAACAAACCACATGGATCATTTATGTAATTAACCCTAAAAATCATTTTAACGTATGACTAGCATGTATTACCATTGTCATTACAATTACCAATACATACATTCATGAACCCAGTTTTACTATTTAAGAAATTTTGTTAATTTGGGATTTAAACCTTTATTGTTCAAGAGATTTTGTTAATTTGAGATTTAAACCAAATTTTATGATTTAAGTTTATTTACATACCATGGGTTGTGGTTAGCAAAACCCATAAAATAATGTATGTATTGTTAAAAACATTTATTTTATGATTTAAGTTTATTTATATATCAAAAGATCAATATTATCTACTCATTTTTTAGATCAGATAGCAAACCCACTTTTATCTATATTTTTTTTTTCTTCAAAAATTAATATCTCTTTAAACCGCTAATCGTTAAGCGAAAAAAAAAATATCCATTATGACGAGCATTTAATTATCTTTCTATATATGTGCACTTTGATATACTTTCGACAATTTTTTTTCCGTTTTTTTCACATTGTATCTTTTTTTTTCTTTTCTTTTGTTTATTCGAATATCTAGACATGTAATAAAATGAATATAACTTTTCTACAATATTTTAAAAGTTTCACCCTTTTTTTTCCTTGAAAACTAGACATTCATATCTTTCCAAGTTCCAACCATATGTAACACATCATATTTCGAATTGTGGATTAGTCCAGTTAATTAATCAAAGTTGAATTAAACACATAATATCACATGTGATTTTAACTATACATGATCTCAATCACATGTGATTTTTACTACATGTGTTGTTATCACATGTGATTATAGAAGTTTCAAGCATGAACTGCTATAATATGTTATTTGAAAACAATGTGTGATATATGGTAAGAAAGTCATTAATGTGTGTTTTTCATTGCAAAAAAGGGAAAAGTTTTTTTTTTTTTTTTTTTTTTTTTTTTTTTTTTTTTTTTTTTTTTTAGTATAGATGTTTAGTATTCAAACTTCGATATTAATCACATGTGATGATATATCATGTGAATTTCAATACCGAAACTAAAAGGTAAAAAAATGACAAAAAAATTTGTCAAAAGTTTACTAAAGTGTCTATTTATAGATAGATAATTAAATGGTCATTGTAACAGTATAATTCGTTTTTTGTGGCTTTGGATTGAGCGGGTCGGCTCGATTTGTCGCTTTCACAGATTTTGTTAACACTCGTATCCATAAAACTTATCTTTATATAAATCATATAGATATTTTGAACGACGAAAAAACATTGCTCAATAAAATATTTATTTTCACAATCGTATAATGAAAAACATTGCCGTTAGTTAAAGAGTTGAAATACGTCACATGTAATTCTTGATATTCATAAATTTATTGTAAAAATAAAATAATAAATTAGAATACAATAAAATCTCTGTAAATTAATACTCAGTAAATTAAAAACCTCGATAAAATTAATAATTTTTCAAGTCCCAACTTGCGACCAGTACAAATTTGGACACCAATTGATAAAATAATAAGATTATAATTTTTTTTAAACCCCAGTGTATAAATATTTGTCCCAGCGTAACTATTAATTAATAATTACTAAAAAAATTCACAATTTCTTCAATGCCTTAAACCTCGTAATATTCATTAGTATACATTCATTAATTTCTTAAATGGCTTGAATTCATAAAATGTTAATTGAAACTTATTTTTCTAAATTATTTTTCATCTCTAACTAGTAAATATTGTAATTAGTATATCGGACTTGTAAATTTAAAGGTCACACATAAAATATCTTTAAATTAATAAATTATTAATTTATCGATATAATAATATCTTGCTAAATTAATAAAATATCTCGGTACCAACATCATTAATTTATAGAGGTTTTATTATAAATGATTCACCAGTATTTATAATTGAAGGTTGGGAAATGTTTAATGCTTATGTAATTAGATAAAGCAAGAATAAAGTTCGTTGTGAAGAGCTCTCATTTTTTATTTATTTATTTATGACAAAATTTCACCGTTCGTCCCTAAACTTGTCACGATTCACGTGTATCGTCCTTAAACTATCTTTTTTTTCACTTTCGTCCCTGAACTTGTCAAACGACGGCTCGTTTGGTCCCTGGGAGCGCGTTATGGCAGATGGACGTTATGTCCGTCCGTTATCTGATGTGGCAAGCTTGGGTTTTTTCGTCTTTTCACCTATTTCATATTCTCACCGTTCGTCCCCAATGCCGTTTGTATATTATAGCAAACGCTTTGCATGTTTCGTCCCTAACAAAAACGATGCGTGTTGTGTAAAAATTCGACCGTTGGCAAGAAGTGAACCATGTAAATACCCGTCCATTGTGCATATCATAATTATGTAAAACACACATTTTCCCAAAAGAAAAACATAGCAACGATGGTGGTCTGCACATGTGGTAAACCCGCTGTTGTCACGACTTCTTGGACAAACAGGAATCCAGGTCGCCATTTCTTTGGCTGTCCGACAATTGTAAGTTTGTCATTGTGTTGTTTATTTAAAAAAAATGTGTTGCTTATTTACACACTTTGTTGTTTCAGGGCTCAAACTGTCCTTTTCTGGGATGGTTGGATCCTCCGATGTGCCCAAGGTCAGTAGACATTATCCCTGGTTTGTTGAGGAGGATTAATGCTCTACGAGGTGTTGTTGAAGAGCTTGAAGAACAGCGGTCCAAGTACAAGAAGTATATCATCATCAGTTGGGTTTTGTTTGCATTGTATGTTTATTTAACTGCTTGACATGTGTTATGTAGTAGTAATTGTTAGTTTTTGATGGTGGTGGGTGAATGGTTTTAGTATTTTCGAGTAGATGATGGTAGTTGGGTGGTGAAGCAGTCGTCTGTAATGGTTTTCAATGATCAATGAAATTTTTTGTTTGAATAATGGCTAAATCGTAATGGTTTGTGATCAAGTGAATGTGGCTTGTTATTTTGAAGTATTTTGTTTGCTTGTTCAATGCATAATATGATTGACTTAGAGAAGTTAACAAACCATAAGGTTGTAGTTTGACTTAGGGAAGTCAACAAACCATAAGGCTGTAGTTTGACTTAATAAAGTCAACTAACTGAACCATTTTGATTATTCACTTGTAAACCTATGTGATTCGTACCCATTTTCATAAAATTGTTGTTTAGAAATGTAACTTTGAAGTGTATTTAGATTGAATATAAAGTGTTGACTTACATTAAGTCAAATGGTATATTAGAATATATACATTTATAGTTCCATAAAGTGTAAACGGTTCCCCATTATTTGTTGGAAAAATGAACACATTTATAGTTCCATTTTGTTTGGGAATGTACCTCTGATTTGTATGTGTTTGTTGAATAAAAAGTGTTGTCTTTCATTTAATGGTAAATATTTGCACATGGTGCCATAAACCTTTTTTTGTCAATATTAACTAAAACAGTACATGAGAGTCAAGAAATGCAGATTCATTACCAATAATAAAAGAACATAAAACTGTTCTTAATTACAAAAGAGATATTGGTTATACCATCAAAACACATTATTATCATGAACTGCCATAATTAACTGCTATAAGTTTCCTTTTCATATACTCGGACCTTGTAGATTTGCTTTCTGCAAAAAAGGAAAAAGAGAGCATCAAAGAACAAAAAAATATAGCTTCACAAACAGTTAAATGTTAACACAAAACGACCCTATATTGACCTTTTTTAATTAAATACACCCAATTACATAGCAAAACAGAAATAACAATACCTTTTTTGTTTGTGGCCTTCATTTTGTGTGAAGTAACATTATGGGATATGTAGGTTTAAGAGAAATTTAGGTTACAAGATTGATCATGTGTGTTTGTGTGTCTGTTTTTCATCGGTTTGGTGGGTATTATATGAGATGGGATTAAATGAGATGGAAATATGTGTGGTTGATCGGTTTGGTGGGTATTTAATGGGATGGGTTGGGTGGCCTTCACACGGCTTTATTGGCTCACCAGTACTAAGTTCCTTATATATTACAGTAGTAAAATGTTAGTACTGGTAGTACAAAATTCCTTGTAACATAATATGATTGAGTTAGGGAAGTTAATAAACCATAACAGCAAGCCTGAGAGGGCCAAGAACAAGATGTTGCAGTCACGAAGAAGAGGATGTTCAAGAAGTTTAGGTTCCGTGAAGTTGATCTCAATGCTTTGCTTGACATGTCTACCGATGAGTTGGTAAAGATGTTCACTGCTCGTGCTCGCAGAAGGTTTCAGAGGGGTTTGAAGAGGAAGCTAAATGTTAATCACTCGCTGGTGAGAAGCCTAACTTGGTAAAGACCCACTTGAGGAACATGATCATTGTCGCAAATATGATCGGTAGCGTTGTTGGTGTGTAGAGTGGTAAGACCTTCAACCATATTTAAATCAACCCTGAGATGATTGGACACTACCTTGTTTGAGTTTTATATCTCATACAAGCCTGTTAAGCACGGTAGACCCGGTATTGGAGCTACCCACTCTTCAAGGTTCATCCCATTGAAGTGAGGATGCTACCTGTTTTAAAGGATTATGGTTTTAAACAATTATGCTACTAGTTTTAAAGGTTTACCCCTAGTATTTTGTCATTTCAGAAGGTTAAGATGATACTTGTTTTAAAGGATTATGCATTTTTTTGTTTTTGTTTTTTTTCAAAAAACTAAATTAAAAAAAAAACAACCCATAAGGCTGTAGTTTGAGTTAAGGAAGTCAACAAACCAAAAGGCTGTAGTTTGACTTAATAAAGTCTAATTTTGCACTAACAGTATTAAATTTTTACTACTGTTCAAAATAAAAAACTTAATACTGGTGAGCCAATAAAGCCGTGTGAAGACCACCCAACACAACCCAACCCATTACATACAATACATAGATAGATTCCCAAATAAAATGGAAATATAAATGTGTTCATATTTCCATAAAATAATTGGGAACCGATGAGTCCAAAAAAAGGCTGTAAAATTTAATACAGACTCTTCGTTTTCCCCATTATGTGTCTATATATTGGTTACTGCCACATTATGCAGCATACCAATCTAATACTAGCAAACATCAAACAACTTAAAGTGTAAGTAAAATGTCAGGAACCAAGAGAGCCAGAGATGCTGTTGCAACCGACAACACAGAAGTAACCAAATTGTGTTTGATGGTGGTATTTACAGGAAGTCAAATTGGTAAGTTTGCAAGCCATTATAAAAAAAATAAAAAATTTCTTACTTTTAAACGGTAACAAACAAGTACAACCACATGTTGACTTGTTTGCTGCGTTTGACTTTACTTAGTGAAACCCCGTTTTTCTAAACAATGGTAAATCTTACCCATTTTGTTACCCATCAAGCACATAAGTAGTTTTGGTTGACAAAATGTATAAGTCAAACAGGTCACAAACCATCTAAAGTAGCCACACAAGTTGACTTATATAAGTTTGCCTTTAAAAGGACTTAGAAAATTGCCACATATGTGGACTTGAATGTCTGCCTATAGAAGGACTTAGATCAGTGCCATAGATGTGGACTTTGATGTTTGCCACTTATGTGGACCTTCATTACAGACGTTTCATAACAACCATAGTACTAAAACTCAAATTTGTCCTAAATTTAAAACATGCCTAAAGGATAGCCCATTCACTGTCATTCACTTGGCTGGATTGAGTTGGCATACGAGCAGATAGTCCTTGGAAACTTGAACTAGGACCAGATTGAGACGCACCAGATACTCCTTGCACAGTTGACCTCTGACCAGCTTCAACATCTACATCTCCATATTGGACAGCTGAACTAGGATCATCTTGAGCAGACCCATTACCCTTAGCTTGCCGAGCTCCAGCTTTGTTGAAACCTACATAAGAAATCAGGTTATAAAAAAGTACCAAATATAAAACAATCAAAAAACATAACTATGAAAGTCTAATAAGTACCTTTTCTAGGAGGTTGACCTTGTCCTTTGCATGTAGTCTTGTTGTGTCCAGCGTTACCGCAGAGTCTGCAAGTAATAACTCTCCCTCTTTTGGTCAGTTTTCCAGAATCTACACAGGATGCATCCTCATACTTAGACCTTCTTCTCTTCTTCTTTGGTCTTCCTACCTAGACATGATGCTTTGGTGGCAAGAGCTCTGTAGCATGGGTGGCCTTTTCCCAGTAGTTGTTGCCTCTAATTGGTTCCACTAAGTGAGAGTATACTTCCTTCCATGTGGACAACCAATAATAGCTATGTACCCAAGACTCAGGAGGTCCAACTTGAATGCCATTGAGTCCTATATTCCAACAGGCTGCAACAGCATGCTTACAAGGTATCCATGTCAATTCCCATTTCCTGCATGTACATACCTTATCCTGTACATTCACAACACACTGATCACCCCATACCCCTGTTACCTGATACTTAACTCCTCCATTCCATATCACCCGTAATGAATCAGCCTCGCTCTTAATCTTTTCCAATATTTTAGCTGCAGTTGGGGTTAAAGGCCCATCAGTTTTGTCAATTATACCTTGTACAGCTACTATTCTCTTCATGCAGTATTCTATGATGTACTCTAAAAGTGTAATGACTGGCTTGTCCCTTGCTGGAGCTATTTTACCATTAAACACCTCACAAATGTTGTTGATCAATAAATCCGTAACTGCTCTACCTATAACACAAAAATATGAAACACTTAAATGATATACATGTCTACTATTGAACCACATTTTTTTTATGTTGAAAACAAACAAACAATTACCAGAAAAATGAGATCTTGCCTAATGTTCAGCTGGTATCTTGCTCAACCATTCGTGTGCTTCCTTCTTCATAGCCTTTTTTTTGTAAAGGGGAGTAATCCTGCACCCTGGTAAATATATTAACCAAAAACGTTTAAGTATAAAGGATATGGGTGAAATCCCATATCTCAACCCGTTACATAGGCAAACAGCTTACATAACAAGACACTTCTTATTTTATAAACAAGAAAACAAACCACTACTCAAATGATAACATAAGATAAAACAAAATAAAATTACTTCCTAAGACCATGAAGCTTGGTGCCATACATGGCATTAAAAGCGTCCAAATTACCTGGAAGATCATAAACATGTTTTGCATAATCATCGTACTCATAGTCATCATAATCATCTTCAAACTCTTGGCCACCATCGAATAGATTCGCAAACTCATCAAATGGGTTAGAAAGCAACTCATCTTCAGAATCAGAAACCTCAATCTCTCCCACCTTTGAGAAAGGGTTAACTCTCTTAGAAGAGGCAGGCGGAGTACAAGCATCACAAGTTTTAGGAGCCATAACTGACTCCTTCTTTTTCAAATTGCTCACAAGGGGTTCTTGTGATGTACTAGCTGTCTTAGTAGACTCATCATCATTAACTTCCATTGTACGACCAGAACTTCCCTCCATGTTGGTGTCATTCGTATGAATGCCAAAAGCATCTGTATCTTCCATATTAAGAGCATCAAACTGGTTAGAAGTAGAGATCTTCGTTCCACTCGAACTAGCCACATCAGAAACATTCATCTTATTTCCGTCCACTTTCTTAGGTTCAGGAGGAGTCTTCTTGGGTCGATACTGAAACTTCTTACCTAAAACAGGTTTAGAAACCCCTCTTTGACCCGGAATAGTAGAAACACCTTGCTTCCCTTTCTTCTTATTATTGACAGTCTTGAAACCATCATTAATAGTCATGGTAGGCTGGGAAGGAGGTAACACAACTTTAGGACAATCAATAAGAGTATGACCAAAAAT
Organism: Artemisia argyi; assembly: GCA_030686995.1. Classification (NCBI taxonomy): domain Eukaryota; kingdom Viridiplantae; phylum Streptophyta; class Magnoliopsida; order Asterales; family Asteraceae; genus Artemisia; species Artemisia argyi. Next base: position 204,234,206 of record CM060677.1, read on the forward strand.
CTTACATTTATCACACCGCGGTGGTTTCCACTCGTATTCAACCCGAATCTTCTCAATAGTAGACCCCAAACCATCAAGTAAAGGTATCTCAACATTGAGGCTATCCCTAAGCACCTCATCCGACTTCACTTCAATCATGCATCTAGCAAAACTACTACGGCCCCATGATTCCTTGCACATTTGGCTAGTATAAGCGTCTAACCTTTTGGGCGTACCAATCAATGTGGCAAGAAGACCGAGACCATCATCAGAAACACATAGCAAGAGGTACATCATGAAATTTAACCCATACCGGGATGTTAGTCAAATCCTCTTTCAATAAGTTGGTGTTCAAGGTCCATGGTTTAAGAATAATAGGAACATTTCTAATCAACCAAGGACCGTTTTCAAGAACATCATCAACACCTTTTAACGAATTGAACTTAAAGAAAAAGAACCCCTTTGCATTCATCATAACCTTTTGTATACCATACTTAGCCCACGCATTGCGTACATAGTAATCGACAATAGGAAAAGCAAGGCGTTGACCAAGGAAATACCCATAAAGAGTATTCTCAAATCTGAGATTCACCTCTTCCACTACTTTCATCGGGACACAAAGATCAACTTCAGTCTTCTTGTTGCTACATTCCAACCTACAAAAATTTGACACATATTTCTTAGGATCATTAGAAGTAGCACCCGCATAAGAGACCGACTTCACACCCGTATCACTTTTATTAGAAGGCTGATCCAAACCACCTGTATTAGCAGCAATCTCAAGTTGAACTTGATTCATAGTAGCATCAAAATTCTTACACACACTTAACAATAACTTTTCAACATTAGGAGCAACCACAGGTTCATTAGTAAACTCCTTCGCCACTTGAGGTTCATTCACCATAGCATTACCATTAGCATCAACTTTAGCAGCTGTAACAACGACAGGAGTCCCATCATTCAGGGGTAATGGAACCCCATCATCATCCACGAACACAAGTTTGCCTTCGACAATTTTCCGTTCCATGTAGCGGATCTTTTCATCTAAAGAACTCGTCACAGCATCCGACTCATTGACATCAACATTAACCCTTCCATCAAACGTAGTAGCACCAGACGCATTCATGTTGTTTAGAAATCCCTTATTCCAAAACCAGACACGGTTGTAACAGTATTTTCGTGGTGCTTTCATTGAGAGCTCTCGTTGAGAGGGTTTTTAATTAGGGTTTCCAATCCACAAAAAAAAAAAAAAAAAAAAAAAAAAAAAACTATTCATCAAACACTGTTTCATCGGGTACTGTTCATCAGCACTATTCATCCCGGAGTACTATTCATCGATAACTATTCATGGCTACTGTTCACGAGTTACTGTTCATTAGGAAAAAAAATTTCATCTTCGAGATATTGTTCATTGCATCGGGCAGCAGTGATCGGGACGCACTATCTAAACTCTTGCAAATGGGTAACGTGGCTGAATATCAGAGTGAGTTTGTGGTACTTGCAAATCGAGTAACAGTGATATCTGAATCTTTACTTATATTGTTTTATATCTCTGGACTTAAACTGGATCTACAATGTTTACTCTTACGGTCAAATCCCAAAACTTTAGACGAAGCTTTTTCATTGACCTGTGCGGCGGAAACACGGTTGTAACAGATGCACATCTCCACAAAGCCTCCTTATATTCTGATGAGTGTCTAAATACTCATCATTTTATACCAATCTGAGCTGCTAAAACATACAAAAACACTCAAATATGCATCATAATACTTAAAATATCTTAGAAGTGTGTTTTATATGTTTCAAATAGAAAATATGCAAAAACAGATAAAAAACGTACAAAGTTTGCATAATTGGCAGTTTTAGTCCCTCAAGTTTCAAATATTGTCAAAACTAGTCCCTGGTAAATCAAAACATCATCAAAGGTCCTTAGGGATTCATAAGTTGTCAAGAAAAGTCCTTTAAAGTTAAAAAATTACAAAATGACAACTTTAGTCCTTCAAGTTTCAAAAATGTCAAAACTAGTCCTTAAGGTTTAAAAATGGGAAATTAATAAAATAAACCTTGTACTATTCTAAAAATGACAAAATTGGTCCTTATGATAACATTTTGAGAAATTACAACCACACTCCCTTAAAAATCCAAATTTACATAAATAGTCCCTGGAGTTTGAAAAATTACAGAAAAGGTCCCTGGATATTTTTAAATGGAAAAAATCATAAATTTGGTCCTTGGTTTATCATATTTGGCAAAAATAGCACTTGAAACTACTTTGGGAAAATCACATATTCAGTCCCTCTACTTTGCCAAAATTACAAAATTGGTCCTTGATAAATACCACAACCAACCGGACCCTTTTTGTTATTAAAACCAAACCCAAAATTCCAATCCAATCCAAACCTTACCCTTACCCAGCCCACACCCTTCCAAGCCCAAAAATAAGCCCTGTCCACTTCCCCTTTTTATATAAAACGGGGTTTGACCTCAGTCAAACACCCCAATACCGCCAAACCACCATCACTATTCATCACCCTCACCACCACCTGCAAACACCAATACCATGGTGGTTTTTCCACCATCTATCCACCCAGCTCACCCCTACTCACCACCTTTCCACCTCACACACCAAACCACATCAGCATTTAATGCTTTCTCCACAGATTTTCACCCCAAACCATGCCTTATCCTCTGTTTCTTCCATACAACCCCAACTTGTCCTAAAAACATTCCCCTTTGTCCCCTGACACCTCCACAACACTCCAATTATCCTTAATTATTCACCTTTGGCCCCAAGTTAACGTGGGGACTTTTGGCGCCAATTTCAGTTTAAACGACTGAGATTGATTCAGAGCATTGGATGGCTGTGATTGAAGTGGGAAAGACTCAGAGCACTTCAAGAAACCCTAATTGAAGCTTATAAAAGGAAGAGAAGATCAGAAGAAATATATATAGTTTATTTTAGCAAAAATAGTCTCGTTTAAGTTGTAATCTGTTGTTTCAGTTTGTTATCAAGTTTTTAAGCTTTGTGTAATCAATTAAGGTGTAATCTCAACTTTTGTGATAATCAACTTCAAGTTTTAAGTCATATCTCAGTTGGTGCAATTTTCACTCTCATTTCAAAAATTCTAAATAAACTGTGTTGTTGTTACTGTATGGTTACATGGATTGAATAAGCTCATATAAGCTCCCATAAGCTCAATAAAGCTTTTAGTAATTTACTAATCAGTTTAATATAAAAAATTTCATAATATCAAATTGGTCAACTAAAGTCAACTGTGGCAATTTGGACTTGATTTCTGGGATTCATAGCTGATTTGGAAGCAACAAGAAGCTTTGGAGTTTGGTTTAGATCCTCAGGGAGGAAATAGGTTGTTCTTGGTTCATGTTTCAAGCAGGAAAGCATATTGTAAGTTCCAAAAATCTCATAATTGTCTTTGTATTGTAGCTTTGTTCATTGCTTGTTTTTCTTAGTTGTTTAATGCTTATTCAGTCTTATATAGTGATAATATAACCTTAGATTAGTACCTTGTTTGTTGGAATTAATAGTTACTAAAAAAATAAAAAATCAAACAGTCAACATAGCTTATCTTGTAATCTTATGTATCTGTGGTTAATTTCTGTTTCTAAGTGCTTAATTATATTTACTATAACATAATAAGTCATGTTGGATCAGTAGGATAAGCTCTTATAGCCCTTAGCTACTTAAATCTCAAAACAGTTTAGGTAAAGGTGTGTTTGGATCAGGTTGTTCATCTGAGTTCAAGGTAGTTTAAGTTGCTCTTTTTGCTTGCTTTAAGTCATATAGTGTAATACTAGCTCAGAAAAACAAAAATACCCAAGTCTTAATTGGCTAAAAGTCAAAATCACAAGTACTTCTTCACCATAGTTAACTGTGGTGGAATTTGAGTCCAAAACTCATCATACCTATTCATAAGTTGTTGGAACAGCTTAATTAAGTCTTATTATAGCTTATTACAACATATTCAGTAAGTAGATTAAGCTCAAAGTTCACATAAGTCAAACTAACTCAAGTTCACATAAAGTCAAAAGTGTTGCTCTCAGATTTTCTCAAAACTTGGGTGATTTTTCTAGAATTAAGGAAGCTGATTTAGAGTTTGAAATTTCCTGTGCTTATAACCTACCACTTAAACTATAGAAATCAAGGCTTATTTGATTTTTAAGATTTTTAATCAAGCTTGTGCAAAAGCTGAAAGTACCCTGCAGGGCAAACCAGTGCCCTGTGCACTCAGATCCCATTTCACCCACCAACTTTGGTGGTGATTTGTGGTTACTTCAGTGGACCCCACACCCTAGGTTTCAGCTTAATTGTAGCTTAATACCTCAGCTTTTAACATCTAGGTTTAGTCTAGCCTTTAGCTTATTGTAGCATAGCTTTTAGGATCCAATTTGTAACCTTTTAAAAACAAGCCACACTGATAACTCAGTGTATGACCACCATTTCAAAGGCTCACATAGAGCTCATTAGTGAACCATAAGGATAGCTTATTGGCTCAACTTGTAGCTTATCACCTTAACTTTGAACCCCTAGGTTTAGTTTGAACCCCCTTTTACTCTTGTGGACCCCACACTCCTTGGAACACAACTGCAGGGAAGAAGTACTCCCCTTGCACCAGCTTACCACCACCACACCACCAACTTTAGTGGTGGCTGCAGCCCACATCTGTGGACCCCAGTAGTTCAAACTTAGTTTAGACAACCCCCCTCCTACCCAGGTTCAATAGTTGACCCTTAGTTTGACCCTTAGACTAGTGGACCCCACTTAGTTTTGAACCAAAACTCTGTCCCATTTCTGAGTCAGAAACCAAATAAGCAAGTGCTTATTTTAGCTTTCCAGCTTATCCTAGGAGCTTATCTCATCAAATCTAGTTTAAATAAGTCCAAATAACTTAGGTGTATCTGATTTAATCAGTGTGGACCCCACATAATCCCAATTTAGCTTATTTCTTAATCTAGTCAACCATAGTCAACTGTATAAGCTTATAAGCACTCTTAGTGCTTATTCTGAGGTTCTAAAGTAGTTTCCTTTGTAAAAGTTTCTTAATTTAAGTATTTAAGTAGTTTTATAAAAGAAAAACCAGAAAAAGCAAAATTTAATTATAGTGATAGCTTCTATTTAATAGAAATTATCTAATTAATTTTCATCTCAGCTTATTAATAAGCACTTTTCTAATTTTATAATTTATAAATTTCCTAGTACCTTTAAGTAGTTAAAATAATTTTCTTAGATTTTTCCTAAGCAGTTTACTATTTATTAGATTTAAAATTAGTTTAAATAATTAAATAGGTAATAATAGTAATTAAATAGATTTCTTTAATTTTAATTAACAAAAGTAGAATTTTATATTTTTCCTAAGTTTTATAAAGTAGTTAAGACTTTTCAAAAATAGTTTCATAATTTCCACTGTCCATTTTCTAATTTTCCTATTTAAATTAATTAAATTAGATTTAAATTAATTAATAAGTAATTAATTAGTCAATTAGCCTAAATATAATTTTTAGCAATTTTTTATAATTTTGTAGTATTCCTATAGTAATTAAATAGTTTTATAAATTTTATCATAAATTTCTAAGGTAATTTAGTATTAATAGTAATTTAAAATAGTTAAAACAATTTAATTAAGTTAAATAGTTTTTAATTAATAAAATACTCAAAAAAAGACAAAAATATTTATTTTCATTTTTTATACTTTCTTCAAGTTCTAATTAAAGTTTAGAAATTATTTTTATAAGTTTTTAGTGTAATTTGTGGTATTTATAATTTTTAGTTAATTTAATTTAAGTTTTAATTAGTTTTATTAATTAAATAATATTTAAGTTGTAAAATAATCATTTTCATAATTTCAATTTCATTTTCCATTTTCTTTAATTTTAAGTTTTCAAAAGTTTCAATTTTACCCCCTGTAGTTTGTAACTTGTTAAATACCACTTGTATCTGTCTGTTATCTGATTTTCTTGTTTGTGCTTTTATGCTTATATCTGTATTTCTGTTATAGTTTATATCATTTCATATTATCCAAATATCAAGCAATCAGTAGTATAATCAACCCTCAAATCATCTTTGTTATTGTCCTCAGTACCACTCTCCTAATCGTTTACAAATACAATTTCAATCTCGTTGGGACTTAACGACCCGGGGATTTCCCTATATTTCCACGGTCAATATTAACTTGCACTTTCTCCCAGGTGGGCCTATCAGCTGCACACGGTTGACTGGTTGGTTTGGGAGGAGTCAAAATTTGGCGCCGCTGCCGGGGAGGTTGTTGCGTATTTCAAAACGGTTTCAGTTTAGTGGTTTTCAAAAACCCTCCTGTACAAATATCACCACTTTGTAAATTTTTAAGAAAATCAAAATCATATCTGAAAACGTTCATTAACATTTCTCCTGAAGTGTTAACAACACCAAACAAATCATAAACAACAAAACAAACTGTGAAGTTAAATTACTTCGTTATCTTTACGATTACAACCTATACAGTTGGTTTAAGGTAAGTTCTGACATTAAATTGCGAACTTAAGAGGGATCCATTTATTTCCTCTCGCCAGCCTGCGAGTAATCTTAAAGGAACGATTTCGGTTAACGAATCAGTTTCAAAAATATTGTCCAAGTTTTTTCACCCATACACGAAAAGCCAAAAACATTTTACTGTGAATATAATTACATAAAAGTTTACCACCGCAAACCAAGGCAGAACACCTACCAACTGGGGGTGTAAACATAATAAGTTCCCAAACCTAAGATTAAAAACTTACCATTGTATCCTAGTGAATAGTGTACCTTTTTTAAAGGAGCTGTTCATTTGTGATTATTGGGTTTAAGTTCACTGTAGTTTTGCCTCGATCTTGTGTTGAAAACTAATTTTTGTGCATGCGCACTCGTTCACAAACAAAGAATAAAAAGAAGAAAAACGTACCCGAGTTACGTATTGTTGAAGAAGAACATACATTAAAAATGAACGACGAGCCCCCATTCCTTCCAAAGATGAACCAGTTCCTGACACCCGAACTATGGAGGAACGGTGTCAACCTACCATGCAAGGGAGGGGTGGACCAATTGCACCACTCACTATTGGAGCCACGGATTTTGGATTAAAACACCACATGATACAACAAGTCCAGAATACGTGCCAGTTCCACGGATTGCAGGGTGAAGATGCTAACAAACATCTCGACAAATTTTTAACTGTCACCCAAAGCATGAAACAAAATGGCGTCACCGATGACGGCCTACGTTTGTACCTTTTTCCCTATTCCCTCACTCATCATGCGACTTCATGGTTCGATCGACTTCCAAAGAATTCGATCCACACTTTTGATGAGATGATCACTAAATTTCTGGCCAAATACTTTCCACCATCTATGGTCACAAAGCTTAGGAATGATATCAGCAATTTCAGACAGCTTCCCGAAGAGTCCTTATTTGAGGCATGGGAACGCTACAAACTTGCTATTGATAGGTGTCCGAATCATAACATGCTTCTTGTCACCATTATTGATACCTTTTATAATGGTTTGACACTCCGTCATCGTGACACCATCAATGTTGTTGCTGGGGCACCTTTATGAAAAGGACCCCTGAAGAGTGCTATGACTTAATAGAAAACATGACTGCCCATCATAATTTTTGGGACTTCTCTGCTGAGAGGAACGACTCATTTAAGTCAGACACTCCGGCAAGCAATGAAATATCAATCCTAGCTAAAAAGCTGGATGATTTGTCTACAGCAGTTTTGCGTATTCATCTGACAAATCATAATCAAGTCAAAGCTGTTAACCCAAGTTGTGAAACTTGCGGTGGTCCACATCCCTACACAGAGTGCCCAGCCTCCGGTGGCTCGGCTCGTGAAAACGTGTATGCTGCTCAAGGTTCCTATAATACGGGAGGTAATTCTTACTAGCCGCAAGGAGATCGAAACCTTTTGAGCTACCGATCTAATAACTACATTGGACCACCAGGGTTTAATCAGTCCCAGAACCAAAATGGTCAAAACAGAAACCAGAACTTTAACCAGAATCAGAACCAGAACCGAATGAACCAAGGTTATAACAACCAAGGGAATTTCAACTCTGGTCAAAACCAGGTTCATCAAAATCAGAACCAAGGTAACTATAACCGTAATCAAGGTCAGAACAATTACCCACAGGGTAATTCTCAACAACAAAACCACTTCCAGGGTAATAACAACCAGCAACATGGGAATTTCAAGAACAATCTGGCTCAAAATTTTCCAAACCAAAATCAAGCCATTGTTCCAACTGGACCATCACATGATGAGTTATTAAAACAGTTTATGAAATCCCAAGAAGAACTGAACAAAATGCTGGTTAGTCAAATATCCAATTTACAGAAGTCTTTAAATGATCGACCCTCGGGCTCAGGTACTACTTTACCTAGCAACACGATCGCTAATCCGAGGGGCGATGTAAAGGCGATCACCACAAGAAGTGGAGTTTCTTACCAAGGACCTACAGCTCCCTCTACCTCTTCTCCTATCCCTGTAGAGGAATGTGAAACTGAGGATACTACGGAGGTACTAATGACATCCCTCCTCCAGTTATCCCGGTCCCGACTCCTCCTAAAAGAGTCGTGTTTGAAACTACCGAAGGTCCTGTTGAAAATCCAAAAGCCAACCCAAAACCAACAATTCCATATCCCTCACGATTGCAAGACCAAAAGCTCCGTGAAAAAGCTAATCATCAGATGGAAAAATTCTTTCAGATTTTCCAAGAACTACACTTCGATATTAGTTTCGCGGATGCTCTTCTTTTAATGCCCAAATTCACTTCGACAATCAAAAACCTGTTGAGCAATAAAGAAAAAATGTTTGAGATGGCACGAACTCCACTTAATGAGAACTGCTCTGCGGTTCTGTTAAAACAGCTTCCCGAAAAGCTAGGAGACCCCGGGAGATTTCTAATACCATGTATTTTCCCTGGTATGGTTGAATGCTTTGCCTTGGCCGATCTTGGTGCAAGCATCAACCTAATGCCTCACTCAGTTTGGAAAAAGCTCTCTCTTCAGGCACTTAGTCCCACATGCATGACTCTCGAGCTTGCAGACCGTTCAATTTCACGTCCCCTTGGTATTGTCGAGGACGTATTTGTGAGAGTGGGAAAGTTCCATTTTCCGGCAGACTTTGTCGTTGTTGATTTCGATGCAGATCCAAGAGTTCCTCTCATTCTTGGGAGGGGATTCTTAAGAACGGGACGTGCGTTAATCGATGTTTTCGATGAGGAAATCACGTTATGAGTTGGCAATGAAGCGATAACGTTCAACCTTGATCAAACCTCGAGATACTCTTCGAATTATGATGCTGAATCGGTCAACCGAATTGATGTCATTGACATTGCATCCGAGGAGTATGCTCAGGAATTCCTTGGATTCGCTGATAATTCTACGAGTGGCAATCCCACTACTTCTTCTGATCCCATAATCGCTAATTCTTCTCCTTCCCTCACTCCGTTTGAGGGAAGTGATTTCGTCCTTGAGGAATTAGAGGCCTTTCTCAAAAGTGATTCAGTTCCCGAAGGAATTGATTACCAAGAGATTGACCCAGAGGGGGATATACTTCTCCTTGAGAAGTTATTAAACAAAGATCCTTCTCCCATTCCTGTTCTACCTCCACAACTTCATAAGGTGGAAGTCAAATATGTTGAGAAAAATGATGACTTCCCCGAGGTTGAACTTAAGGACCTGCCTCCTCATCTAGAATATGCATTCTTGGAAGGTAACGATAAGTTACCGGTCATTATTGCAAAAGACTTAAAGGATGAGGAGAAAACCGCGCTGCTTAAGGTTTTAAAGTCCCACAAGCAAGCAATTGCTTGGAAGCTCTCAGACATAAAGGGTATAAACCCGGATTTTTGTACACACAAAATCCTAATGGAAGAGGACTTTAAACCTACCGTGCAGCATCAAAGAAGGGTAAATCCAAAAATCCACGAAGTTATAAAGGCTGAAGTTATCAAACTTCTTGATGCGGGATTGCTTTACCCTATATCAGATAGTCCTTGGGTTAGCCCAATTCATTGTGTTCCAAAGAAGGGCGGCATTACAGTTATCAAAAATGAGGACAACGAGTTAATACCAACTCGTTTGGTTACAGGGTGGCGAGTATGTATTGATTACAGAAAGCTTAACGAAGCCACCCGCAAAGACCATTTTCCTCTGCCCTTTATGGACCAAATGCTCGAAAGACTAGCGGGGAATGAACATTATTGCTTCCTCGATGGCTTCTCGGGTTACTTCCAGATTCCCATAGATCCACAGGATCAAGATAAAACTACCTTCACATGCCCTTACGGGACATTTGCCTATCGTCGCATGCCTTTTGGGTTATGCAATGCTCCGGGCACTTTCCAGAGGTGCATGATGGCTATTTTCCATGACATGATCGGAAAAACCATGGAGGTATTCATGGATGACTTCTAAGTCATCGGGAATTCTTTCGACTCATGCCTCTCCCATTTAGAAAAAAATGCTTCAACGTTGTGAAAACACTAATCTTTGTCTAAATTGGGAGAAGAGCCATTTTATGGTTAAAGAGGGCATTGTCCTCGGCCATAAAATTTCAAAAAGTGGGATTGAGGTCAATAAGGCCAAAATTGATGTTATTGCTAAACTGCCTCATCCCACCACTGTTAAAGGAATAAGGAGTTTTCTCGGACATGTCGGGTTCTATCGGAGATTCATTCAGGATTTCTCCAAAATAGCCTGGCCTATGACTCATTTTCTTGAAAAGGATGCTCCTTTTATCTTTTCCCCCGAGTGCATCGAAGCTTTTTCTATTTTAAAGAAAAGGCTTACTGAGGCACCAATCCTTGTTGCCCCCGACTGGGACTTACCCTTTGAACTTATGTGCGATGCTAGCGATTATGCTATTGGTGCAGTTCTGGGGCAACGCAAAACCAAACATTTTCAGCCAATACACTACGCAAGTAAGACCATGAATGAGGCTCAAACACACTATACCACCACAGAAAAAGAATTATTAGCTGTGGTATATGCCTTCGAAAAATTTCGGTCTTACTTAATCTTAAACAAAAGCGTGGTATATACGGACCATTCGGCTTTGAAATACCTGTTCACTAAACAGGACGCAAAGCCAAGACTACTCCGATGGGTCCTGCTCCTTCAGGAATTCGATATTCTCATAAGAGATAAAAAAGGAGCAGAGAACCTTGCTGCTGATCACTTGTCCCGGTTAGAAAATCCTCATCAGGATATACTCGAGAGAAAAGAAATTAATGAAACTTTTCCTCTGGAGACTCTAAATCTAATCTCTACCCGGGATGATTCCAATACCCCATGGTTTGCCGACTTTGCAAATTACCGTGCGGGAAATTTCATTGTGAAAGGGATGTCGTCCCAACAGAAAAGAAATTTCTTTAAAGATGTAAAACATTACTTCTGGGACGACCCCTACTTATTCAAAATATGTGCGGATCAAGTCATCCGACAGTGTGTCCATGGCCAAGAAGCCATGGAAATTCTTAAAGCTTGTCATGATGGACCCACGGGGGGACATCATAACCCAAACTACACCGCCAAAAAGGTGTTTGATTCAGGATTCTTTTGGCCCACGATATATAGAGACGCCCATGAACTTATCAAAACCTGTGAGGCTTGCCAGCGTCACGGGAATATTTCTAAAAAGAATGAGATGCCGCAAAACGCCATCTAAGTCTGTGAAATATTTGATATATGGGGCATTGATTTTATGGGGCCATTCCCGTCTTCACGAGGGAATAAGTATATACTCGTGGCTGTCGACTATCTGTCAAAATGGGTTGAGGCAAAAGCCTTACCCACCAATGATGCCCGAGTAGTCGTTAAATTTTTAAAGTCTCTCTTTGCCAGATTCGGGACTCCTCGTGCCATTATCAGTGATCGTGGTACTCGCTTTTGCAATGAACAATTTGCAAGAGTAATGCTGAAATATGGTGTAACTCACCGTCTTTCTACAACATATCACCCCCAAACAAGTGGGCAGGTGGAGGTCTCAAATCGGGGTATTAAGAGAATTCTCGAGAGGACGGTTGGTAAAAACCGTGCCTCTTGGTCGGATAAGCTGGACGATGCATTATGGGCTTTCCGCACTGCTTACAAAACACCCATCGGGTGTACTCCATATAAGCCAGTGTACGGGAAAGCATGTCATCTTCCGATCGAATTAGAACATAAGGCCTATTGGGCCTTAAAACATGCAAATTTCGACCTTCAGACAGCGGGTGATCACCGTAAAGTTCAACTAAACGAACTAAATGAATTACGTGATCAAGCTTACGAAAATTCTTTAATCTATAAAGAAAAGACTAAGAAGATACATGACTCTAAAATAAAGAACCGCGTTTTCAACGTCGGTGACAGAGTTCTTCTTTTCAATTCAAGGTTAAAAATTTTCTCGGGAAAACTAAAATCCCGTTGGTCTGGACCATTTACTATAACAAAAGTATACCCATATGGAACTGTTGAGTTATTACAACCCGACGGTCCCAATTTCAAAGTAAATGGTCATCGGTTAAAACACTATTTTGGAGGGGACATACAACCAATGGTTGTCCCGGATCTCCAAACTTACCCCATGGACCAATAAATTTGGGGTCGAATCAAGCTAGTGACTCGGTTAACAAAAACTAGTTTCCCCAAGGACAATTTTAATTCGGGGTCGAGTCAAGCTAGAGACTCGGGAATCAAAAACAAGCTACCTCATGGACAACTAAATTCGAGGTCGAGTCAAGCTAGCGACTCGGTAATCAAAAACAGTAGCAATATGGGTTTTCACCCATATTTCTGTCTTCTCATCCCTTTCTACCACCCTAGTGTGGGGGAGACGAACCACATGTTGTACATATGTAAAATATTTTTTTCAAAATAAAAAAAAATGGTATAAGACAAATAAAAAGAAAAAAGTGAGTTTGTATGTAAATAGAGTAAAATAAAAGGTTAATAGTATTGCCTCCTTACGTTCTAAGTCTTGGTGGGACACCAAGTACTGTGAATATTGAGGGCAATATTCAGTTCTAAGTGTGGGGGAACGTTCTCACGAATGCAAAACACAACACATGTTCCATCAAGAACCCCCATTTGATCAAAATTACCAGTTTTTTCACACTTAGAAATGCAAATAATGGTATCAATCCTCCATGTCTAACCCACAACAGGATTGGCTAGTCCAGGAGCAAACGACTCTTGGTAAAGACATCTCAAACTGTTGATGGCTTGCAATTTTGTAACACCCCCAAAAGTCGTTTTTAACAGCGGAAGACTTAACATGTCAGCGGGAGACTTTCGGGGTATTACTTCGAGGATCTTTGTCACAATCATAGTAGACAACACAAAGTGAAGTATTAAAGTTAAATTTATTTTAAAATACCAAATATCTGGGATACATAACATTATTAAGTCAAGAACGTGTTTTATTCTGAAGGAAAATAAGTAGTTTATTATGGTTCTTGTCATGCTTTTGCCCACTCCGTGCCATCCAGATCCATCTTGTTTAGTTACCTGAGATAAACATGCTAAAGTCAACATAAAGTTGAGTGATATTCATAGGTTTGAGTTTAAGAGTTTAATCACAAGTTACGAATGTATTGTAATCACATACAATCAATATGTTAAGAAAATTTAATGTTCCTGTTATTGCCTTAAGCTCATGATACTCAACGATTAACAGCCAATCATAAATATGAATTATGATGGTAAGTAATAGGCCCCCAAAGATAGGTATTTGTCAATAACCTATTTATAAGAACAATAAAGTGCGCCTGGTGTTTTCTCCAACAACCAAACGAGGATTGTTAATCACTAATAGTACTATTCACAATTATTTACGTTCACCCTTCAGGTGATTAAGGTTCATGATAGAGGGACTTCTGACAATAGTAACTTAAGCTAATAACATTTGCCTGACGGTATTTCAATACCCGGTATAAAAGACTTGTGATCGAGTTTTAAGCATGTATCTCCCCACGGGAAAATAGTTAAAGAGTGGGCTATGAAATCACCTTAGTAGTACAGTGGTATCGTAGTCTCAACAAAGCAAGGAAATGGCTTCACACAACACAACCTAAAAGATAATGCAAGTTTCAGTTAATAGTCTAAATCTGGTTTTATCGCGAATACTTGTTATTTAGTTACGAATAAATCTCGTGTTTGTTTAAGTGTTTTAAGTTTAAAAACAACGTTATATATAATTATATCTCGTAAGTAAAAATATCGATGATTGATATAAAGTTAGTTTTTGTAACAGAAATAAACGTATCGTTTTACAAGAATAATTACGTATTTATATCGTTTAAATTTGATTATCGTTATATATGTTTTATTCGTATTATATATATATATATATATATATATATAATAAGTTACGTTTTATTATTTATCGTTTTAACATATATTCAAATATATATATATAAGTAAAAAATATATATAAAGTTTTTATTAAAATCAATATTACCATTCAATCCTTCATGTTTCTCAATTTTACACTTTTTACCCTTAACGGAAAATATTTACGCCGTTAGTCCAAAAATTATATATATTTACATTTTTGGTCCAAATATCAAATATTTACATTTATTATCTCTAAGTTTCAGTATTTACAGTTTATACCCTTTAAAAAAATAGTTTTTATACTTTTCACCCAAGTTTACAATTTTGGCAATTCTAGTCCCTAGTGTTCGTACATTTGCAAAAATGGTCCAATCTTTACCAAATTCAAAACTTAACATTTTTATTAGTTCAATAAGCTCAAAACATTTAGAAAAGTTTAGTTTGATAGCTTATTAGCTTATTCTTAGCTTATTTCGTTTCTTGGGCTTAACGATCCAACATTAAGGGCCCGTTAAGGTTTTATGATCCAAAGGGTTAGGGGGAACACTAGGTTCATAGAGATCCATCATTTCAAGTTACAAAAACGTTTCAAAACAGCTTGTACCCTCAGCTTATCGTAATAAGCTGAAACAAGCTTTTTGGGCTTTTAGGCCCACGTAAGGTTTTAAAGTTTTGTAAAACTTGGTTTTTGTCGAGACAAAAGGGTCGAGCAAAGTAGTTAAACGAACTAGTTAGGTCGAATGAAAAGTGTTTCCCAATTGTTGGTCATGTCAAAAATGAGGTCGAGCAATAAAACATATAGGTTATGTGTCGAATTTGAATTTAACGTGGCCAAAGTGTAAGCCATAACTCCATACGTAAAAACTATATAAGTTGAAAATAAACTAAGTTTTTGTATATAGGTTCAATCCGACTTAGAAACGTATGATTTTTAGCATGCGTTCGTTAATATAGGTTCAATATTATTTTTGATACTCGTTAATGTTATAGCTAAGAAATAGTATCATACATAAAATATATATGTTGTTTTTTTTTAAGATTTACGATTTATAGGTTCTAAGTGATCGTGCATACTATATACGTATATATAAGATAGGAAGAAAAATTCGTGGTCTCACCTCACCTAGAATAGGTGGTGTAAAGCGAGTGTGTGTGAAGGTTTAACAGCTCCGTGGTTCACTTCACGTTATTCCAATGGTCCAAGAGGTACTTTGCTTGACGTCCTAGGTTCTCTTGACTTGTGGTTCACTTGAGCGATCCGTGTGTCCTCCAAACTATTTCCTTCGTTGCCTTTGATGAGTTTTTGGTACGTATATGTGTAGGTATTGTTTTGAGTTTGCATGTGATCGTTATATAGGGTGTTTTTGAGAGTGATGATAAGCATAAGTAACCAAGAGTGTGTGTGTGTTGTTCGTTTCCAAAAGGTGACACCACAACTTTCACCAATCGAGAACCAACAAACAAAAAGAATATGTAAGAGTGTTCCTATACATTCGTGATCTTCAACAGTGTATCCTTGTCAGATTTGAGGCCATAGGTGAGTTTGGGCGGTGGCTAAGAATTTATATGTCACGTTATGGAAATTTGGTACCTTGGTTTCATCGTTTCACTTTGGCCAAAATTAGTGTATCAAACGAGTAAGTTATTTAATAAACTTTATCATTACTAGATCCTTGTTAGGTCGTTAATTGAGACATGTAAAGATTTGATAGGGTTGTGTGTCGAATTCGAATGAAATGGGGATGTTTTGTGGGGGTGTCGAGACTGCCAAAGAAGAAAGAAAAGGAAATAATAAAGAGGTTCGTTTGGTGTTTGCTTTGGTCATTTCTAGTATAGTGAACGAGGATGAATGAGTGAAATTTTGGTATCGTGTGTATCTTGGACATTAGGTGAATCAAAATGCGTAGTAAAATGGGTATGTCGTGTGTAGGAATAGCAAAATAATAGGATGCGTTTGAGGGTGTCGAGGTGTGTTTGCAAAAGAAAAAAATTTAACTAAAAGAGTGCGTTTGGGCTTTGAGCCCTTTGGGCTTGCGTTTTTGGTCTCGGCCCAGCAGAAACAAAAATGAAAAAGGGTCCGTTTGGTGTTAATACTAGGATGTGGGGCCCATATAGAAATTTTAGGGAGTCGGGATAAGTTCAAGTAACGATAGTGAGCAATCTCGGGAATTTTCGTAGGTTCCGGAATATATAAATATTGTACGGTATAGATAACGAAACGTATATTTATAAAATATAAATGTTTTTAGTATATGTATATTCGCGATAATTTAGACTATCTAGGTTTGTGTGCAAGCAACGTTTCTAAGCAAAAGATAATTCACGATTTACTGTTGTGAATTATATTAAAAAAAAAATTTGTCATACGTAAAAGTGGGTATTTAAATAACGTAACAACTAGTAAGTATTTACTAACCGTTGGGAAAATTACGAGAGGCTACAAATTTGCCAAAAATTATATGGTTCCTCAACTCCCCATTATCCTCAAAAGCTAATGAGTTGGCTAGCCCGCAAGATTATGGCTTGTGGTAAAGGCCGTGGAAAAACCATAATTGGTAATCAGCTCACCAAGATGTTGACTATTCCATCAAGAGTTGGCTAGTCCAGAAGCAAACGGCTTTTGGTAAAGACAAATCAAATCCGTTGACAGCTGGTGGTTTGCTAAAAATCACACGGTTATCAGGTGTGCCACAGTTCTTACACCTGGCTACTCCAGAAGTGATGGCTTTTGGTAAAGAGTAAAAATCCATTAATTTTTTCTCAAATAGATTGCTAGGGACTAGCAATAGTTTAGTATAGGGGATTGATGAGTGTCTAAATACTCATCATTTTATACCAATCTGAGCTGCCAAAACATACAAAAACACTCAAATATGCATCATAATACTTAAAATATCTTAGAAGTGTGTTTTATATGTTTCAAATACAAAATATGCAAAAACAGATAAAAAACGTACAAAGTTTGCATAATTGGCAGTTTCAGTCCCTCAAGTTTCAAATATTGTCAAAACTAGTCCCTAGTAAATCAAAACATCATCAAAGGTCCTTAGGGATTCATAAGTTGTCAAGAAAAGTCCTTTAAAGTTAAAAAATTATAAAATGACAACTTTAGTCTCTCAAGTTTCAAAAATGTCAAAATTAGTCCTTAAGGTTTAAAAATGGGAAATTAATAAAATAAACCTTGTACTATTCTAAAAATGACAAAATTGGTCCTTATGATAACATTTTGAGAAATTACAACCACAGTCCCTTAAAAATCCAAATTTACATAAATGGTCCCTGGAGTTTGAAAAATTACAGAAAAGGTCCCTGGATATTTTTAAATGGAAAAATCATAAATTTGGTCCTTGGTTTATCATATTTGGCTAAAATAGCACTTGAAACTACTTTGGGAAAATCACATATTCAGTCCCTCTACGTTGCCAAAATTACAAAATTGGTCCTTGATAAACACCACAACCAACCGGACCCTTTTTGTTATTAAAACCAAACCCAAAATTCCAATCCAATCCAAACCTTACCCTTACCCAGCCCACACCCTTCCAAGCCCAAAAATAAGCCCAGTCCACTTCCCCTTTTTATATAAAACGGGGTTTGACCCTAGTCAAACACCCCAATACCGCCAAACCACCATCACTATTCATCACCCTCACCACCACCTGCAAACACCAATACCATGGTGGTTTTTCCACCATCTATCCACCCAGCTCACCCCTACTCACCACCTTTCCACCTCACACACCAAACCACATCAGCATTTAATGCTTTCTCCACAGATTTTCACCCCAAACCATGCCCTATCCTCTGTGTAACACCCCCAAAATACCGCAGCGGAAGACTGTGTCATAGGGGTGCTACTTCATAATACAAAGTACAAGGTATAGAAAACGAACTCTAAATGAGACGTTTTGAAAAGTTACCATTCGATTAATAAATTCCGAGATACAAACTTGAGTTCCATAATACAATACATAAGAGTTTTAAAACATATCGAATGGTAAAGATAAAAGCATAAATCTTCAAAACATGCCAAGCGACTCTATGCTCCATGCAACAGCTATCACCTTATAGACCTGAAACAAACATGCTAAAGTGTCAACACAATGGTTGGTGAGTTCATAGAGTTTGTCTTAAAACAGTTGAAAAGTCTTTAAAGAATATTCGCACAGCAAAGGCATCGTGAATCCACTCAGTTGCAATTCCCGCCATAAGAGACTTGCAACCTGTGTGTTCACAACCCACTGCTAACATATATAGTATGAATAAGACATGTATAAGTTCATCAAGACAATTTAAGCAATTAGAAGTGAGTCTCTACTTCATCTCCGAAGACCTCACTTTGGGAGCCAATTCCCAAAGACAACTGGGAGTCAATTCCCAAAGACAACTGGGAGCCAATTCCCAAAGACAACTGGGAGCCACTTCCCAAAGATAACTACTAGCCAATAAATAGAATAACGCAATTAAGTATAACTCAGTCATGTATGTATGCAATCAAGTATAACACAGTCACGTATAAACGTTTTGAGTATTTGTACAAGTAAAAGGGCCATATTGATCATTCATGAATAGTACAAGGCCACTTTTGATAATTTCCCATTATTTTATATCCAAGGACCTTTTCTGCCAATTCACCAAACTTCAGGGACCAATTAGGTAAATTCACCAAACTTCACACCAAGGACCATTCCTACAAAAGATTAGTCATACAAGGACCAATATTGATTTTTCTCAAAGTTTTTACATACCAGGGACCATTTATGTCAATTTCCAAAGTATAGGGACTAAACTTGTAATTTTGTGAAACTTTTCACCAAAGGACTAAATATGTAACTTTATGATTAAAAAGGACCTTTGGTGACATTTTCATGTTAATAGAATAACCAGGGACTAGTTTTGCCAATTTATGAAACTTGAGGAACTGAAACTGCCAATGGTGCAAACTTTGTACGTTTTTCATCTGTTTTTAATTATTTTGCATTTGAAACATATAAAACACACTTCTAAGATATTTTAAGTATTATGATGCATATTTGAGTGTTTTTGGATGTTTTGGCAGCTCAGATTGGTATAAAATGATGAGTATTTAGACACTCATCACCCTAGAACAACTATGCTCTATGTACACTTCTATCAACTTGAAACCACCCACTAGATCACCCAAACATCTGACATCATCATCAGATGACAGGGGAAACAGGCCGTGGTCTAAAGTACTCATAGGACTAAGATAGTGGTAAAACAGAGGCTCATTCTGACCTGTGTACCCCAACTGTAGCACCATCTGGTCCAGATCAAAGACAGAGAATACATCAATATCCACCATATCAAATATGTCTTAAGCACCACCAACGTATTCCCTGTTAGGGAAACGCATAAATGCCCCACCATGATGTACTCGTATGGTGAATAAATTGCGATGAAATTCGGCAATATAAAGTCAATTACTTAGTACCTAAACATATATAAACACAAGCTAAGAGCAAAATAAGCTCAAATCAACTGGACTTAAACTCATTACCGTAGTCATTCTCACATTGCGCCTCCAACTCTTTTGCAGGGACTGTCACTCCTCTTTTGCGCATCTTTCACATTGGTTCGGACATTGTTCGGGATGATTTTCGATACTTTTGTGATTTTGACGTTGATGTGATTGGGCGGGAAAGTTTTTTGCAGGCATATCTTGGAAAACGAAAGCTTCAGGAAAAAGTGAATAGAACCTTCTTCATAGCCAACTTTTAGGGACCAAATACGCAAATCACTGTAGCAACTACTCTTGCATCAATCTTTTAGGGACCAACGGTGAGAATTACTGTTGGAGGTGTTTATGTGTGAAATGACTAAACTACCCATGGTAGACACGTCAGCTAACGCTACAACCAAACGTCCGTTTGTCAAAAGGACCAACCGCGCCAATATCGACAAGTTTAGGGACGAAAATGAAAAAAAAAGTTTAAGGACGATTCATGCGAATCGTGACAAGTTTAGGGACCAACGGTGAAAATTTGTCTTTATTTATTTATATATTTTATATTTTTTTGCTAAAAAAAAGGTGTTAATCCTAACTCTGCAAATTATAAATTACTTGTGTAACCGCAACAAAATGTGATCTTCTACTATTCTAGTTTTAACTATGTAGCAATGAAAATAAATAATTTATTACCTTATTTCGCTTATTGAATATCGTCTTGATCAAGGTGAAGCTAAGGCCCGCATCACAGGTACTAGTGTGATTGGAGGCATAGTCAGAATTGTAGTATTATTTATGGGTAGTGATATGTACACATAAATTTTGGTTGTATGACACTAGTGGTCCAACTAAATTTATGTGTGTGAAGTAAACGTGTTTGTATAGATATCAATACCCATTATTTATGGTTTGTGCTGAAAAATGAAAATGCATGGGGAAACCAACTGCGAAGCAAAATTGTCAATGATAGCTTATGTTGTTGCCAAATTGAAAAAATGTTGCAAAATTTGTCAACAATGGAATCCACCATCCTGATATATATTTTCAATCCGACTTTGTAAATTTCGATATTCTTAGTGCTATTGAGCTAAACCAAATTGGAATGCACATTGTAACATGTAAACAAAGAATATGTAACCATATTACACTACTACGTATTTTTTATAGTAAGACGCAACAAACAACAAAATTTAAGTGGTAAATGAAACAACAAAATCACTTTCAACTAACATAAAGAAACACAAGTTATTATTTTTAAAACTTTAGTTGATTACTGTTATCGAAATGTTCAAGTTCTCTAAACTGTGCATTCACGACATCCAAATCCAGTGGTTCTCGCCCTGGAGGTTGACTTGTTGCGAGAGTGATACTAGTTGACACTCTATCTGATGCACCATTACTAGCACTGCCAATACCGGTTTCATTCTCGGCTCCATTAACCTATAAAACTAGACACGTTTATACTATACTATGGTATATAATTAAAAATATGTGTGATTTAGAAAAATGTATGCATGTTAGAGTCATACCCTGCGACGCACTCGTCGTGAATTTTGAGTACCGCTCTGCTCGTTGTGCCTGAAGCAGTTAGTGAGTTAATTTTGGAAATGTAGAAAACAAACATAAGAAGTAAGAATTCCATTTAAATAATTATATATGTATGAACATCACCTTGAATTGCTTATATAGGCTGGAGAAGCACATCCTTGTCGAACACTATGTTGCTCATTAGTCCATGTACCACCCAATACCGGTTGACTTGCGATATTTGTATTGTTTGCACAGAAAGGAGGATGTTGAACTGAAGATGGACCCATGGGATGGATATAGTGTATGGAGTGGCAACACCCTTATTAGCAGAAGTCCGTCATTGGGCCAGAGCTTGGTCCAAGGGCAGTGCCAAGGTTTGAGTTCTAGCATGGCCTGGGGCTTCAGCATGGGCCATGGCACGAGCATGAATGGCTTCTACATGGGTCGAGGCTTGAGCTTGACGCTGGTCCAAGGGGAGTGTCATGGCTTGGGAACAGGCCTGGGCGTGAGCCTCAGTATAGGCCATGGCTGGAGTGTTGATTGATTCATTATTGACTTGGGCTTGAGCTTGAACATGAGCTCGATCTTCAGCCTTCAAACAAATATACATATGCATAAATTATCTACGTTAATCTACAAGCACATGCATAGCATAATGAGCTTCAAGTCTGATATGAATCATATTATATTCCTGTAGATAAGTATTAATATTATTATTAGGTAAGTCTTATTAGACAATGATTAGGAATTAGAGTTTTATTATGAATGGAGTCTTGTTTAGAAATCTATAAATAGGGCATTAGGTATGTAACTTTGGTTATGTTGAATATAATTAAGAGTTGATATACATATCAATTGGGGAGTCGGTTTATCTCACTAATATAAACCATTGGGGGGTTGGTTTATCTCATCAAAATAGACCATTTATCTTGTTAATTGTTCTTTTCATCTCTTTTATCGATCCGGTTCATATCAAATTGGTATCAGAGGTGTTCGATTCTAGGGTTTCCAAAAAAAAAAAAAAAAAAAAAAAAAAAAAAAAAAAAAAAAAAAGAAAAAAAAACTGTTCATCACCGGAATTGCTGTTCATAGCCGGAGTTACTGTTCATCCAGGAAGTAATTAAGAAAGAATGACAGCCAAGAGCTTTGAAGATAGGTTGATTGATATTGCAAAAGATGACAAAAAGGTTTCAATTTGAATGGGAGGAAAGGTTAACACAGTTAGAATCAAAATTGGAGGAAAGTATAACAAGGTTCCAGTCTAAAGTAGAAGATATTATTACACAAGGGCGTCAAGAACTCTCATTGTTGTATGATAAGTTCGACAAAGCAATAGAGGTTGTGGTAAAAGAGAAGAGGAACAAATTGCTACAGGCAATGGAAAAAGAAAAGGAGAATAAAAGACTACAAGTCCAATCATCCAGACTACAACCAAACCAACAATGTTATAAAAGAAGGATTAAAGCAAAGTTATTCTGGAAGAAATTTTTGGTTGCATCGCAGCAAACTTGCAAGCTATGGATCTCATTTGGTAAAATATTTGAAAGATGGAGTTTCCAAGAGTACCCACAAGTTGGCATGAAAGTTTCAAGTGGACCTTATAAGACTGCGTATCTTCTGAAAGAACTCGCAAAACAATTTCATGACTACTACTTGTATTTGGTGTCATCAAGAGTGGTTCAACAAAGAACATGGGATCCGGGAATCAACATATTTCAAAACAACACCTTGAGGACAAGGTGTTTTTAAGGGCGGGAGTATTGATATGAATCATATTATTTTCCTGTAGATAAGTGATGGATCTAAACACCTTGAACTTGTGTTAGATTGATACTTTGAGTTATATCACTAAATATGCGGAATCTACTTAGTAACACTTAGAAGTTTGATTGTGAGTAAGACAGTTGTTTATGAATAAGAACAATGTATGTAAACAAACTATTAGCTCCAATATTATTAATGATAATAATACGAGTGATCTTGATATCACTAGGGTTATACCTTGAAGCTCTAGAAAACGTATATCAAACCTTTAACCTAGGATCTCCTTTTATAGCACAAGGAGTCCTCTTCTACAAGATAAGTATAATGCTAATAGAATAAGATATACACAAGATCTATTCTATATTTATCTAAACACGTTTCCTAACAGTTATCTAATAAGCAGTGGTAATATATGTTCTTGCAGTGGTAATAAGTTTCCACTGCAAGTACAATCTTCTGCAGTTGTAACATCATCACTTAGCCGTGGTAACTGTTAGTATAATTCCCAACAATCCTCCCCTAACTTATGATTAATACATAAATCAATAAGTTTCTTCAAGTATTCAGTAAACATGAGGATACGGGGATTCTTCCAAACACTTATCTTCTTCTTCTTAACTCTTTATCAGCTCTCACACTTTGATCATAAATCCTTTGTAGCAAATCTTCTATGACTTCAGTTCTTTCCCAGCACCTAAGCTTCACTGTTCTCATCACATCCAATACTCCAGCTCTCAATGGATATTCTTTCTCAGCCAGCATAAAGACATCAACTCCATCTTGAGTAGAAAGATGATGCACAGAACTTGAATCATAGAACTTCCATAAGGTTCTTTGATCATGAGCTTCAAATCTCCAATATCTATCACTTGGGTCAGGTTCATATAATCTTCTGAAGTGAACCCATAACTCCTTAGCCTTGACATCAACAAGTTCATCCTTCTTGAACTGATCTTGAACAATCCTCCACAAAGTATCCAAGTCTTCTCTATCACAAGATATAACAATATCTTCAAAATCTCTGCAAATGCTTGTGACACTTACAGTTCTGATGATCTTCCAAGCTACACCAAAACTATCAGAAAAGATCTCCCAACCAACAACTGGATATTTTGCTTGTAGAGGTTCAATATTAAGTACTCAGTCTCTATGAACAACATGTTTGTAACTTGCCCTTCTGTCAACTTGCTAGGACCCTCTTCTGCTTGAGATGATTCATGAGTCTTCAACTTCTTTGCATCTTTTGATCCAAGACTCACTCCAGACCTTTTTGTCTTCATAACTATAGGTTCTTGATCCATTGGAATGAATTTACTATCTTGTCTTTTGATTCTGTAGTAAATACCTTCAATTTGATCATGTGACATTCCTTTGAATTGAGCCATCTCCATATTACCAACATGGCAACAAAAAGTCTTCATCTCAGCAATGATCTGTGCCTTTGTAAGCTTTCATGGCTTCTTTTGACCTTTTCTAACATCCCCAATGATTTCATCAAGAGCCTGCTGATTCTTCATTTGAATGAAATCTTTAAGTTGAGCAGACTTTTGGTCTTCATTCAAGGTTGTATTTGCAATAAGTTCAATGGCCTTCTTCCTGATTATTTGATCATTGTTAATCAAGTAGTCAATCTCTTCTTCTGTAGGCACATAAGTGAACAATGGAGGTTTCTCATGTATGACAGTTGGTGAAACACTTGAAATTGGTTCTGCCATAACAGCTTCAAGTTTATCCAACCTCTTTGCTTCCATAAAACTAGCAACTTCATCTTCCTCTAGCTTTCTCTTTCTTTCATTTTCTGCTGCTTGCTGTTGCTCTGCCAATCTTGCATCAAAATTAATTTGAGCTTGTTCTTTCTTAGAAATCTTTCTTGTATGTTCTTGATCTAAAGCAGTCACAATAGCTTTTCCTTTGAATGATCTTATTCTGGCAGCTTCTTCCTCTGCAGTGGTAATTTCTTGAGTAGCACTGGGAACGTTTTCACTTGCAGTGGTAATTGGTTGATCAGTGGGAACTTGTTCTGCTTCAGCGGAAATTGGTTGAGCAGTTCCAACTATATCATCAAAGTTAAAACCAGCATCAACATCCATATCTTCAAAATCCAATTTTCTCCCCTCAGTCTCAGCTACATCATCTTTTGCTTGAGCATTGTCAGAATCAGTGAGCTCAGCAAACTCTTTTTCAAAATTTGTACTCCTCCCCTTAAACTCTGCATCTGTTTTCCTCCCCTGTTTGGAAGAATCTCCCAAAACTTTAGTAGAACTTGCAGAAAACTCATCCTGAGGTTAAGATGATGAAGATAACACAGCTTTAGCAGGCCTTTTTTTCTTGAGATTCTCAGCTTCATTCTGCAATCTTTGAATCTCAGCCTTCAATTGATTCAGCTCTATGACATGTTGTTCTTTGGTCTGTGCCAGATCTTTCTCCAGAGCTTGAACCTGCTTGACTAATTTGGTACAAATGTCCATCAATTCAGGTAGTTACACATTGCCTTCATCACTTCCAACTGTGTAACCTGTTGGGAGAGGTGAATCATGAGGCATGGATTCAGGCTCTTCCCTAGTTGGACTAGGATTAAGCCTTGAACCACCACTGCTTGTTCTTAAACCAAAGGGTTCAACAACATGCAATGTTGAGATGAGAGAAGTTGGCTGTTTAGACCTTCTCTCATAAGTGTGAGTTATAGCAGGGGTATGGTGAATTGGTGGAACAACAATATTGGGTGTGTTATGGGATACAACTGGGATGGTTGCATCTTCACCCTGTACTTGAGCAATTTTAGCAAGCATTTGAGGAAAAAGTGGATGAACCTCCCCATTCCAATGATCTGAAGCCTTACACATGTTTTGAAAAACTTTTGGCTTAAGACTGGAAGGTTCATAAATTCTATTGTGAGGTTGCAGTTGAAACTCATTTAACTCTGCTTGCTCAAACCTTGGATACATCAAAAATTTATATTGACTCTTTACATTGCCTTTCATATTATTGAAAATAAACTTTGAAAATTTGAAAGTCCTATCAGTTGCCAAACAAACCAAAGGATAAGCCATGGTTGATGCAAATTGTTCATAAGAAGTTTTCTTAGGACTTAGGCAATGTAAAAGAGTGTGAATTAAAAATCTCCAATGGGGACAAAAACATCCTTTTCTGAAAGTAACTTTTTGTTCAGATGTATCATACCCCATTAAAGCAATATTAGTAAAAATTTCTAAATTAGATAATGTGATGATACCCTTGAGATCATCCAATTGGAGAATTCTCCTCATGGATGACTCAGTAACATCAATAGTTACCCCATCCACTGTGGCTCTTAGAGCATCTACAGATTCATGTGTGTCTCCCTGTTCAAGAGTTATGGACTCCACAGTGTTCCAGAACTGTTTGATATGAGAGACATAGATTGTGGGATTAATAGTTAAGGCATACCTTATATGAGTTGTGTTTAGAAAATCCACAATCTGATGAAAAATAGGGCCACTCTTCTCGTTTGACTTTTGTAGGTAGGCCACTTGGTTGTGCTCCTCGACAAATTTTAGAATCGCCATGATATTTGTGAAAAAGAGAATAAAAGTGTTAGTAATCAAGATAAAAAGCAAGCCATATGATGATCAATTTATACTAATAGGGTTTTAGGAGTTTGCGCAATGTGATTTATCTTTAGAAAGAATTATCTTTGTAAAAAGAATAATTTATAATAAGTAAGTAGATAATTCACAAAAGATTTTACCCTATTAATAAGGAAAGACGGTTATTTTTACAACGGCTAGTAAAAAATGGATTACTGACACAACAGTTGTAACGGCTAGTTCATCAGTGGAAAAATTACTCTTGCAGTGGTAACTAATGAACTAGCAGTGGTAAAATTTTCACAACATATCAAAGAGCAGTGGTGAATAAAACATGAAAATTTGCTGCTCTTATCATAGTTTTTAGCAAACTACCAGCTATCAACGGATTTGATATGTCTTTACCAGTAGCCGTTTGCTCTGGACTAGTTGATTCTTATGTGGATTAGACATGGTGAATCAATAACCATTTGTTGTGTGTCTAAGATACACACCTTATAACTCCAATGACTCCAATAATATGGGTTGTATGCTGCAAACCAAAGTAACTTTCAACCTAACCCATAAAGATTAACCCAAAGTAACTTTTTAGCCAAGTTACTATTCACAAAAATATCTTCCAAAAGTCAACCTGATAATAACCAAATTTACTCCTCCAACCTACCAAAACAGGTAAGAGTAAATATTCTTCATTAATTAGAATTCGACCTTGACTTTGCTTATAAAAGGGGGCTCAAAACTTTTATCTCTCATCAACAAACAACCTCAACAACACAAACCCTTAATCAACACAATGAGCTGGTTCCCAATAGTCTACATATCTTCTGATGAGGAAATCAGCTATTCTTCAAACTCAGAGGATCTTTCAACAGGATGGAGTGATTACTTCCCACCAAGTGCAACCACTTCCACAGCATCCAACAAGCCATCCAAAAAGACTGAAGCTTCTCCTGCTCCATCTTTGGAGTTCTATTCTAGTTCTTCCTCTGATGATGATAATGATCCAACCTTTGATCTGTCCAAAGAGCTTCCAAAGGCCCTCACCACAACATTGAAGACTGCCATAAGCAACATGAAGTGGCCTGCTGTTGAGAAGCCTACCCAAGCACCAAGGCCTCCCAAGCAAGTTCTGGGACTTGCTTGTCCAATGAAACAACTCTTTGTTGATGACAAGAGAAAGAAAGCTTCCAAAGGCAAGCATGATTATGAAGGAAAAGGAAAGAAACCTATGGAGTAGGTGTTAGGTTGTAGGTTTATGCCTTTTGTAATGGTTTTCTGTGTTGGTGACAATGTTTTCTGAATGAATATGATGTACTCTCTTTTATGATCAATAAAAGTACTCTTTGTTCTTGCTATTATCACCAATCTTTCCACTGTTGTATGATAATTTCCACTGTGCTCTTGATAACTCTGCATACAAATTAGTAGAAAACCATACATACAATACAAACAATACTAGTACCTAAAAATTATCCTGCAACACTGAAAAGTATTAGACATCAATGATTTATGGATTGAGCATTCCAATACCTGTTACCAAGTATTGAAACCTACCCACATCAAGCCCTTTTGTTAATAAATCAGCATAATTGTCATCAGTATGGATTTTGACAACATTAATAAGCTTTTTCTCAAAACGATCTCTAATAAAGTGATGTCTAATTTCAATATGTTTAGTTTTAGTGTGTTGCACAGGATTTTTAATAATGCATATGATACTACTATTGTCTATATAGATAATGGTGTTCATGAAATTGTACCAATAATCCAACAATTGATTCTGAAGCCAAAGGATCTGAGCACAACAACTAGCAGCTGCAACATATTCTGCTTCAGTGGTTGAAGTAGCAACCATAGTTTGCTTCTTGCACTGCCATGACACCAATCTACATCCAAGAAATTGACATCCTCCAGTAGTTGATCTTCTATCCAAACTTGCACCAGCATAGTCACTATCTGAGTATGTGATCAATTCCATTGGAGAGTCTCTTGGATACTATAATCCTAGATTAGGATAAGTCTTCAAGTACCTAAAAATCTTTTCCACTGCTGACATATGTGATGTCTTTGGAGTCACTTGAAATCTTGCACAAGCACATACAACAAACATAATGTCTGGCCTTGATGAAGTAAGATACATCAAAGAACCAATCATAGATCTGTAAGTGTGAACATCAACATTAGCACCACTAGCATTCTTCAACAATAGGTGAGTGGTCTTGTCAGCAGGGGTATTTGAAGATTTTGCATCAGTGAACTTGAACTTCCTAATGATCTCAGTCACATATTTGTCTTGACTGATAAAGATGCCTTCTTTACTCTGTTGTACTTGCAGCCCCAAAAAGAATGTAAGTTCTCCCATAGAACTCATTTGAAATTCATCTTTCATCAGCTTCTCAAACTCTTTGCACATCTCTTGTTTAGTAGATCCAAAGATAATATCATCAACATATACTTGCACAAGTAGAATATCACCCTTGTCTTTCTTGATGAACAAAGTTTGATCAATCTTGCCTCTATGAAACCCATTATTCAATAAATAAGTAGCTAAGGTTTCATACCACTTCCTTGGAGCCTGATGTAAGCCATAAAGAGCCTTAACCACTTTATACACTTTATTTGGGTGTTGAGGATCTTCAAAGCCTAGAGGTTGAGAGACATATACCTCCTCATCAATAGTTCCATACAGAAAAGCACTCTTAACATCCATTTGATAGAATGTAAAGCCCATAAATGATGCATAGGCTAAAAACAATCTAATAGCCTCAATCCTTGCAACAGGAGCAAACACTTCTTCATAATCAATACCCTCCTCTTGAGTGTATCCTTGAGCAACCAATCTAGCTTTGTTCCTGATTACAATACCTCTTTCATCTTTCTTGTTTCTGAAAACCCATTTAGTACCAATGACCTTCATACCATCAGGCAAGTCACAAAGAACCTAAACCTTTTGAAGTTTAAACTGCAGCAACTCTTCTTGCATAGCTTCAACCTAGCTAGATTCTCCTAGAGCCATATACACATTCTTAGGCTCCACCTGTGAGAGAAAACAGAAAAACAAACACTCATTCTTCTTACTATGTTTCTTGGACTCATACACTTCACTTATGAACCCATGAATATCATCATTCTTTGTCTGTCTTCTAGTCTTCACACCTGATTGAAGTTCACCAATAACATTATCAAGTGGATGCACTTTGTGAATTGAAGACTGTGATGTGCTAGGAATATCATATGTTGTAGGCATGTTTGAGATCTCTACATCATCACTTGGTGATTCCTGAGAAGTATGTTCCACATTTGGGCTGACAGTGGAAACTTCTGGTGTAGCAGTGGGAATGGAGTTACCACTGCTAGTAGGAATATCTTTATTTACATCAAAATTCACACCATTTGCATCACTTGTCTTTTCAGAATTATCAATAAAGTCCCAAAGTGGCATAACAATTTGATCTTCATCATCTTTACAAGCTTCATCTTCATCAATGAATTCTTCTGAATCTTCAAGATCTTTGTCTCCAGTGCTTGAAGTGAGAGGTACATAATTCATTGTATTGGATAATGTTTCAAGATCAAATAGCCAATCTGGTCCTGAACCTGCCATGTTTGCTTTATTTTCAAGAAACTGAACATGCAAGTTCTCTTCAATCTTCTTTGTTCTTAAGTTATAGACTCTAAAAGCCTTGCTAACCATAGAGTATCCAACAAAGAAGCCTTCATCAAACTTTTCTTCAAATTTACCCAGATGATCAATGGTATTGAGAATGGTAACATGACACCCAAATGGCCTCATAAACTCCAAAGTAGGAGGTCTTCCTCTGAACAACTCATAAGGTGTCTTGTTCTTTGTGTTGACCACTAAAACCCTGTTCTGTATGTAACAAGCAGTGTTAACTGCTTCAGCCCAAAAAGTCACTGGAAGCTTTGAATCAGCTAACATGGTTCTAGCAGCCTCAATTAGTGTTCTGTTTCTTCTTTCTGCAACTCCATTTTGTTGAGGAGTTCTTGCAACACTAAATTATCTTTTAATACCTTTGTCTCTACAGAAATCATCCATAACTTTATTCTTGAACTCTGTCCCATTGTCACACCTGATGATCTTGATTTTCTTTTCATATTGATTTTCAACTTCAGTGATGAATGTCTTAAGGATGCTAGTGGTTTCATCCTTGGTTCTTAAAAAGAAAACCCATGTGAATCTACTAAAATCATCAGTCACAACAAGACAATACTTCTTCAAATTTATGCTGTTCACAGAAGTAGGACCAAACAAGTCCATATGCAGCATAAAGAGTGGATGATCAATAGAATTGAATGCTTTGGTCTTGCATGAAGCTCTGTGTTGCTTTCCTTTGAGACATGCAACACAAGTTTGGTCATTTTCAAATCTTTTCTCTGGTAGACCTCTGACAAGTCCATCTTTCACAATCTTGTTGATGGTCTTGAAGTTGACATGACCAAGTCTTCTATGCCAAAGCATTGATTCATCCAAAGTGGATTTAGCAAGCAAGCAAGTAACATCATTATTAGCCACTATGTTCTTCATGTCAATGCTATACAGATTACCTTTTCTACGGATTTTAAGCAAAATGTCACTATCATCAGGAAGCTTATAATCCTTAGATAAGATATAGCATTCATCTTCTGTGAATAGAACTCTATGCTTCTTGTCACACATTTGTGACACACTAAAGAGGTTGTACTTGAGTTCTTTCACATACTGCACATCTTCAAAATCAATGTT
Organism: Artemisia argyi; assembly: GCA_030686995.1. NCBI lineage: Eukaryota > Viridiplantae > Streptophyta > Magnoliopsida > Asterales > Asteraceae > Artemisia > Artemisia argyi. The sequence goes on from CM060677.1 coordinate 204,265,612, forward strand.
TCCAGCCTTGATTGTTCCTTTGCCAGAAACTTTGCCACCAATTCCTCCTCCAAAGCTGACAAATTGTCCATCATAAGGTTGAAAGTCTGAAAGATAGGACTTATTGCCAGTCATGTGCCTGGAACATCCACTGTCTGAGTATCCTTGATCATTTGTAGTCTTTGAATGTTCCTACACACAAAATAAAGGAATTAGTTCCTTTTGGGGACCCAAGCCACAAATGACTTGGATCTGTCTCGTGTATCAATATAATTATATCTATCAAAGGTCATTGATACACCATTGGGATTGTTTGAGGTGATGGTTCCTTTTGGTTTCCATTCCCAACGTACTGAGGCCTTAACAGCACTTCCCATATTTACCCTTTTCTTGTTAACAGACCCACCAGTGGTAACCTTTGGCCTTGCAGTGGTAACTGCTGGCTTAGCAATGGAAATTGCTTGTTTTGAAACTTTGGGTACCCACTTCTGATTATTGTTAACTTTCTTTTCAAAATTGGTCTTTTTCCCTGGTTGAGTAGATTTAACAAAAGTAGTAACAGGGGGCTTAGGGTAAACTCTGTTTTTATTTCTGGCAGTGGCAACTGCTGGTCTACAAGTGGAAATTGGTTTAATGCCAGAATGAAGCAAAACAGACATGGGAATCATCTTGCTAAGTGGATTTGGGTGAGTTAAGTTATTAGCGTTTTGTTCATTCACCCTAGTATTCCCAAACACTTCCCTTCTTCCCAAGTAGTAGGTACAGCTATAAGATAAATGGTCAAAGCTACCACATATATGACAGGGTTTGTTATTGAACACAAAATCACTACCAAATTGCCTAGATTTAACATGATTCCAACTCCTCATATTACCCCTAGGAGTTGGTGACCTACTTCTGTACATGTAACACCCCCAAAATTTGATACAGCGGAAGACTCAACAAGCTTTCAGGGTGCTACGTGGATTGGTATCCATTCAAAGTCATGAAAGAACGAGATAAATTAAACATAAGAAAAACACAACCAAAACGGGTTTTAAAGTTTACATTTATCCCAAGAATTATCCAAAGTAAGGCCCAAAAGAAATAAACATAGGTCCACAATAGTTTATCAGAGTTTTAGAAAAATAGATCCATAACCGGTGCCATTGCCAAGCCTCCAATCCCAAGCATCCATAGAGCATCACTTAATTTCCTGAGAAAACGTGCTAAAAGTTAGCTTTCGCTGGTGAGATCATAGGTTTAAATTCATAACTCGATATAGTGGACATATACGCAAAACGCTTGCTAGCTAGACTAGGCCTCAATCATCCAACCAAAATAATCCAACCAATATAATCCAACCAAATCAAACCATCCCTATAAGTGCACGCTATAGCTCAAATCAATCCAATCAATAGCTTACCTAGCTCAAGTCTAGGCCTCGCTCTATAATCAATCCAATAGCTTACCTAGTTCGGGACTAGGCCTCGCTCAACAACCAATCAATAGCTTACCTAGTTCGGGACTAGGCCTCGCTCAACAACTAATCAATAGCTTACCTAGTTCGGGACTAGGCCTCGCTCATTAACCAAATCAATAGCTTACCTAGTTCGGGACTAGGCCTCGCTTGATCCTACCTAGTTCTATAAGCATAGCAAGTTTTAAATAAACAAAGCGATAATAGTCCACATAAAACATTTGCACGTTTCTCACCCCAAGTATTGAAAACAAAGTTCAAGAGTAAAAGTGGGGCTATGACTCACCTCAAGTCCAGAAAATCCTCAAAAGAAATCGATAGAAGAAAGGCGTAAGCAAACTCAAGCAACTCACGTAACGGCAACTACAGACTCGGCACTTCCTAACAATATCAAACTCGTTCAGAAATCATTTCCTCAAAAATCAAATATTCCCATTCCCGAACGTATTCCATTTTTCTTTCCAAAAATATCCATTTCTCGAATTATCTTCATATTAATTTGAAATTCGACGTTTGGTATCCATATGTGTGAAGGTTCGACTCAACTCAAACCAAAAAGCCACAACGAACGAAATAATAAACCATCTATAAGTCTAATATTAGCCCAACATATTGATTAAATAAATCATCGAAGCTTATCAAATCCGTCGATTTGGTAATCCCCCATATTTATTTACGTAATATATCGTTCCAAAATTATACCCAACCTAAAGCACATAGCACAAAGAATTCTATTTGGTATATATCGTAGTCTAATAAATTCTCTATATATATCGTCAAATCGGCCAAATTCCACGAGATACATAGTAATTTATTATCCTAAAACATATACCTCATCCTATGGGCGTCGTGGGATACGATGCCCAATTAATATACTCATTTTATATCGTCAAATAACTCGATCTAATCCGTCGATTAAATAAGTCACTTGATATATAAAATGTTTATATTAATCGTCATATATCCGTGACAACACAAAAGTCACAATATAAAGCCCACTTGGACTTTAAATAACCACAATTCGTATAACTCGATAAATTTTTATAAATTTATAAAAGTCGTCGTGTTTTTATTTATTACTCACCCGATATATTAGTTCTCGACAATATTTATAGTTATTATTTATAATGATACTTCGACATTTATTGCACTATTTGCATAGTATAATAACTATCGTTATATTATTATAACGTTTACTCGTGATCGTTTTATTACTAATATACGCATTTATATATATATAATGATACTTCGACATTTATTGCACTATTTGCATAGTATAATAACTATCGTTATATTATTATAACGTTTACTCATGATCGTTTTATTACTAATATATATATATATATATATATATATATATATATATATATATATATATATATATATATATATATACTAGCTTCAAAACCCGCCCGATGGGCGGGCTAGCTCTATTACTTTTCAATTAATAGTATATTAATAAAAAAAACATCAAAATACCATAGAAAATGTTTAAAAAAAATAAAAAGAAAATAAAAAGAAAAAAAAAACCTATGATTTGTGAAGAACTTCTTTATAGAAAATGTTGGTTACAGAGTTTGTGTAGTTGCCGTCTTTGTCACAACACAACATTAAACCTTTCTTGCTTTTTACTCTTGAAATGCCAACGTAAAGTTGTCCGTGTGAAAAAAATAGGTCGTTCAAAATAGGGTTCAACCTTAGACAAAGTTTGGCCTTGATTTTGTTTATTGTCATGACAGAACAAACGAAAACTGGGATTGTCTCATATTAAGTTGAAAATGCATCTTCTTGTCGGATAATAATTATTCTAGGTATAGCGCAAAGATCGCCCAATTTACCATCTAATATAATCTTTGCCTCAATGTTATTGATTCTCATCTGGTTCCATTACACAATCCACCTCTTTGATCATTGTTGGCAACCGGCCCGATGAGCAGGCTACTTTCACATACTGCTGCGTGGTCTAGCTAGCTTGATAATGGAAAATAGGCCGATAAAAATTGCTTATTCTTTTTTTTTAAAAGAAGCAGTATTGTAGTAACTTATTCAAAATATCTTTAGTTCACCAACAAAATTTACATTAGCAATACAATACAGAGACAATTAATTTTAATAAGAAATCCCAAACAGCTATTTTAGTACATAGTTCCAAGCTCAGAAAAGTTTTTTTGAAAAGCCCAAGCTCGGAAAAGTTAATTCATATTTATTCGTAAATTCATTAATTGGTTTGTTGACAATCTTTGTTTCAAGTGCTTGAAAATATCAAGTCCTATGTATCTACTATCTAGAGCAACCCAATAAATACATTAATTCATATAAATACAATCAAGGTTAATGTAATTTAATTTAACATAAGATATTTTTTGTTCTCAAACTCAGACTTAAACTAACACATTAGCGATTTAGAAAATTCAACGTGGATTGCCTAGTACACAATATACTGTATAAATACAACAAACAAAACTTAAACTCAATAGCTCCTAATGTCACTATGAACTCTTGAACTTATTCACTTATTTGACATCACATGCTCAATAGCTTCTACTTCCATATGCAGAATGAAGACAAGCTAGTCAATTTCTAAAAAAAAAAAAAAAAAAAAAAAAAAAAAAACAGTTGGTCATGCACCTCAAAAACCATTGTGACACGCCAACTATTTTGGAAGCTGGACACCTTTAAAGTATTGAAAACTTGTCGCCCATAATTGGTTAAGAGTGATAAAAATACATAGCATTATTCTTTATCGGTCCTAAAATGCCTAAAAGAAGATGTTCTCTTTTGCTAACATATACACCACCATCATATGAACTCTTCATGCAACCACTCCACCTATAATGAAATAAAAAGCATGGTAAGTTAAAAAAAATTGTGTCATACCGGTTCATAAGGATAAATTATAAAACACCTTAAAAGAAAAAAGAAAGAAAAAATGTGAGATGGGTCACCAGAAATGTCTTTTAAAACCTTGTAAATCATTCTTTCTATAAGTTAACCCACACTGATCCATTTCCTTAATCTATACTACAAATTGGGATGTTTATCTTTGGTTGGGCACTTGATATGGGATCTGTGTTTAAGCGTGACCACTATTATGTGAAATAAATCCTAATTGGCCCATTTGACCAGCAGTATTGCATTAGCCTACACAAAATGTTACCCATTTTGACCCAACCCGTTGTGACCCATTGCCCAATTCCAAATTAGCTTATCACTTTAAAAAGATCAATACAACGTAATGCTAAAATAAGATTAGTTCCAAACTTAATTTATCCATTACATATATCGAGATCATCTACTCAATTCTTATTTAAGACTAATACCAATAATCAGTTATGATTGTACAATGCTATGATGATAGAATTTATACTTGTACCTCATACTAAACATGAGAATGCAAAATGCAAAGAACCTAACTTGCAGCAAGTAGATAACCGAGATTCTCAACTACAAAATGAACCCATATATGCAAAATGCAAAGAACCTAACTTTCAGCACATGCCAATATAAATATTTGATTATTTCTATATTACTATAGGGAAAGGAAAAGAAACCTGAAAGGGTTAAGTACTGTGAGAGATAAAGTCCCAGAGATGCACACCACAAGAACCTGCCGATACAACCACAGATGCGAAATCAATGAACTTCACATAAAGACTCGTAGTTACACTTACTGGTACTGAATTTGACAGATATAAGATATTCACTACCCACCTCTACAATATTATGATGATTAACAAAACTAATTAAGCAAATGAAATTGTAACTATCAAAGCCATAGAAAATGTGTATAGAACATGACGCAAAAAACTTGTTCGTCTAACCTTGAGAGTCAAAGTATGAAAAACCCTGAATATAACTTATTGCTGAAACCTTTTTCGTGCATCTGTTATTACCTAACAGATAACTAAGTGAAAAATCCAAACACCTCCTGAAGACCATTATATCCAAACCTGGCCCAAATGAACTACCATACAAGTTTAGCCCAGTAAGAAAAAAATCATCTCCAGTAAATGGGAATGTTTGGATTGCATATTATTAGCACACACTTGCAACTTATAAGCCCCTTTGAAATTAAAATTGTGAGTATTTTATTCAAAATTCTATCTAGAAAAGCCAGTAATCTATTTAAAAGAAGCCAATAATCTCTTTAAATATGCAATTCCAAACACCCTTCAGATAAGTAGAAAAGGAACATATTTATCCAAACACAAACCACTTTACTAATCAAACTATTCAAGTTTTGTTAAGTTAAATGAGACTAACTTGAATTGCAGAAGGAAGCAATCTTTTGAATGTATGCGCAAACCAAGATTTACCCGGTCATATTTCCAAGCTGCCTTACATACCCCAAGTCTTATCGCTTTTAATGTGTTTCAGTTATCTCAGAATTAAGCCAGAAGCAACGTTACTTTTACCCCTACGAATTTAAAAAGAGCCAATTATGCACTTAAAACATTTATCCAAACAAAAGTATGTGCAAGGAGAAATCAAACCGAAACATCATTCCAAAGAGAACTGTAAACCGAGCTGAAAATATGCTGACAACTCCCTCTTATGTAAGCCATGATAATCAAGACGTTGCATCATAAAAAAAACCCATCATTGCCATCGCCTGTAAGGGATAAAAATATATAATGTTAAGAAAGAAATTTAAATTTTCAATTAGTATCAGGTAAAAAATTATTCTTAGTACCTGACCGAAGTTTGAATTCTTTCTCAACTATGAAAGAACTAATATGTAGCACAAAACCAAACCTGGCAATTGCTAGGAAAAAACTTGGTCTAATTGTGCCCGCATATGTGGTTTAGGGTACCTCAATTCCTTCATGGTAAATATCAAAATCGATCAATATCTATAAGCAAAATAATAATCATAATCAAAATCGCATCAGGATATTGATGAGGTGTTTAAGCAACACTTTTATAAAATGAAATTCATGACATTTGAACTCATTCCAGGAATATAGGAGATTAATAGCTTACTTGGATTGACAGGAAAATAAGAAATAAGAGGTCTATATGCTCATTGAGATGGGGATATTGATTTTTCCTTTTCCACCCCAATAGATTCAGATATCCAAAGTAGCACCAACATTTATAGTATAGTTTTTAACAACCACTTTCCCAGCCGACCTGCTTCATCACTAATGTCAAAATCCTTTTCAACCAACACACCCTGCCAGAGTAACAACCAATTAGTTATATTAACATAGTAGATATGTCAAGTTTGAAAACAACAACTGATCTTTCGATAATACATATATACAAAAACACTCACCTGGATGTAGATATTGAGTACACGTATCCTAAGGCTGATGTATTCTCCACCTTTATTAAACTTTATCTCCACAAAGTGAAGGCTTACATTGTAGTTTCCATTACGCATACACAAAACATAATATGTCAAAGATAATGCTGATGCCCGTGCACTTGTGTACAATTCAGATCTGTTCACTGGTGAAGCACTTCTCATGATATAACCATAATATTCCTGTAAAACTATAAAGTGAAACTTATGTGTCGTCTAGTATAGATATTAGCCCCACGGATTTCTGCAAAAACATATTATGTAACGGAAAATAAGTACAAATTTGATAATCATTTTAAAATGTAAATTAGTAATGCATAGTAATGATACCTTTTCAAAGAGATTTGAGCATCCTTGGTTGCCTACAAACTCCACCTTTTTCCAGTCAATACCTTCCGATTCATATTCCTAATAAAGAAATAATTGTGATCAATGTGTAAAACTTAAAGAAGAATAAGAGACGTGACACTCACCTAAGATATGACACTCAACTCTTGTTCAGGCTTAAATAGATGTTGAACAAAATGTTGTTGCAACCTCTCATTAGCATAGTTTATCAACATTTATTCAAAGCTATTTTTCTGTAAAAAAAACATTCAATAATGACATGGCATTATTAATCAACCGAAAATATAGTTAGCTCAAGGTTTATAAAGTTTCACCGAATTGAGTGGTCGTAATTATATACCTGGTCAATGATGATATAACCACCAACATTTGGTTGTATAGTGCCATCTTCGAGTATTCCACCCTCACCTACCACAACAACCTCATCCCGTCCCATCATGTAAACATAATTCTTCGTACCTTAAACTAACATAGATGATATAAGTTATAAGACAAATATACTGTATGTAAAACATGTCTTAACACTCCAAGTGTGATCATTGTTTAATGTTTATTTCAGATGCGGCAAAGACTCTTTTTTGTCTTCAGTTTGTGAAAATAGTTTACTTAAACCTGAGACTCGAGCTTTACCAATATAGACCTGTATCAATCTTGAAGTTAACAGAGCCAGAACTCAAAAAGTCAGAAGTTGCCTTTTTACAATTGGAGTTTGACTAAAATTTAGTTACTTTTGGACCTGATGATTCCCTCGTTAAGCTCACATTATTTCTCGATTTCAGTCTATCCACTCTACAAATGGCAAACGGCATCGAAATGTTTGATGTGAAATACTTTTATCGAACTAATTTCGCAACAAAAACCAAAACCACAAACCTTATAAAGTGCTTATAAGCTTTTTAAAAAACAAAGATGTCTAAGCCGCAAAAATAGGTAAATCCAAACACCACCTTCCATTAACCATTAAACAACACTATAGTAAATCAATGAGACTGTTAGGCAGATCATGCAATTCAGTTCAGATATACTATATGATGAAATTTCTTTAATGCAAAGCTATGAACTTTGTAACAGAAAACTTTGTCATAAGAACATCTATGTAGCGACTCACAATAAAAAAAAAACTATGATCCAAACTAATGAAATTTTCATAAAATCCAGCCACTAAATAAACTAATTTCAAAATTAGAAACTTGATTCACCAAACACGCGAAAACAACATGCAACACCAATTTAGCGCTAACAAATACTAAGACCCCTAAAATTATCAACTAATAAAAACCCAATACAATATTTAAAAAGTTGATCTGAAAATTATGATGTATACAAATATATCAAAGAGCATACCTACAACTTGAACCCCTGACAATCACAATTTGAATCCCAATTTGTCTATGTTCATCATGGCCTTGGCAAAATTTTGATAATCAAATTCATGGTCCTACAAAGATAAACAATCAAACCCACGAAATCTACCTACGACGGAAATTAAGATTAATTGCAACATTAACCTAACATAGCATCAAAAGAAACTATTATATTATATGTTTAAAATTGAAAAGATGTACCTGGTTGATCGAAATTTTGGGATATAATTGGGGATACTTAACAGGGTTTTGAAATCAATAGAAGATTTAATTGGGATAATAATAAGCATTTCAAATCATCCTAAATTTCATTCAAAAATTATTGCCGTAGGTTTTTTTTGTGTTTTGTGTGAATCATTTAGAGCACAATTTGTAGGTTTGTTTTTAAAATATGAATTAAAGGGATTGCTTCGTTATTTAAAGGGATTTTTGTTTTGAATTATGCTAAACAGGTTTGTGTCCCTATTTTTTCTCCGAATTCTGGTTTCAAAAATTTTTGGAAAATGTTTCTATTAGTAGTGATGTTTCCACGTGTAGTTTTCTAGGAATTTTGGGAGAGTTTTTGCTTCTAAAAATAGTAATCACACTTGTGCTATATATAGGGATATATATATATATATATATATATATATATATATATATATATATATATATATATATATATATATATATATATATATATATATATATATATATATATATATGTGTGTGTGTGTGTGTGTGTGTGGGTGTGTGTGTGTGTGTGTACGTTTATCACGTCTATATACGTATATAAACGATTATATTATCAATAATATTATTACGAGTATTGTTTTTAATGTTTGATTTTTAAATATTTATCGAGTCATAGAATTTGGTCACATGTCCGAGTCATCACTCTCGGCTTATAGTCCAAGTCCAAAAATAATAATCAAGCCAAAGTAAATAAATCAACTCCGTCCAAACAATCCCATATCCACGTGCTACAACATGAGGGTCCGACTACGGCACCCAACTAACCTATCTCCGTCATCTAATTGACCGTCTCACAATTGGTCCCAAATCCACATTTGTCAACACATCTCCAACATATCTCATAAAATCCAAACATACCACTTCAAGCTCAAAAAGTAATCCATGGTCAAGAATAACAACCACGACAACAACAATAATTCGACAAGTATAAATAACAACCGAAAACATAATCACTTACGGGTTGATTTACCAAGTCAACCCGGGTCAATATTACACCAGAAACAAAGAACGTGGGTCTCACCCGAGACCACTAGGTCTCGGCTTGCTCTAGTTCGAGCCAAACCGACCCAAACAACCCCTTTGGGGTGTCGGCCAAAGATTCAAACGACCACATGGGTCAACCAAACATAACCAAGAATTAACCAAACATCAAAAACAATATCCAAACATCCCAAATCGAGCACCAAGATCATGAATCATCACATATCAATAACCAAATCCGAAAAATGTACAAACCGAGAGTACAAGCTCTCGGGTACACATCGACCCATCAAGAAAAACAACAACCCGGATACCAAACTCGATTTAGATCACGTTTTATCAAAAACCCACTTGAGTTTCATGTGTTTAACCATAGATCCGAAAAAGAGATAAATAAATCCGTGACCCTTGGTCACATTTTCTCCAAAATACGAGTTGAAAACTCGTCTCACCTTCGATTCCAAGACCAAATCGTGAAGAAACCTCAAAAACAATAAGGATGATGATGATTCTTGTGATAAAACGAGGTGAAATGGTGAGATTTAGGGCGCGTGTGATAGTAGATCAAGAAGGAAATGTGATGGGGAGTTGATTGGTGGTGGTGTTGATGGTGGTGGAGCGGCGGTGTGGTGGTGGCAGCCGGATGGAGGGGGCGGCTAGGGTTAGGAGATGGGGATGAAGTATATTGAGAGAGAGAGAGAGAGAGTGAAATTGGTGAGGGTGTTGTATGTTTGTGTGAGGCCAAAACCACATGGAAGATTTTTGTATTAACCCTCAAAAAAAAAAAAAAAAAAAAAAAAAAAAAAAAAACAAATTTTTATATTTATAATAATGGTATTATTATTAAGGTGGGTGAGGTAACCCGGTGTAAAATACACGGACCAAAACCCGAAACTTTAAATAACCAATCAACTTTCTCAAACCGAACTCGTTCCAAAATAATCAAAACCACGCGATACGTTCCAAAAATATAATTATCCTAACCAATATTAAAATAAATAAAATTGTTAGGTTGTCCTAGTGCCGGAGTCAATGTAGTGCCAAAATAATGATCTCAAAAATAAATCATCACGAATGAACTAAACCAAACCATAAATAATTAATCGAATCCCATAAATAATGTACGATCAAAATCACATTCCAACGTTCATAAACTATCTCGTCGCAATAAACTATTCAAATAATCCAAAATTAAAATTTTTAAACGTAATGCGGGCTTTAAAATGGCTCCCTAATTTGCTAGTTGTCACATCCTCCCAGCCTCAGAAGAAACCCGTCCCGGTTTTCTCTCGGAACAACCCATCTACGAAGTAAAAAGCTTCGGATATCTCTTGCGAAACTCATCCTCACGTTCCCACGTGAATTCCGGTCCATGCCGCGAATTCCAACGAACTTTGATGAGCGGAATACGACTTCTCTTAAGTCGTTTAATCTCTCTATCCAGTATTTCAATCGGCTCTTCCACAAAATTCAAACTTTCATCCACACGAATATCCTTAATTGGTATAATTGGCGTTTCCTCCGAAAGGCACCTCTTCAAATTGCTAACATGAAACACATCATGAACTTTATTCAATTCCGGTGGTAATTCCAATCGATAAGCCACGGGTCCAATTCTTTCCAAAATAAGAAATGGTCCAATGTAGCGGGGATTAAGTTTCCCACGTTTCCCAAAACGTATCACACCCTTCCAAGGTGAGACTTTCAGCATCACTTTGTTTCCAACCTGGAATTCTAGGGGTTTACGTCTCTGATCGGCGTAACTTTTTTGCCTATCTCTAGCTGCTTGCAATCGATCTCGAATTTGCGTTACTTTCTCAGTAGTTTCCAACATAAGTTCAGGGCCTGTGAGTTGGCTATCTCCAACTTCTGCCCAACCAATAGGCGAACGACATTTACGACCATATAAAGCTTCAAATGGTGCAGCTTTAAGACTTGTGTGGTAGCTATTGTTGTAGGAGAACTCCGCAAGGGGTAGATATTTCTCCCAGCCTTTATCGAAGTCTATTATGCATGCACGAAGCATATCCTCCAAAGTCTGAATAGTTCTCTCACTTTGACCATCGGTTTGGAGGTGATATGCAGTACTCATATCAAGTCTCGTCCCCAAAGCGGTTTGAAGTGATCGCCACAACGCTGACGTAAAGCGGCTGTCGCGGTCAGAAATAATCGATATCGGAACTCCATGACGAGAAACAATCTCCTTCACATACAACTTCGCAAGTTTGTCAACACTATCATCTTCACTAATCGCCAGGAAATGAGCAGACTTAGTCAATCGATCCACAATTACCCAGATAGCGTCACAACCGCTAGCTGTCCTTGGTAATTTGGTAATAAAGTCCATTGTAATCCGCTCCCACTTCCAAACCGGGAGTTCTGGCTGCGTCAATAATCCTGACGGTCTTTGATGTTCTGCCTTAACCTTAGAGCAAGTCAAACACTTACTAACGTACAACGCTATATCTGCCTTCATATTTGGCCACCAATATAACTTTTTCAAATCCTGGTACATCTTGTCAGACCCAGGATGAATAGAGTATCTTGACTTATGCGACTCATGCATAATCAACTCTCGAATTCCTCCATACAAAGGTACCCAACTTCGCTCTCTAAAACATAATACTTCATCAGAACGGTTAACAAATCCCTTCTCATTTTCTGCCATCCCAAATATATTCTCAGCAGGTCGATTTTCTGCTTTCAACGCTTCCGTTTGAGCTTCTAATATTTGAGACGGTAATGGCGATACGATAGTCGTTCCTAATGACCTAACTCGTAATGGTGGAGTTCTCTCCTTTCAACTAAGAGCATCAGCAACGAAGTTTGTTTTACCAGGATGGTATCGAATTTCACAATCGTGTTCGCTTAGCAACTCAATCCAACGTCGTTGTCTCATGTTGAGCTCTTTTTGGTTCAAAATGTGTTGCAGACTTTTGTGGTCAGTAAACACTACACACTTGGTTCCATACAAGTAATGTCTCCATATCCTCAAAGCAAAAACCACAGCACCTAGCTCCAAATCATGGGTGGTGTAGTTCTTCTCGTGCTTCTTGAGCTGTCGGGAAGCATAAGCTATCACTTTCTCTCGTTGCATTAACACAGCTCCCATACCTTTATGAGAAGCGTCACAATAGACGACGAAGTCCTCGTTACCTTCAGGTAACGCTAAGATAGGAGCACTACACAACATCTCCTTAAGTAACTGAAATGCTTCCTCTTCCTTATCTCCCCATTCATATTTAACACTCTTTTGAGTCAATTTGGTCAACAGTTTTGCTATCTTCGAAAATCCCTCAATGAATCTTCGGTAATAACCGGCTAAACCCAAAAATTGACGAACTTCTGCTGGGGTCGTAGGTGCAGCCCAATCTTTAATCGCTTCAATCTTAGCAGGATCTACATGAACTCCTTGTCTATCAATCACATGACCCAGAAATTGTACCGTCGGAATCCAAAATTCACATTTAGAAAACTTAGCATACAGTTTCTCCTTCCTGAGCAATTCTAAGATAAGTCTTAGATGCTCCTCATGCTCCTTCTCATTCTTCGAATAAATTAGAATGTCATCGATGAACACAATCACAAACTTATCTAAGTAAGGCTTACACACCCGATTCATGAGGTCCATGAATACCGCCGGTGCGTTGGTCAACCCAAACGGCATCACCTGAAACTCGTAATGCCCGTAACAGGTTCTGAAAGCCGTTTTCGGAATATCTTCCTCACGAACTCGAAGCTGATGATATCCCGATCTCAAATCGATCTTCGAATACACACTCGATCCTTGAAGTTGATCGAACAAATCATCAATCCTCGGTAACGGGTATCTATTCTTCACCGTTAACTTGTTCAACTCTCGATAATCAATACACATGCGAAACGATCCATCCTTCTTCTTCTCAAATAAGACAGGGGCTCCCCAAGGCAAAGAACTTGGTCTTATAAACCCCTTTTCAGCTATCTCCGCTAATTGCTTCGACAACTCTTCCAATTCAGTAGGTGCAAGACGATAAGGTGCTCGTGCCACGGGTGCAGCACCAGGTATCAACTCAATCTGAAACTCTACTTGTCTAGTAGGCGTAATTCCCGGCAATTCATCAGGAAACACATCCGAAAAATCACGAACTATAGGTACATCTCCAATGCACCTTTCCTTCCTCTCCTTCCCTGCTTTCTCAGATATTTGAGCTAAGAAAAGATAACATCCTTTTTCCATTAGCTTCGGCAATTTAGTGCAAGATATGACCGCTAATCTAGATGGGCCTCTCAAATCCTTTCTATCTCCTGGTATGTTTAGAATCTCCTTGCCGTAAGGCACACGCACGATCTTCTCATCGCAAAGTATATGAACACGATACTTCGACAACCAATCCATACCAATAATGACATCAAAACTTCCTAACGTGACGGGTAGAAGATCTATGTTGAAAGGACGATTCAGAAAGTTTAACGTGCAACCGCGAATGATAGTCCTAATCCTCTTTATATTCCCATTAGCTAACTCTACATCATAACCAATTCCTAAAGCCATCGGGGGTTTCTCTAGCAAGGGTGCAAACTTAGTGGACACAAAACTCTTATCGGCACCAGTATCAAATAGTATGGAAGCATAACGATTATTGAGAAGGAATGTACCAGTAACGACGTTCGGGTCTTCTTCTCTCTCGTTCCCAAGTGCATACACTCTTCCATGAGCAGCTCCAGCTTCCACATGTTGGTCCCTATTATCTTGTCGTCCACGGTTTCCTCCAGCTCCACGGTTTCCATTATTGTACCCATTACCACCCGATCCTTGATTTCCTCGGTTCCACGATTCCCTACACTCATTCCTATAATGTCCCTTCTTTCCACATCCATAGCAAGTAACATTTGCCTTACTCATAGTTTCAGGAGTAGCTTGAACCATAGCAAGTGGTCAAGCTCTACAATCCTTAGCTATGTGTCCCATCCTAGAGCAATTCTTGCACATCACAGTACATCGTCCAGAATGATGCTTGTAGCACCGGTTACACTTGGGTGCATCTCCATTGTAGTTCTTCTTGTCTCCATCTCCCATAGCATAAGCTCTAGTAGTTGTTTGTCGCTTGTTTTGATGATCATTACCCTTAGAGTGATTATCCCTCTTCCTCTTTCCATTCTTATCTTTCTCAGCTTCTTCCAATGCCAACGAGTCCATCAATTGTTGAGCAATAGTGATAGCCTCATGAATGTTTGCAAGCTTAGCAGAAATCACATCGTTCCTTGTAGCTACCGGCAACCCATCGGTATACCTCTCAATCCTTTGAGTCTCAGTCCTAACCATATCGGGACAAAGCAAGGCTAACTCTCGATAACGGCGATTGTAAGTTGCCATATCGGTACCTTTCACCTTATGGTTCCAGAACTCAATCTCCAGCTTCTTAATCTCATTCCTTGGGCAGTAAGTCTGAATCAGCAAAGACTTAAATTGCTCCCAAGTCATAGCATAAGCCACATCACTCCTAACCGAGTTACGGTAATTGTTCCACCAAGTTAAAGCTTCATCCTTGAAAGTAAAAGAAGCAAACTTTACCTTCGCATTCTCCGCACAACCACTGACATTAAACACTGACTCAGTCTTCTCTATCCACCTGACCAAGTAGACCACTCCTTCGGTTCCACCAAACTCAATGGGTCCACAAATTTTAAACTCCTTGTAGTTACATCCATTAGAACGAACAGGTGGAAATGTTCCAGCAGAATTGTTGGAATGATTTGACTCAGCTAGTAGCTCAGCAACTCATTGCTCCACAAGTTGATTGATCATTGCTTGATCCACAATAGGTGCATTAAGTGGAACATGATCATTGTCTCCTTGAACATCAACATTTTGATTCCTGTTATTGCGGTTGGTAGTGTCCAGGTTGTCAGGAGTAGGGGTCTCAATATTTCGAGTAGGACGGCGTCCTCGACGACCAGGGGTAGTCGTTGCAGGACCAGTTCTGGTAGCTCTAACAGGGTTTCGTCGTGGGGCAATTAATCGAAGTCACAATACAAGGTTCGTAAGTCTCCAATAACACGTACCATAACGTCTAACAAGAAGCTGATTGGTGAAAGTCGAAATACGAACATAATACCAATACAATATCAGTCACGCAAATAGGAACACAATTCTCCATGTATGCCAAAAACCGTAGAATATCATACGAAATCACCATCGTCCATACATGTAGCGGTCGATACTTCGATCCAAAATACCAAAAGACATAATAAATACTAATCGTTCCATACGAGACGAACATACAATCCGAATAACATGACTTAAGGGATAGAATAACCAGCTCTCCTAACCAAGCACTCCTTGGCTTAGGAAGCAACATAACAAGAACACAAATCCAATCGATCTAGCCATGATGCTGGTGTAGACTCCTCAACTCCTGCCTCAAGCCCCCAAGCTCTTTCCATGGTGATCCTAACTCCACACTATGAGTGTCGCTGTCTCTTTTGAGGTCAGCTACCTCCTTCTCCAGCTCGGCATTCCTTTGCCATAACTTGCGGTCGGCCTCTCGAGCTGTAATAAAACCTCGCTGAAAACTCTCGATATGCTCATGAACCTCCATCAAAACTCTCCTCATCTCAGTAGTCCTGCCCACAACCACAGTCATATCAACCCTCAGATCCGCTATAAACTCTCCAATAACCCTCTCAAGTCAATCAGATAACCGCGAGATCCTCTCGCCCTGTGCGGTAATCTGAGCCCACATCCTACCAGTCTCACCTAACTCTGCATGCTCAGCAGAAACCTCAGAAGCTGCATCCGACTCAACGGGACTACCAGGTGGCAACTCAAACAAGAATGGATGATCAGGTGAAACAGGCTCAATCGGATGTATAGGTGAATCAGGCTCCTCAGCCTGAGCTGGCGGCACTAACCAATCATCATCATCAGGCATCTCCTCCTCATGAGGGTCATTCTCCTCCTCAGGGTCATCATCATCACCCTGCTCAGCCTCCTGAGGGTCATCAGCCTCATCCTCACCCTCGTACTCCTCCTCCCCTTCATCGGAAGAGTACATCATCAATCGTCGTCTCCTAACAGGTGAACCATGTGGTGAAGGGGTAGGAGATCTAGGACGACGACGCGATGATGCAGGTGGTGCATCTGACAAGAGAGAATGAGCATCCAACTGTAAAGGTGGTGAAGTAGGGCGTACCGACATACGTGCCGTAGCTCGGTGGGCAAAACGTGGAGCCACACGAGCCAAAGCCTGATGAAGAGTAAGCTGCCTCGATGTACCAGGGAGCCCTAGAGAAGATGAGGGTCCCTGCGTAGATGCAGCAGGTGGTGCTGAAGTAGAAGCTGTCGGTGACACAGTAGCCGAATGCATGGCAACCTGGTAAGGATCATCAGGAGCCATGGTAAACTGTGCTGGGAATACCGGTGCAGTAAGAATATCCTCAACAACGTCGGGCATATGCTGTGACAACGGAGTAGGGTAGGTGTAAGTGTTTCAAAACAACTAAACCGCGAACTCAAAATACCATATCAAAATCATCATATAATTCCAAATCATATATATCAAGAAAGATTTAAAATACCGCATTACTAAAATCATTCGTAAAACAATTAAGCCATATAATTCCTCAAAACACACATAATTCCTCAAAACGCCATCATATCACTAAATCAATTAACTTCAAATCCTCAAATCATCTCAAGAATCCCAAATCTATCAATCATCCCAATAATCTCATAATAACTCAATAATAACAATGATACTTTGGCTTGGCGGGCTGGCGGGCAACGGTCGAGGATCGTTTTCTATAAAAATCGGTTATAGTTTAGGTGTCTATTTACCTAGTTCTCTATAACCTTGGCTCTGATACCAATCTGTAACACCCCCAAAATTTGATACAGCGGAAGACTCAACAAGCTTTCGGGGTGCTACGTGGATTGGTATCCATTCAAAGTCATGAAAGAACGAGATAAAGTAAACATAAGAAAAACACAACCAAAACGGGTTTTAAAGTTTACATTTATCCCAAGAATAATCCAAAGTAAGGCCCAAAAGAAATAAACATAGGTCCACAATAGTTTATCAGAGTTTTAGAAAAATAGATCCATAACCGGTGCCATTGCCAAGCCTCCAATCCCAAGCATCCATAGAGCATCACTTAATTTCCTGAGAAAACGTACTAAAAGTCAGCTTTCGCTGGTGAGATCATAGGTTTAAATTCATAACTCGATATAGTGGACATATACGCAAAACGCTTGCTAGCTAGACTAGGCCTCAATCATCCAACCAAAATAATCCAACCAATATAATCCAACCAAATCAAACCATCCCTATAGGTGCACGCTATAGCTCAAATCAATCCAATCAATAGCTTACCTAGCTCAAGTCTAGGCCTCGCTCTATAATCAATCCAATAGCTTACCTAGTTCGGGACTAGGCCTCGCTCAACAACCAATCAATAGCTTACCTAGTTCGGGACTAGGCGTCGCTCAACAACTAATCAATAGCTTACCTAGTTCGGGACTAGGCCTCGCTCATTAACCAAATCAATAGCTTACCTAGTTTGGGACTAGGCCTCGCTTGATCCTACCTAGTTCTATAAGCATAGCAAGTTTTAAATAAACAAAGCGATAATAGTCCACATAAAACATTTGCACGTTTCTCATCCCAAGTATTGAAAACAAAGTTCAAGAGTAAAAGTGGGGCTATGACTCACCTCAAGTCCAGAAAATCCTTAAAAGAAATCGATAGAAGAAAGGCGTAAGCAAACTCAAGCAACTCACGTAACGGAAACTACAGACTCAGCACTTCCTAACAATATCAAACTCGTTCAGAAATCATTTCTTCAAAATTCAAATATTCCCATTCCCGAACGTATTCCATTTTACTTTCCAAAAATATCCATTTCTCGAATTATCTTCATATTAATTTGAAATTCGACGTTTGGTATCCATATGTGTGAAGGGTCGACTCAACTCAAACCAAAAAGCCACAATGAACGAAATAATAAACCATCTATAGGTCTAATATTAGCCCAACATATTAATTAAATAAATCATCGAAGCTTATCAAATCCGTCGATTTGGTAATCCCCCACATTTATTTACGTAATATATCGTTCCAAAATTATACCCAACCTAAAGCACATAGCACAAAGAATTCTATTTGGTATATATCGTAGTCTAATAAATTCCCTATATATATCGTCAAATCGGCCAAATTCAACGAGATACATAGTAATTTTTTATCCTAAAACATATACCGCATCCTATGGGCGTCGTGGGATACGATGCCCAATTAATATACTCATTTTATATCGTCAAATAACTCGATGTAATCCATCGATTAAATAAGTCACTTGATATATAAAATGTTTATATTAATCGTCATATATCCGTGACAACACAAAAGTCACAATATAAAGCCCACTTGGACTTTAAATAACCACAATTCGTATAACTCGATAAATTTTTATAAATTTATAAAAGCCGTCGTGTTTTTATTTATCACTCACCCGATATATTAGTTCTCAACAATATTTATAGTTATTATTTATAATGATACTTCGACATTTATTGCACTATTTGCATAGTATAATAACTATCATTATATTATTATAACGTTTACTCGTGATCGTTTTATTACTAATATACGCATTTATATATATATATATATATATATATATATGTACGTTTATCACGTCTATATACGTATATAAACGATTATATTATCAATAATATTATTACGAGTATTGTTTTTAATGTTTGATTTTTAAATATTTATCGAGTCATAGAATTTGGTCACATGTCCGAGTCATCACTCTCGGCTCATAGTCCAAGTCCAAAAATAATAATCAAGCCTAAGTAAATAAACCAACTCCGTCCAAACAATCCCATATCCACGTGCTACAACATGAGGGTCCGACTACGGCACCCAATTAACCTATCTCCGTCATCTAATTGACCGTCTCACAATCGGTCCCAAATCCACATTCGTCAACACATCTCCAACATATCTCATAAAATCCAAAAATACCACTTAAAGCTCAAAAAGTAATCCATGGTCAAGAATAACAACCACGACAACAACAATAATTCGACAAGTATAGATAACAACCGAAAACATAATCACTTACGGGTTGATTTACCACGTCAACCCGGGTCAATATTATACCCGAAACAAAGAACGTGGGTCTCACCCGAGACCACTAGGTCTCGGCTTGCTCTAGTTCGAGCCAAACCGACCCAAACAACCCCTTTGGGGTGTCGGCCAAAGATTCAAACGACCACATGGGTCAACCAAACATAACCAAGAATTAACCAAACATCAAAAAACAATATCCAAACATCCCAAATCGAGCACCAAGATCATGAATCATCACATATCAATAACCAAATCCGAAAAATGTACAAACCGAGAGTACAAGCTCTCGGGTACACATCGACCCATCAAGAAAAACAACAACCCGGATACCAAACTCGATTTAGATCACGTTTTATCAAAAACCCACTTAAGTTTCATGTGTTTAACCATAGATCCGGAAAAGAGATAAATAAATTCGTGACCCTTGGTCACATTTTTACCAAAATACGAGTTGAAAACTCGTCTCACCTTCGATTCCAAGACCAAATCGTGAAGAAACCTCAAAAACAATAAGGATGATGATGATTCTTGTGATAAAACGAGGTGAAATGGTGAGATTTAGGGCGCGTGTGATAGTAGATCAAGGAAATGTGATGGGGAGTTGATTGATGGTGGTGGAGCGGCGGTGTGGTGGTGGCAGCTGGATGGAGGGGCGGCTAGGGTTAGGTGATGGGGATGAAGTATATTGAGATAGAGAGAGTGAAATTGGTAAGGGTGTTGTATGTTTGTGTGAGGCCAAAACCACATGGACGATTTTTGTATTAATTCTCAAAAAAAAAAAACAAAAAAACAAAAAAAAACAAAAAAAAAAAAAGAGAAAAAAAACAAATTTTTATATTAATAATAATAGTATTATTATTAAGGTGGGTGAGGTAACCCGGTGTAAAATACACGAACCAAAACCCGAAACTTTAAATAACCAATCAACTTTCTCAAACCGAACTCGTTCCAAAATAATCAAAACCACGCGATACGTTCCAAAAATATAATTATCCGAACCAATATTAAAATAAATAAAATTGTTAGGTTGTCCTAGTGCCGGAGTCAATGTAGTGCCAAAATAATGATCTCAAAAATAAATCATCACGAATGAACTAAACCAAACCATAAATAATTAATCGAATCCCATAAATAACGTACGATCAAAATCACATTCCAACGTTCATAAAATATCTCGTCGCAACAAACTTTTCAAATATTCCAAAATTAAAATTTTTAAACGTAATGCGGGTTTTAAAATGGCTCCCTAATTTGCCAGTTGTCACAGTACATCTCTGCATATCTAGTAGTGGGCCTAGTGAAATTAGGTTGTGACCTAGGCTTCTCTTTGATTACATCAGGAATACTTCTTTTAACCTCCACTTTAACATTCTTAGGAACACTAGGTTTAGACTCAACATTTAAATTTTCATCTTTAAGGGATGAGTCACTTGCACTATCAAATATATCAACCTCAACCTGAACCTTTTCAATTTCAACTGGTTTAACAAACTTTGGTCCATAGGTCATAGGTGGTTCCTGGAATTCCTCTAATCCTGTGTGAGCTAAGTCAATGCCAGGAGGTGATGGAACACCTCTTAGAGGTGGTGGAACTGTTTTGTATCCAATTCCTGATTTGGCTTTGCTCACAACTTGGGCTTCCCAAATTTTGTCAATACACTTGGATTGATGATCCAGTGTTTGCTTAGTTATCATTATATTCTCACTAGCCATTTTAACCTTTTCTAGTTCTTCTCTAAGAACCTTATTAACAGCAACCTGATAATCTAAGTTTCTAAAACACCTAGGCCTCTTTTATGATTTGCTAAGTTATAATTAGTATGAGTTAACTTTAGAAATTGTTCATTATATTGTGCTTTAATATTCTCATACTCTTTTAAGGCCTTACAAGATTTAGAACAAGCATTATTAATTTGTACCTCAGAGTCAGAAAAAGCCATTAGTGCAAGCTCAGTAGCAACCATTGCAAACTCTGAATCATCTTCCTCATCCTTAGTCATAAAGCTCCAATCAAAGCTCACTCCATCAATAGCCAATAGCCCCTTTGGCTCATCAGTAGTAGGTTCCTTCTTCTTGTCCTGCTTATACCAAGTTGACCTGTTGTCAGATTTCCTTGGCCTCCTGCACTCCCTGGCAAAGTGCCCCTTCTTATGACAAGTATAGCACTCCACCTTCTTTTTATCAAAACCTACTGTTTCATTGCCACTGATGTTGATCTTTCTTCCAGTCTTCTTCCAAAACTTCTTTGTCCTTAAGCTTAGTAATGCCACTTGCCATTTAATGTCCATCTCCTCCATATCATCTTCATCAATTTGATCTAAATCCTCATGATTGAGAATTGAACCACCCACTTGACTTGATATAAAGGCATAAAAAGTAGTATCACTAAGTCCTGCAATCTGTCTCTTTGAGCTACCAATGGAAACACTTCCACTACCAGTGGAAACAACAATGTTAGCACTGTCATCATCACTATCACTTTCTTCATCTGAACTATCATCAAGAGATGATGATATGAGTGCTACACTTCCTGAACTTGAGCTTAATTTGCCAGCTTTCTTCAATCTTTGTTCAATAACCTTGAAGTTATTGTACAAATCATTGACTTACATGGTCTAAATCTGGCTTATCTTCCCATACAGCAACATTGGTTCCAAACTCAGTGGGTAAGCTTCTTAAGAACTTTAGATTGAGGTCTTCCCTTTCCACCTCAATTCCAAAAACAATGAGTTGAGTAACAATCTTTTGTAGCCTTGTGAAGATGCTATCAATAGATTCATTACTTGTTGAACAAAAGTTTTCATAAGTCAGCTTCAGCAGGGTCTTTTGTGTCTTTTTGGTGGAATCATTACCACCAAAAACATTACAGATCTCCTCAAAAAGAGTCTTTGCAGTCTTGTACTTGCTGAATGCTAGAACTTGGTCTCTGGGAAGTGTCATCAGCAACAAACCTCTGGCCTTCAGATCATTCTTCAGCTGTAGTCTTTCATCATTAGTAACAGGTCCAGTGTTGACCTTAATTACTTCCTTGCCATTTACCATCTCTGAAGTAGAACTTGGTTTGAAAGAATTTCCAACCATAATGATTTCCCAGAGTGTGTAGTCTTGGACCATAAAGAATTGTTCGATCATCAGCCTCCACATCTCAAAGTCATTCAACTTAAGCTTTGGAAGCTTAGCAGCAATGTTTGAGTTACTGGTTTCTGTCTCCATTGATTCTTCTGAGTGAACTAGAGTCTTCTAAATCAAAGTATCAAAACCTGGCTCTGATACCACTTGATGGATCTAAACACCTTGAACTTGTGTTAGATTGATACTTTGAGTTATATCACTAAATATGCAGAATCTACTTAGTAACACTTAGAAGTTTGATTGTGAGTAAGACAGTTGTTTATGAATAAGAACAATGTATGTAAACAAACTATTAGCTCCAATATTATTAATGATAATAATACGAGTGATCTTGATATCACTAGGGTTACACCTTGAAGCTCTAGAAAACGTATATCAAACCTTTAACCTAGGATCTCCTTTTATAGCACAAGGAGTCCTCTTCTACAAGATAAGTATAATGCTAATATAATAAGATATACACAAGATCTATTCTATATTTATCTAAATACGTTTCCTAACAGTTATCTAATAAGCAGTGGTAATATATGTTCTTGCAGTGGTAATGAGTTTCCACTGCAAGTACAATCTTCTGCAGTCGTAACATCTTCACTTAGCCGTGGTAACTGTTAGTATAATTCCCAACAATAAGTATTAATATTATTATTAGGTGAGTCTTATTAGATAATGATTAGGAATTAGAGTTTTATTATGAATGGAGTCTTGTTTAGAAATCTATAAATAGGGCATTAGGTATGTAACTTTGGTTATGTTGAATATAATTAAGAGTTGATATACATATCAATTGTGGAGTCGGTTTATCTCACTAATATAAACCATTGGGGGGTTGGTTTATCTCATCAAAATAGACCATTTATCTTGTTAATTGTTCTTTTCATCTCTTTTATCGATCCGGTTCATATCAAAGTCCAAACAAACTTTTAAGTTATAATTGATCATTACCTGAGCAGATGATTCTACCAACTCCTCACCATTTTCATATGCGTTATGAAAGATACCCCACCAATCATCTAAAAAACAAAATTTTTCATCAAATCCTGAAAGAACACACACATGAACACTCTTATCATCCTTGGATTATAATTGTCCCGAGCACATTAAATTATATATAATAGAATATGATACAAGAATATCACTTGCCATCATTGTATTTGGAATAGCTTATTTAAGTGCTTGATTGTTTATTATGGTTTGGTTATTATTAATGACGAGTAAATAAACACTATGAAATAAGCAAATAACAAAGTACCAAACACTTGTCAACATTCTCATCAAACAATTTTTAAGAGGGAAATAAATTAATTTGGATTTACATAGAGTTGAAAGGCAAACGAGCAACAGGCTGCGCCGCTAGTCCTTTTTAGAGAGAAATGTAGTCT
The DNA here is from genome assembly GCA_030686995.1 of Artemisia argyi. NCBI lineage: Eukaryota > Viridiplantae > Streptophyta > Magnoliopsida > Asterales > Asteraceae > Artemisia > Artemisia argyi. The sequence goes on from CM060677.1 coordinate 204,289,917, forward strand.
TTGACCTTATTTGTGAGAATCTATTAAAATAGACTGAAAAATAATAGTGCTGACTAAGATTTGTAAAAATTTAAATGTCAAATTTCAAACTTGAAATTAGTTCCGGTTGATGACTGCTCAAATGCTGTTTGGAACCAAAGGATATATCATCGCATAAAATACTTGCTGATAATAGAAAAGGATAGGGTACCTGGAGGGGGATAAGTTATTGCAGTCTCTCGGGTAAAGACCTTAGCAGTGTCATGAAATCCCATTGTGATCATGTTTTGCAGCATGACAACATGAAGCCTGAAAATTTAAATGAGATTATAAAAACAAAACAGATGGTATAAACAAAACCCCGGGCCAAGTTATCAAACCCAAAGCCTCGTTACACCTGATCCAGTCATGTCCGGCCGAAACTAAGCAAAGCCTAGCCCATACGTGGTCCTATTTCAACTAGTAAATGCATGTCTTGTATAGTTCGAGAGATTTATACTTTTTTTTACCAATTAATATACTATTCTACGTTTAGGTGCATGCCTTTGTCTCATGGTATTGTTTAAGAGATTCTGTCTTTGCCTTCTAATAAAATATGTTTTCACGGTATTGTTAAAAATAGTAATTAATCCTAAAATCCTGAAATTTATAGAATTTTAAAATAAATCTTTTAATAATAATTTAAACATTAAGACATGAAATATGGAGGTTATATAAAAAACAATGAAAATATACCATAAAAAAACCAGGCCAGGTCACGAAGGGTCTGTCTTTTTTATAATAAACTGATACAATAAACACCGGAATTAATAACTTTTGTAAATACTAAAATAATGTAAGTACCATGGTAAATTTAAGAAAAAAATATTTCCATTTATGTTTTACATTTGAAAGTTTTACCCGAGAAAATTAGTACTTCAACTAAAGCATATTATCGACCTTTGTATTTAAAGAATTCTGCAACAAAAAAAAAAAAAAAAAAAAAAAAAAAAAAAAAAAAAAAAAAAAAAAAAAAAAAGTGAAGAAGATAACTCACGCACGCAGGGCTTTAGAATCCATAGGAATGGCAATGCAGTTGTTCTTGTATTTTCAGAGAAAAACAAAAGAAAATAAAAAACATAAGCTTTTACAAACAAGATTAAAGTAATAACACAAAACTTGATTCTTGCCTTAAACTGGAAACACACACGTCGATTTTCCAAAAATAAATCGCTGAGAAAACCGAAAGAACCAAGCTCTGGAGAGAAACTTTTAAAATTGTACAATGATGGTTCAAGGAAAATGAGGAAAGCAAAGCATTAAGTAATGCGACATGAACAAAGATTACCTGAATCCAATTACCAAAATAATAACACATTCAATGCTATATTTTAATTGTTTGTGTTTTACGAGATTTAATATAACAAGGGTAGGAATCCGGTAAGAAGAAAACTTAAAATGAGAAGGATAATTTATAACCGCACATTTGAGATGCATCGACTTGAATTAGATGCATCCCAATTTGTTTCAAAAGTGATTTTGAAGTGAAAACGATGCGAAATAATACTAGCAACAAATTTGACCCGAAGGGGACGAAAAGTAAAAAATACATAGGATTCGCCTAAATTGATAAAATGCATCTAATATATGTATATAAAAAAGAACAAGGTTGGATCAAGTGGTTAACACTCTTGCCTCTGGTCACAAAGGTCAAGTGTTTGATTCTCACCCCTTGCAAGGCCGGAGGTCCTTTTCTACCTTTGTTTGAACAGGAAGCAGCCTCTCTACCTTAGGTAGGGGTATGGTTGTCTATGTCTCAACCTCCCCCATACACCGTGGAAAACGGTATTGGGACCCATAACCTATGAAAGACGGTATTAGGAGTTACTTTACTTTACTTTTTTTCATCTAATATATGTATATGCATATAATGTTTTGCTATAAAATATATTAGTGTGCATCCAAAAGATTAGGGATGACATCTCATTCAAGTAGATGCATCTCTTATGTGTGCTTATAGTTATTTTCATCATTCTCATTTTAGGATTTCTTTTCTTTTCATTTGATCCTAACTCTAACAAGTAAAAGTTCATTTTTATTAAAATTATATAACAGGTGTTATATGATAGAAATATACTTCACAAAATGATCAACTTTCTAAAACAAATGTCTTGGTGAGGTAATCAAATATTTTTGAATTGAAGAATATGGTCAATATGGCATAGAAAATATTAACCAAATAGTGGAAAAGGAAATGATTCGATGAGAAGAAAAACTAAAATGAGAGAAACACATTTCAAATAAGAGTGAGAATTTTAATGGGAGATGCATTTACTTTTGTAGATGTATCTGAAATGTGTAATTGTGATTTCTTCTCACCATTCTCATTTTAATTTTTCTTCTCACTTGATCCTAACTTATAGTAGAAATACAGTATTCACCATATGAAATTACCATATCGGGGCAAAAAGAACTATAATAAGCATATAAGCTTATTCAGAAAACTTCATTTACTAGATATAGAGAAAATGGTATAATTATTGAAGTTGACCAATTAGTAATTCTTTGATAAAAGGTTTGTCTATGTTTAGTAAGAGCATAATTATTATAATTGGTTGAACATTAATTCGTGATACGTTAAAAAATGTAAAATTGTATAAAGATTGAATAAACTTTTATTTTTATTTTATTTTTTATTTTTTATTTTTTTTTTGGATAGCCATGGTCCGGCTGACTAATCACGTGGTTTGAGCCCACCGTCATACAAACACAAACCGGGTAAAACCTTCCTTTTTTATGGGAAGGTTAGCAAGGCCATACACCAAGCAATACTTAAACTTGCGACGTCGCACATTTTAGTGATGATAGTCACGAGCCTTTTACCACTAGGCCACCCCTGAATGTTTCAGGTTAACTATTTTGATAGTTTTACCATGAATATAATGTTTAAGTACACAAGTTGTTTACCATAAAGTTTGTCAAGCAATACAAGTTCTAAAATATATTCGTAACAAGAATTTTATATGACGAATCATTATAATTTTAATTTTTACCTTGTGAAATTTGCTATTATAACTAATTAGCAATTAACAATTGAATGTAATGAAACTTTGGGAATAAAGTTATCATGAGGGGCTGTTTGATAAAACTGTATTGTTTAGCGCTGAGTGAATCAAAGATGCTGAATAATTCAAAGATGTTGAATGAAAATGCTTCTGAATGAAAATTATTGTTTGATAAATATTTTAGTGTTCTTTTTGAATAAAAGAAAATGACCATTTTAAGCTCCAATATAATTACATGCTCAACAAAAAAAAATGTTGATTTATAAATAAATGTTTATTATAAAACTCAAAATATACAAAATGGCTATGAAAAGAAGTTAACATAAATAAAAATAATTTATACGTATATTTTAACAACTAAATAGCTTTATGATATTTTACCACCGAATATACATAATCAAATAGATAGCTCAAAGTAAAGGTTATTTTAATATATAGAGGATAAAGGTGTCGTAACAATATGGTTATGTAATTGTTTATTTAAGTTGAATATTTGGTATCCACGTAGGGACATGAGATTTAAAGGCATTTTAGTAAATAAAGAGCCTACTGAATCGTTTAGCATAACTTACTATGCAAAATCGCTCAGCGCCTTATGTGTCATTTAGTGGCAACTTTTAAAATTATCAAACTGACCGATTATGTTATTAAAATTCAGCACTGAATGATGTCATTAAGCAGCAATCAAACACACCTGGTGTGTTTGATTGCTGCTTAATGACATCATTCAACGCTTAATTTTAATAACTTAATCGGTCAGTTGTTTGATAATTATAAAAGTTGCCACTAAATGACACATAAGGCGCTCAGCGATTTTGCATAGTAAGTTATGCTAAATGATTCCGTAGGCTCTTTATTTACTAAAATGCCTTTAAATCTCATGTCCTCACGTGGATCTCTTTTACCAAATATTCAACTTAAATAAACAATTACATGACCATATGTGTTATGACACCTTTATCCTCTATATATTAAAATAACCTTTACTTTGGGCTATCTATTTGATTATGTATATTCGGTGGTAAAATATCATAAAGCTATTTAGTTGTTAAAATATACGTATAAATTATTTTTATTTATGTTAACTTCTTTTCATATCCATTTTGTATATTTTGAGTTTTATAATAAACATTTAATTATAAATCAACATTTTTTGTTGAGTATGTAATTAGATTGGAGGTTAAAATGGTCATTTCCTTTTATTAAAAAAAAACACTCAAATATTTATCAAGCAGTAACACAACATCTTTGAATTATTCAATATCTTTGATTCACTCCGCGCTAAACAATACAGTTTTATCAAACAACCCTTAGTTGTTAAAATATACTTATAGATTATTTTTATTTATATTAACTTCTTTTCATAACCATTTTTTATATTATGAGTTTTATTATAAACATTTATTTATAAATCAACATTTTTTTGATGTGTATGTAATTCTATTGGAGGTTAAAATGGTCATTTCCTTTTATTCAAAAAGAAAACTCAAATATTTATCAAACAGTAAATTTCATTCAGAAGCATTTTCACTCATTATCTTTGAATTATTCAGCATCTTTGGTTCACTCAGAGCTAAACAATACAGTTTATTCCCAAAGTTTCATTACATTCAATTATTAATTGCTAATTAGTTATAATAGCAAATTTCACAAGGTAAAAATTAAAATTATAATGATTCGTCATATAAAATTATTTTTACGAATATATTTTAGAACCAAAGTTTCATTACATTCAATTATTAATTGCTAATTAGTTATAATAGCAAATTTCACAAGGTAAAAATTAAAATTATAATGATTCGTCATATAAAATTATAATGATTCGTCATAAAAATTAAATAATACAGTTTATCAAACAACCCCTAAATGCATGATAACTTTATTCCCAAAGTTTCATTACATTCAATTATTAATTGCTAATTAGTTATAATAGCAAATTTCACAAGGTAAAAATTAAAATTATAATGATTCGTCATATAAAATTATTTTTACGAATATATTTTAGAACTTGTATTGCTTGACAAACTTTATGGTAAACAACTAGTGTACTTAAACATTATATTCATGGTAAAACTATCAAAATAGTTAACCTGAACATTCACGGGTGGCCTAGTGGTAAAAGGCTAGTGACTATCATCACTAAAATGTGCGGCGTCACAAGTTTTATTATTGCTTGGTGTATGGCCTTGCTAACCTTCCCAAAAAAAGGAAGGTTTTACCCTGTTTGTGTTTGTATGACGGTGGGCTCAAACCACGTGATTAGTCAGCCGAACCATGGTTATCCAAAAAAAAAAAAAAAAAAAAAAAAAAAAAAAAAAAAAAAAAAAACCTAACAAAGAAGTTTATTCAATCTTTATATCATTCTACATTTTTTAACGTATCACGAATTAATGTTCAACCAATTATAATGATTATGCTCTTACTAAACATAGACAAACCTTTTATCTTAAGAACTTTATTGTTTATAGGCACTATCAAAGAATTACTAATTGGTCAACTTCAATAATTATACCATTTTCTCTATATCTAGTAAATGAAGTTTTTTGAATAAGCTTATATGCTTATTATAGTTCTTTTTGCCTCGATATGGTAATTTCATATGGTGAATACTGCATTTCTACTATGAGTTATGATCAAATGAGAAAAAAATTAAAATGAGAAGGGTGAGAAGAAACCACAATTACACATTTTAGATACACCTACAAAAGTAAATGCATATCCCATTAAAATTCTCACTCTTATTTGAAATGTGTGGCTATAAATACTTCTCATTTATCTCATTTTAGTTTTTCTTCTCACCGAATCCCTTTCCTTTCCACTATTTGGTTAATATTTTCTATGCCATATTGACCATATTCTACAATTCGAAAAAATTTATTACCTCACCAAGACATTTGCTTTAGGAAGTTGATTATTTTGTGAAGTATATTTCTATCATATAACACCTGTTATATAATTTTAATAAAAATGATCTTTTACTTGTTAGAGTTAGGATCAAATGAGAAGAAATCCTAAAATGAGAATGATGAAAAATAACTATAAGCACACATAAGAGATGCATCGACTTGAATGAGATGTCATCCCTAATCTTTTGGATGCACACTGATATATTTTAAAGCAAAACATTAGATGCATATTCATATATTAGATGAAAAAAGAAGTAAAGTAACTCCCAATACCGTCTTCCACGGGTTATGGGGGAGGTTGAGACGTAGACAACCATACCTCTACCTAAGGTAGAGAGGCTGCTTCCGGTTCTAACAAAGGTAGAAAAGAACCTCCGGCCTTGCAAGGGGTGAGAATCGAACACTTGACCTCTGTCTCCAGAGGCAAGAGTGTTAACCACTTGATCCAACCTCTCTATTTTTTATATACATATATTAGATGCATTTCATCAATTTAGGCGAATCCTATGTATTTTCGACTTTTCGTCCCCTACGGGTCAAATTTGTTGCTAGTATTATTTTGCATCGTTTTCACTTCAAAATCACTTTTGAAACTAATTGGGATGCATCTAATTCAAGTCGATGCATCTCAAATATGCGGTTATAGTTATTTCTTATCCTTCTCATTTTAAGTTTTCTTCTTACCGGATTCCTACCCTTGTTATATTAAATCTCGTAAAACACAAAAAATTAAAATATAGCATTGAATGTGTTATTATTTTGGTAATTGGATTCGGGTAATCTTGTTCATGTCGCATTACTTAATGCTTTGCTTTCCTCATTTTCCTTGAACCATCATTGTACAATTTTACAAGTTTCTCTCCAGAGCTTGGTTCTTTCAGTTTTCTCAGCGTTTTGTCTTTGGAAAATTGACTTGTGTGTTTCCGGTTTAAGGCAAGAATCAAGTTTTGTGTTATTACTTTAATCTTATTGATGTAGCTTGTAAAAGCTTATGTTTTTTGTTTTCTTTTGTTTTTCTCTGAAAATCCAGGAACAACTGCATTGCCATTCCTATGGATTCTAAAGCCCTGCGTGCGTGAGTTATCTTCTTCACTTTTTTTGTTGTTGCAGAATTCTTTAAATAGCAAGGTCGATTATATGCTTTAGTCGAAGTACTAATTTTCTCGGCTAAAACTTTCAAATGTAAAACGTAAATGGAAATATTTTTTTTCTTAAATTTACCATGGTACTTACATTAATTTAGTATTTACAAAAGTTATTAATTCTGGTGTTTATTGTATCAGTTAATTATAAAAAAGAACTTTTCGTGACCTGGCCTGGTTTTTTAATGGTATATTTTCATTGTTTTTTATATAACCTCCATATTTCATGTCTTAATGTTTAAATTGTTATTAAAAGATTTATTTTAAAATTCTATAAATTTCAGGATTTTATAATTAATTACTATTTTTAACAATACTGTGAAAACATATTTTATTGGAAGGCAAAGACAAAATCTCTTAAACAATACCATGAGACAAAGGCATGCGGCTAAACGTAGAAACGTATATTAATTGGTAAAAAAAGTATAAATCTCTCGAACTATACAAGACATGCATTTACTAGTTGAAATAGGACCACGTCTGGGCTTTGCTCAGTTTCGGCCGGACATGACTGGATCAGGTGTAACCAGGCTTTGGGTTTGATAACTTGACCCGGGTTTTGTTTATACCATCTGTTTTGTTTTTATAATCTCATTTAAATTTTCAGGCTTCATGTTGTCATGCTGCAACACATGATCACAATGGGATTTCATGATACTGCTAAGGTCTTTGCCCGAGAGACTGCAATAACTTATCCCCCTCCTGGTACCCTATCCTTTTCTATTATCAGCAAGTATTTTTAGCTATGTGATGATATATATCCTCTTGGTTCCATACACCATTTGACCAGTCATCAACCAGAACTAATTTCAAGTTTGAAATTTGACATTTAAATTTTTACAAATCTTAGTCAGTACTATTATTTTTTAGTCTATTTTAATAGATTCTCACAAATAAGGTCAAAGACTACATTTCCCTCTAAAAAGGGCTAGCGGTGCAGCTTGTTGCTCGTTTGCCTTCCAACTCTATGCAAATCCAAATTAATTTATTTCCCTCTTAAAAATTGTTTGATGAGAATGTTGACGGGTGTTTGGTACTTTGTTATTTGCTTATTTCATAGTGTTTATTTACTCGTCATTAATAATAAGCAAACCATAACAAACAATCAAGCACTTAAATAAGCTATTCCAAATACAATGATGGCAAGTAATATTCTTGTATCATATTCTAATATATATATATATATATATATATATATATATATATATATATATATATATATATATATATATATATAGACTTAGGATCAAATGAGAAGAAAACTTAAAATGAGAAGAATGAGAAATAACTATAATCACACATTTGAGATGTATTGACTTAAATTAGATGCATCCCTAATCATTTAGATGCACTATAATATATTTTCTAGCAAAAAATTAGATGCATATACATATATTAGATGTCTTTCATCAAGTTAGACAAATCCTATACATTTTTCGTACTCTGCGGGTCAGATTTGTTGTTAGTACTACTTTGCATCGTTCGCACTTCAAATCACTTTTCGAAATTAATTAAGACGCATCTAAATGAATAGAGATGCATCTAAATCAAGTTGATGCATCTCAAATATGTGGTTATAGTTATTTCTCATCCTTCTCATTTTAAGTTTTCTTTTCACTGGATCCTTACCCTATATATATATATATATATATATATATATATATATATATATATATATATATATATATATATATATATATATATATATATATTAATGTGCTCGGGACAATTATAATCCAAGGATGATAAGAGTGTTCATGTGTGTGTTCTTTCAGGATTTGATGAAAATTATTGTTTTTTAGATGATTGGTGGGGTATCTTTCATGACGCATATGAAAATGGTGGGGAGTTGGTAGAATCCTCCGCTCAGGTAACGATCGATTATGACTTAAAAGTTTTTTGGACTTGAAGCTCATTATGCTATGCCTGCGCTTGTAGATTAACGTAGATAATTTATGCATATGTATATTTGTTTGAAGGCTGAGGCTCGAGCTCATGTTCAAGCTCAAGCCAAAGTCAATAATGAATCAATTAACACTCCAGCCATGGCCCATGCTGGATCTCAAACCTTGGCACTGCCCTTGGACCATGCTCTGGCCCAATCATGGACTTTTGCTAATAAGGGTGTTGCCACTCCCAAACACTATATCCATCCCATGGGTCCATCTTCAATTCAACATCCTCCTATCTGTGCAAACAATACAAATATCACAAGTCAACCGGTAATGGGTGTTACATGGACTAATGAGCAATGTAGTGTTCGACAAGGATGTGCTTTTCCAGCCTATATAAGCAATTCAAGGTGTTGTTCATACATTATATAATTATTTAAATGGAATTGTTGCTTCTTATGTTTGTTTTCTAAATTTCCAAAATTAACACATTAACTGCTTCAGGCACAATGAGCAGAGCGGTACTCAAAATTCACGACGAGTGCGTCGCAGGGTATGACTCTAACGTGCATACATTTTTTGTAAATCATAAATATTTTTAATTATATACCATAGTATAGTATAAACGTGTCTAGTTTTACAGGTTAATGGAGCCGAGAATGAAACCGGGACTGGCAGTGCTAGTAATGGTGCATCAGATAGAGTGTCAACTAGTGTCACTCTTGCAACAAGTCAACCTCCAAGTCGAGAACCACTGGATTTAGATGTCGTGAATTCACAGTTTAGAGAACTTGGACATTTCGACAATAGTAATCAACTAAAGTTTTAAAAATAATATATAAATTGTGTTTCTTTATGTTAGTTGAAAGTGATTTTGTTGTTTCATTTACCACCTACATTTGGTTGTTTGTTGCATCTTACTAAAAAAAATACGGAGTAGTATATTATGGTTACATATTCTTTGTTTATATGTTACAATGTGCATTTTCAGTTTGGTTCAGCTCAATAGCAATAAGAATATCGAAAATTACAAAGTCGGATAGAAAATATATATTAGGATGGTGGATTCCATTGTTGACAAATTTTGCAACATTACATCTTCATCGCAATTTGGCACAACATAAGCTATTGTTGACAATTTTGCTTCCCAGTTGTTTTCCCCATGCATTTTCATTTTTCAGCATCAACAATAAATAATACAATTTTGACTATGCCTCCAGCAATCACACTGGTACCTGTGATGCGGGCCTAATTAGCTTCACTATGAACTTTATTCTTGCTTTATCTAATTAGTAATTACATAAGCATTAAACATTTCCCGACCTTCAATTATAAATGCTAGTAGGGTACTTGAGCGTTGCGACAACGGGTACCCTGAAATCAAATTTTTCGGTGAATCATTTGCAATAAAACCTATATAGATTAATGATGTTGGTATCGAGATATTTTATTAATTTAGCGAGATATTATTATATCGATAAATTAATCATTTATTAATTTAAAGAAGTTTAATGTGTGACCTTTAAATTTACAAGTCCGATATACTAATTACAATGTTTACTAGTTAGAGATGAAAAATAATTTAGAAAAATAAGTTTTAATTAACATTTTATGAATTCAAGCCATTGAAGAAATTATATATATATATATATATATATATATATATATATATATATATATATATATATATATATATATATATATATATATATATATATATATATATATATATATATTAATGTTACGAGGTTTAAGGCATCGAAGAAATTGTGGAATTTTTTAGTAATTATTAATTATTAGTTTCGTTGAAACCAATATTTATACACTGGAGTTTAAAAAAAATTATTATTTTATTATTTTAATAAGGTAAATATAAATATTAAGCTTAAACAACAGTTGTTGTTACTCCGAATATTTTTTTGCATATTTCTTGGATTATGGTAAGTGTTTAATTTGATAGCAATATCAACATTAAATGTTATTTAAAGCCTCATTCTTTATTGTAAATATTCTATTCATTTAAGTATCATTAATATTATTTGTTTTTTTACATTTATTTATTTAATTATAGTTGAGTATAATAAATATTTATTCAAGTATCATTAACACAATTTGTTTTTTAGTAGGGTATTTAATTTGATATTAATATCAACATTAAATGTTATTTAGTGCCTTGTTCCTCCTTATTATAGATATTTTATTAATTCAAGTATCATTAATACTATTTGTTTATGTGTTATTTACTCCCACTGCCCTAATTTTATTGTCCACGTTTCTTTTTTAGGATGTCCCAATTTAATTGTCAACTACTAAAAATAGGTAGAAAATTTTAACCAAGTTTACTATATTACCTTGTTTAAAATTATTATTACATACCTTAAAGAAGACTTTAATTAATTACCTAAGGGCAAAATTGTCATTCTATCAAAAAGTAAGAAAGAGAAAGCTGTAATAAATATACTTTTATTAAACTGTTGTTTTTTGTTGTGGGACAATAATTTTGGGACGGGGGAGTATTATTTAAGTATGTCTGAGTATAATAAATATTTTTGAATTTGTATTTTCGTATTTATTCAAAATTAATATCAACATCATATTTATTTAGGAATGTCAACACTAAATGTTATTTAATGTTATTTAATGCCTGGTTCTTTATTGTAAACATTTTATCCATTTAAGTATCATTAATACTATCTGTTTTTCTTGCATTTATTTATTTATGTATGTTTGAGTATAATAATATTTTTAATTCATTCAAGTATCATTAACACAATTTGTTTTTTAGTATTTATTTTTAATTAATATCATCATTGTTATTTAGTACGGAGTATTTAATTTGGTATTAATATAAACATTAAATGTTATTTAATTTTTTGTTCCTTATTGTAAATATTCCATTAAAGGTTTTGCTAATCTTTGCCCATTTCAAGAATTATTAATAATATTTGTTTTTGTGGTATTATGTATTTAAGTATGTTTGAGTATAAAAATTATTTTTAATTAATTCAAGTATCATTAACACAATTTGTATTTTCGCATTTGTTTGAAATTAATATCAACAACATTTTTATTTAGTCTTTAATTTGATATTAATATCAACATTAAATGTTATTTAATGCCTCGTTTATTTTATTAATACTATTTTTTGGTATTTATTTATTTAAGTATGTTTGAGTATAATGAATATTTTTAATTCATGCAAATATCATTAACACAATTTGTTTTTTAGTATTTATCAATAATACTATAAGATTCAGTCCCTAAATTTAATGTGGAGTTATGATGATAGAGTTTGTAGAGTTAGAAACAAGTTGTAGTCGTTTAGTAGTTGCATAGAGTACAAGATAGCTAATGCTCGAAATTTAATGCAGCCTCATAATAACTATACAATCATGAAAGGAGATGAAGTGCAAGGGTTGCCCGAATTGATCACATAGCATTTAGTATAGAATTAAAAGTCGGTTAGATGAAGTGCAAGATTGCGAAAGGTTGCAAGAATAATTAATGATTTAACCTAATTCATGCCTATATAAACCGGCCAAAATCACATTTAGTATGTACATTTGAAGATGATTCATACATCTTTTAGATCTTTGATTGTTGATAGCGGTATGTAAATTCTCTTTTGCAACATTTTGGAGATGATTCACATATCTTTTAGATCTTTGTAATTAACTTGGTCTTCCTTTTTTTCTTAATTTAGTTATCATACGCAGGTACCATGAAAATCACACAAGATCATGTATGCTTAGATAAATGGAACCAAAGATTGTGATACCAACTATTTTCTTTATTTCTTACATATTTAGGTCATTGTTATAGACAAGCATATATAACAATTTATTGAGTTGGTATCACAATCTAAATTTAGGTCATTGATAAAATTTATTAATATTAGTTAGACTTCAATTTAAATTTCAATAAAATTAGTTGTACAATAAAATGAGATGAAGCTAAAAAGGTTTATAACGATTTTTATACAATTTATATGGCATTATTATATATACATTATTACACAAACTTTAACTTACAAACTTAATAAAGAATATATTTAACGCACATTAAACTATGACCAATTAGATAGACCTCGTGTGCTTCATATTACCATGCAAAAACCATCTAATAGACAAGTATTGTAGGGCTAAGTAATAGACAAAAAAAAAAACAAAGCCATTTTTTTATCATGCAAATAAGTGATAGGCCAAAAGAAACAAATTCATCACAACTTAATAACCAAAAGCCCATATATAGAATACAACACCACAAAACCAAAACAACATCAAACACTTTTAAATTTTTATACAAGAAAGTTAAAACATTTCGTACAACATACTAAACAATAATTAAGTACACACTCACCAATATACAGAAAGAATACACGATTAACAATTAGATTCTTAGCCCGTGCGTAGCATGGGTTCTGCATGCCTCGTTTGAAAATAATATCAACATCATTATCATTTAATCTTTAATTTGATATTCATATGAACATTAAACGTTATTTAATGTCCCGTTATTCATTGTAAGGATATATTTGAAATTACATTTTGGGTTTTCTCTAAATGAAAATCTATTTTTAATAGAACAAAGAGCATTTAAGTTGTAAACTTATTGAAAAAGTTTATAAATTTTCCATGTCATATCATAATATTAATTGTGTAGTTCCTCATTCTATAAACCTATTCTCTCTATGGTTAAACTTGATAAAGCTTTATAAATTAGTGATGTATTAAATGACTTACATATAGTTAGTTGCAATAAAAATGTTCAATAACCTATACCTTTTTCATTCCATGTCGTTATAAACTAAATCCTACTATGATGACTCAATTTATTAACATCTTGAAAAACTTTTTTCATGAAATCCTCATTATAGATGCCCTTATAAAGTATTTTTAATAATAACAATGTGATTGAAGTTATGTTAATATCATAATACCTAAACAATTTTTTGCAGTAACAATAATAATTTATTTATTCCACAAAAAGATGTAGATTGGCGGGAACACACTAACCTCGGGTGCCTTTTAGTACCAGCCAATGTTCACCCCACAAGGAATAGCTCCGGGCAACTCTCCTAGCCTAGTGGGGCGCCAACTGGAGTGAGCCAAGACTCTTGGACTCTTGAACTCTTATCCATAAAGTCTCTCCAGTGAGCACATAGGTTTTACGGAGGTGGGTACCTATCTGGGAGCAAAGTTCCAGGGACGGGATTTGAACTCAAGTCTATTGACTTGAGAATGAAAGCCCACCCACTTGACCAATGCCCGAGTGGTATAATAATTTATTTAATATTAGGCTTGGTTTGCATCATTTATTTGTTATACTTTCTCTTTGCAAAGTATTTATTTATCTATTTTATGAAACTTATCTTTCAAAAAGATTTTTTTAACTTGTGTAATCGCAAGATGTAAGTATTAACTAAATCAACTCAATCGCCATATTACCAAACATGTTTTTGAGTTTTTAAAAACATAAAGATATTTAAGAAAACAAATAAATACTTTAAAAACCTCTAATCTTGTGCCATCATGACACTAAGGTGTTGCTATATTTGTATACCTGTTTAGAATCGAAATAAGATTTTGTTTTGGTGTGAAAAAAATTGGGTAAATAAAAATATTATTTAATTGAAATATTACTGAAAATGTGGGACCATCATGATTTTTATATCTATACTACATTATAGTGCATTTGAGACTATTTTATAATTAGAAAGACTTAAAATTCAGACTTTTTTCTTGCTTATTATGGAAAGATTTCAAAATTAATTTGTTATGAAGCAAGTTGGTTAAGATTTTTATATACCTATACTACATTATAATGCATTTGAGACTATTTTATAATTAGAAAGACTTAAAATTCAGACTTTTTTCTTGCTTATTATGGAAAGATTTCAAAATTAATTTGTTATGAAGAAAGTTGGTTAAGAAGTTTATTTAAAAGCGATTGATTGTTCAAACTAAAATTATTTACCTTAACTATCTCTAATAGCTCTACTTATAAAACATGAAAATAACTAAACGTGTAACCAAATAACGCAAAATATAATCACACGGTACCCGCCGCCGCATTGCGTGGGTACCGTTCTAGTGTAATCCAAAAGATACATGCAAATCGTTCCTATAAAAACCGTAGAAGTATCAAAATAGTAGTCTATTGGCCACGCTCCCCACCCCAACAACTTTTTCTGATCACCTCTCTAAGACCTCAAAACAAACACACACACACAAACACACAGTGCTCTTAAGCTTAACCGATTCTCAGAAATAGCAACTTTAATCAAACAATGTATTTTCATCACTTGATTTTACTTTCATTTCTTATAAACAAACTTCTTATTTTTACTAGTTTTTTATTCATCTCATTTTTCAAGCCATATATTTACATACTTCATCACATGATTAGGATGTAAATGTATCAGACTGCGCAGACTTTTGCTGCAAATTTCTTACGCCTCTTGTGGTACTTTTTTTTTTTTTTAAATCATATTAATCATTATTTTCTTCATTTGAATTGCATGCATTCAATTTTTAATTACTTGTTTCTTTTAATAAGTGTGATTGATTATGATGAGGATGTTAGTGATGGTAACTGATAAATTAATTTCTCAAAAGATTTACATGTGATTTTGGATGTTTGTTTTGGTGGTTAGGGTTTAGTTTACCTAATGACGCCTTCGACGCTATCTAAATCACATACCAAACGCTTCCTAAGCTATAAAAAGTTAAAAACCCTTCACACGACGTATCAATAAGTTAGTGGATCGTAAAACCACCTTGGTCACCCTCCCCACCCCCAACAACTTTTTCCGATCACCTCTGTAACACCTAAAACACATACACACACACAGTGCAGTTAAGCTTAACCGATTGCCAGAAATAGCAGCTTAAATTACATAGAGACCGACTTAAAACATATATGTTTTTTCATCAATCGATTTAGTATTCATTTTTATTATACTAACTTGTTTTATATTCATCTCATTTTCAGGCCGTATATTTACATGCATCATCACATGATTAAGACGCAAATGTATCTACGCAGAGTTTTGCCGCACTGGCTGGAATCACTTACGCCTCTTGTGGTACCTTTGTTTTTTCCATTATTAATTGTTATTATTATTTCTCATTCGTATGCATTTCATTTTTAATTAGATGTTACTTAATATGTGTGATTGATTATGATTGAGAATGTTAGTGATGGTAACTGATAAGTTAATTTCTCAAAAGATTTACAAGTGATTTTGGATGTTAGGGTTTAGTTTACCTGATGGAATTTTTAGGTGATTGGTGGAGCATGTTTTGCGACCATTATAATTGAATGATGTATAAGTGTGTCTAGTATTGGTGTGGATAGGGCTGGATTGTGTCCTTACGTAATGATTGATTGAATGAAAAGCTAAACTTCATCACATCGTGTGTGTTTGTAGATGAATCTATATTGTATAAGTGTATTTCTTAACTTATGTTCGGTGAGACTTGTGTTCATGCTAGAGCCGCACAACCTATCCTTTCTCTAAACTCCTTTAGCCTTCGGTTTTTCCTAATCCTAAAATGGCCAGTTTTGGACCTTACATCTATCTCATGAGCCTACCATAAGTTCAATAAATGAATTCCAGTATAAGATAACCATGAACACGTCTTTTAGTTGACTCCCATTCACGACTAGATGGAATGATAAGCACGTTGCTCATCTTCCTCACATGTTAATAATGATATTGACAAGAATGGGATTTTGTAGTTTATCAAGCAATTATAAACAAGTTCTTTACACATCTAACATGTTTAATTGAATATTGTTACCTTTAATGCTTGTGTTTCTCATTTCCATTTAACGTGACAACTCTTCGAGACATCATAGGCACAATGCTACTTAGATTTGAAGATGGCCACAACGCTCAATATAAATGTGTAACGCTAATGTAGGGATGAGCATTTGGAGTAGAATCCCGGTATCGAATTGGAATCGTATCGATACCATTATCAAAACGGTACTGACACCCGATACATGGTACTTGTTTGGTATCATGAATCCAGCCAAAAAAATTTCGGGACTACAAATACGGTACCGGTACCAAAGCGGGATAGTACCGAAAAAATTCCCAAAATTTAAGTAGTCATGTTTTTGAATCAAACAATTTATCCAAACACCAATTGGGCCCGTTTGCAAACAATAATTATGTAGGACATATAGAAAGAAACCAAACGTCCCAAAAACCTATTGTGGCAACTATAGATCCTTCATAAACCCTCCCAAAATTAAACCCTAACCTATTTTATAATTTTTGGAATGTTTGTATGTTACGACTATTTTGGTGATATGTTTATGTGAAAAGCTTATTTATATAACCAAAACAATAAGCTTTTGTGATCGTTTATGAGCTCTAGGATGTTAAGCCTTTGATCTAGGAATTTGGCTATTACGAGCACAATGATAATATTGACGGAATATTCTATTAAAGAAACAATATTATCATAACAAGGTTTTTCTAACTTCTCCGTTTGTTATTCCAACTAGCCCCAATGCTATGTGATCAAGTATAGCACGGTTTACAATCTAACAGGGATCAAAGATCCTTGAGGCTAAACAAACCTAACAACAACAGACTTGTCTGATGTTCCCACACACACACTCTTTTAGATGCTTTACATTTTAACACGCTTGGTGTTATTGTAATATGTAAGTATGAAGCACCATGGAGGTGATGTTCACTTTGCTTCACTGTGAATCATGCACTCACCACCACATTATCTAAAGGGGTGTGATCTCCTTTTTATAAAACAAAGGAGATCATTACAATAAATTGATAAGCTTAGTCATCTACTATCTAGCTTATGACAAGGATGTCAAGTCATCTAAGATACAACACGTATCTATGTTTACAACTCACTTGGAGTGTTCAATTTGATGACTGATGAAAGATATTATCTAAAGGACACACTTGACTTTTATGCACATAATATCTTCATTCATCCTTATCCATTCAGTAGTATGACTCACTGATCAGCAGCAGTGTCAATCAGCAGAATCTATCAGCAGAATCTTTGCTCTTCAGCAGAATCCATCAGCAGGAACTATTTTGCTCTTCAGCAGAATCTTTGCTTTTCAGCAGGCTTTTGTTCTGCCCTAGCAGGCTCTTTTTCTGCACCAGCAAGCTCATCAGCAGAAACGCATCATCAGCAGAATCCTTCAGCAGAATCTTGTTCTGCTTCAGCAGTATCTTTTGCTTATCATTTCAGTATTCTTCATGTTTCATTCTTCTTGTTTCAGATCATCAAATCTATCAAATCTATGGAATATTTAATTCCTTACAATCTTCCCCTATTTGATGATTACAAAACAAAAATATTCTTGTACGAATTTCCCTAGACGAAGTAGAGAAATTGAGATAACTAAATCTCACCATGAATGAAACTATACTGTCTTCCCCTTAATTTATGCTATCCACCACATCTCTTCCCCTTTTTGTTATCAACAAATAGAGAATATTACAAATATGATCTTTACAGCTACGAACTAATACTACACATCCAATATATCAATCTAGAATGTGCATGTGAAAAGATATACACTGACAATACAAAGAACAAACATAAGTCACATAAGATTCAAGGTCTTGTAACCCTAGTGATAGTAAAGATCACTCGTATTATTTTGAATAATATTTGAATAATAGTAAAGATCCAACGGTTAACGAATGAGCTATAGCCTTTGAAAAACTGCTTTTCAGAAAGTTGCGAAAAATTAAGCAAAAACGAATTTTTCTTCTTTCTTCATCTCTCTTTAACAGAAACCTTTTCTTTTCCTAGATCCAGAGCTCCCCTGGCTCTGATACCAACTGTGAAAAGCTTATTTATATAACCAAAACAATAAGCTTTTGTGATCGTTTATGAGCTCTAGGATGTTAAGCCTTTGATCTAGGAATTTGGCTATTACGAGCACAATGATAATATTGACGGAATATTCTATTAAAGAAACAATATTATCATAACAAGGTTTTTCTAACTTCTCTGTTTGTTATTCCAACTAGCCCCAATGCTATGTGATCAAGTATAGCACGGTTTACAATCTAACAGGGATCAAAGATCCTTGAGGCTAAACAAACCTAACAACAACAGACTTGTCTGATGTTCCCACACACACACTCTTTTAGATGCTTTACATTTTAACACGCTTGGTGTTATTGTAATATGTAAGTATGAAGCACCATGGAGGTGATGTTCACTTTGCTTCACTGTGAATCATGCACTCACCACCACATTATCTAAAGGGGTGTGATCTCCTTTTTATAAAACAAAGGAGATCATTACAATAAATTGATAAGCTTAGTCATCTACTATCTAGCTTATGACAAGGATGTCAAGTCATCTAAGATACAACACGTATCTATGTTTACAACTCACTTGGAGTGTTCAATTTGATGACTGATGAAAGATATTATCTAAAGGACACACTTGACTTTTATGCACATAATATCTTCATTCATCCTTATCCATTCAGTAGTATGACTCACTGATCAGCAGCAGTGTCAATCAGCAGAATCTTTGCTCTTCAGCAGAATCCATCAGCAGGAACTATTTTGCTCTTCAGCAGAATCTTTGCTTTTCAGCAGGCTTTTGTTCTGCCCTAGCAGGCTCTTTTTCTGCACCAGCAAGCTCATCAGCAGAAACGCATCATCAGCAGAATCCTTTAGCAGAATCTTGTTCTGCTTCAGCAGTATCTTTTGCTTATCATTTCAGTATTCTTCATGTTTCATTCTTCTTGTTTCAGATCATCAAATCTATCAAATCTATGGAATATTTAATTCCTTACAGTTTATTTAATTGTTGGTTGCATTTTCTGACACGTTGTGGTTCGAAATCACTCGAAAATGCACGTTGTGTCATGTTTTTTGTTGTTGTCACAGAAAATTAATAGCATGGAATCTAGAATTTTTTTTTTTTGGTTTATTTCATGCTCGGGAAAAAAACTGTACCATTAGTTCGGTACGGGTACCGTGCTCATCCCTACGCTAATGCATGCATTTTATGAGAATCATAGAAGTTCAATAGTGTTAGTCCAGTTTAAACTCAATGTTTGTTATAGGTTAGTAAACCTTCAACTCAAGGTCGATAATTGTGCATGGCGAAGTGCAACAACTATTATTACTCAAACTACATATCATCTTCCTAGTCTCGAGCGATTGCATTTGGATGTTATCTTTTTTACTCGGTGAAGATTTTTGGCCAAACTTTTCCTATAGTATCGGTGGTTTGAGCTTTTAACTTAAGTTTTCAAAAAGAACATGTTTTTGTGCTTTATGTCACATGAGAGACCATATTTTTTTTGAAATAATAATGTTGTCAATTTACCCTGAGTGTTGTTTAAATGGTCATTCGTGCGAGTAATTTTGTTGTTTTAGTAAAACTTTCGAGTGAATGCAAAATACGTATTGGTAAGATCCAAAATACATATTTGAGATATATAGTAATGATAAGGGATTAGTTATCTATAAACTTCTTAAGCATATAAATGGTTTCATTCATAAGATTACTTATGGAATGTATTTAATAATACTATTAAAGGAGTATTATGGCAAAAAGCCATTAAGCATGTTTGGCTGTTCGCACGGATATACAAAATAAGATAATTAAATACATCAATGAATAAATCCACGATTAGCGTATTGTTTTTTTGAAAGTAATATTGAGGATTTGGCTGATATAACCTTTTAATAATTTGATATGTATGAACATCACCTTGAATTGCTTATATATTCTCGAAAAGCACGCATCCTTGTCAAAGAACATTAAGTTGCTCATCAGTCCACCTAATACCTCATACCGGTTGACTTAAAAAGAAAGGATGTTGTTGAACTAAATATGGACCCATGGGATGAATATAGTGTTTGGCCGTGGCAACTCCGTTATTAGCAAAAGTCCATGATCGGACTTGAGCTTAGTTCAAGGGCAGTGCCAAGGCTTGAGATTCAGCATGTGCACGGGCCGGGGCTTCAACATTGGCCATGGCTTGAGCATGGGAAGGCTTCTGAATGGTTCAAGGCTTCATTTTGGATGGCTTCGGCATTGTCTTGAGCTTGGCGCTGGTACAAACGGAGTGCCGTGGCTTGGGAACGGCCTGGTGTAAGCCTCAGTATCGGCCATGTCTTGAGCGTTGATTGATTCATTATGGACTTGGGCTTGAACATGAGCTCAAGCCTCAACCTTCAAACAAATATACATATACATAAATTATCTACATTAATCGACAAACATAGTCAAGACATAATTAGCTTCAGGTCTAAACAAACTTTTAAGTTATAATCGATCCTTACCTGAGTAGAGGATTCTGCCAACTTCCCACCATTTTTGGATATCTTAGAATCCGAACTTTGGTTATATGTCATAAAATATATTCCACCAATCAGCTAAAAAACTCGAATATAGATCAAGTCATGAAAAAAACAAACACATGTGCACTCGAACACTTTATTATGATTGGATTATAATTGTTCAAGGATGATAGAGTGTTCCGGTGCGCGCGTGTGTGTTTTTTTCACGATTTGATCTACATTCTCGTTTTTTTTCTTCTGATTGGTGGAGTAAATTTTATGATATATATACCAAAGAATAGATTCTGAGATATCCTTAAAATGGTGGGGAGTTGGCAGAATCCTTTGCTCAAGTAATGATCGATTATGAGTTAAAAGTTTGTTTGGACTTGAACATCATAATGCCATGCCTGTGTTTGTAGATTAATTTAGATAATTTATGTATATGTATATTTGTTTGAAGGCTAAGGCTCGAGCTCATGTTTAAGCCCAAGTCCATAACGAATCCATCAACAGTCAAGCCAGGGCCTATACTGAGGCTCATGCCCGTTCCCAAGCCACGACATTCCCCTTGGACCAGCGTCAAGCACAAGCCAATGCAAAAGACATCCATAGTGAACGCTTGACCCATGCAGAAGCCTTACGTTCTCAAGCCAAGGCTTATGCTGATGCCCGTGCACATGCTTGCTGAATCTCGAGCCTTCGCACTGCCCTTGGACCAAGCTTAAGTCCAATAATGGACTTTTGCTTATAAAGGAGTTGCCACTCCCAAACAGTATATCCAGGGTCCATCTTCAGTTGCAACATCCTTTTTGTGCAAACAATACAGATACCTCAAGTCAACCGGTATCTGGTGTTAGATGGACTGATGAGCACCTTAGTGTTCTTTGACAAGGATGCGCTTTTTTAGTGTATATAAGTAATTCAATCAAGGCAATGTTCGTACACATCTAATTATATTTTAGAGGCAGATTTGTTATCGGAGTGATAGTCTTTGCTCATCTCCGCGATTATTATAAGCTATACCAATCCCTATGTGATTTGGGGTCTGTTAGAAAGTGACACATCTAGCAAATTATGTTTGAACTAGACTAATCTACATCAAGTTATATGATTATACGAAATTGCATGTATGTTATCATCATACCCCGTGATGCGATTGGCAGCTTTGAGTTGTGTATGCGCGTGTATACTTTATGTACATATGTTATTACTTAAAATAAGGAAACATAGAAAACCAAATGAATAAACACAAAAGCTAACAACATCTGAGTAAATAGTTAGATATGTAAACAATTATTTAGGCTAATTAACAGTTAACAGAAAGTGAGATGCATATGGAACAAAAGAGACAATCAATAATTTGAAAATTTAAGATACTAGAAGGGCAATAAGTGATTCCCCGCAAATACCGTTGCCGTCTTTTATATTGCATTCTGATCATGTGTTGAAGCATAAAAATATGCAGCCTAAATAAAACAAAACAGAATAGATATGCTAAAGAGTATATCTGGATACACTTATTTATTTTCCATCAAGTTATAGTAAGTGCTTGAAAGTTTTTGACACTTACTTTTCAGCAAGTACCTTTGATAATTACATAATCTAGCATCAGCAAATATGATGATTGCTCAGAACTGTTACCAAGTGTGTCTGAGTTGTAAGCATGTTAGATTGTTTATGATATGCAACTAATTGCAGGTCTATTCTTGGAATGCTGCACTTAGATCACTACCACGTTGTTGAAAGCAGGCTATATAGATTGCAGCTCTTTCACATGGATTTCTAAATGTTTGAATTTTTTTTATAGAACCTTTAATATGAATAAAAGATTAGTTATAGTAAAATAATAAAATGAAAATTAAGCCTTGGATTTACCAAAATGATTAGGTGAAAGGCAACAACCCGCCATTGAAGTTATAGGACTTAAGTTTTGACCATCCATGTATTTGTCATCAAACTGATGCTAGCCTTTGGTCTACATCGATTTTGATACATGCAATAGAGTAATGGGTTGCTATTAAATAACATTTCCCTCTTAATATCATTAAAATGTGAGAGTTCTCATGTTTAATTACTGCTTCGCGCAAAAAACAAATGTTGAAATGCTAACCTTCCAAAAATAGGGAGGGTTGTACATGGTTTGTGAGACGGTGGGCTCAAACCATGTGGATTAGTTAGCCATATGGTCGAAATCCATGATTATACAAAAAATGCATATGTGTTAGCATCATATGTTAGTTATTCGGGTCTTGATAATCAAAGGTTGCCAGATAAATTCTTGAATCGTGTAAAAGTTCACTTTCCTGATACAATATTTCGACCCTATTTGTGCCTTGGGTTACACGAAATTTGTATAGGGATAAGACAAGAATAAACACTCAAATTCTAGGTACAAGAAAGAGAGCAAAAACATAGAGAATTTGTATATGTTTTTTATATGAATATATGTTCATCTAGAAGACCAAATCATGTTTACATATATATAAACATATTGGTGGTTGTTGGAAAAGTTGTGTCTTTTGGTGAAAAGTCACATCCTTTTAATAAATGGTTACAACTCTTCAATAATTTTCTGCAACAAACTTGTGACAGTTAAAACTGTCACTAATTGCAGCCCATTGAAGACATATATCCATTAGCGACGACCAGTTTCTGTCACTAACACGAATAACCATATCTTTTGAACCATTGCAACACTATTGTGACGAATAATTTCTGTCACTATAGAAAACATTCAAGGCTTTTACTCCTTGATATATATTCACAACCTTTACCATTATAGTAATTGAAATCAAGTTAATAGTTTATACAAGCGTGTACTCCACACCTCCGAACTCGTATTATAACTTAACTTGAAATCCATTTGGTCTCGGGTAAATCACCATTACACATAAAATAATTGATGACATTAAAAACACCAACAATCCTCCCCCATTTTAGTGTAATCCTTGATTTCCCAATTAATCAAAACAAATCAAACTCATGCATAAATGAAAATGTCTTTCGATTGAATTTTCATCTTAGTATACTACACATTCCAAATATTCGAGAATCGGGGTGTCGTAACGATTGAACCCGTCAACCCATTTGAATACATGAAGATAATATACACACAAGTTCATTTTCTCCAATGTTTATACTTGACGCTTTACAAGCCATGCATCCATATCCATTCATGAGTATATACAAAGCCAAGTCCAAGCTTATTGAAGCGGCAAAACTTCATTCTCACATAGGTAGATTCTTTTAATCATGCCCTGCTTACACTTTTTCAAAAGAACTATTAAGAAGATAAACTTCAACCTCTTTATCTTGCAAGTCCGAACACATTCTTTGGGATAGTAAAGCATGTGTTCCAATCTCTAAGTGTGAGCTTTCCGCATTGAATTCAGCTTCTAACATTGTATTAGAAGGGAATTGGGTGTCTCACCATTAGAAAATTTAAACGGAATTTTATTTCATCCCTATTCCGACTTTGTGCACTAAGTCTCTTGCAAACCATTTTGCCAAGTGGTAAGCTATTTATAATTTCACTTAAACAAGCATCAAACATGGTTGGCATTGACTTATGAATATAAACGTATATTCATTAACAAGCATTTCAACCATACACTTCTTTAAACTAAGAAGCATCAAATAAAGTATCTTGATGTCATCATTGGATACGTTGCGCAACGTTTGTCCTTTGATCCCAAAACTATCTCTACAAAGCGTAAAATCCATCGCTTGTAGATTCATAGTCTCCTTGATCATTTATCCAACATGCATCAATTTATCCTTATTACTCAAAAGGATCTTATTGTATTCTAAATCATATGCCATGATTTCCATCAAGTAACTAAATACTTGATTATCCAAACGGATTATCAATATCATGATACATAAGTAAATATCGCTTTCTTTATCAATTCATTATCTTATTCATTGATAGTGAATCAATTTGACAGAAGGACAAAAACCGTGATTTACCAAATTAAATACAATCCTTATCATGTTTTCATTAGATTTCTGAAAACACAGGAACCAATTAACTTTTCACAATTTGTCATTTAAACACATTAGTCCAACATAATCAACATGTACTAGCCCAACACATTTGTTATTGACCAGTTGCCAACAAATGATCACAAATCAAGCAACTTACTTTACATGTGTTATAAATTTACATAACATAACATGTTTATTTCCAACATGTTAACATACAAAACATAAATTGAAATTCATCAATTTGTCCTTGATTTTGTAATGCAAAGATTAATACTTTATCCATAAGCACAGTTGGCCAACTTAAGACTTTTCTGGGAATTCTTTTACGGCAAAAAACAAACCGCTAAATTACGGTTACCACCAAAATTTCCATTTAAAGATCTTAGTCTCAACAAGAAATTAAAGGAAACTTAAACGTTCATGGTTGCCAGTTTGCCACCAAATATTATTATCATTTATTTTCGTTCCAGTTAACGCAATACGAGATCGGCATCGTATCGATTTTGCCTCTTGCCAACACCGACAACCCTTCTTCAATGCTTTGATAGATCGAGATAGATATATTTTGAAAGCATGAACCAAAGACCCATGGTTTTCCGGCCTTTTACTGGAATCGATCACTTTTTGCAATAAAAGCACAACTGCCAAGTTACCATTACCGCCAAAATGGCTTATACAGATCTTATAACCACATACAGATACACAAAACTTTATAAGAAAAGTATTCCTTTCACATCTTTATGTGTTATAAGTCAGTTAATGATCATAACAGTTAAACCATTATTCAGTACAGGGTAACAAATAAAATTTTCAAGGAGAAGTCGCTAAACAGCCAATTAGTTAATTTCTTGAACAACTTTAAATCACCAGCCATTAATATCGTCATGACGACTAAAAGATCTCACATAAGACTCGCATAAATCCATCACATATGAAATACTACGTTATATATTCCACCACATGAAAACGTTTGATTCTTAATATCTTCTTAATAGGGAATAACAAATATCTAATTTCCGATCCAAAATTCATATATCAGTATAACCAAACAGATGTATCGGTAATATATTTTAAATACATATTGACCATAAACCACTATCACAACAAAGAAATTATTAGTTAACCAAATGTCATTGAAAGTGGGGTTAATTACAATCCTTAAGTTCATTTATGGCCAAATATATATAACGTTGCCTGCCAAAACCATATGTCGGTTCACCATGCATAAACCCAATTTCATGTTGGATATATATACTTAGTTATATATATTTATTATTAATCTGTGAATATGCAAAATGAACTCTATTTACCATGGCATGTTCATACAACATATATCCGATTAACATGTATATGTTTATGTAAGAAAACATACCAGATCCCAATGCTTAGACAGGCTTTTCCATTTGGCCATATATAGATATATATACCAAAGTTTCAAATTTCCTTTGTCATCTACGAAGATATATAATTCCCTTAAAACTTTCTCTGTATCACCAGTCACCGAATTTGAATTTCACGTTTAAACAGATTTGAAGATCTTGCACGATT
Organism: Artemisia argyi; assembly: GCA_030686995.1. Classification (NCBI taxonomy): domain Eukaryota; kingdom Viridiplantae; phylum Streptophyta; class Magnoliopsida; order Asterales; family Asteraceae; genus Artemisia; species Artemisia argyi. Next base: position 204,316,731 of record CM060677.1, read on the forward strand.
CACCAACCATGATTATCACTAAGAAAATATTGTATCAAATTGTTAGTTATTCGGGTCTTGATAATCAAAGGTTGCCGGATAAATTCTTGAATCGTGTAAAAGTTCACTTTCCTGATACAATATTTCGACCCTATTTGTGCCTTGGGTTACACGAAATTTGTATAGAGATAAGTCAAGAATTAACACTCAAATTCTAGGCACAAGAAAGAGAGCAAAAACATAAAGAATTTGTATATGTTTTTTATATGAATATATGTTCATCTAGAAGACCAAATCATGTTTACATATATATAAACATATTGGTGGTTGTTGGAAAAGTTGTATCTTTTGGTGAAAAGTCACATCCTTTTAATAAATGGTTACAACTCTTCAATAACTTTCTGCAACAAACTTGTGAAAGTTAAAACTGTCACTAATTGCAGCCCATTGAAGACATATATCCATTAGCGGCGACCAGTTTCTGTCACTAACACGAATAACCATATCTTTTGAACCATTGCAACACTATTGTGACGAATAATTTCTGTCACTATAGAAAACATTCAAGGCTTTTACTCCTTGATATATATTCACAACCTTTACCATTATAGTACTTGCAATCAAGTTAATAGTTTATACAAGCGTGTACTTCACACCTCCGAACTCGTATTATAACTTAACTTGAAATCCATTTGGTCTCGGGTAAATCACCATTACACATAAAATAATTGATGACACTAAAAACACCAACATCATACCCCGTGAATGATATGATGTGACCATTGGCAATTATGAGTTGTGTTGTGTATACTATACGCTGATATGTTACAACTTAAAATAGGGAAACGTATAAGATTAAATGAATAAACACAAAAGGTAACAACATCCAAGTAAATAGTTAGATTGTAAAAATGGTAACAAAACTACTAACACAACCGATTAATCACCCAACCAACCACCCCTTGGTGATCTTTTCTTTTATTATAACTATAAACACCGAAGACTTGTCTCCAAACGGATGCAAGCCAAATACAATACAAAGAAACAATGATAGTCCCTCTAATAGGTGCTATCTACAATCACTCACACTCTAAAACCAAACCAGTAAACTAAACAATACTAACAACCCAGAAACCAAACTATCAGATCAAGTAGATCTTGATCTAATCAATACAACTATCCAACTTAAACAAGAAACCCAGAAGAACAATATCAACCACAAGAGGAAGAGCAATGAGAGAAAATTGCGTGTAATCTTTGATCAAAGTATATTGTGAAACCCTAGCTCGTAATGGAGCTTATATAGCCAGAAGTTACAAACTAACCCCTACACAATAAGAAAACACCAAAGCTAGACCAAACATTAGAATAAGTAAAACTAATAAGAAATATTTACACAATAAGTCCCTCAAGTATCATAAGTTTGATAAAACATTTTATTTCAATACCCTCCCTCAAACTTATGACATAAAAAGATTTACCATGCCCAACTTTTTAACCAAAAAACTTTGTTGCACAGAGCCAAGAGCTTTAGTCAAAATATCAGCAGTCTGTTCTTTTGACTCAATATTCATAGTTTTAATAAGCCTAGATGCAACTTTTTCTCTAACCAAATGCACATCTATATCAAAATGTTTGGTTTTTTCATGCATAACAGGATAAGCTGCAATTTGAATAGCAGACCTATTATCACAAAATAACTCTACTGGAATTAACTCAGTTTCACCCAAATCAGTTAAAACTTTCAAAATCCACATGATTTCACAAGTAGCAGAAGCCATGCATCTGTACTCAGCCTCAGCAGATGACTTGGACAGAGTAGCTTGTTTTTTACTCTTCCAAGACACCAAATTTTTATTAACAAACACACAATATCCAGAAACAGAATTTCTAGTAATGGGACATTTAGCCCAATCAGAATCAGAGAAAGCAGTCACTTTAAACCCATTCTGAGCTTTGATAAACCCAATGCCATAACCAGGAGCAAGTTTCAAATATCTAAGAACTCTTAAACCAATATCATAATGAGATTGCAAAGGAGCATGCATATGTTGGCTAAGACAATGAACAGCATAAGAAATATCTGGTCTAGTCAAAGTAAGGTAAATCAGTTTACCAACTAACTTCTGATAAGCAACAATATTTTTAAGATACTTATCATTATCAGTTTCTTTATGAGCTAGAACAATATTCTCAGGTAATGGTGTAGAAACAGGCCTACATGCAAGTAAACCAAACTCATGTAATAGCTCAATGCAATACTTCCTTTGATTCAAACAAAGACAGTTTTAGTTTTTAAAACTTCAATTCCAAGAAAGTATTTCAACTCTCCTAAATCTTTAATCTTAAACTTATTCTTCAAAAACACTTTAAACTGATCAAGTTCCTTTTCACAATTACCAGTGATAACAAGATCATCAACATAAACAAGTAAAAACAACACAGTATCATTCTTTTTTCTAATGAACAAAGAATGATCATTCTTAGATTGCTCAAATCCAGCTTTAAACAAGGCTTCAGACAATTTTTGGTTCCATTGTCTAGGAGCTTGTTTGAGACCATAAAGAGATTTTCTCAACTTACAAACTCTGTTATCACCTTCTTCAAGGTAACCTGGAGGAGGAATCATATACACTTCCTCCTTAAGGTCCCCATACAAGAAGGCATTATTAACATCCATTTGAAAAATTTTCCAATCCTTTTGAACTGCAAGACTTATCAAGCATCTTACAGTCCCCATTTTGACAACAGGACTAAAGGTTTCCTCATAATCTATTCCTTCTTTTTGACTATAACCTTTAGCCACAACTCTAGCTTTATACCTTTCTATTTCACCAATAGACTTATACTTAATTTTCCAGACCCATTTACTACCAATAGCATTTCTACCAATAGGTAACTCAACAACCTCCCAAGTATCATTTTCAAGTAAAGCATGCATTTCTTCATTCATAGCACCTTTCCAATTAACATTTTTACTAGCTTCCTTATAGGAAGAAGGCTCAGCAGTTTTATTTAAATTTGACACAAAACAGCAATTTTCAGCACTTAATAAACAATGATTAGCATACTTATTAAGACCATATCTAACCTTAGAATCAAGCACATAATCATTTAACTTGGCAGGCAACTTAGAAGGTCTACTAGACCTTCTATGACTTCCTTCTCCAACCTCATTTTCAAAAACATTTTGAAAAATAGGAACCTCTAAATCTGGATCAGAATTTCCCTCAGAATAATAATTATCATCTAAAGGAGTTGCAGAAGTGACATCATGTCCAGGTGGCTGATTACTATTACTAGGTATTGGATATTGTATCTGTTCAAGATTATCTAGATCTAAAGAATCAGCCTCATCTGGTTGATGTATTCTACCTTCTCTACCAACAGATGTATTTCCTTCATGAAGATCATCATTGGGAGAGGGACCAGGAGTTTCAGGTGAAGTTTTAGACTCACTATCAATAGACTCAAAAAAGTTTAATGTTGTTACTTCTTTTTCAGACTCAGTTTCAGACTCAGAAGGTAAATTTTGACTCATTTTAAAAGGAAAAAATGTTTCATAAAACTTGACATCTCTAGAATATAGAATAGACCTGTTTTCAAGACTTAACAACTTATATGCCTTTTTTCCACTGGCATACCCAATCAAGACACATTTTTCAGACTTAGAAGAAAATTTATCAAACCCTTTTAAAATGACTGCAAAACACAAACACCCAAAACTCCTTAAATGGGACAAATTTGGTTCCTTAACCAATGAAAAAGGTGACTTACCATTTAAAACAGAGGAAGGAAGCCTGTTAATCAAATAAGTAGCAGTTAACACACATTCAGACCAAAACACAAGAGGTATCCCTCCCTGAAACATAAGACTTCTGGCAACATTCAACAGATGTCTATGTTTCCTTTCTGCTATACCATTCTGCTGTGGTGTATATGCACAAGTTGTTTGATGTATGATTCCCATAGCACTAATAAAGTCAGACATCTTATTATTTACAAATTCAGTACCATTGTCAGACCTTATGATCTTATTTTTTTTTCTCAAACTGAGTTAAAACAAGATTGTAAAACTTAACAAACATTCCAAACACTTCATCTTTGGTTTTTAACATATACACCCACACAGATCTGCTATAGTCATCAACAATGGTCAAAAAATACCTAAAACCCTCCCTGCTAATCACTTTATAAGGCCCCCACACATCAAGATGTATAAGTTGCCCAGAAACAGTGGATTTATTCTCACTTAAAGGAAAAGAGTCTCTGGTTTGTTTAGCCTTATGGCAAACTTCACAAGGTCCTTCATGATTAACATTAGTCAGATTTAAAGAACCTTTTAATAATTTCAAAACCTGATTAGCAGGATGACCCAATCTGTTATGCCAGACCTCTTTAGACACATAATACACACAAAACTCACTCTGATTAGTCATAGCAAGACGATTCCTTATCAAATATGTACAACCCACCAAACTCACTACCAGTCCCCAGAACACTATGCTTTTTCAAATCCTGAATATAACATGTAGTTTCATCAAAACCAACAGTAAGTTTACTATCCTTAATCATTTTATGAACAGACAATAAACTCACAAAATATTCAGGAACAACAAGCACATCAAACAAAACCACATTATTATTCAATCTTAAGTTTCCAACATGTGTTATTTTAGCCAAAGTACCATTAGGGTGTCCAACTGTAAGTTTTAAATCAGATATATCAACAACACCAAACATTTTTTCTGTACTATTAGTCATATGTTGATTAGCACCTGAGTCAATTATCCATCCTAGATGATAACTGACTCCATTTAATTTGACTTTAGCACAAAAAAAACTTATAAAAATGTTGATTAAAGAAAACATTACAGTTAAAGAAAGAACATGAGGCACTACCTGCCATGGTGGCATTAGCAGAAGTACAAGTCTTATCATTCAAAAGATTCATCAACTTCAAAACCTGTTCATTAGTGAAAGAAACAGTGCCACTACTCTTCCCATCACCATTAATCCCAGATACACTTTTAGCCTCAACATTATTATTTTTATTATTATTAAAACCAGATACAGGCTTCAAGTTAGGGTTCTTTTTAAAACCAGGAGGATAACCAATAATTTCAAAACACCTCTCAATAGTATGTCCTTTTAACCCACAATGTTTGCATAACAAACTATCATAATTTCCTTTATTATTAGAATTATTACCAGACCAGTTGTTATTGTTAGAATTTCTTCTATTATTACTATTATTCACATTTGGTCTGGACACAAAAGCAGAAACCTGAGGCTTTTCAGACTTCACAGAAGTGGTAGGAATCCCTCTATAGGATTCTTCCCTAGAAATGATGACAAAAGCATCCTTAACCTCAGGAAGAACCTCCCTAGTCAGAATGCTACTCCTAATAGGCTGATAAATGTCATCAAGGCCCATCAAGAATTGCATCAATTTCAACAATTTTCCATGATCATTTAATTCAATTCTAGCCTCACAAACACAATCAGGCAGCTTAGTAAGAATATCAAACTCTCTCCACAGAGAACTCAACTTATGATAATATTCAGAAACAGGTAAACCACCTTGTTTAAATGTATTAATCTTTTGTAACAGATTGAAAACAACAGACCCATCAATTCTATCATATGTATCCTTTAATTCTTTCCAAACACTAGCAGCATTATCAGAAAACACATGACCAAGATATACATCTTGGGATAAAGAACTAAGAATCCAATTAAGAACAACAGCATTACACCTGTCTCACTGGGCTTCCAGTAAGGGACTAGCAGCATAACTAGTTCTAACACAACTACCATCAAGAAAACCCATATTGTTTTTAATCTGCATAGCAAGTTTAATAGCACTAGACCACACCCTATAATTCTCAACACCAGACAGTTTAATACTCACAATAGAAGCACAGTTAGAATCATTAGGATGTAGATGCAGAGGATTACTCTGATCCAAACTACTAATCATAATAGCCATAATGAAACACTAACCAAGCAAAGGACAAACAAAAACAAATAAGCAGAAAACAAACAGTTACAACTACCAGATAAAACAGAGACTAATAAACCAAGAAACTACCAAACCACAACTTCCAAGACTACCCAATTCCTATCCTCCTTCGACCTAGACACAACAAACCAAAAAATAAAACTAATGCTACACAACTCACACCCAAGAGTTACCAAATGCCCAGCAGAGCAGACTGGGACAGACCAGAGCAGGCTTCCGTACCAATCAATGTTGGCAGGTCAAGATGTTAGTCTGTCCGTTTGCACCCACTGTTACTAAAACACAGGTCTCTTAAGGAAAAAGAACACTTACAGTGATTATAGCGAAACCAGCAGCGGAATACCAAACAATTAACTCTAGATTCACTTAGTCTAGAGTAATTGCCACCAAGAACCAACCCAATCGAACCACAGATCCTTCAGAAACAGAAACCCCCAATAATCCAATTAGGGTTTCAACAAAAAACCACCAAACTGATCAAGAACCAAAACCCCCAAAATCTAGGGTTTCAAGAAAAAACCCTAAACCTTCAACTGATACAACCAGCTTACAATAAAACCCAAATCCAGTAAGATTCAACACCAAGACTGTTGAATCCACTAAATCCTACCCAAGAATCAATCAATCAAGCCTATAGCTCTGATACCATATAAAAATGGTAACAAAACTACTAACACAACCGATTAATCACCCAACCAACCACCCCTTGGTGATCTTTTCTTTTATTATAACTATAAACACTGAAGACTTGTCTCCAAATGGATGCAAGCCAAATACAATACAAAGAAACAATGATAGTCCCTCTAATAGGTGCTATCTACAATAACTCACACTCTAAAACCAAACCAGTAAACTAAACAATACTAACAACCCAGAAACCAAACTATCAGATCAAGTAGATCTTGATCTAATCAATACAACTATCCAACTTAAACAAGAAACCCAGAAGAACAATATCAACCACAAGAGGAAGAGCAATGAGAGAAAACTGCGTGTAATCTTTGATCAAAGTATATTGTGATACCCTAGCTCGTAATGGAGCTTATATAGCCAGAAGTTACAAACTAACCCCTGCACAATAAGAAAACACCAAAGCTAGACCAAACATTAGAATAAGTAAAACTAATAAGAAATATTTACACAATAAGTCCCTCAAGTATCATAAGTTTGATAAAACATTTTATTTCAATATAGATATATAAACATTACCTAGGATTGCTTGCTTGAATGTCGTAGAATGTCCATCTCGGTTAGCATCACTATAGACATAATGAGGAAGATACTATGATGGTCATTGATCAGTTTTATAGCCAAATGTTTGTGTAGAATGAGAATCGTTCTATTAATGATTGCCACATGAGAAAAACATAACAAGGCATGTGCCTGGGCTTTAGTGTGTAGATGTGCCGGTTTAGAGCTGCTTTTAGTGTATAGCTTGAGCCTCACCCTGCATACTGCATAAAATTTTATATGCAATAATTTACAAGCACGTTCACGGAAGAATGGACTTTAGCTTCCAGTTGATTGATTATCACCTAAGGACATCCCACCATATCCCCACCATTATTGGATATATTATTATGATCCTTGAATTATAATGGTCTTAGATATCCAAAAACCTATCAGGTAGATTAAACCGGCAAAAGGAAAACCAACACTCAAATCACTTATACTATTTTGAAAAACTAAGTTCAAAAAGCATATAAAAATGATATAACACGTGTTGTTATAGTTACCGTCACTAATAATCACATCTCGAAACAATTATTTTGCTAATTACTAACAGTTAACTGAAAGTATGATGCATATGGAATGAAAGAGAACAATCAATAATTTGAAAAATGAAGGTACGGGATGGGCAATAAATGACTCCCGCCCTTCTGGCAAAAACCTCTGCCTTATAATATATTGCATTCTGATTATGTGTTGAAGCATGAAAATATGCAGCCGCAAAGTTTAGATTAATTACAAAACCAAACAAAAAGGAATATAGAAAAAGCCTGGCCCAAACTATTCAAACCCATAGCCTGGTTATGACCTTGTCCAGTCAACTCGGTGTCCTTGTCTCCGTTTGAGTTAAGTTATTATTTCTGCTCGTCACAAATATTTATTTTGTGTGTGTTTAAAGCTGACATCGATATGTGTTCAACGAGATAACTCGGTGACAGGTGGTTTGAAACTTAATAAAGTCTAGGCCTCCTTTGTTATTTTTAAACTGTGTTTGTTTATTGTTTTAAAAAACTATAATCTTACTATTACAAGATTTGAGTTTGTGTTGAAGAATGGATTTTTATTCGTCTAATTGTTTGCCATTGAGTTATAGTTGGGCCATGAAATATGTGATTGACACTTCGAGTTGTTGGATACTAAAAGCAGGTGCCTTCATAATATATAGATAATCTAGTGTCAGCGAATACCATTTCCTGTGATTCAACTATAATGTTTTTTGTAAGCATTAAATCATAGAAGCATGTTAATTTCCTTTGGGAAAAGAAATTATAATTGTTAATAACTGTTACTGTTTGCACACCCCGTGTCTCAGCTCTTACCACCTTAAATTGTTTATGATATGCAATCTATTACAGGGTTGACCCCATGAATGTCTGCACTTCACCACCACATTGTTGAGTCTTATCCTTCCTTTATGTATTAAGGCTTTCATAATATAAACATTAGCATATAGTTGTGAACATTTAATCATAAACATAACCATATAGTAGTGCTTTAACATGATAATAATAATAGGAACACTGTATCCGTATAGGAAAATGGCAAAAGCCAATAAAGCTGTTTTATACTTTTATGTGAAAGCAGGCTATATAGATTGCAACTCCCTAAGGTTTGATGGCAAGGCACTACATTCTCACTTTACGCCTCAGCGCCACTTTACGCCTCAGCACCACCTCAGCTTTCTCTCCTCGCACTTCCCCTCACTCCCACTCACTTTAGTGTGGGCAAGGTTACCTTAACTTCATATTTCATTAAAATACCCATTTTATACATTACCCCGCTAAATACCCCACACACACTCACACACAAAATAAAAAATAATAAAACATGAAGGATACAATAAGGTGAACCATTCACCATAAGTCTTCTTCGGAGTGTAACCTCGCGCGTGAGAGGAGTAGCTGGGCAAGGTGATGCTGCGTGAGTTGGTTGCATGGTGAGAGGCTCACCTGCCTCTTGCCGACCAGCCTAACATTGATTGATAAGCATATGGAAGAATTCTCAACATTTAATGTGAATAGACGACTAGTAAAGTGAAGATTTGGCAACTATCTGGTCAGAATGTCAGATTAAGCCGTGACTGACTACCAAAATGATTAGGTGGACTGTAACCACCTGCTACTGAAGTCGGGGGCTGTAATTCGACCATCCTTGTAGTTGTTATCAAACTGATTGTAGCTTTTTGTTTTCATTGTTGGGTTTTATCTTGTTTTCTATTTGCTGAACTGGGAATCATGATACTTTTGGTGCAACTTTGTTTTTGTATTTCTGTTGGTCAGTATGACAATCAAAATAACACATTTCTGTATAGCCCATCGCCTTTGTTACCATTCAATTTGTTGCAGGACGACAATAATATATTATGTGGCACCAGAGAAACATGTATCTTATTCTTCTCACAATATCTTGTCGCTATTGGAAAAGTAAGTTGTAAATTATTAGTTGATTTGAGGTACAGGTGAAATCCTGCTAATAAGTATGTCTGCTTGATGTCTATAATGATAAGTAAGTCCTGTTATTTACAAAGTATTAGGCAAATATATGGTTCATGAAAAGCTGATAATTGGGTTAGAAAGCTAGTGTTTTAACACCCTAAATTTTGTTCTTTTGTTATCTTCCATCTCATTCTTCGGGACGCAATTTTTGTGCTTGACCATATGGGAGAAAGGAACATGAATGAAGCTGCTAACTATTTGTAAGAGGTGTTATGGATTTTTAATGTTTGTTATGTTATGCTCTATTTTTATCTTATTATTATTATTTTTTTATCAAATTGATGGTTTTTTCGATTTCAGTTATGCAACTGAACTGAAGAAGCGATATAACAATGTATGATGTACCCCTTAGGTATGTTCTCTTTCTACTACTTTTGTAGGTATTTAGATGCTCAATATATCAGTATTAGATTGTATGTTTTAAAATAGATTCTTTGTCATATATTAGCAGGCTAGCAGCCTTTCCAACCATTAGTTACACTATCATTGCAAGAAAGTTATATGACAAATGATGAATCTTTCTCTCATTCATAGTTTGATTTATATGCATCACATTTGATTAAGTGGTATTAGGGTTGAGCATAATAAACCGCAGACCGAACCAACCCGAGAAACCGGCCCGAACAGTCCACCCTTTTCGTTATATTCGGTCTTCGGTTTGGTCCGGTTCGGTCTTACACGAAACCAACCATTATGCTTTGTTGGACCGGACCGGACCGGACCGGACCAAGCATTTTGGTCTGATCCTCGGTCCGATGTTTCTGGCCAAATCAGTTTTTGCTACGGTCCAGTTTGGACGAGCGTTTTTGGACCGTGATCGGACCTACATTTGAACATCTCAATTGATATAAAGCGGACGACCAATAATTTTGCTCTCCAATATGTGCTAACTAAGTAACTAGTATTCTAAGAGCTCTAGGTGCAGTGAAGAGGCTGGGCCCCACCCCTGCCACATCACCAAACACCTCAACTTCAACTAACCACAACAAACCCCCCCTCACCAAACAACAAGCCTCAACTTCCCCATTAGTGCCCCACCTCTTACACATTTATTTTTTTTATTCATTTCATTAAATAAATTAAATTAATTTCACAAATACTAAAAAATAACAAAACATACTAATTTTATTTCATCAAATAAAAAAGTTACAATACGGAAAAAAAAAACATACGATTTGCGGAAAAAAAAAACATACGATACGGCTAAACATAAAGAAAACTAGTAGTAAGCAAAAATATTACCATTAACCACTTAATACACTAAATTTCAACCCAACTTATCATTAAACAAAGGGATTATGTATGCGGAGGCCGCCCAATTATTAAACTTTTGTCCTTTAGGCCACCCATTTATCTAAATTAACTTATGGGTCACTCAAATATGTGTTTGTTTTCGTTTATACCGATCTTGTTAAATTTCTTGCCGAAAATTTGCGCAACTTGAATGACAAAGTTAACTTTAACATATCAAAACAATAAAATTATAAATTCAAACGTAAAACATTAATTAATTTACCATAAATCACTTTTGAATAAACAAAGTTGCACTTAGATAATGACGAAAACTTATATTTTACATTTCAATAGTTATTTGTGTTTTTTAATATGCTAATTTTAGTTTTATTCCCGTTGTTCCAAAGATTTTTGAGAAAAAATTATTCGAAATTGGTATAAACGAAAGCAAACACATAGATGGGTGGCCTATAAGTTAGTTTTGATAAATAGGTGGCCTAAATGATAAAAGTTTAATTGTTTGGTGGCCTCCCAATACATAATCCCTTAAACAAAAACAAATTCAGCTAAAAATTACCAAAGCCAAAAACAAAAAATTTAGCCCGACTAATAGCGTAAGAAAATATTGCACAGCCCAATTAATAAGTATAACTTTTAACACTGCAAAGCCCAAATATATTGCACAGCCATATACCTAACATTACACACGCAGCCACACTTATACTCCATCTTCTTCATCTTACCTTCTTCCTCTAAAACCTGCAAAAAAAAAAAAAAAAAAAAAAAAAAAAAAAAAAAAAAAAAAGACACATCACCACTCACAAACACAAACAAAAGAGAGACAAATAGGTAGCTCTTCATTTTATTTCTTCTTTTATTGTTTTAAATCTTGCTAGTTATGTTTCTTCAAAGTTCAAAAAAAAAAAAAAAAAAAAAAAAAAAAAAAAAAAAAAAAAAAAAAACAGATGGTTGTCAGTGTTTCCAGCTCGTCGTCACAACGGGGAGATTGGCTATGGGCAAGAACGGCGAGCCCCTCTTGGTGTGGTGAAGAGGAACGGTTCGCCGTTGACGACTCCACGTCGGACGGCGAGCCCCTCTTCGCTGACTGCACCTAGAGCTCTAAACAATTCCAAAAATTCAAGCAATCCTAGCTGTTATCATTAGATGGCTAATATTCTAAACAAGCAACAAAAATACAAGTACTTTCATAACGACATGCCAAATTTAATAGTCAACTCTTTTTACTTCGGATTTTTCTAAGAGTATTAGAAAAATCCGAAGTAAAAAGAGTTGACTATTAAATTTGGCATGTCGTTATGAAAGTACTTGTATTTTTGTTGCTGGTTTAGAATATTAGCCATCTAAAGATAACATCTAGGATTGCTTGAATTTTTGGAATTGTTTAGAATACTAGTAAGCACATATTGGTGAACAAAATTATTGGTCGTCCGCTTTATATCAATTGAGATGTTCAAATGTAGGTCCGATCACGGTACGAAAACGCTCGTCCAAACCAGACCGTAGCAAAAACCCGATTTGGCCAAAAACATCGGACCGAGGATCAGACCAAAATGCTTGGTCCGGTCCGGTCCAAGAAAGCATAATGGTTGGTTTTGTGTAAGACCGAACTAGACCAGACCGAAGACCGGATATAACAAAAAGGGTGGACTGTTCCGGCCGGTTTCTCGGGTTGGTTCGGTCTGCGGTTTATTATGCTCTGCCCTAATAGTTAATCAAATGTGATGCATATAAATCAAACTATGAATGACAGAAAGATTCATCATTTGTCATATAACTTTCTTGCAATGATAGTGTAACTAATGGTTGGAAAGGCTGCTAGCCTGCTAATATATGATAAAGAATCTATTTAAAACAAACAATCTAATACTGATCTATTGAGCATCTAAATACCTACAAAAGTAGTAGAAAGAGAACATACCTAAAGGGGTACATCATACATTGTTGTATCGCTTCTTCAGTTCAGTTGCATAAGTGAAATCGAAAAAACCATCAATTTGATTTAAATAAAAAAAAAAAAAAAAAAAAAAAAAAAAAAAAAAAAAAACCCGCATATCACAACAAACATTAAAATTTCGTAACACCTCTTACAAATAGTTAGCAGCTTCATTCATGTTCCTTTCTCCCGTATGGTCAATAACAAAAATTGCGTCCCGAAGAATGAGATGGAAGATAACAAAAGAACAAAATTTAGGGTGTTAAAACACTAGCTTTCTAACCCAATTATCAGCTTTTCATGAACCATTTACCTAATACTTTGTAAATAACAGGACTTACTTATCATTATAGACATCAAGCAGCCATACTTATTAGCAGGATTTCACCTGTACCTCAAATCAACTAATAATTTACAACTTACTTTTCCAATAGCGACAAGATATTGTGAGAAGAATAAGATACATGTTTCTCTGGTGCCACATAATATATTATTGTCGTCCTGCAACAAATTGAATGGTAACAAAGGCGATGGGCTATACAGAAATGTGTTATTTTGATTGTCATACTGACCAACAGAAATACAAAAACAAAGTTGCACCAAAAGTATCATGATTCCCAGTTCAGCAAATAGAAAACAAGATAAAACCCAACAATGAAAACAAAAAGCTACAATCAGTAGCAGGTGGTTACAGTCCACCTAATCATTTTGGTAGTCAGTCACGGCTTAATCTGACATTCTGACCAGATAGTTGCCAAATCTTCACTTTACAATAACTAGTCTTCTATTCACATTAAATGTTGAGAATTCTTCCATATGCTTATCAATCAATGTTAGGCTGGTCGGCAAGAGGCAGGTGAGCCTCTCACCATGCAACCAACTCACGCAGCATCACCTTGCCCAGCTGCTCCTCTCACGCGCGAGGTTACACTCCGAAGAAGACTTATGGTGAATGGTTCACCTTATTGTATCCTTCATGTTTTATTATTTTTTATTTTGTGTGTGAGTGTGTGTGAGGTATTTAGTGGGGTATATTTGTATAAAATGGGTATTTTAATGAAATGTGAAGTTAAGGTAACCTTGCCCACACTAAAGTGAGTGTGAATGAGGGGAAGTGAGAGGAGAGAAGAGGCGTAAGGTGAGAATGTAGTGCCTTGCCATCCAGCCTTTGCAATCTATATAGCCTGCTTTCACGTAAAAGTATAAAACAGCTTTATTGGCTTTTGCCATTTTCCTATACGGATACAGTGTTCCTATTATTATTATCATGTTAAAGCACTACTATATGGTTATGTATATGATTGAACGTTCACAACTATATGCTAATGTTTATATTATGAAAGCATTATTACATAGAGGAAGGATAAGACTCAACAATGTGGTGGTGAAGTGCAGACATTCACAGGGTCAGCCCTGTAATAGATTGCATATCATAAACAATTTAAGGTGCTTAGAGCTGAGACACGGGGTGTGCAAACAGTAACAGTTATTAACAATTATAATTTCTTTTCCCAAAGGAAAACATACTTCTAAGATTTAACGCTTACAAAAAACATTATAGTTGAATCACAGGAAATGGAATAACACTAGCTTATCTAGATATTATGAAGGCACAAGGCACCTGCTTCTAGTATCCAACAACTCGAAGTGTCAATCACATATTTCATGCCCTCGCTATAACTCAATGGCAAACTTTTAGACGAGTAAAAATCCGTTCTTCAACACAAACTGAAATCTGGTAATAGTATAAACTATAAAGATTATAGTTTTCTTAAAACAATAAACAAACACAGTTTAAAAATAACAAAAGGAGGAGACCTAGACTTTATTAAGTTTCAAACCACCTGGCACCGAGTTATCTCGTTGAACACATATCGATGTCAGCTTTAAACACACAAAAACTAAATATTTGGGACGAACAGAAATAATAACTTTACTCAAACGGAGACCAGGACACGGACTTGACCGGACAAGATCATAACCAGGCTTTGGGTTTGAATAGTTTGGGCCCGGCTTTTTCTATATTCTTTTTTGTTTGGTTTTGTAATTAATCTAAACTTTGTGGCTGCATATTTTCATGCTTCAACACATGATCAGAATGCAATATATGATACGGCAGAGGTATTTGCCAGACAGGTGCGAGTCACTTATTGCCCTTCCCATACCTTCATTTTTAAAATTATTGATTGTTCTCTTTCATTCCATATGCATCATACTTTAAGTTAACTGTTAGTAATTAGCAAAAATTATTGTTTCAAGATGTGATTATTAATGACGGTAACTATAACAACACGTGTTATATCATTTTTATATGCTTTTTGAACTTAGTTTTTCAAAAAAGTATAAGTGATTTGAGTGTTGGTTTTACTTTTTCAGGTTTAATCTACCTGATAGGTTTTTGGATATCTAAGACCATTATAATTCAAGGATCATAATAATATATCCAATAATGGTGGGGATATGGTGGGATGTCCTTAGGTGATGATCAACTGGAAGCTAAAGTCCATTCTTCCATGAACATGCTTGTAAATTATTGCATATAAAATTTTATACAGTATGCAGGGTGAGGCTCAGGCTATACACTAAACGCAGCTCATACACCGGCACAGCTACACACTAAAGCCCAGGCACATGCCTTGTTATGTTTTTCTCATGAGGCAATCATTAATAGATCAATTCTCATTCTACACAAACATTTGGCTATAAAACTGAGCAATGACCATCTTAGTATCTTCCTCATTATGTCTATAGTGATACTGACCGAGATGGACAGTCTACGACATTCAGGCAAGCAATCCTAGGTAATGTGTTTACATATCTAACTATTTACTTGGATGTTGTTACCATTTGTGTTTATTCATTTAATCTTTTACGTTTCCCATTTTAAGTTTTAACATATCAGTGTATAGTATACACAACACAACTCATAATTGCCAATGGTCACATCATTCACGGGGTATGATGCTAACACACATGCATTTTTTGTATAATCATAAAACTTGAATTTGATTACTCTAGTTGATCGAGATTACCATATTACCCTTACTTGGAATTATTATTAAACACTTTAAAGAAAACAGTATTTCATTATAACTAGTTAAGGGTAAAACTGTCATTATGCAAAAAGTAAGAAAGAAAAAATAATAATGATTTAGACTTTCTTTTTTTTTTCTGGGTGGGAGGGGATTATTTTTCAAAGCATTAGTTCATGGTGTTCTCTATTATTATATGAGACTCAATTTTAACCTCCCCTACTTAACAATGTAACCAGTTAGTTAAGTTATTTTGTTAGAATATTAGTAGTAACTTAAACATAGTTTAGGGGTTTAAATGTACATTGTAATTAAGATTAGGACTAGACGATAACTAGGATTGGTTAAGCTTGCCTTGCAAGGCAAGGAAGGCCCATGTGGCCGGTTTCATGGTGAGGTCGGTTGGAAGAATTCGTAACCGACTCTTACATGGTTTCCTACCCCCTCATCTCTATAAATAGAGGTGAGGGGGGGGGGGGCTGCTAGTATTCTCATTATTCTCATTATACTTTGTAGGTTTTGATTCTTCTTGTTCTTCTTCGTTTGTTGTCCAAACACGGGTTTTGTGTTTGGTATTGCAACTTGTGATCGATCGACGTTACGGTTCTAGGTTCCGCATTCGACATCTTCGGATTGTTGTCGAGGTATTTATCCAACAAGTGGTATCAAGAGCCGCGGTTATTGTGGTCATCGAAGGGTCGTTACTAGTTCGAGACGTGATCGGTTTTTATTTGGCAGGAGTTGCAGGTTTTTTTTTTAATCGAAGAAGAAGGTGGTGGTTTGAGGTTTATTTTAAACCCCACGTCAAGACGGTGACGTGTTTGTTTGTGGTTGGCAAACTAATCACGTGTAGATAAAACAAAGTGTGACAAAGTGTAATTCATTTGTTGTTATTATAATCCCACGTGAAAGGTTCTTGACAACAGAAGGATACTTTGTTTTTTGTTTATTAGTTTATACAAAAGTCAAAGTTAACGATTTTATATTCTAAAATCGTTTTAGTAAGTGATCGTAATTTTTTGGGTCTAAAAATTCGATTAAGTGAAGTTTTTGTTGTCGTGGGTTTTTTCTTGTGGTACAAGTTCGATCGTGGTTTGCTTGGAGTTTTAAGTATACGATCGGGTTTACTTGTTCGAAATCGAGGGTTTAGGGTTATTCTAATTAATTCGATTTGCAAGAAGGGTTTATAGCAACAAGGGAGAATATTGCACACGGCTTGTGAGGCTTGTCGGTAAAGTTGGTTAAGAAACAACTTGACAAGGTTTTTAGCAAGGTATAAGAAGAATGGCTAGTTCTATAACTAGGTTTGACATCGAGAAATTTGATGGGAAGAATGACTTCGGGTTATGGCAAATAAAGATGCGTGCTTTAATGGTACAGCTGGGATGTGATGCTGCATTAGAGACATTACCCGCGGACATAGAAGCAGGTGAAAAGGCTGCTTTGATGAAGAAGGCATACAGTACCTTGATTCTATGCTTGGGAGACCGGGTTTTACGGGAAGTTACCAAGGAAACATCTGCTGCAGGAATTTGGACAAAACTGACTAGTCTTTATATGACTAAGTCCTTAGCAAATAGACTGTATCTGAAGAAGAAGCTGTACACATTCTATATGAGTCCAGGTACGAAACTGGGTGATCATATAGATGAGTTTAATAAGTTGATACTTGATTTGGCGAATATTGATATTGAGATTGAGGATGAAGATCAGGCACTTATGTTACTTACGTCGTTGCCATCATCTTACGAAAACTTTGTGGAGACATTGTTGTATGGGAGGGAATCCTTGACAATGGAGGATGTTCTAGCGACTCTGAATTCAAGAGAATTGAAGAAAAGAACTGAAGGCACAAAGGAAGAAACTGGTGACGGGTTATACGTAAGGGGAGGGTCAGATCATTCAAGGAAAGCTCATTCTGGTGGAAGTTCGCGGTTTAAGTCAAGGGGTGAAACTTTTAAACTCAAGTGCTTCATATGTCATTCAGAGGATCATCTGAAAAGAGACTGTCCAAAGAAGAAGTCAAGTGGGTTTGTCAAGAAGGGTAAGCATGATCAGGATTCTGATTCTTCTGATGATGAGGGTAACGCCTACTTTGGAGAAGCCTTGGCGGTGGTCGGGAATGATGAGATGACTAAATTGGTAATGGATTCAGGTGGGTCTTATCATATGACACCTAGGAGGGATTTCTTGTATGACTTCAAGGATATTGATGGTGGTTCGGTTCAGTTAGGTGATAACAGGACATGCACTATCAGAGGGACAGGAAAAGTGAAGATACAGTTGCATGATGGTTCAAGCTTTATACTGGAAGATGTTAGGTATGTTCCAGGGTTAAGAAAAAGCTTGATTTCATTGGGTACTCTTGAAAAAGAGGGTTATATTGTGAAGATGCAGATGGGTAAAGTCAAGGTGATCAAAGGTTGTCGGGTTATGATGACTGGGATCAGGAAAGAGAACTGTGTGTATACTCTTGAAGCAAAAGTGATGACTTTTGGTGTACAAAAGCATGGAGGTTCAAAACAAGTTGGATTCAAGCAACTTGGTCATAAACAAGTTGGTCTCAAACAACTTGGTCATAAACAAGTTGGGTTCAAACAACTTGGTCCTGGTGTTAAAACAGGAGTCCATGGAGTACAGGTTGATGAACGTGTTTGGTTTGAGGTGGAACTGCAGGGAGCTCAGGAAAATCGTGAAGCTGAGGTTGTTCAGGATAGTAACGATGATGCTGCAGTGGCTCAAAGAAAGTTGGAGGATAAGCAACTTGAAGAAAAGACAAACACGGGCTGCTTGGTAAATGAGCAGGAGAAGATACACCTTGGTATAAAGGTGGGGGCGGACATTACGGAAACCGGAGTACCTGGTCAAGAGGGTGCAGAGGGTAATGTTGCTGAAAAGAAGAAAGTGAAGGAGTCTACGGAAGCTAATCTTGGAAAATTACTGAAGTACAATGCCTGGTCGACAAGGTGGTCCCCGGTCCGAGGTTCCAGCACGAGGAAAAGATGCTGAGTATCGGTTATGTTTAAGTGTTACTCCTAAGGTGGAAATTGTTAGAATATTAGTAGTAACTTAAACATAGTTTAGGGGTTTAAATGTACATTGTAATTAAGATTAGGACTAGACGATAACTAGGATTGGTTAAGCTTGCCTTGCAAGGCAAGGAAGGCCCATGTGGCCGGTTTCATGGTGAGGTCGGTTGGAAGAATTCGTAACCGACTCTTACATGGTTTCCTACCCCCTCATCTCTATAAATAGAGGTGAGGGGGGGCTGCTAGTATTCTCATTCTTCTTGACTCGAATGTAAGCTTTATTGGTTCTAATAAAGGGGTGTTCGAGGTACATCGTGTGCATATATTCTCATTATACTTTGTAGGTTTTGATTCTTCTTGTTCTTCTCCGTTTGTTGTCCAAACACGGGTTTTGTGTTTGGTATTGCAACTTGTGATCGATTGACGTTACGGTTCTAGGTTCCGCATTCGACATCTTCGGATTGTTGTCGAGGTATTTATCCAACATATTTCATAAAGAGCCTCAAACAACACTTGTAAAAACTTAAAATCGCATTTCATATAGATAATTTTGTTTCGCGGAACAACTCTTGAGTTAGAGTTATGTTATAGTATATGATTTCTTACAAAAGGGCTCCAAAATACTTTGAAGATTGATAATGGTTTTACCGATGAATTAACTGAACTCGTTAAGGATACATTCTCTTTTATGTCTTCCTCCAAATTGTAAGGATCCATATTAAGTATGAGATCCAAGTCTATGGGCATAAAGTGGTTGCTCTTACATTTGCCCGTTAAAGATGAATGAAGTTTTGTAATGGAAAATAAATGTTGCAATAACTTGTGAAAAATTTATAAATTCCAAATTTTCATAAAAACTTTTTGAAGAAAGAGTTGTTCCACTTTGGGGAATATAGAAAGAACACACGATTATACTTCAACATAGCCAGTAAATTACTTATTAAAAACGTTTTTCATAGTTAAGGTTTAATGAACTAGCGAGCCTTATACTTAGCTAGAAGGGCATGTGCATCAAGGCTCTTAGATTTAGCTAGATATGCACTCTTCACATGCCTTTTACAAAAAGACTATAAGTCACACATAATCATAGAGGGGCAACCTTAGTCCTTGCCCCAAGCGTCGCCCCGTGTTTTAAAAAAATAAGAGTTCACATATAACAAGGTGCCAACACTAAATCATCTCTTCGTGCCTCTCATCTTGAGTTAATGGTAAATCTTGTTTCTTAATTTCCTTCATAACTTAATCTATGTCACTCTCGTATATCTATAACATACTCTTTTGAAGGTTATAACTTCAAAATCCTCTAAATTTGCATATAAGACTATCTTTATTGGTGTGGGTTGGGGTCACGACCGATTCTCCCCTTTCAACCAATCACAAATTGACATGTGGCAATCAGTTGTGACTTTAGGTCACCAATAAACATAGTCTAAAAGCACAAAAAATGCAACCCCTAGAATCATTCATTCATATATGTCATTATGTTAGTTTAGATATCCAAAATTTGGAAGTAACGAGCACCTCCTTCGTGTCCCGCCATGATGTGCAATTAATTGTAATATTAATCGTATTTGGAATGATATCTCTATAAGGAGGCCATGTATATCATTAGAAGTTCATGAAAAGGTCATCCCTTCAACCATGGCTATTAAACTTCAAGAGCATTTTGGAGCTTTCATAAAAGTCGTCGTAGACTTATATAAAACGTAAGTTACATAACATCTACTCCACAGTTTTACAAAGGTATCGCTAAAGCATTAGAATGACAAGTACGAGCTAGGTGCTTAAACCTAGTCCAAAGGTATTGCTAAAGCGTTCGGAAGCCTTAGCCTAGCTTAAGCATGAACATGGTACCTTGAAGCATAGAGTTACATAATATATAAAAATGCATACACAATAGACATTAATCTACCGTCGCGGGACAAAGTTTGCCTATTTTTAATAAAATCATCAATACACAAAATCAACCATACCCCTACACCATTACTAGATACACTACTATATACATGCTTAAAGTATATGTATTAACAATGACATTTCTCATCATAAAATCAATCATGCATATAACTAAGTAACAATTAATCGAAAACGCAATGCATAGTAATAACTGAACAAACAAAAGGTACCACACGTAGCATAAGTGAATCCGCCTCTCTGGTGATAACCTCCGCAGTTTGAAACATTTGCATCCTTATCGTCTGTTGAAGCGATGCCTGAAAATGTAGATAAATAAATAAATAATAAAAAGAAGTAAATAAATAAAAAAAGTTTGTTTATGAGAAATGAAAATGATGAAAATACATAGATGTTAAAAGACGGTGTCGGTGTGATTAAAGATGAAATATCTAGTTCATGCATGACAAGTGATCGGAAGAAGAAGTTGTTACGGTGGATGTCACCGGAGGAGGTGATCCGAAAGCAGTTGTTGAAGGCTGTGAGAGTGGGGAGCGTGGGGTGGTTTTAAGGGAGTGTTTGTTTAGGCTTATATAGCGTCTTATGCAACGGATATAGTTTTAGTACTCGTGTTATGCAACGGATATAGTCTTTTACTTATCTTAACTAGGGCCTGTTTGGTAAGAGCTTTTTTAGGAGCTGTTAGCTTTTTGTTACAAAAATAATCTCATCTGAAATAAACAGCTCTGTTTGGACCATTAACTTTTAGCTTTTATTTCAAACAAATAGCTCCTAAATGAAAAGCTGATTCATGAAGCTTTTTAAAATCTTGGAGCTGTTAAAATTTTAAATTACTGATATACCCTCTAAACATTTGTTTACAATTATAAATATGTCCTTTTATGTCATTTTACATATTATAATTACATTTAACAGCTAATTTACCAAACACTTTTATTAAAAAAAAAAAAAAAAAAGATGCAGCTTGTAGCTCATGTTAACAGCTTTACAGTTTACAGCTTACAGTTAATAGCTTACAGCATACAGTTTACCGCTAGTCTCGCCAAACATACCCATATAGGGCTTTTTAAAGGAGCTGCTAGCTTTTTTTGCAAAAATAATCTCTTCTAAAATAATAGCTCTGTTTGGATACATTAACTTCGAGCTTTTATTTTAAACAAATAGCTCCTAAATGAAAAGCTGATCAATAAAGCTTTTTAAACATCATGGAGCTGTTAAAACTTTAAATTACTGATATACCCTCCAAACATTTATTTATAATTATAGATATGTCCTTTTATGTCATTTTATATTTTATAATTACATTTAACAGCTAACTTACCAAACACTTTTATTGAAAAAATGATACAACTTGTAGCTCATGTTAACAGCTTTGCAGTATACAGCTTACAGCGTACAGCTTACAGCTAATTTTGCCAAACATACCCATAATGTAAAAATGGTCAACCTTGAAAGTGAATTCTTGAAACTTTGGTCAACATTATTGAAAGTGAAATCTTGAAATATTAACTACACATAATCTTATTAAAAGAAATTATAAAATGTAATTAATACTTTTATTAAAACACCCCATTACTTAAAAGTACGATGATTTATTCACATTGTACAACCAATTAAAAATATATTTAACAAATTAAATACAACCAATTAAAACAATTAATACAAATCACAAACCGGGTTGACTCGGTACGCTTCAAACTCGACGGATTGAACCGGTTTAATTTGACTAGTTTTTGACCCAACCTAGCAAGTTGACCCGGTTTAAATTGATCAATTTTTCGACCGGAACGGTTCAACCGGTTGAATCACCCGAGTCGAATCGGGTTTCAAAACATTATGTTTAATTCCGAAATCTTCAAACTTTTATTATTTTTCATTTATAACCTATAAACTTTTTTTATCAATAAACTATCTGTCACTATAAAATCTCGTTGCTATGCACGGGTACTCATCTATTTATCTTAAGGATACATCATTTTTCACATTCATTGTTCACTCATTCATTAAACTGTTGGTCTATTTGTTGTGTTAAAATTCTAGCGTAAATTTGTAAATATTGGTTGTTGATATAAACTATTTGTGAATATTAATTTGAATTTTACCACTAATTAAGGAAATAAGACTTTGTAACAAAACTTCTCATGTAAGCTTCATAAAATTCGGGCCAGCCTCAAGATATACGGCCCATCCTTATCAAGTGTTTATACCAGACTTTTTGGAAAGCTTTCAAAGTTTATTCATACCAACATAAGAGTATATGACACAATATCATTCAAAAAAACCCCTTCATCAGCATCATAAAATCGCCACATATTTTCAGCTTCGATTCTTTAGGATTTTAATCATAGATAAGATTTGGTGTGAGCTTATTCACACACCTTTTTCTAGCCAAATTAAGGCCAAAACAACAAAAAACTAACCACCATCCCCAAGCACCTCAAAAGTTTCACCCCTTCACATGATACCAAACCCATCACGGGTATCCACTCCAGGTCACCAATCCACATCTAAATGGGCACCAAAATGCAATTGAAGGCTGAGATGAGTCCAAGTCTAATCCAATGGCTGAGATTTTGTCACAAGAAGCACAAAGGAGATAGAAAAACCCTAGTTATCATAGTATAAATAGAACTTGTAAGCCAAAAGTATGAGGCAATAGGTAGTAGAATTTAGGAGTAGGATTAATATAATCTTAGCTTATTTGTCTTTTAAACTCAGTTTGATTTCTAGTTTGTACTCTTTTAATACCAAGTAATACAAGTTCAGTTTTTTTTTTTTGTCAAGTATTTCAAAGTTTTCCTTCTTTGCTTAATTTTCAAGTGCTTATTTCAAGCTAATATTACTGTTTATTTAGTCAATTCGTTTTCTTCATAATCTTAGTAGCTTATATGTTCAATTTGGTTCAGTAGGTAAGCCTAAGTTAGTTAAAAGCTTTAAAAATCTCATTAGACGACCCCATATAGGAGTGTTTGGCACAACCTAGCTCTTAGCACAAAATTAGTTTTTAACCAAAATTTAAACTTGCATCAGCTTTGTTTAAGTACATTAGGTAGTTTTCAAGTTAGGAGTTTCATTTTCCAAAAGTTTTAAAGAGTTTTACTTAGTTTTGCAAAAAAATTCATGTCAACTGTTTTAGAGTAGAAGTTAGAGTAGGATCTTGTTTATGCCCATTATTGTTGTTGTTCTTGCTTTATTTTAACTTCAAAAAGGTTGTTATAAGTTTGCAATATCTGGTCCTAAGCTTTTGTGGGTCCAAAGACCCACTTTTGACCCATTTTTTCACCTTTTTGCTGTCAAAAAACAGCCCCAAACCCCTTCACTCCACGATTTTTCATTTACTCATTATTTGGAATTAGACCATAAAAATTGGTTTACAAACAGTTTCCCAGCTTGTCTACATGCGTATATTTTTATTTTATTTTTAGGATTTTTTTTACAGCTTATTTACCCCTCTAAAGTAGCCATTTAGCCACTTTTTTTTGCAGCCCCGTAGGTGTTTTTTAGCTTATTTTGTGCTTTTAGGTCAATTTAAGTGCTTATTTTAGAATACTTTAGCTTATTTTAGGTCTCCCCTTAGCTTCCTTTTGTTTGATTCCCACTAGTTTAGCTTTAGTATAGTTTAAAGTTACCTTGTTGAATTGATTTTAGATTACAAAATTTTCTTAGTAACTTATATATCTCTACTGTTGCATTTTTCCATTTGAACCTACTTATTGGTTGATTTTTAGAAAAGGTGTTAGTTAGGAAAAATGTTAGTTTTCATGTATTTTTTTAGTTTGATAAAAAAAAATTTTGAAAAAAAAAATATTTGCAAAAAACATTGTGAGTGTGACTTGAACCCTGGACCTCGGATCACGCACCAGAAACCTCAAATAGACTCCCTTCCCAACTGAGCTAGATGATTGTTGTTGTAATATTTTGTTTAGTGTGTTATTTATATAGTAGTGTTAGCTTATTTTGCTTATTAACATTTTCAGCTTTTAAGATTGCTTATTACCTGCTTATTTCATTTTCATATTCTTCTCAGCTCCTTTTAGGTGTAATAAACTTTCCAAAATTTTTTCATAATTTTCTAAATAGTTTTACTATTTTTAAATCATTTATTTTACTATTTTAGTTTTTAATTCATAATAAAAAATATAAAAGTCCAAAAAAATATTTTCTTTTTTCAAAAAATTTCTTTTATCATTAGAAAAGTAAAAAAATCATTTTTACACCCGTAGGATTAGCGTAGCTTAAAATTCACGTTTTATTTTGCGCGTTTATGTTTTTTCTCAAATAACTTTTACGTTTTTAAACTTAGCTTGCATATTAGGTTTCCCTTATTCCCGATTATCATTCCCGTAGTATTTTAAGTAGCTTTTAAGTTTTAATTTTCATTCCTTGTTTGTATTCATGTTTTAGTTACGTTTATTTTATTTTCGTGCGTTAATTGCAATTTCTCGTAGTTTTTCAATACCAAATAATCTCTCAATCATCCATACAAGCATTTTAATCTCCAAATCTCACACGATATCGCTCATTCACACCTCGTTGGGACACGACCCGGGTAATCACTTACCCGGTATCACATATATATATATATATATATATATATATATATATATATATATATATATATATATATATATATATATATATATATATATATATATATATATATTGTATTCACGAGTTTTTGCAAGTTAACCTTTTCCTAAAGGTTAATTAGTAAATTCTACTCACATCTACATTGTATTAATTTAATACGCGCTCTAAAACACTATCTAGATTTTATTTTTTCATCTTTTCCGTGTGATTATCAAATTCTTGTGAATGTATCAACTCAATTGTGAATTGTTTGGTGCATGTTTGTCAACTTTATGCCATTTTCTTATTTGATTTTGAATGTGATATCAACATTTTAATATCGTTTATGTCAATTCTTATGGTGCAGTTACGATCAAGTATTTGGTGGTATTGAAATTCCGATTCACAGGTTTCAGATTCGCCATTTCCTTTACTCCACACTTTTGTGTTTTGTTTTTTCAATTGTGTTTGTTTACTGCTGAGACTGATTAATTATTTGTTTTTTCAATTGTGTTTTTTTTCTTTTCATTGCTGGCATGGTATGTGGGAAACTAGAATGAGTTAAAACCTCCAAAATCAGTTAATTGTGTGCCCAGAACATGTTTCAGGATTCATTAGCATCTGCACTCTTGACATTTATCATTGGCAGTAAACATATATGGCTATCTTGAATCATATTTTTCGTGCTTATCATGTACGATTGTACCCTTCGTTGTATCTTTTATTTAGATGTGTATCATATGTTTCTTTCTTATCCACTTTTTTTTTTCTGGTTCAGATATTTGACTTTATGAATAAACATGTTAGCCATGATGATCCTTTGGATCATATTGACTATGACAATCTTCATCTTGCTTATGATCAAGAGAAGGATCATAAGCTTAGCTTTTAGAGTGTTTTGTTATTTCTATTATTATGTTTATATTTTTTTTATTTAATGCAAGTAATGAACTGAATATGAATCGTTTAATTTTTGTGGCATTTTATTTTTATCTCAATGTATAGTATTATGTTTTTGCAATACTCAGTTTCCACTAGGCAAACCGCATCCAATGCATCATTAGGAAGAGTGGTATGCACAAATATGATGAAGCACTTCAAGAGGGCATGTGCTATATTGTTAGCGGTTTCTGTGTGACAAACACTTTCATCTATTCATTAAGCTTCATTTATGCCTAGCAACATTAACTTATGCCTAGCAACATTAAGTTATGTCAAGCAGCATTAAGTTATGAGTTACTAGCATTCACCCAAATTCCAATCCAAACCCGGAATTGCTCAAATTCACTTGGAGACTCTTTGACTTTTGCAAATGACAATCAAGTTTGACAATCTTTGTTTGACTTTTAACAAAGCATCATAACATAGTCAACGAAGCAACATAACATAATTAATCAACAAAAAGATAACTTGATCATTTAGTAATCGATAACTTGATTAACAAAGAAACATAACATAAGTTTTCTTTGAACACAAAAACATCAAACTTCAAAGAAACATAACATAATTGTTAAAAAAAAATATTCAAATTCAAAAGATACTTCTAAAGTCCTTTAACAAATGTGTGCTTGAAAGTCCAATTTAGTAATAAATAAGTTTGGTGAGGGGATAACCACTTAAGGGTGGCCTAGTGGCAAAAGGGCTTCTGACTATCACTCTAAATGTGTGAGGTCTCAAGTTCAATTCCTGCTAGGTGCAAACAACCTTAAGTGGCCACGCCAACCTTCTGAAAAGGGAGGGCTTTACCTGGTTTGAGTCTGTGTTGCGGTAGGTTCAAACCCCGTGGATTAGTCGACCATAAAGTCGGAAATCATGGTTACCAAAAAAAAAGTTTGGTGAGGGAATTTGGGGGCCTGGTTCCTCCATTTAATATATAGGGAGTTTGTTGCAAATAAGGTCCCTAAAATGTCCCTCAACACTAAAGGTGCTAGCAGCGTAAACTATCTACTAGCAGCATTAACTGTGTACATTAACATACACAAGCACCGATGTAAATAACAATTATATAGAAACATTAATGGTAACATAGTGGTTCATACTGAATGATTAAAACATTAGAACAACATAATAATGGTTAATATCATCTTACATCAAGTTAAATTCAATGAAAATTATACAAACTATTTTGAATGCCTTTGTAAATATCAACAATGTTTCCACGGATTTGTTCTATTTCTTGATTCCAAACATTAACTTTGTTCTGATGCGCCAGTATGATCTCTTGGTCTTTTTTGTTTTGTTCTTCTAACCGCGTGATTCGTTTGTTGTAAAGTTCAACCAACTGTCATTCAGTACCATATTGGCCTTCAGAATGGCATTTGTCTCAACACTCTTGGGTTAGGTCGTGGATTTTATATTTATCTGGCATTGGAGGAGGAGGAGAAGTATCCCTTGAACGTTTTGTTTTCTTTGAAGCAAGATTTGAAGATGATGAAGCCATTGAAGATCCAAACAAAAATTAAATATGTAATGAAAATATGAAAGAAGTTTGTTGTAGTTCCTTTGTATTTATAGGCACACAAGAGTCGCATGTCACAGCGTTTAAGTGTCACAACGGTTTACAATTAAGTATTTAAGTGTCACAACGGTTTACAATAACTTTTTTACAGTTACTCCGGTTTACAATAAGTATTAATTAGCAGTCACAACATTTCCCAAGACTTGCAACGTCAACGTTTTAATATTTAGGGATTTTGTTGCAGAAAAGGTCCCTAAAACGTCCCAAACCCTACCTTAATGTTGTTGGGGTTTCTACAGTTGTAACCACCAACACTTCAATTAATCGGTTTCCATAACTCGAAAACAATCTTCATCTTGCTTATGATCAAGAGAAGGATCATAAGTTTATCTGTTTTGTTATTTCTATTGTTATGTTTATCTTTTTTTTATTTATTTAATGCAAGTAATGAACTCAATATGAATCATTTTATTTTTGTGCCATTTTATTTTTATCTCAATGTATATGTTATGTTTTTGCAATACTCAGTTTCCACTAGGCAAACCGCATCCAATGCATCATTAGGAAGAGTGATATGCACAAATACAATGAAGCGCTTCAAGAGGGCATGTGCTATGTTGTTAGCGGTTTCTGTGTGGCAAACAACATTAAGCTTGATTTATGCCTAGCAACATTAATTTATGCCTAGCAGCATTAAGTTATGTCAAGCAGCATTAAGTTCTGAGTTACTAGCATTCACCCAAACTTCAATCCAAACAGCAAAATGTTAGTCTAGAAACAAAGAAAACACAAGCCATAACATATGTATCGAATTGTGACTACACTTAAATAATGTGTGACAAAATATGACTTTATGATTTAGACACCTAAATAAATACTTCATGTGACCATATATAACATCTAGAATTTAGTCACACAAATACTCAATGTGACTAATATCAAGGTTAATGATAATTGAGTTCACATTTTGCTATAAATAATAGTCACATAAATATTTCACAATGTGACTATTTTGAATGTATTGGTCACATATAATACCCTTATAATGTGGCAATAAACATAATTTAGAAACGCATTTGTGATATGGTGTGACTATTGTAAATCCTATAGTCACATGATCGTGCTTCAATTAAATGTGACTATACACATTAGGATTTGGCAAACAAAAACACACTAAACTTTAGACACACATATTAACTTATGTGACCATATGTATCGAATTTTAGTTACACTTAATCATGTTTCTATGGTTTAGTGTGACCATATATGACATTTGGTCACACTCTTCAAGTGTGTGACATATATATTTGTCACTATTAAATGCATATCGTGACTAACGCTTCAAACTTACTTTTCAATTGTCACACATTTCAAATGCTATGTGGCTAAATGTTCAGCAAAGAATAGCAGTTACGCTTAAATAATGTGTGACAAACTTGACTATATAATTTAGCCACATACACAATTACTTCATGTGGCCATATATCTGTTTTGGTCACACTGTTCAATTGTGTGACATATATTTGTCACACACACACACACACACACATATATATATATATATATATATATATATATATATATATATATATATATATATATATATATATATATATAGTGTGACTAATGTTTCAAGTTGATTTGTATCTGTCACACGTCCTGAATTAAAAGTGACTAAATAATCGAAAAATATTTACCAGTTACCCTCTAGTCAAATAAATACACAAATGTGTGACATATATTTTCCAAAATGTTCACACAAGTCGAATCAAGTGTGGTTGTTTACTTTATTCTCGTACATTTAGTCACGTAAATATGTTACAGTGTGACAATTCATAATCGACCATGTGTGACGAAAGGCAGTTTTTGTACTAGTGATCATGGACTTTTGCTAACAACGGAGTTGCCACTGCCAAACAGTATATCCATCCCATGGGTCCATATTTAGTTCAACAACATCCTTTCTGTTTTAGTCAACCGGTATCGGGTATTAGGTGGACTATTGAGCAACTTAGGGTGCGTTTGGTTCGCAATATGTTTTGAAATGAATTGTAATCTGTCAAAAGAATTGTAATTTGAATAATTGTAATTCAAAGAGTTGGAATGTGTTGTAATTGTAATGTGTTGAAATTGGAATTGATGTATTTTGTCACTTTGTTTGTTTGGATCCCAACGTAATTGTAATTTTAAAAATGATTAAAAATAAATAATAATAATAATAATAATAATAATAATAATAATAATAATAATAATAATAATAATAATAATAATAATAATAAATATGATAATAATAATAATAATAATAATAATAATAATAAAGATTAACAATAAATAATAACACTAATAATAATAATAATAATTTATTATTATTATTATTAAAATAATAATAATAATAATAATAATAATAATAATAATAATAATAATAATAATAATAATAATAATAATAATAATAATAATAATAATACGGTGAACCAAACGCCCCCTTAGTGTTCTTTGACAAGGATGCGCGCTTTTCAAGAATATATAAGCAATTCAAAGTGATGTTCAAACATATCTAATTATTAAAAGGTTATATCAGCCAAATCCTCAATATTATTTTCAAAAAAACAATACGCTAAACGTAGATTTATTCATTGATGTATTTAATTATCTTATTTTGTATATCCGAGCGAACAGCCGAACACGCTTTATGGCTTTTTGCCATAATACTCCTTTAATAGTATTATTAAATACATTCCATAACTAATCATATGAATGAAACCATTTATATGCTTAAGAAGTTTATAGATAACTAATCCCTTATCATTACTATATAACTCAAATATGTATTTTGGATCTTACCAATAGGTATTTTGCATTCACTCGAAAGTTTTACTAAAACAGCAAAATTACTCGCACGAATGACCATTTAAACAACACTCAGGGTAAATTGACAACATTATTATTTCAAAAAAAATATGGTCTCTCATGTGACATAAAGCACAAA
This sequence comes from Artemisia argyi, assembly GCA_030686995.1. Taxonomy (NCBI): domain Eukaryota; kingdom Viridiplantae; phylum Streptophyta; class Magnoliopsida; order Asterales; family Asteraceae; genus Artemisia; species Artemisia argyi. Next base: position 204,347,635 of record CM060677.1, read on the forward strand.
AACATGTTCTTTTTGAAAACTTAAGTTAAAAGCTCAAACCACCAATACTATAGGAAAAAACGATTTAGGGATATGTGTGTCTCAAAAAATGCCATGGGGAGGAGAATTTTTTTTTTTTTTTTTTTTTTTTTTTTTTTTTTTTGCTATTTGTTTACTTAATAAATTAGGGATACGTCACATATAATTCTTGATATCCATAAATTTATTGTCAAAAATAAAATAATAAATTAATACTCAATAAATTAAAAATAATAATAATAAATTAGAATACAATGTTAATTGGAGCTTATTTTTTAAATGGCTTGAATTCATAAAATGTTAATTGGAACTTATTTTTCTAAATTATTTTTCATCAATAACTAGTAAATATTGAAATTAGTATATCGGACTTGTAAATTTAAAGGTCACACATAAAATTTCTTTAAATTAATAAATTATTAATTTATCGATATAATAATATCTTATTAAATTAATAAAATATCTCGGTACCAACATCATTAATTTATAGAGGTTTTATTGTAAATGATTCACCGAAAATTTGATTTCAGGGTACCCGTCATCGCAATGCGCGATTACCCTACTAGTATTTGTAATTGAAGGTTGGGAAATGATTAATGATTATATAATAAAATAAAGCAAGAATAAAGTTCGTAGTGAAGAGCTCTCATTATTTATTTATTTATTTATATATATGTATATATATATATATATATTTATATTTTATTTTTAATTTTTTGCTAAAAACAAAAAAGAAAAGGAAAAGGTGTTAATCCTAACTCTGCAAAGTAAAAAATACTTGTGTAATCGCAACAAAATGTGATCTTCTACTATTCTAGTTTTAACTATGTAGCATTGAAAATAAATAATTTGATAGCTTATTTCCCTTATTGATTATTGTCTTGATCAAGGTGAAGCTAAGGCCCGCATCACAACTAATTTCAAGTTTGAAATTTGACATTTAAATTTTCACAAATAAGGTCAAAGACTACATTTCCCTCTAAAAAGGGCTAGCGGCGAAGCTTGTTGCTCGTTTGCCTTCCAACTCAATGTAAATCCAAATTAATTTATTTCCCTCTTAAAAATTGTTTGATGAGAATGTTGACGGGTGTTTCGTACTTTGTTATTTGCTTATTTCATAGTGTTTATTTACTCGTCATTAATAATGAGCAAACCATAATAAACAATCAAGCACTTTTGGGTGACCAAACCGGGAAGTCCTCCCTTGTGGACCACTGCCCTGTCGTTACGATTTCAAAGTCCTTCAATGAAGGTTTCAACCCACAAGGGTTCGAATCTGGAGAAGGCAGGGTTTACTTCAATTTAAGTGTCGTGCTTTCGGGCGGCTTAAGTTGAAGGTTTTCCCCCCATCGGGTTTCAAATTGGACTTGGATTTCCCCAATGAAAGTCAATTTTCAAAAAAAAAAAACTTAAATAAGCTATTCCAAATACAATTAATGATGGCAAGTGATATTCTTGTATCATATTCTATTATATATATTTTAATGTGCTCGGGATAATTATAATCCAAGGATGATAAATGTGTTCATGTGTGTGTTCTTACAGGATTTGATGATTGTTTTTTAGATGATTTGTGGGGTATCTTTCATGACGCATATGAAAATGGTGGGGAGTTGGTAGAATCCTCTGCTCAGGTAATGATCGATTATAACTTAAAAGTTTGTTTGGACTTGAAGCTCATTATGCTATGCATGTGCTTGTTGATTAACGTAGGTAATTTATGCATATGTATATTTGTTTGAAGGCTGAGGCTCGAGCTCATGTTCAAACTCAAGCCCAAGTCAATAATGAATCAATCAACACTCCAGCCATGGCCTATACTGAGGCTCACGCCCAGGCCTGTTCCCAAGCCACGGCACTCCCCTTTGACCAGCATCAAGCTCAAGCCCCAACCTATGTAGAAGCCTTTCATGCTTGAGCCATGGCCCATGCTGAAGCCCCAGGCCATGCTAGATCTCAAACCTTGGCAGTGCCCTTGGACCAACCTCGGGCCCAATCATGGACTTCTGCTAATAAGGGTGTTGCCACTCCCAAACACTATATCCATCCCATGGGTCCATCTTCAGTTCACATCCTCCTTTCTGTGCAAACAATACAAATATCGCAAGTCAACCGATATTGGGTGTTACAAGGACTAATGAGCAACGTAGTGTTCGACAAGGATGTGCTTCTCCAGCCTATATAAGCAATTCAAGGTGATGTTCATACATATATAATTATTTAAATGGAATTGTTACTTCTTATGTTTGTTTTCTACATTTCCAAAATTAACACACTAACTGCTTCAGGCACAATGAGCAGAGCGGTACTCAATATTCACGACGAGTGCGACGCAGGGTATGACTCTAACATGCATAAATTTTTCTAAATCATAAATACTTTTAATTATATACCATAGTATAGTATAAACATGTCTAGTTTTACAGGTTAATGGAGCCGAGAATGAAATCGGGACTGGCAGTGCTAGTAATGGTGCATCAGATAAAGTGTCAACTAGTATCACTCGCGCAACAAGTCAACCTCCAAATCAAGAACCACTGGATTTGGATGTCGTGTATGCAAAATTTAGAGAACTTGAACATTTCAACAACAGTAATCAACTAAAGTTTTAAAAATAATAATAACTTGTGTTTCTTTATGTTAGTTGAAAATGATTTTGTTGTTTCATTTACCACTTACATTTGGTTGTTTGTTGCGTCTTACAACCAAATGTAAGTGGTAAATGAAACAACAAAATCACTTTCAACTAACGTAAAGAAACACAAGTTATTATTTTTAAAACTTTAGTTGATTACTGTTGTCAAAATGTTCATGTTCTCTAAATTGTGCATTCACGACATCAAAATCCAGTGGTTCTCGATTTGGAGGTTTACTTGTTACGAGAGTGATACTAGTTGACACTATATCTGATGCACCATTACTAGCACTGCCAGTCCCGATTTCATTCCGGCTCCATTAACCTGTAAAACTAGACACGTTTATACTATACTATGTTATATAATTAAAAATATTTATGATTTAGAAAAGTTTATGCATGTTAGAGTCATACCCTGCGATGCACCCGTCGTGAATTTTGAGTACCGCTCTGCTCATTGTACCTGAAGCAGTTAGTGTGTTAATTTTGGAAATGTAGAAAACAAACATAAGAAGTAACAATTCCATTTGAATAATTATATATGTATGAACATCACCTTGAATTGCTTATATAGGCTCGAGAAGCACATCCTTGTCCAACACTACATTGCTCAACTCATTATTCCATATAACACCCAATACCGGTTGACTTGTGATATTTGTATTCTTTGCACAGAAAGGAGGATGTTGAACTAAAGATGGACCCATGGGATGGATATAGTGTTTGGGAGTGGCAACACCCTTATTAGCAGAAGTCCATGATTGGGCCCAAGGTTGGTCCAAGGGCAGTGCCAAGGTTTGAGATCCAGCATGGCCTGGGGCTTCAGCATGGGCCATGGCTCGAGCATGAAAGGCTTCTACATGGGTCGGGGCTTGAGCTTGATGCTGGTCTACGGGGAGTGCCGTGGCTTGGGAACAGGCTTGGGCATGAGCCTGATCAGTATAGGCCATGGCTGGCTGGAGTGTTGATTGATTCATTATTGACTTGGGCTTGAGCTTGAACATGAGCTCGAGCCTCAGCCTTCAAACAAATATACATATGCATAAATTATCTACGTTAATCTACACGCACATGCATAGTATAATGAACTTCAAGTCCAAACAAACTTTTAAGTTATAATCGATCATTACCTAAGCAGAGGATTCTACCAACTCACCACCATTTTCGTATGCGTCATGATAGATACCCCACCAATCATCTAAAAAACAATATTTTTCATCAAATCCTGAAAGAACACACACATGAACACTTTTATCATCCTTCGATTATAATTGTCCCGAGCACATTAAAATATATATAATAGAATATGATACAAGAATATCACTTGCCATCATTGTATTTGGAATAGCTTATTTAAGTGCTTGATTTTTTATTATGGTTTGCTTATTATTAATGACGAGTAAATAAACACTATGTAATAAGCAAATAACAAAGTACCAAACACCCGTCAACATTCTCATCAAACAATTTTTAAGAGGGAAATAAATTAATTTGGATTTACATTGAGTTGGAAGGCAAACGAGCGACAAGCTTCGCCGCTAGCCCTTTTTAGAGGGAAATGTAGTCTTTGACCTTATTTGTGAAAATTTAAATGTCAAATTTCAAACTTGAAATTAGTTCCGGTTGATGACTGGTCAAATGTTGTCTCGAACCAAGAGGATATATCATCACATAGCTAAAAATACTTTCTGATAATAGAAAAGGATAGGGTACCGGGAGGGGGATAAGTTATTGCAGTCTCTCGGGCAAAGACCTTAGCAGTATCATGAAATCCCATTGTGATCATGTGTTGCAGCATGACAACATGAAGCCTGAAAATTTAAATGGGATTATAAAATCAAAACAGTTGGTATAAGCCAAGTTATCAAACCCAAAGCCTGGTTATCGACCTTGAGTTGAAGATTTACTAACCTATGACAAACATTGAGTTTAAACTGGACTAACAGTATTGAACTTCTATGAATCTCATAATATGCATGCATTAGCGTAGAGGTAAGCACGGTACGAGATTGGTACCGAACCTATACCGAACTACTGGTATAGTTTTTTTCCAGAGCATGAAATAAACCAAAAAAAATTCTGGATTTCATGCTATTAACTTTCTGTGACAACAACAAAAAACATGACAAAATGTGCATTTTCGAGTGATTTCGAACCACTATGTGTCAGAAAATGCAACCAACAATTAAATAAACATATAACCAAAATAGTCATAACATACAAGCATTCAAAAACTTATAAAATAGGTTAGGGTTTAATTTTTGGAGCTGAGGGTTTACGAAGGATCTATAGTTGCCACAATTATCTACCTTAAGTTGAAGGTTTACTAACCTATAACAAACATTGATTCAAAAACATGACTACTTAAATTTCGGGAATTTTTTAGGTTCTATCCCACTTTGGTACCGTACCGTATTTGTGGTCCCAAAATTTTTTTGGTTGGATTCTTGACACCTAACCAGTACCGTGTATCGGGTGTCGGTACCATTTTGATAAAGGTATCTATACGATTCCAATTCGATACCGGGATTCGGCTCCAAATGCTCATCCCTACATTAGCGTTATACACTTATATTGAGCGTTGCGGCCATCTTAAAATCTAAGTAGCATTGTGCCTATGATGTCTCGAAGAGTTGTCATGTTAAAATGGAAATTGAGAAACACAAGCATTAAAGGTAACAATATTCAATTAAACATGTTAGATGTGTAAAGAACTTGATTATAATTGCTTGATAAACTACAAAATCCCATTCTTGTCAATATCATTATTAACATGTGAGGAAGATGAGTAACGTGCTTATCATTCCATCTAGTCGTGAACGGGAGTCAACTAAAAGACATGTGAATGGTTAGCTTTTAATGGAATTCATTTATTGAACTTATGCTAGGCTCATGAGATAGATGTGAGGTCCAAAACTGGCCATTTTATGATTAGGAAAAGCCGAAGGCTAAAGGAGTTTAGAGAAAGGATAGGTTGTGCGGCTCTATCATTACGTAAGTTGCGAAATACACTTATACAGTATAGATTCATCTACAGACTCACACGATGTGATGAAGTTAAGCTATTCATTCAATCTATCATTACGTAAGGACACAATCCAGCCCTATCCACACCAATACTAGACAGTCTTAAACATCATTCAATTATAATGGTCGCAAAACATGCTCCATCAATCACCTAAAAATCCTATCAGGTAAGCTAAACCCTAACATCCAAAATCACTTGTAAATCTTTTGAGAAATTAACTTGTAAGTTACCATCACTAACATTCTCAATCATAATCAATCACACTTATTAAGTAACATCTAATTAAAAATGTAATGCATACGAATGAGAAATAATAATAACAATTAATAATGGAAAAAACAAAGGTACCACAAGAGGCGTAAGTGATTCTAGCCAGTGTGACAAAACTTTGCGTAGATACATTTGCGTCCTAATCATGTGATGATGCATGTAAATATACGGCCTGAAAATGAGATGAATATAAAACAAGTTAGTATAATAAAAATGAATACTAAATCGATTGATGAAAATATATATATATATATATCTGTTTTAAGTCGGTCACTGTGTAATTAAAGCTGCTATTTCTGGCAACCGGTTAAGCTTAACTGCACTGTGTGTGTATGTGTTTTAGGTGTAACAGAGGTGATCGGAAAAAGTTGTTGGGGGTGAGGAGCGTGACCAGGGTAGTTTTACGATCCACTAAGTTATTGATACGTCGTGTGAAGGGTTTTTAACTTTTTATAGCTTAGGAAGCGTTTGGTATGTGATTTGCAAAAGGTGGCATTAGGTAAACTAAACCCTAAGCACCAAAACAAACATTCAAAATCACATGTAAATCTTTTGAGAAATTAATTTATCAATTACCATCACTAACATTCTCATCATAATCACAGTTATTAAAAGAAACAAGTAATTAAAAATTGAATGCAATACAATTTAAATGAAGAAAATAATGATTAATATGATTAAAAAAAGTACCACAAGAGGCGTAAGTAATTCCAGCAACTGCAGCAAAAGTCTGCGCAGTCTGATACATTTACATCCTAATCATGTGATGAAGTATGTAAATATATGGCTTGAAAAAATGAGATGAATAAAAAAAACAAGTTAGTAAAAATAAGAAGTTTGTTTATAAGAAATGAAAGTAAAATCAAGTGATTAAAATACATTGTTTGATTAAAGTTGCTATTTTTGACAATCGGTTAAGCTTAAGAGCACTGTGTGTTTGTGTTTGTGTGTTTGTTTTTAGGTCTTACAGAGGTGATTAGAAAAAGTTGTTGGGGTGGGGAGCGTGGCCAAATAGACTACTATTATGATACTTCTGATCTTGTGCCCAGGGTTTTTATAGAAACGATTTGCATGTGTCTTTTGGATTACATATAAAAATCATAGTGGTCCCACATTTTCAAAAATATTTTAATTAAATAATATTTTTACTTACCTTTTTTTTTCACACCTAAACCAAATCTTATTCCGATTCTAAACCGGTATACAAATATAGCGACACCTTAGTGTCATGATGGCACAAGATTAGAGGTGTTTAAAGAACTTATTTGTTTTCTTAAATATCTTTATTTTTCCTTTTTAAAAACTCAAAAACATGTTTGGTAATATGGTGATTGAGTTGATTTAATTAATACTTATGATCTTGTGATTACACAAGTTAAAAAAATCTTTTTGAAAAGATAAGTTTCATAAAATAGATAAATAAATACTTTGCAAAGAGAAATTATAACAAATAAATGATGTAAACCAAGCCTAATATTAAATAAATTATTATTGTTGCTACAAAAAATTGTTTAGGTATTATGATATTAACATAACTATAATCACATTGTTATTAAACTTTCCATATGTTACTAAACTTTTCAAAAAAATTCGTCTAAGTTTCTGAACTTTTATTTTGTTCATTTAGGTTATTGAAATTATAAAACATGCCATTTGAGGTTATTGAACTTATAAAAAATATTTATAAACAACACTGAACTTGTGAAAAGATGGCATTCCTGTTAGTTAACATATCAAATAATATACGATTAAGTCACTTCTATCAATACTAAAAAAAATGTTTTCTTTAAGCTCAGTAACCTAAGTGTATAAAATGAAAGTTCAGTAACTTAGGCGAATTTTTTTTAAAAGTTTAGTAACATATTTGTATATTAACCCTTATTAAAAATACTTTATAAGCACATCTATAATGGGGATTTATTTCATGAAAAACGTTTTCCAAGATGTTATTCAATTGAGTAATCATAGTGGGATTTAGTTTATAACGACATGGAATGAAAAAGGTATAGGTTGTTGAACATTTTTATTGCAACTAACTATGGGTATGTTTAGCACTACTAGGAGCTGGAGCGGGTTGCTAGAGCTAGTTGCTGGAGCATGTCACTAGAGTTTTTTTCTACATACTTCTTCAACTAGCATTCTATTTAGTAACTTATTTTTTTTTTTTTTTACATTTTCCTTCAAGCTATGTCAGCCAAACAAGATTAATTTTTAATGGTAGCTCATTTTTTTTAAAAAAAATAATAAGCTCATGCTATGATAAACTTTGATAAGTTCGAGCGCCAAACATGTCCTACATGTAACTCATTTAATACATCACCAACTTATTAAGCTTTATCATGTTTAACTATAGCGAGAATAGTTTTATAGAATGAGAAACTACACAATTAATATTATGATATGACATGGAAAATTTATAAACTTTTTCAACAAGTTCACAATTTAAATGCTCTTTGTTCTATTAAAAATAGATTTTCATTTAGGAAAACCCCAAAATGTAATTTCAAATATATCTTTACAGTGAATAACGGGACATTAAATAACATTTAATGTTCATATTAATATCAAATTAAAGATTAAATAACAATGATGTTGATATTGTTTTCAAATAAATATTTAAAAAAAAAACAAATTGTGTTAATGATGCTTGCATGAATTGAAAATATTTATTATACTCAAACATACTTAAATAAATAAATATCAAACAAATGGTATTAATGATACATAAATGAATAAAATAATTACAATAATTTAATGCTGATATTAATATCAAATTAAAGACTAAATAAAAATGTTGTTAATATTAATTTCAAACAAATGTGAAAATACAAATTGTGTTAATGATGCTTGAATGAATTAAAAATATTTATTATACTCAAACAAACTTAAATAAATAATACCACAAAAAGAAATAGTATTAATGATTTTTGAATTAATAAAATATCTAAACGAAGCATTAAATAACATTTAATGTTGATATTAATATGAAATTAAATACTAAATAACATTGATGATATTAATTTCAAATAAATACAAAAAAACAAATTGTGTTAATGACACTTGATTGACTTGAAAATGTTGTTATACTCAAACATAAATAAATAAATGGACAAATAGTATTAATGATACTTAAATGAATAAAATATTTACAATAAAGAACCAAGCATTAAATAACATTTAATGTTGATATTCCTAAATAAAAATGATATTGATATTAATTTCAAATAAATACGAAAATACCAATTCAAAAATATTTATTATACTCAAACATACTTAAATAAATAAATAACATATAAACAAATAGTATTAATGATACTTGAATTAATAAAACAAGGCATTAAATAGCATTTAATGTTGATATTAATATCAAATTAAATACTAATGACAATGATGATATCAATTTCAAATAAATACTAATGATACTTGAATAAATATTTATAATACTCAAATATACATAAATAAATCAATATAAAAAAAACAAATGGCATTAATGATACTTGAATGAATAAAATATTTACAATAAAGAATGAGGCATTAAATAACATTTAACATTGATATTGGTATCAAATTAAAGACTTACCATAATCCAAGAAATATGAAGAAAAAAAAATATTCAGAGTAACAACAACCTAATAGGTGTTTCTTAAGCTTAACTTAATTAACAATATTTCTTAATATGAACTTACTTGATATTAATACTTACCTTATAAAATTTACTTACTCATGTATTTATAGAAATTATGAGTTCATATTAGGAAACAATGTTATTTAAAGTAAGCTTAAACAACACCCATGGGCTTGTTGTTAGCAAAATCTTTTTGAAAATATATTTTTTAACTATATCTTGAAAATTTACTAAAATATACAACAAAAAAATGTATATTTTTGAATTGTTTTTGATAGTTTATTTTTTTTTAATTTCTTAATTTAAAATATTTGTTAATAATTTTTAATTAAGAAAATTATCACTAATACTAATTAGAAAATTTAAGAAGTTATTTAAAAAATAAAAAATTAAATAAAAAAATAAAGACTAAATCCGTGATACCCCACAAACCACATGGACCACACTTTCAAATGTAAGAGGGTATTTATGTCATTTCAACCATCTAAACCTTCACTTGACAGTCAAACTAAAAGAAGTATTGGTCAAGGGACCAAACCTTTTATAGGTCAAAACCATGGAGAGAAGATCCATGAAAAAAAAAATTTAGAGACTATTTTCATTAAACCCAACAAACCACAGGGACCATTTATGTAATTAACCCTAAAAATTATTTTAACGTATGACTAGCATGTATTACCATTGTCATTACAATTACCAATACATACATTCATGAACCCAGTTTTACTATTTAAGAAATTTTGTTAATTTGGGATTTAAACCTTTATTATTCAAGAGATTTTGTTAATTTGAGATTTAAACGAAATTTTATGATTTAAGTTTATTTACATACCATGGGTTGTGGTTAGCAAAACCTACAAAATAATGTATGTATTGTTAAAAACATTTATTTTATGATTTAAGTTTATTTATATATCAAAAGATCAATATTATCTACTCATTTTTTAGATCAGATAGCAAGCCCACTTTTATCTATATATTTTTTTTCTTCAAAAATTAATATCTCTTTAAACCGCTAATCGTTAAGCAAAAAAAAATATCCATTATAACGAGCATTTAATTATCTTTCTATATACGTGCACTTTGATATACTTTCGACAATTTTTTTTCCCTTTTTTTCACATTGTATCTTTTTTTTCTTTTCTTTTCTTTTGTTTATTCGAATATCTAGACATGTAATAAAATGAATATAACTTTTCTACAATATTTTAAAAGTTTCACCCTTTTTTTTTCCTTGAAAACTAGACATTCATATCTTTCCAAGTTCCAACCATATGTAACACATCATATTTCAAATTGTAGATTAGTCCAGTTAATTAATCAAAGTTGAATTAAACACATAATATCACATGTGATTTTAACTATACATGATCTCAATCACATGTGATTTTTACTACATGTGTTGTTATCACATGTGATTATAGAAGTTTCAAGCATGAACTGCTATAATATGTTATTTGAAAACAATGTGCGATATATGGTAAGAAAGTCATTAATGTGTGTTTTTCATTGCAAAAAAGGGAAAAGTTTGTTTTCTTTTTCTTTTTTTTTTTTTTTTTTTTTTTTTTAGTATAGATGTTTAGTATTCAAACTTCGATATTAATCACATGTGATATATCATGTGAATTTCAATACCGAAATTAAAAGGTAAAAAAATGACAAAAAAAAATTTGTCGAAAGTTTACTAAAGTGTCTATTTATAGATAGATAATTAAATGGTCATTGTAACACTATAATTCGTTGTTTGTGGCATTGGATTGAGCGGGTCGGCTCGATTTGTCGGTTTCACAGATTTTGTTAACACTCGTATCCATAAAACTTAGCTTTATATTGTAACACCCCCAAAATCATCACGTCAGCGGAAGACTTAAAATGTCAGCGGAAGACTTTTTGGGTGTTACTTCGAGGATCTTTGTCACAATCATAGAAAACGACACAAAAGTGACGTTTTAAAGTTTAATTTATTCAAAATACCAAATATTCGAGACATCAAGATGTTTCATAGTTTAAACAACAAATTTATTTGAAATATGTCAAAACGTTTATTTAAGCCCATGCCGGGTTACAAGCCCACTCCGTGCCTTCAAGTTCCTTCTTGTATAGTTATCTGAGATAAGACATGCTAAAAAGTGTCAACACAAAGGTTGGTGAGTTCATAGAGTTTATAGTTTAAATCGTAAATTAGAAAATGAGTGATTTCCTTATCAATTCAGAAATAGTTCGTTGGGCTGCCCTTCACAGGGCCAACACCAAAAATAGTAATTGGTTTATAAATCCATTTAACACGAGTTTCGAATCACAAGTTAAGAATGTATTGTAATCACATACAATCAATAAGTTTAAATCAATGTTCCTGTTATTGCCTTAAGCTCATGATACTCAACGATTAACAGCCAATCATAATCTCAAGTTATGACGGTAAGTAGTAGGCCCTCAAGATAGGTATTTGCCAATAACCTATAATAAGAACAATAAAGTGCGCCTGGTGTTTTCTCTAACAACCAAACGAGGATTGTCAATCACTAATAGTACTATCCACATTTATTTACGTTCACCCTTCAAGTGATTAAGGTTCATGATCGAGGGACTTTCGGCAATAGTAACTTAAGCAAATAACATTGGCCTGACGGTATTTCAATACCCGGTATAAAAGACTTGTGATCGAGTTTTAAGCATGTATCTCCCCCACGGGAAAATAGTTAAAGAGTGGGCTATGAAATCACAGTAATATGTAAATAGTTAACGAGTACTTGTAAAAGTATAAAACAATAGTTAAGCATGTATCTCCCCCAAAAATGTTTATAAAACATTATAAAACAATTAAGAGTAGGGGCTATGACTCACCTTAGTAGCACAGTAGTAGTGGTAGTAACATAATCTCAATGATGCAAGGCAACGACTTCACACACAACCTAAAAGATATGGTATGTTTTAGTTGATAGTCTAAATCTCGTTTTATCGCGAATATTAGTCATTCAGTTTGTTATTTAAATGTTTGAAGTTCAAGAACAAAGTTATATATACATATACTTGTGAGTGTAATGATTGATGCTCGATGTGCGATGGAAAAATCATCATGAATAAGTCAAAGCGTGTAGATGATATGTTACGATAAAAGTTCAAAAGAATAACGAATAACGTAACGTCGTTATCGTTAAGTATGTATATAACGTATACTCCGTTTCTGTACAAGTTTTATATTAAATATATATTTATATATTTATATAAAACACAATTTTAACTTATAAAGGAAATGTCACAGAAAAGACCTTCAAGTTTTTCAAAAGTTATATTTTTAACCTTAACGGTCTAACTTAACACCGTTAGTCCAAAGTTAACAATTGTTTCATTTTAAGTCCAAATAATATCATTATTTACATTTTATAATTCCAAGTTTCTATATTAATAGTTTATATCTCAAAAATTCAGATTTGACAGTTTTAATCCAAAGTTTATAGTTTTGACGATTTTAGTCCTCCGTTAGCAAATTTTTGCAAAGTTAGTCCAAAAGTTACTAAATTCAAAACTTAATATTTTTACTTCTTAAATAAGCTCAAAACGTTCCTATTAGCTTATTAGAACAGCTTAATGGCTTAAAATCTCTTATTTTCACAAAATGGGCTTTAACGAGCCACATTCAAAGCCCATTAACAAAATATAATCCGTTGGGCTTATGAAGGTTTGGGCCTTGACTTGGGCTCATTTTTATGTTACAAAAATGTTACAAATAAGTCCAGAAAATCAGCTTATCGAATAAGCTCAAAATAAGCTTAACGGGCTAATAAGCCCAAACATTATTTTATAAAGGTTTGGGAAAACTGGTTTTGCTCGATCAATTTGGCTTTGGAAATTAGTTTATAGGTGCTCATAAAGTTGAACCAAAAACGTCACTTGATTGGTAGCCATGTCGACAATGAGGTCGAGTTTTAAAATGAGTATGTTATGTGTCGAAATTAGGAATAGCAAGGCCAAAGTAAACTGCTTAACTCATTTTAGAAAACAGTTTAAGACTTAGAAAAATATTCTAAGTCTTTTTATAATATACCAAACGTGTCCAGTGGCAAAAACAATGTGTCGAGTAAATAAGGTAAACGTTATTTTTAGCTCAAAAACTTTATATCACTCGATTCTCAGCACATCCAACATATTATATGTCGATTAAAATATATATGTCATGTTTACGTATTTCGAGATTTTTAGACAAAGCAATCGCTCCAAAACAGTTTCATAACCAAAATATTCCATGTTGTTTTGAATTAATTTGAATGGGTCAAGTGGTCACAAAACGTGATGAAATAATTATGTAGACGTTAATATTATGTTCAAAACTTTGTGTAACCTATTTGTTAGCTTAGTAAATATTTAAGAAGTCGAATAAAAAGTATATATTACGTATTCATATTACGAGATATTAGATCAAATGTAAAGTGCCAAAACAGAAATATAATGAAATGAAAAATTATAGTAAAGTGTCGAATAGACTTACTTCACCTCAAATGGGTGGAGTATAATTGGTACGTATGGATCGAGAATGGTACAAGGAGGAATGTAGAGTGGTTCACGACACAGCAAAGGTTCAAGACTAGCAACGATGGTTCCTTGGGTTCACTTGTGCTACTCGTACACTTGACTAACTTCTTGTCCCAAACTAGTAAAACTCGACTTGAATTCTTATCAATGTGGTACTTTTAAGTGTGTGTTCATATGAGCTTGCATGGGACGTTTATATAGGAAGTTTTGAGGATGGTGATAAGCATAAGATAACAAGAAGTGTGTGTGTTGTCTCAAACTTGGGTGTGGCACCTCTCCTTTCGACTAATCAAGAACTATCAACAAAGAGAATGTGTAAGTAGAATCTTTGTTCATTTCTGAATTCTACCATGCATTTGAGTCAGGTTATAAGTCATTGGGTGGCTTGTGAGGTGCTAGGGAAGTTTATGACACGTTTTTGTAAGTTTGGCAAAATGGTTTTTAAGGTTTACTTTGGCCAGATTCGTATTCCATGGATAGCAGCCACGAATTACATTTTTTGTTTAAAAATCTCGTGTGTCTAGACGTAAAACATTATTTCGGACAACTTTCGTGTTTTACACTTTTCCTGGTTCGGACCAGAAGGGCCTTAAAATGAGGATTTAAATTCGTTACAGAAAGTTAGTGGTTTATTAGAATTTATACGAAGTGGTATTGAAATAAAATGCTATTTGTGTCAAGTTGAGATGAAACTTGTAAAGTGCCTTAACTTGATCAATATTCTAGTATAGTAATTATATTTGAAAGTCGATAATAATTGTCGTTCATGGTTCTTAGAGGTCCAATATTATTAGCGAGTACACATGGGAATTTTAGTAGGCTCGGGATTTATTTAAATTGTATTTGTTAATTATTGAAACGTATACTTATTAAGTATCAATGTTTTAAGTTATGTATGGTATCTAGGTTATTAAGGTTTAGGTGTAAATGTCGTGTCAAGGTAAGAGTGAATAACGTTGTAATTGACAAAGTATATATATAAAAAAAAATTTTACGGGTAAAAATGGTTAATCTATGTTATGGTAACGTGTTAATCGTAGGAAAATTTTACGGAGTGTTATATATATAAATCACATAGATATTTTGAACGATGGAAAAACATTGCTCAATAAAATATTTATTTTCACAATCGTATAATGAAAAACATTGCCGTTAGTTAAAGAGTTGAAATACGTCACATGTAATTCTTGATATCCATAAATTTATTGTCAAAAATAAAATAATAAATTAGAATACAATAAAATCTCTGTAAATTAATACTCAATAAATTAAAAGCCTCGATAAAATTAATAATTTTTCAAGTCCCAACTTGCGACCAGTACAAATTTGGACACCAATTGATAAAATAATAAGATTAATTTTTTTTTTTAAACCCCAGTGTATAAATATTGGTCCCAACGAAACTATTAATTAATAATTACTAAAAAAATTCACAATTTCTTCAATGGAAATATAAATGTGTTCATATTTTGAACAAATAATTGGGAACCGAAGAGTCCAAAAAAAGGCTGTAAAATTTAATACAGACTCTTCGTTTTCCCCATTATGTGTCTATATATTGGTTACTGCCACATTATGCAGCATACCAATCTAATACTAGCAAACATCAAACAACTTAAAGTGTAAGTAAAATGTGAGGAACCAAGAGAGCCAGAGATGTTGTTCCAACCGACAACACAGAAGGAACCAAATTGTGTTCGATGGTGGTATTTATAGGAAGTCAAATTGGTAAGTTTGCAAGCCATTATAAAAAAATAAAAAAATTCTTACTTTCAAACGCTAACAAACAAGTACAACCACATGTTGACTTGTTTGCTGCATTTGACTTTACTTAGTGAAACCCCATTTTTCTAAACAATGGTGAATCTTACCCATTTTGTTACCCATCAAGCACATAAGTAGTTTCGGTTGAAAAAATGTATAAGTCAAACAGGTCACAAACCATCTAAAGTAGCCACACAAGTTGACTTATATAAGTTTGCCTTTAAAAGGACTTAGAAAATTGCTACATATGTGGACTTGAATGTCTGCCTATAGAAGGACTTAGATCAGTGCCACAGATGTGGACTTTGATGTTTGCCACTTATGTGGAATTTCATTACAAACGTTTCATAACAACCGTAGTACTAAAACTCAAATTTTTCCTAAATTTAAAACATGCCTAAAGGATAGCCCATTCACTGTCATTCACTTGGCTGGATTGAGTTGGCATACGAGCAGATAGTCCTTGGAAACTTGAACTAGGACCAGCTTGAGACGCACCAGATACTCCTTGCACAGTTGACCTCTGACCCGCTTCAACAGCTACATCTCCATATTGGACAGCTGAACTAGGATCATTTTGAGCAAACCCATTACCCTTAGCTTGCCGAGCTCCAGCTTTGTTGAAACCTACATAAGAAAACAGGTTATAAAAAATTACCAAATATAAAACAATCAAAAAACATAACTATGAAAGTCTAATAAGTACCTTTTCTAGGAGGTTGACCTTGTCCTTTGCATGTAGTCTTGTTGTATCCAGCGTTACCGCAGAGTCTGCAAGTAATAACTCTCCCTCTTTTAGTCAATTTTCCAAAATCTACACAGGGTGCATCCTCATACTTAGACCTTATTCTCTTCTTCTTTGGTCTTCCTACCTGGACATGATGCTTTAGTGGCAAGAGTTCTGTAGCATGGGTGGTCTTCTCCCAGTAGTTGCTGCCTCTAATTGGTTCCACTAAGTGAGAGTATACTTCCTTCCATGTTGACAACCAATAACAACTATGTACCCAAGACTCAGGAGGTCCAACTTGAATGCCATTGAGTCCCATATTCCAACAGGCTGCAACAGCATGCTTACAAGGTATCCCTGTCAATTCCCATTTCCAGCATGTACATACCTTATCCTGTACATACACAACATACTGATCACCCCATTCCCCTGTTACCTGATACTTAACTCCTCCATTCCATATCACCCGCAACGAATCAGCCTCGCTCTTAATCTTTTCCAATATTTTAGCTACAGTTGAGGTTAGAGGCCCATCAGTTTTGTCAATTATACCTTGTACACCTACTATTCTCTTCATGCAGTATTCTCTGATGTACTCTAAAAGTGTAATGACTGGCTTGTCCCTTGCTGGAGCTATTTTACCATTAAACACCTCACAAATGTTGTTGATCAATAAATCTGTAATTGCTCTACCTATAACACAAAAATATGAAACACTTAAATGATATACATGTCTACTATTGAACCACTTTTTTTATGTTGAAAACAAACAAACAATTACCAGAAAAATGAGATCTTGCCCAATGTTCAGCTGGTATCTTGCTAAACCACTCGTGTGCTTCCTTCTTCATAGCCTTTTTTTTAGGTAAAGGGGAGTAATCCTGCACCCTGGTAAATATATTAACCAAAAACATTTAAGTACAAAGGATATGGGTGAAATCCCATATCTCAACCTGTTACATAGGCAAACAGCTTATATAACAAGACACTTCCTATTTTCTAAACAAGAAAACAAACCACTATTCAAATGATAACATAAGACAAAACGAAATAAAATTACTTCCTAAGACCATGAAGCTTGGTGCCATACATGGCATTAAAAGCGTCCAAATTACCTGGAAGATCATAAACCTGTTTTGCATAATCATCGTACTCATAGTCATCATAATCATCTTCAAACTCTTGGCCACCACCGAATAGATTCGCAAACTCATCAAATGGGTTAGAAACCAACTCATCTTTAGAATCAGAAACCTCAATCTCTCCGACCTTAGAGAAAGTGTTAACTCTCTTAGAAGAGGCAGGCGGAGTACAAGCATCACAAGTTTTAGGAGCCATAACTGACTCCTTCTTTTTCAAATCGCTCACAAGGGGTTCTTGTGATGTACTAGCTGTCTTAGTAGACTCATCATCATTAACTTCCATTGTACGACCAGAACTTCCCTCCATGTTGGTGTCATTCGTAGGAATGCTAAAAGCATATGTATCTTCCATATTAAGAGCATCAAACTGGTTAGAAGTAGAGATCTTCGTTCCACTCGAACTAGCCACATCAAAAACATTCATCTTATTGCCGTCCACTTTCTTAGGTTCAGGAGGAGTCTTCTTGGGTCGATACTGAAACTTCTTACCCACAATAGGTTTAGAAACCCCTCCTTGACCCGGAATAGTAGAAACACCTTGTTTCCCTTTCTTCTTATTATTGACAGTCTTGAAACCATCATTAATAGTCATGGTAGGCTGGGAAGGAGGTAACACAACTTTAGGACAATCAATAAGAGTATGACCAAAAATCTTACATTTATCACACCGCGGTGGTTTCCACTCGTATTCAACCCGAATCTTCTCAATAGTAGACCCTTAACCATCAAGTAAAGGTATCTCAACAGTGAGGCTATCCCTAAGCACCTCATCCGACTTCACTTCAATCATGCATCTAGCAAAACTACTACGACCCCATGATTCGTTGCACATTTGGCTAGTATAAGTGTCTAACCTTTTGGGCATACCAATCAATGTGGCAAGAAGACTGAGACCATCATCAGAAAACATAGCAAGAGGTACATCATGAAATTTAACCCATACCGGGATGTTAGTCAAATCCTCTTTCAATAAGTTGGTGTTCAAAGTCCATGGTTTAGGAATAATAGGAACATTTCTAATCAACCAAGGACCGTTTTCAAGAACATCATCAACACCTTTTAACGAATTGAACTTAAAGAAAAAGAACCCCTTTGCATTCATCATCACCTTTTGTATACCATACTTAGCCCACGCATTGCATACATAGTAATCGACAATAGGAAAAGCAAGGCGTTGACCAAGGAGATACCCATAAAGAGTATTCTCAAATCTGAGATTCACCTCTTCCACTACTTTCATCGGGACACAAAGATCAACTTCAGTCTTCTTGTTGCTACATTCCAACCTACGAAAATTTGACACATATTTCTTAGGATCATTAGAAGTAGCACCCACATAAGAGACCGACTTCACTCCCGTATCACTTTTATTAGAAGGCTGATCCAAACCACCTGTATTAGCAGCAATCTCACGTTGAACTTGATTCATAGTAGCATCAAAATTCTTACGCGCACTTAACAATAACTGTTCAACATTAGGAGCAACCACAGGTTCATTAGTAAACTCCTTCGCCACTTGAGGTTCATTCACCATAGCATTACCATTAGCATCAACTTTAGCAGCAGTAACAACGACAGGAGTCCCATCATTCAGGGGTAATGGAACCCCATCATCATCCACGGACATAAGTTTGCCTTCGACAATTTTTCGTTCCATGTCGCGGATCTTTTCATCTAAAGAACTCGTCACAGCATCCGACTCATTGACATCAACATTAACCCTTCCATCAGACATAGTAGCACCAGACGCATTCATGTTGTTTAGAAATCCCTTATTCCAAAACCAGAAACGGTTGTAACAGTATTTTCCGTGGTGCTTTCATTGAGAGCTCTCGTTGAGAGGGTTTTTAATTAGGGTTTCCAATCCACACAAAAAATAAATAAATAAATAAATAAATAAAACTGTTCATCGAACACTGTTCATCGGTACTGTTCATCAGCACTATTCATCCACGGAGTACTGTTCATCGATCACTATTCACGGCTACTGTTCACGAGTTACTGTTCATCACGAGTTACTGTTCATTAGGGAAAAAAATTCTTCTTCGAGATATTGTTCATGGCATCGGGCAGCAGTGATCGGGACGCACTATCTAAACTCTTGCAAATGGGTAACGTGGCTGAATATCAGAGTGAGTCTGTGGTACTTGCAAATCGAGTAACAGGGATATCTGAATCTTTACTTATATCGTTTTATATCTCCGGACTTAAACTGGATCTACAATATTTACTCTTACGGTCAAATCCCAAAACTTTAGACGAAGCTTTTTCATTGACCCGTGCGGTGGAAACACGGTTGTAACAAATGCACATCTCCACAAAGCTTCCATATATTCCAATCCACTAAACTGCTGCCTCATATTTTCATGAATGTGCCTCAAGCAAAATCTGTGTTCTGCATTTGGGAAGAGAGATTTTAAGGCTAGAATGAGTCCTTCTATAAACCAACAAAGTTAGCAAAACATTAGTTTATATTCTGTTGGGTATTAAAGAATTCAACTAAAGGAGCATGTTACTAACCTTTTGTCTATCACTCATGAATGTGAAGTTAGATCTAGGGCCTAGATCTATGTCATCACCCAAGCACATTAAGAACCAAGACCATGAACTCTTACTTTCAGCTTCCACCAAGGCATAAGCCAATGGGTAAATCCCATTGTTAGGATCAATTCCAACAGCCACCAACACTTGGCCTGGATAAGGACCTTTCATGAAACAACCATCTAGCCCAAACAATTCTCTTTTGCAAGCCTTGAAGCCTTCCTTCAACGGTCCCAAACAAACATATATTCTTTTAAACACCCTTCTAGGCTCACTAGGATTAGCAAAATCACTATCAATTGCAAGCTTCACAGTCATATTAGGGTTTGTAGACAGCAATTCACCAATATAGTCCCTAAGCATCGTATACTGCAGGTTGTGATCACCTGCAACATCTTTTTCTGCTTTAGCTTTGGCCCTGAATGCTTTTGTAATAGAAACCTGAAGATGTAATTCATGCTGGAGCTGGTCTTGAACTGCCTTTCCTGGGATCTCTGGATTAACCTTAACTAGGTCATAGATCTTGTTTGCCAAATATTTATAAGTGCAGTGTTTGATTTCCCTTGATTGAAGGCAAGTGTGTTTGTCTTTGTGTGTCTTTACTATCCAGTTTTGCCTAAGTTTGTCTTTGCCTACATACAAGACCCAGGGGCATTCATCATCAACATCATCAGAAGTTCCTACATCGTTTCTCTTTCTTTTACTCCCTTTACCTAATGGGCCACTTGATCCACTAGGCCCAACACCTGTATCTACAGTTGGGCCTGTTGATCCACTTAAGACTGACTCTGTAAAGACAGGAATTTGGTTATCACATACAGCTCTTATCCTAATACCATCATTCTTGACCAACTTCAAATTTCTCCTGCTCTCAACTACATGCATGTATACTCTTTCCTTCACCTCTTCTGGGGTTGCAAACTCTTGTCCAGTGAAAAAATAATACTTCATAATAGGATTCTCTGACATGTCAACTCCAATTGCTCTTCTTATTTCCCTTAACTGTTTCCTAACAGCAGAATCTGGTTCACCATCAGAACCTGATTGACTCTCGAAACCTTCAACACTAACAGCTTCTACTCCACCTACAACCTCTCCAACTAAATTGATGTTGCCAATGCTGTCATAAGCTTTATTCCCTGTTAGTCTATACTTATTTACTTGATCACCACTGCTGTCGCCAATACTGACAGAAGGATTATCCCTTGCTAGATGAAAACTGTTTACTTGCACAGGAGGCTCAACTCCAGTGTGTCCTTCATCATTCATAATCGCAGCCTCTCCTTCATCACCTGAACCTGCATTGTCACTTGACCCTCCTTCATAATCACTATCATTGACATTATGAATGTCATCCTCCTCATCCTCTTATGGCCCGACACCATTACCCTGCTGAACCTCACCCTCTAGTGCCTCTTGCCTGCTATCCTGTTGACCCTCAGCTGTATGTGTTTGGGGATCATCTAGGCCAAAAACAGGTAACCCTACATTTAAGTCCAGGTCAGGAACACCAAAATGTTCATCAGGACTTAATCCACTAGTGGTGTCGACATTCATGGCATCCAAATAACTAAATGAAAGAGGCATATCTAACTCATTCTCATCAAAGTCCATCATCCTAACTATATCAGCAAGTGTTTTTGACACAATCTCCTTACTAGCAGGTACAACTGGGGTGAAACTTAAATTTAAACTTCCAAACTGTGAATCAATCTGGGGAAGGTCATTGTTTTGATCTTCACCACATTCACTTAAAGTCAATTGTGTAAAATGGGTACCTTGAGTTGAGTTGGCTGGAAGTGGAACAGTATCAGTATTATCAGGCCATGTCAGGGCCAACATTTGAGGAGGTTTAGTTACCTTAGAGGCACTAGGTGGACTAGATACAAGTTCCTCTATTATTACCCTTGTTTTACCGGTGACCCTAGAACAACCGTGCTGTATGTACACTTCTATCAACTTGAAACCACCTACTGGATAACCCAAACATCTGACATCATCATCAGATGACAGGGGAAACAGGCCGTGGTCTAAAGTACTCATAGGACTAAGATAGTGGTAAAACAGAGGCTCATTCTGACCTGTGTACCCCAACTGTAGCACCATCTGGTCCAGATCAAAGACAGAGAATACATCAATATCCACCATATTAAATATGTCTTCAGCACCACCAACGTATTTCCTGTTAGGGAAACGCATAAATGCCCTACCATGATGTACTCGTATGGTGAATAAATTGCGATGAAATTCTGCAATATAAAATCAATTACTTAGTACCTAAACATATATAAACACAAGCTAAGAGCAAAATAAGCTCAAATCAACTGGACTTAAACTCATTACCGTAGTCATTCTCACATTGCGCCTCCAACTCTTCTGCAGGGACTGTCACTCCTCTTTTGCGCATCTTCCACATTGGTGCGGACATTGTTCGGGACGATTTTCGATACTTTTGTGATTTTGACGTTGATGTGATTGGGCGGGAAAGTTTTTTGCAAGCGTATCTTGGAAAACGAAAGCTTCAGGAAAAAGTGAATAGAACCTTCTTTATATTTTATATTTTTTTGCTAACCAAAAAAAAAAAAAAAAAAAAAAAAAAGCATTAATCCTAACTCTGCAAATTATAAAATACTTGTGTAACCGCAACAAAATGTGATCTTCTACTATTCTAGTTTTAACTATGTAGCATTGAAAATAAATAATTTATTAGCTTATTTCGCTTATTGAATATCGTCTTGATCAAGGTGAAGCTAAGGCCCGCATCACAGGTACTAGTGTGATTGGAGGCATAGTCAGAATTTTAGTATTATTTATGGGTAGTGGTATGTACACATAAATTTTGGTTGTATGACACTAGTGGTCCAACTAAATTTATGTGTAAATTTATGTGTGTGAAGTAAACGTGTTTGTGTAGATATCAACACCCATTATTTATGGTTGATGCTGAAAAATAAAAATGCATGGGGAAACCAACTGGGAAGCAAAATTGTCAACGATAGCTTATGTTGTTGCCAAATTGAAAAAATGTTGCAAAATTTGTCAACAATGGAATCCAACATCCTGATATATATTTTCAATCTGACTTTGTAAATTTCGATATTCTTAGTGCCATTGAGCTAAACCAAATTGGAATGCACATTGTAACATGTAAACGAAGAATATGTAACCATATTACACTACTACGTGTTTTTTATTTTAAGACGCAACAAACAACAAAATTTAAGTGGTAAATGAAACAACAAAATCACTTTCAACTAACATAAAGAAACACAAGTTATTATTTTTAGAACTTCAGTTGATTACTGTTATCAAATTGTCCAAGTTCTCTAAACTGTGCATTCACGACATCCAAATCCAGTGGTTCTCGCCCTGGAGGTTGACTTGTTGCGAGAGTGATACTAGTTGACACTCTATCTGATGCACCATTACTAGCACTGCCAGTACCGGTTTCATTCTCGGCTCCATTAACCTGTAAACTAGACACGTTTATACTATACTATGGTATATAATTAAAAATATGTATGATTTAGAAAAATGTATGCATGTTAGAGTCATACCCTGCGACGCACTCGTCGTGAATTTTGAGTACCGCTCTGCTCATTGTGCCTAAAGCAGTTAGTGTGTTAATTTTTGAAATATAGAAAACAAACATAAGAAGTAACAATTCCATTTAAATAATTATATATGTATGAACATCACCTTGAATTGCTTATATATGCTGGAGAAGCACATCCTTGTCGAACACTACGTTGCTCATTAGTCCATGTAACACCCAATACCGGTTGACTTGCAATATTTGTATTGTTTGCATAGAAAGGAGGATGTTGAACTGAAGATGGACCCATGGGATGGATATAGTGTATGGGAGTGGCAACACCCTTATTAGCAGAAGTCCGTGATTAGGCCAGAGCTTGGTCCAAGGGCAGTGCCAAGGTTTGATATCCAGCATGGCCTGGGGCTTCAGCATGGGCCATGGCTCGAGCATGAATGGCTTCTACATGGGTCGAGGCTTGAGCTTGACGCTGGTCCAAGGGGAGTGTCGTGGCTTGGGAACTGTTCTGGGCGTGAGCCTCAGTATAGGCCATGGCTGGAGTGTTGATTGATTCATTATTGACTTGGGCTTGAGCTTGAGCTTGAACATGAGCTCGAGCCTCAGCCTTCAAACAAATATACATATGCATAAATTATCTACGTTAATCTACAAGCACATGCATATCATAATGAGCTTCAAGTCTGATATGAATCATATTATATTCCTGTAGATAAGTATTAATATTATTATTATTTAAGTCTTATTAGATAATGATTAGGAATTAGAGTTTTATTATGAATGGAGTCTTGTTTAGAAATCTATAAATAGGGCATTAGGTATGTAACTTAGGTTATGTTGAATATAATTAAGAGTTGATATACATATCAATTGTGGAGTCGGTTTATCTCACTAATATAATCATTGGGGGGTTGGTTTATCTCATCAAAATAGACCATTTATCTTGTTAATTGTTCTTTTCATCTCTTTTATCGATCCGGTTCATATCAAAGTCCAAACAAACTTTTAAGTTATAATCGATCATTACCTGAGCAGATGATTCTACCAACTCCCCACCATTTTCATATGCGTCATGAAAGATACCCCACCAATCATCTAAAAAACAATATTTTTCATCAAATCCTGAAAGAACACACACATGCACACTCTTATCATCCTTGGATTATAATTGTCCCGAGCACATTAAAAATATATATAATAGAATATGATACAAGAATATCACTTGCCATCATTGCATTTGGAATAGTTTATTTAAGTGCTTGATTGTTTATTATGGTTTGGTTATTATTAATGACGAGTAAATAAACACTATGAAATAAGCAAATAACAAAGTACCAAACACTTGTCAACATTCTCATCAAACAATTTTTAAGAGGGAAATAAAATAATTTGGATTTACATAGAGTTGAAAGGTAAACGAGCAACAGGCTGCACCGCTAGCCCTTTTTAGAGAGAAATGTAGTCTTTGACCTTATTTGTGAGAATCTATTAAAATAGACTGAAAAATAATAGTGCTGACTAAGATTTGTAAAAATTTAAATGTCAAATTTCAAACTTGAAATTAGTTCCGGTTGATGACTGGTCAAATGCTGTCTGGAACCAAAGGATATATCATCACATAGCTAAAAATACTTGCTGATAATAGAAAAGGATAGGGTACCAGGAGGGGGATAAGTTATTGAAGTCTATCGGGCAAAGACCTTAGCAGTGTCATGAAATCCCATTGTGATCATGTGTTGCAGCATGACAACATGAAGCCTGAAAATTTAAATGAGATTATAAAAACAAAACAGATGGTATAAACAAAACCCGGGCCAAGTTATCAAACCCAAAGCCTCGTTACACCTGATCCAGTCATGTCTGGCCGAAACTGAGGAAAGCCCAGCCCAGACGTGGTCCTATTTCAACTAGTAAATGCATGTCTTGTATAGTTCGAGAGATTTATACTTTTTTTACCAATTAATATACTATTCTACGTTTAGGTGCATGCCTTTGTCTCATGGTATTGTTTAAGAGATTCTGTCTTTGCCTTCCAATAAAATATGTTTTCACGGTATTGTTAAAAATAGTAATTAATTCAAAAATCCTAAAATTTATAAAATTTTAAAATAAATCTTTTAATAATAATTTAAACATTAAGACATGAAATATGGAGGTTATATAAAAAACAATGAAAATATACCATAAAAAAACCAGGCCAGGTCACGAAGGGTTTGTCTTTTTTATAATAAACTGATACAATAAACACCGGAATTAATAACTTTTGTAAATACTAAAATAATGTAAGTACCATGGTAAATTTAAGAAAAAAAATATTTCCATTTACGTTTTACATTTGAAAGTTTTAGCCGAGAAAATTAGTACTTCAACTAAAGCATATAATCGACCTTTGTATTTAAAGAATTCTGCAACAACAAAAAAAAGTGAAGAAGATAACTCACGCACGCAGGGCTTTAGAATCCATAGGAATGGCAATGCAGTTGTTCCTGGATTTTCAGAGAAAAACAAAAGAAAACAAAAAACATAAGCTTTTACAAACAAGATTAAAGTAATAACACAAAACTTGATTCTTGCCTTAAAGTGGAAACACACACGTCGATTTTCCAAAAACAAATCGCTGAGAAAACCGACAGAACCAAGCTCTGGAGAGAAACTTATAAAATTGTACAATGATGGTTCAAGGAAAATGAGGAAAGCAAAACATTAAGTAATGCGATATGAACAAAGATTACCCGAATCCAATTACCAAAATAATAACACATTCAATGCTATATTTTAATTTTTTGTGTTTTACGAGATTTAATATAACAAGGGTAGGAATCCGGTAAGAAGAAAACTTAAAATGAGAAGGATAATTTATAACCGCACATTTGAGATGCATCGACTTGAATTAGATGCATCCCAATTAGTTTCAAAAGTGATTTTGAAGTGAAAACGATGCAAAATAATACCAGCAACAAATTTGACCCGAAGGGGACGAAAAGTCAAAAATACAAAGGATTCGCCTAAATTGATAAAATGCATCTAATATATGTATATAAAAAAAGAACAAGGTTGGATCAAGTGGTTAACACTCTTGCCTCTGGAGACAGAGGTCAAGTGTTCGATTCTCACCCCTTGCAAGGCCGGATGTCCTTTTCTACCTTTGTTAGAACCGGAAGCAGCCTCTCTACCTTAGGTAGGGGTATGGTTGTCTACGTCTCAACCTCCCCCATACACCGTGGAAGACGGTATTGGGACCCATAACCCATGAAAGACGGTATTGGGAGTTACTTTACTTTACTTTTTTTTCATCTAATATATGTAAATGCATATAATGTTTTGCTATAAAATATATTAGTGTGCATCCAAAAGATTAGGGATGACATCTCATTCAAGTAGATGCATCTCTTATGTGTGCTTATAGTTATTTTCATCATTCTCATTTTAGGATTTCTTCTCATTTGATCCTAACTCTAACAAGTAGAAGATCATTTTTATTAAAATTATATAATAGGTGTTATATGATAGAAATATACTTCACAAAATGATCAACTTTCTAAAACAAATGTCTTGGTGAGGTAATCAAATATTTTCGAATTGAAGAATATGGTCAATATGGCATAGAAAATATTAACCAAATAGTGGAAAGGGAAAGGATTCGATGAGAAGAAAAACTAAAATGAGAGAAACACATTTCAAATAAGAGTGAGAATTTTAATGGGAGATGCATTTACTTTTGTAGATGTATCTGAAATGTGTAATTGTGGTTTCTGCTCACCATTCTCATTTTAATTTTTCTTCTCATTCGATCCTAACTTATAGTAGAAATACAGTATTCACCATATGAAATTACCATATCGGGGCAAAAAGAACTATAATAAGCATATAAGCTTATTCAGAAAACTTCATTTACCAGATATAGAGAAAATGGTATAATTATTGAAGTTGACCAAGAGTTAGGATCAAATAAGAAGAAAACTTAAAATAAGAATGATAAGAAGAAACCACAACCACTCATTTTAGATGCATCTACAAAAATGGATGCATCTCCCTTTAAAATTCTCCCTCCTATTTGAAATGTGTGGCTAGAAATCCTTCTTATTCTTCCTATTTTAGTTTTTCTTCTTACCGGATCCCTACCCAGTTGACCAATTAGTAATTCTTTGATAAAAGGTTTGTCTATGTTTAGTAAGAGCATAACTATTATAATTGGTTGAACACTAATTCGTGATACGTTAAAAAATGTAAAATTGTATAAAGATTGAATAAACTTTTTTTTTTTTTTTTTTGGATAACCGTGGTCCGGCTGACTAATCACGTGGTTTGAGCCCACCGTCATACAAACACAAACTGGGTAAAACCTTCCTTTTTTATGGGAAGGTTAGTAAGGCCATACACCAAGCAATACTTAAACTTGCGACGTCGCACATTTTAGTGATGATAGTCACGAGCCTTTTACCACTAGGCCACCCCTGAATGTTTCAGGTTAACTATTTTGATAGTTTTACCATGAATATAATGTTTAAGTATACAAGTTGTTTACCATAAAGTTTGTCAAGCAATACAAGTTCTAAAATATATTCATAACAAGAATTTTATATGACGAATCATTATAATTTTAATTTTTACGTTGTGAAATTTGCTATTATAACTAATTAGAAATTAACAATTTAATGTAATGAAACTTTGGGAATAAAGTTATCATGAGGGGCTGTTTGATAAAACTGTATTGTTTAGCGCTGAGTGAATCAAAGATACTGAATAATTCAAAATTGTTGAGTGAAAATGCTTCTAAATGAAAATTATTATTTGATAAATATTTGAGTGTTCTTTTTGAATAAAAGGAAATGACCATATTAACCTCCAATACAATTACATGCTCAACAAAAAAAATGTTGATTTATAAATAAATGTTTATTATAAAACTCAAAATATACAAAATGGATATGAAAAGAAGTTAACATAAATAAAAATAATTTATACGTATATTTTAACAACTAAATAGCTTTATGATATTTTGCCACCGAATATACATAATTGATGAGGCGAAAAATGAACCACTTTTAGGGGGTCATTTAAGCCCGGAATTGAATTTATTTGATCAAATATTACCCTAAATCGTTCCTTTTGTGATTTTAGGTACTTTGGGAGTGAAATCTGGAAAATGAAGCAATTCAGACGTTTTTGGAGCATAAAAGTGAAGAAAACGCCAAAGACTTAATTTTCCATGCTGAGAACAGTACCTGACGGCGTCAAGAGGAAAATCATGACGGCGTCAAGAGTAAAAGTGGTGACGACCCAGTGCAAACCTGACGGCGTCACAAGAAGGGCGTCAAGAGTTAATTTTGTGACGGCCTGCATAAGGTGTATACATGACGGCGTCAGACCCAGATCTTGGCAGTCCGAGGAACTATTTGGCGGCGAGATGACGGCGTCAGACATTTGTTCTTGACGCTGTCACCTTCTAAACTCTATATATAGTTTTCTATTTTTCATTTATTAAAAAGGAACTTGTGTGGAGAAACCCTAGGGCCGAACTTTGTAAAACCTAGCTCGTATTTTACAGTATTTTCAAGGGTTTTCACCCCTTGAATCCTTTCATGTGCTATTGAGATAAGTCTTCTCTTAATTCAATCAATATGTCTATGAGTTGGTTGTCTATATCTTGTGCTTGTCTTGATTTCAACATGCTAGGCTAGATCTATCTTGTGTTTGCTTGGATCTAATGAAACCTAGATGTTAATTATGTGTTGATTACTTGTTTATGGTTGTATTGGATGAATGATTTCAATGTTAGGCTTAAGAAAACTGGCAGATCTCCATTGTGTAACATGCTTGAACGTCTTAGGAAACATGAACCGATGTGTACTAGGTTTTATTGGTTGTATTTAATGCATGAGTAAATTCTAATGATCCCATGTTAGGAGCTTCTTAGCCGGCTCGACATAGGAGTAAAGTAGGCACTCATAGGATTGGGGAAGTAAGTACGCCACCCCATGAATGGTATTAAGGAATACAATCCATCATCCACGCAACTATAACAAGTAATTAACGTGTAAAAGATATCTAGGGAGTAGTGAAATCTAAGTAAACACATTTCTCCCACATATTGCTCACAACTTTAGTTTAATATAGTTTATTTTCATTTCTAGTATTTTATTTTGATTGCATCTTAGTATTGGGTTAGTTGACTAGCAACTAATTCCGCCCAAATCCTTCAAACCCGAGATTTTAATTTGCTTTCTAAAAAATATAAAAATACAAAAAAGAATAATCCCTCATCTCTAGACCTAGTCTTTAGGTTTCTAATCCTAGCGACACTATTCCTAGCTGAACGATCAATCCCCCGGTACTTGTCATTATACTATACTACATCGATCAGGTACACTGCCTGGTGGGGGTTGTAAGCTTCTCGAGATCCCTCGAGAGGTAAAGCCTGGTGCAAACCCCACGCATCAAGTTTTTGGCGCCGCAGCCTGGGGAATAGTTATTGTCTAGGTTAGAATCTCTTTTTATTAGGTCTACTTGCTAGATTCCTTTCTAGTAAGATTTTATTTTTTAGGTTCTCTTTAGTCTATCTTATTTCTTCGTGTTTTTGTTCGTAACTCTTCACCACCCGACATCATGGACAATGGGAACATCTTTGAACCCGTCATCCCACCACAACAAAACCCACCACTAGAACCTCTTAGGCCCCGAACCTTAGGAGAGTATTCCCGACCTAGCCACCAAGGCTACCGAAACACCATTGAGCTCACCGGAGCCAATGTGACCCCCTTGCGATCCGACACCATCCGGTTGGTGCAAAGCGGATGTGCATTCCATGGACTTCGTTCCGAAGATCCAAATCAACATCTCAAGGACTTCCTTAAAATCATAGATTCCATAGACCTAGATGTTGCAATTAGAGAGACAACCCGATTACGCCTATTCCAATTCTCTCTACGTGATCAAGCTAGTCAATGGCTTGAACGTTTACCCGCGGGATCCATCACCACATGGGATGATCTCACCATTCGTTTCCTTGCTCAATTTTTCCCACCGGGGAGAACTACTAAGCTTAGAAATGACATCTTGATGTTCCAACAACGTCAAGGTGAAACTCTTTATGAAGCATGGACTCGTTTCAAGGACTTACTCCAAAAAGTCCCTCATCATGGCATAGATCTTTGGCTCCAAGTCCAAATCTTTTATGACCATATCGATCTCTCCACAAGGCGAGCCATTGACCAATCGGCCGGTGGTAAGCTACGTGATCTAAGTGCGGAACAATCATGGGAACTCATAGAAGATCTTGCTCTCTATGACAACGAAAGTTGGAATGATCCCAGTGATTTGAACAATATGGTCAAGGCAATATCTTTGCCTTCGAACAATTCTAGCACTCCCGACCGTAGGATCATGGAACTTGAGGACCAAGTCAAGTTTCTCATGAAATCTTACGAAGCTCCTAAGCCTTCAAGCCAAGTGAACAAAATCACTTCTTCATGCGAATTATGTAGTGGTCCCCATGACACTCGTAATTGTGTGAAACTCCCCAGAACAGCTTTTGCGGACTACGCATCCTCACGTACCGACGAAGCGGGAGATAAGTGGTACATTTGCAAGCCCGAGCCAAACCCTTATGGTGATTCATACAACCCCTCTTGGAAAAATCACCCAAACCTTAGGTGGAAACAAAATCAAGCCAATTCTTCCAATCGGCCTAATCGTTACCAACCAAATGGTCCACCCTCCAACCGTACTTTCAACAACAATCCTTCTAACAACTATGGTAGTACCAACAATCTTGAAGGATTGATGTCTAAGTTCATGGCATCTCAAGAAGCTTGCATAGCTAGGTTTGAAACCGAATTCAACCAACAACAAACGGAGATGACCAACAAGATAGACAACTTGTTGAAAGCCCTCAACAACCAAGCGTTAATCACACCTAGGAAGGACACTAGGGACACCAATAACGGAATCCAAATTAAGGACCCCTCATCATCCAAACATGTCCACTTTGTCAATGTTGACACCATTAAGCTAATAGATAAGAATATGGAAGAAAGTGACAAAGATGAAGTTGAAATAGAAACCGAGACTAGGGATGAAATTAGGGAAGTTGAGGTTAATAAGGGAAAGGAGTTAGAGGAAGTAGAGACTATAGAAAAGCACTTTGATAAGTTGCCCACCAAGGAAGAACGGGAATACCATAAGGATTTATTCGATAGCCCCGAGACACCATATATCCTTGGCACACCCCTTATCAAAATGGGAGACCCCTCTAACATCAACATACCATGCAACATCGGGCATATGCATATATGGAAAACTTATATCGATCCTAGATCTCCTGTAAACATCATGACTAGGACTTATTACAATTGGGTGATGAAGAAATAACTTGATTATAGGATGATGCCCAATAAGAATTTGATAAGTAATTTTGTAGGAAGAGTGAAGGGATTGCATGTGATTATAGGTAATTTCACATATGAGATCGATTTTATGATAGTAGAAGACACTCGTCCGGTGATAGATGATTGCCTAAGCCAAGTAATATTCGGAAAACCATTTGTTGAGGCCACTAAGATGAGTTATGATCCAACTTTAGGGATAGTTAGGTTCAAGGAAGAGAATGATGAGATTGCCTACCAAATGCCCTACAAAATTGAGCAATACCGCCTCCTTTCTAATATAGAAAAGGAACACAAACAAGCAGCTTACTATAGGAATGATGAGGATAGACGTAGAGGAGTAGAGTATGTGAAGAATATGATGCTTGGTTTCTACAAAGAATGCTTGCAATTAGGTCCGGAGTACAAAACTGGTTTAGAAGACGACCTAGAGAGTGAAACCAACAATGAGGTCACGTAGTAACCTATGACCTTGAGTCTAGCTACAAGACTCGTAAATAAAGAAAAGCACTTTTTGGGAGGCAACCCATGTTTTGTGCGATTTTTATTTTTGTTTGTTTGTTATTTGCTTCCGTATGCATGCTTTATTTTTATTGTTGGTAGATCATGTTTCAAAACTAAATAGTGGAAATACTTTACTTTGTTGTTTGGCCTAGTCTTAACTTCATCCAAAGGTGTTTTTGCAAAAGATAAGTGTAAGGGGAAACCCCAAATATGTTTTTAAGAAACAAAACCGATCATGATTTTCCACAATATTAAATGAACATGTATATTCGTATTTGTTAGAGTCAAATGCTTGTATCGAGTCATAATGAAGTTTTGCAGGATTTTCCAGAAAGTAGAACCAAGTTTTTCCAGAAATTTTCCGGAAACTTAACATAAGAATTTCTGCAGGTCACTTCTGATGGCGTCACGAGTTTACTCTTGACGGCATCACGTGTAAAAATCTGGAAAATTTACCAGTTTTGTTTTTCTAACGGAGTCTTAAAGTTTTTGTTGAATTATTAGTTTTATAATCTCCAGGAAATCTGCAAACATCATTCCACAAGCATTATAACTTATTTTGTTTTCTAGGATTTATTAGTGTATGTAGAATGCCGCCGATTTTATGCGAGGTTGCCTTGTCTGTTTTCTCAGGATTTACAGGTTATGTATGACAAGAAGATGATTTATATTTCTGGAAGGGAAGCTTTGATTGTTCATTTTCTTGGAGGAAGATTTAACCTGGCCACCTTATCATCCATACCGAGCGAATCAGGGGAGTATTTGATTTCATTCGTTTTACTTATTTCACTTTTACATTCTTTACTAGAACATTGGGGACAATGTTCATCCTAAGTGTAAGGGGAGGGTAAAATGATGATACCTTACAGATACACTTTCGCTTGAGTTTGTTTGTTTGATAGTAGATGTGTAATAAAACTATGAGAAATACTTGTTAGTGCAATTTTAGCGCCAAATTTAAATTTTTTTACAACATTTAGGAGTGAAACTTTAGCCATAGCAAGCGTCTCATGGATAGGAGATTGTATGACTAGCACATAACCGTACCATTCAGAAAAATTTTCCACCCAAATATGTGAGGTTCGCCTTTAGATTTGATAGGAAAAGCATTTACTATTAGTGCTTATGAGTGTACCGGTAGCATTTAGATTCTAGAACTTGCGTTAGTGATGCATCCCGAGACCGCTAGTGAGACTACATTCGTGTAGTAGGATTTACTACATGATAAGAGGCATTAGGATCACCCTTGTGTTAAACCCGTATCATAATTACTTGACCATTTAAGTCATATTACTTGGCTAGTTAAGTCAACTAATTTTTCCCACACCTTAGCGTTGTCCTCATTTTTAGTACACGAAACCCCTAGTACACCCCTCCGAGCCTATCTTTTCGTTTATAACTTTAAGCATTTTACTTTAAGGAAGAATTTGTTACACCCCACTTAAATGTACACCCAAATCGCCTTAGCCTTCCGTGTATGCACTCATCTTTAGTGCATTATTGTTATTTGTTAAACCCTAAGTTAATTATCTAATTGATTACATGGTTGCTAAGTCGAGTCATATCCTTGTACATATTGTTTTGGGACGATTGGGACTCATGGGTAAAGTACTTATTTTATGGAGTAATGGGGAAGAACATCATATATTACCCCCGTATGTGCGTTAATCTTAAAAGTACTCCAAGTGTTTTGATTTTCTTAATTCGAGTCATTAGATTAGTTTATTGTAAAGTATGTAACAATTCAAGTGTAAGGGGAATTTTCATTCCCTATGATGTATTATTTTGGATGGTAGGGTAAGAGTGTATGCAAAAAAAAAAAAAAAAAAAAAAAAAAAAAAAAAAAAAAAAAAAAAAAAAAACTGTTTCATTCTATGTTTATTTTATGTTTTTGTTATTTTTCTTTTATTAGCTTAAGTCGAGTCTAGTCTTGGCTTAGCAACGCCATATTGTACATGTAATTAACCAAGATTGTTAACTCGCCACCAGTAAAGACTGCCTATATCCAACAAAACCGTGTATTTCATATCCCTACACCTAACGTTACAACCCTTTAAAAGACCTCTTTGATAGTTTATCCTAGGTGCTTACGCCATGTGGTGGAGGTTTGATCCTTTCCCAAGCCTATGGTAATCTATTTTGCTATGACAGGTAGTGAGAGATGTTTTCCATTTCCATATTGTAATTTATACTTTATTACACCAGAGAGATGTGAGTATCTAAACACTATTTGTGAGGTGCTAGTGTATGACCTCCGTGCTTGTCTATTGGTCTTTAGTGGAACGACTATTTGTTGTAATTACTTTTATGTTAGTGTTAAATGACCCCTAACTTGTATTTTGACTAGAATAAAAGCGCATCTGCTTGAGGACAAGCAAATCTCAAGTGTAAGGGTATATGATGAGGCGAAAAATGAACCACTTTTAAGGGGTCATTTAAGCCCGGAATTGAATTTATTTGATTAAATATTACCCTAAATCGTTCATTTTGTGATTTTAGGTACTTTGGGAGTGAAATCTGGAAAAGGAAGCAATTCGGACGTTTTTGGAGCATAAAAGTGAAGAAAACACCAAAGACTTAATTTTCCATGCTGAGAACAGTACCTGACGGCGTCAAGAGGAAAATCATGACGGCGTCAAGAGTAAAAGTGGTGACGACCCAGTGCAAACCTGACGGCGTCACAAGAAGGGCGTCAAGAGTTAATTTTGTGACGGCCTGCATAAGGTGTATACATGACGGCGTCAGACCCAAATCTAGGCAGTCCGAGGAACTATTTGGCGGCGAGATGACGGCGTCTGACATTTGTTCTTGACGCCGTCACCTTCTAAACTCTATATATAGGTTTCTATTTTTCATTCATTAAAAAGGAACTTGTGTGGAGAAACCCTAGGGCCGAACTTTGTAAACCCTAGCTCGTATTTTACAGTATTTTCAAGGGTTTTCACCCCTTGAATCCTTTCATGTGCTATTGAGATAAGTCTTCTCTTAATTCAATCAATATGTCTATGTGTTGGTTGTCTATATCTTGTGCTTGTCTTGATTTCAACATGCTAGGCTAGATCTATCTTGTGTTTGCTTGGATCTAATGAAACCTAGATGTTAATTATGTGTTGATTACTTGTTTATGGTTGTATTGGGTGAATGATTTCAATGTTAGGCTTAAGAAAACTGGCAGATCTCCATTGTGTAAAATGCTTGAACGTCTTAGGAAACATGAACCGATGTGTACTAGGTTTTATTGGTTGTATTTAATGCATGAGTAAATTCGAATGATCCCATATTAGGAGCTTCTTAGCCGGCTCGACATAGGAGTGAAGTAGGCACTCATAGGATTGGGGAAGTAAGTACGTCACCCTATGAATGGTATTAAGAAATACAATCCGTCATCCACGCAACTATAACAAGTAATTAACGTGTAAAAGATATCTAGGGAGTAGTGAAATCTAAGTAAACACATTTCTCCCACATATTGCTCACAACTTTAGTTTAATATAGTTTATTTTCATTTCTAGTATTTTATTTTGATTGCATCTTAGTATTGGGTTAGTTGACTAGCAACTAATTCCGCCCAAATCCTTCAAACCCGAGATTTTAATTTGCTTTCTAAAAAATATAAAAATACAAAAAAGAATCATCCCTCATCTCTAAACCTAGTCTTTAGGTTTTCTAATCCTAGCGACACCATTCCTAGCTGAACGATCAATCCCCCGGTACTTGTCATTATACTATACTACATCGATCAGGTACACTGCCTGGTGGGGGTTGTAAGCTTCTCGAGATCCCTCGAGAGGTAAAGCCTGGTGCAAACCCCACGCATCAATAATCAAATAGATAGCCCAAAGTAAAGGTTATTTTAATATATAGAGGATAAAGATATCGTAACAATATGGTCATGTAATTGTTTATTTAAGTTGAATAGTTGGTATCCACGTATGGACATGAGATTTAAAGGCATTTTAGTAAATAAAGAGCCTACTGAATCGTTTAGCATAACTTACTATGCAAAATCGATCAGCGCCTTATGTGTTATTTAGTGGCAACTTTTAAAATTATCAAACTGGCCGATTTTGTTATTAAAATTAAAATTCGGCACTGAATGATGTCATTAAGCAGCAATCAAACACACCCTTACTCTTAGAAAAATCCGAAGTAAAAAGAGTTGACTATTAAATTTGGCATGTCGTTATGAAAGTACTTGTATTTTTGTTGCTTGTTTAGAATATTAGCCATCTAAAGATAACATCTAGGATTGCTTGAATTTTTGGAATTGTTTAGAATACTAGTTACTTAGTTAGCACATATTGGTGAGCAAAATTATTGGTCGTCCGCTTTATATCAATTGAGATGTTCAAATGTAGGTCCGATCACGGTCCAAAAACGCTCGTCCAAACTGGACCGTAGCAAAAACTAATTTGACCAAAAACATCGGACCGAGGATCAGACCAAAATGCTTGGTCCGGTCTGGTCCGGTCCAACAAAGCATAATGGTTGGTTTTGTGTAAGACCGAACCGGACCAGACCGAAGACCGAATATAACGAAAAGGGTGGACTGTTCGGGCCGGTTTCTCGGGTTGGTTCAGTCTGCGGTTTATTATGCTCAACCCTAATACCACTTAATCAAATGTGATACATATAAATCAAACTATGAATGAGAGAAAGATTCATCATTTGTCATATAACTTTCTTGCAATGATAGTGTAACTAATGGTTGGAAAGGCTGCTAGCCTGCTAATATATGACAAAGAATCTATTTAAAGCATACAATCTAATACTGATATATTGAGCATCTAAATACCTACAAAAGTAGTAGAAAGAGAACATACCTAAGGGGTACATCATACATTGTTATATCGCTTCTTCAGTTCAGTTGCATAACTGAAATCGAAAAAACCATCAATTTGATAAAGAAAAAATAATAATAATAAAATAAAATAAAAATAGCGCATAACATAACAAACATTAAAAATCCATAACACCTCTTACAAATAGTTAGCAGCTTCATTCATGTTCCTTTCTCCCATATGGTCAAGCACAAAAATTGCGTCCCCAAGAATGAGATGGAAGATAACAAAAGAACAAAATTTAGGGTGTTAAAACACTAGCTTTCTAACCCAATTATCAGCTTTTCATGAACCATTTGCCTAATACTTTGTAAATAACAGGACTTACTTATCATTATAGACATCAAGCAGACATACTTATTAGCAGGATTTCACCTGTACCTCAAATCAACTAATAATTTACAACTTACTTTTCCAATAGCGACAAGATATTGTGAGAAGAATAAGATACATGTTTCTCAGGTGCCACATAATATATTATTGTCGTCCTGCAACAAATTGAATGGTAACAAAGGCGATAGGCTATACAGAAATGTGTTATTTTGATTGTCATACTGACCAACAGAAATACAAAAACAAAGTTGCACCAAAAGTATCATGATTCCCAGTTCAGCAAATAGCAAACAAGATAAAACCCAACAACAAAAACAAAAAGCTACAATCAGTTTGATAACAACTACAAGGATGGTCGAATTACAGCCCCCCAACTTCACTAGCAGGTGGTTACACTCCACCTAATCATTTTGGTAGTCACGGCTTAATCTGACCAGATAGTTGCCAAATCTTCACTTTACAATAACTAGTCTTCTATTCACATTAAATATTGAGAATTCTTCCATATGCTTATCAATCAATGTTAGGGAGTTGCAATCTATATAGCCTGCTTTCACGTAAAAGTACAAAACAGCTTTATTGGCTTTTGCCAATTTCCTATACGGATACAGTGTTCCTATAATTATAATTATACGCTAATGTTTATATTATGAAAGCATTAATACATAGAGCAAGGATAAGACACAACAATGTGGTGGTGAAGTGCAGACATTCACGGGGTCAGCCCTGTAATAGATCATAAACAATTTAAGGTGCTTAAAGCTGAGACACGGGGTGTGCAAACAGTAACAGTTATTAACAATTACTCCGTATAATTTCTTTTCCCAAAGGAAAACATGCTTCTAAGATTTAATGCTTACAAAAAACATTATAGTTGAATCACAGGAAATGGTATTCGCTAACACTAGATTATCTATATATTATGAAGGCACCTGCTTTTAGTATCCAACAACTCGAAGTGTCAATCACATATTTCATGCCCCAACTATAACTCAATGGCAAACAATTAGACGAGTAAAAATCCATTCTTCAACACAAACTGAAATCTGGTAATAGTATAAAGATTATAGTTTCTTAAAACAATAAACAAACACAGTTTAAAAATAACAAAGGAGGCCTAGACTTTATTAAGTTTCAAACCACCTGTCACCGAGTTATCTCGTTGAACACATATCGATGTCAGCTTTAAACACACACAAAATAAATATTTGTGACGAGCAGGAATAATAACTTAACTCAAACGGAGACAAGGACACCGAGTTGACTCGACAAGGTCATAACCAGGCTATGGGTTTGAATAGTTTGGGCCAGGCTTTTTCTATATTCCTTTTTGTTTGGTTTTGTAATTAATCTAAGGGATAATTATATGACTAGATCGTTGCCCTATGGTTTGTCACTTTTTAGACCAGGAGGTAATTTTAATTCGAAAATAGACAGGGCAACTTGTACAACGGGACACTTGTCACCTTATGAAATTCGACAAGTGTCCCGTTGTACAAGTTACCCGGTCGCCCGATCTATCGAAAAAGTTGCCCGGGCGACTAGTCTATTTTGGTAATTTTCCGTTAATCTAAACTTTGCGGCTGCATATTTTCATGCTTCAACACATGATCAGAATGCAATATATTATAAGGCAGAGGTTTTTGCCAGACGGGCGGGAGTCACATATTGCCCATCCCGTACCTTCATTTTTCAAATTATTGATTGTTCTCTTTCATTCCATATGCATCATACTTTCAGTTAACTGTTAGTAATTAGCAAAATAATTGTTTCAAGATGTGATTATTAGTGACGGTAGCTATAACAACACGTGTTATATCATTTTTATATGCTTTTTGAACTTAGTTTTTCAAAAAAGTATAAGTGATTTGAGTGTTGGTTTTCCTTTTTCAGGTTTAATCTACCTGATAGGTTTTTGGATATCTAAGAACATTATAATTCAAGGATCATAATAATATATCCAATAATGGCGGGGATATGGTGGGATGTCCTTAGGTGATGATCATCTGGAAGCTAAAGTCCATTCTTCCGTGAACGTGCTTGTAAATTATTGCATATAAAATTTTATATAGTATGCAGGGTGAGGCTCAGGCTATACACTAAACGCAGCTCATACACCGGCACAGCTACACACTAAAGCCCAGGCAC
Organism: Artemisia argyi; assembly: GCA_030686995.1. Taxonomy (NCBI): domain Eukaryota; kingdom Viridiplantae; phylum Streptophyta; class Magnoliopsida; order Asterales; family Asteraceae; genus Artemisia; species Artemisia argyi. The sequence continues at coordinate 204,387,675 of CM060677.1, forward strand.
ATGCCTTGTTATGTTTTTCTCATGAGGTAAACATTAATAGATCAATTCTCATTCTACACGAACATTTGGCTATAAAACTGAGCAATGACCATCTTAGTATCTTCCTCATTATGTCTATAGTGATACTGACCGAGATGGACATTCTACGACATTCAAGCAAGCAATCCTAGGTAATGTGTTTACATATCTAACTATTTACTTGGATGTTGTTACCTTTTGTGTTTATTCATTTAATCTTTTACGTTTCCCATTATAAGTTGTAACATATCAGCGTATAGTATACACAACACATGCATTTTTTGTATAATTGCCAATGGTCACATCATTCACGGGGTATGATGCTAACACACATGCATTTTTTGTATAATCATAAAACTTGATTTAGATTACTCTAGTTGATCGAGATTACCATATTATCCTTTTTTTTATTTTTTTTAGAAAGGCAACAATTTATAAAAACCACAAAGAAAAAACAAAGAAACAATACATGGCGTCTCACCTCAATTAACAAGCTAATTAAAAGAGGACGAGACCCAAAAAAATAAAAACACTAATACAACAAAATACCATCACACTATCTTCACATATCAAATGCCTATCACATGAGCTAGTTCACTACATAAATAAATAACCAATTACTTAGACCAAACTCACAACTAAATATACAACCTACCAGTGCATAAATAAATAACAATCCCATTTGAACTAATGCTCACCATTGTCCAGTTGCTGTCAAGAGTTGCAGCCAATGTACAAATAATCCACGTTGTCCACATTGCTGTCCAAAACTTGCAGCCACAAACCCACTTAACAGTAGCATATCAAGAGTTGCATCTGCGCACAAATACATATCAGTAGCACAAAACTTAGTTGCAGCTGTACGCAAACACAAATCTGATGGGAAAAAGTCAATGTAGTTGAATGTTTATAGGGTCCCATAACCATTGATGCCACTCTATCGCCTTGTATTTATTTGATCTTCGAATGATCCACTCGTAGCTTTTCAACTGACTATCTTGAACAATCTTGTTGGTACTTGAAATTTTATTATCAAACACACATGCGTTTCTTTTTTTCCAAATAAAGTACCCAGTAGTCCATATAACCGCTTACCATATTATCCTTACTTGGAATTATTATTACACTTTAAAGAAAACACTATTCCATTATAATTAGTTAAGGGTAAAACTATGATTCTGCAAAAAGTAAAAAAGAAAAAATAGTAATGATTATGCTTTTTCTTAGACTTTTTTTTTTTTTTTTTTTTTTTGCGGGGGGGGGGGGGGGGGGGGGGGGGGGGGGGGAGGGGACATTACATTTCAGAGCATTAGTTCATGGTGTTCTCTATTATTATATGAGACTTGATTTTAACCTCCCCTACTTAACAATGTAACCAGTTAGTTAAGTTATTTCATAAAGAGCCTCAAACAACACTTGTAAAAACTTAAAATCGCATTTCATATAGATAATTTTGTTTCGTGGAACAACTCTTGAGTTAGAGTTATGTTGTAGTATATGATTTCTTACAAAAGGGCTCCAAAATACTTTGAAGATTGATAATGGTTTTACCGATGAGTTAACTGAACTCGTTAAGGATACATTCTCTTTTATGTCTTCCTCCAAATTGTAAGGATCCATATTAAGTATGAGATCCAAGTCTATGGACATAAAGTGGTTGCTCTTACATTTGCCCGTTAAAGATGAATGAAATTTTGTAATGGAAAATAAATGTTGCAATAACTTGTGAAAATTTTATAAATTCCAAATTTTCATAAAAACTTTTTGAAGAAAGAGTTGTTCCACTTTGGGGAATATAGAAAGAACTGATATGACCCTTAGACTATCATATTCTATTATTATAATTATTATTAGTATTTTATTATTTAGATAAATATAATTACTATTTAAGTAACAGATAGTGTTTAATTAAAGTAAGGATTAGTATCTTGTTCTACAAGAATAGTATTAGGATGTCTTTTATTATAAATAGATGATTAAGGTTGTAATTCTTATTATGGAGAATAATATTATGGTTTATTGATTTCGTGTCAATTGGGAGAGCTTATTCGACCTCTCGAACGTCGATTACTCTATCTTTATTGTTCTTTTATCTCTATATCGAATTGGTTCGTATCAATTGGTATCAGAGCTGTTCGATTCTAGGGTTTAAAAAAAATAAAAAAAAAAAAAAAAAAAAAAAAAAAAAAAAAAAAAACTGTTCATTGGAGTCTACTGTTCACGGGTACTGTTCACATCGGGTTATTGTTTCTGGAAAATTTTGTTACTTTTTGTTCTTAATTAACAATGGTAAAAGTTGCTGACTTGGAGATCAAATTCAAACAGTTTCGTGATGAAACTGGTACACGTTTAAATGCTTTAGAGACAGAACTGGCAGCGATGCGATTGGAGGCTAAACAACATCATGAGGAATCAACCAAAAGGCAGGATGACATGATGAACATGCAGGAAGACCTGATGAACATGCTGGCTGAATTTATGAAGAAAACTTGTCTACCAGTAACAACTACCGTACCTGCACAACCAACTCAATGTGCACCACGTTGCGATGATTTTGGATGTTTGTCGCCGCCTAAAAACAGGACTGATTTCAAAGAAGATGAGGAAGTATTTAAAAATACAAGATCAGATTCTATGGAAGACAATGATGAGCAAGGAAAAGGAGTTGTTAAATTTTTTGAAGTTGGTACTGATGAAGAAAACAACTCTGATGGTGAGTTGAACGATGCTGGCGGAATTGTGTATGGTAGGGGTGAGAGCACGTGGGCTATTGTGGGGCTGAAACATGAATCATACTTGTTGCTTGCAAGGAGACTTGAAGATGGTTGTAGACCTGATTTGAAGGCACGGTTGCAGTTTCATGTTGATCGACAAGACACAGGTTCACAAGTGAAAACGTGGGATCCCGGAATTACTTGAGGCTTCATTTTATAGCAACACCTTGAGGACAAGGTGTTTTTGGTGGCGGGAGTATTGATATGACCCTTAGACTATCATATTCTATTATTATAATTATTATTAGTATTTTATTATTTAGATAAATATAATTACTATTTAAGTAACAGCTGGTGTTTAATTAAAGTAAGGATTAGTATCTTGTTCTACAAGAATAGTATTAGGATGTCTTTTATTATAAATAGATGATTTAGGTTGTAATTCTTATTATGGAGAATAATATTATGGTTTATTGATTTCGTGTCAATTGGGAGAGCTTATTCGACCTCTCGAACGTCGATTACTCTATCTTTATTGTTCTTTTATCTCTATATCGAATTGGTTCGTATCAAGAACACTACGATTTCTTACTTCAACATAGCCAGTAAATTACTTATTAAAAACGTTTTTCATAGTTAAGGTTTAATGAACTAGCGAGCCTTATACTTAGCTAGAAGGGCATGTGCATCATGGCTCTTTGATTTAGCTAGATATGCACTCTTGACATGCCTTTTACAAAAAGACTAAGTCACAGATAATCATAGAGGGGCAACCTTAGTCCTTGCTCCAAGTGTCGCCCCGTGTTTTATAGTATGATTTAGATAAATAAATAAATAAATAAGAGTTCACATATAACAAGGTGCCAACACTAAATCATCTCTTCGTGCCTCTCATCTTGAGTTAATGGTAAATCTTGTTTCTTAATTTTCTTCATTACTTAATCTATGTCACACTCGTATAGATATCCAAAATTTGGAAGTAACGAGCGCCTCTTCCGTGTCCCGCCATGATGTGCAATTAATTGTAATATTAATCGTATTTGGAACAATATCTCTATAAGGAGGCCATGTATATCATAAGAAGTTCATGAAAAGGTCATCCCTTCAACCATGGCAATTAAACTTCAAGAGCATTTTGGAGCTTTCATATAAGTCGTCGTAGACTTATATAAAACATAAGTTACATAACATCTACTACCCTGCCCCGGCGGGATTGGGTTTGTTGTTGTTCTTGTTGTTGTTGTTACATAACATCTACTCCACAGTTTTACAAAGGTATCGCTAAAGCATTAGAATGACGAGTACGAGCTAGGAGCTTAAACCTAGTCCAAAGGTATTGCTATAGTGTACGGAAGCCTTAGCCTAGCTTAAGCATAGACATGGTCTTGAAGCTTAGTTCGAGCCTTGCGTTACATAATATATAAAAATGCATACACAATAGACATTAATCTATCGTTGCGGGACAAAGTTTGCTTATTTTTAATAAAATCATCAATACACAAAATCAACCATACCCGCACACCATTACTAGATACACTACTATACACATGCTTAAAGTATATGTATTAACAATGACATTTCTCATCATAAAATCAATCATGCTTATGACAAAGTAACAATTAATCGAAAACGCAATGCATAGTAATAACTGAACTAGTAAAAGGTACCACACGTGGCATAAGTGAATCCGCCTCTCTGGTGATAACCTCCGCAGTTTGATACATTTGCATCCTTATCATCTGTTGAAGCGAAGCCTGAAAATTTAGATAAATAAATTAATAATAAAAAGAAGTAAATAAATAAAAATGTTTGTTTATGAGAAATGAAAAAAATGATGAAAATACATAGATGTTAAAAAACGGTGTCGGTGTGATTAAAGATGAAATATCTAGTTCATGCATGACAAGTGATCGGAAGAAGAAGTTGTTACGGTGGATGTCACCGGAGGAGGTGAACGGAAAGTAGTTGTTGGAGGCTGTGAGTGTGGGGAGCGTGGGGTGGTTTTAAGCGGGTGTTTGTTTAGTCTTATATAGTGTTTGTTTATATTAGAGGCTTAGAGCACTAAGGTGTGGTTGAAGAGATTCTTCATTCGTCCCACGTGTGCCACATCACTCAACACCTCTTCACAACTAATCCCTTCTCACTAAACAACTAACCCCAACTTCTTCATTTGGGCTCCACCACTTAAAACTTTATTTTTTTATTCATTCCATTAAATAAATTAAATAACCTCACTCCCCACTTCATCTTCATCTTCATCTCACTATCTCTTTCTCTCCCTCTCTAGCTGCCGGCTGCCAAGACCCCAACACCACCACCGCCGGTCACCCACACAGACCACCACCCTAAAAACACTCACCACCATATCCTCTACCACCTACAGTACCACACGCGCCCTAAAACAAACCCTATCACCCCGTTTTTATCACCTCCGCCGCGTACACCCACCTCCAACACCACCGATCACCTTAAATATTTATAGCAACGGTAATATAAAACGGTAATATAGCCGTTTGGACAATATAACACAAAAAAAAGGGGGGGGAAAGTACCAAAATCTCAGCCATTTCCCTCATCGTGCAGACGAAGACCTCGCCAATGGTGAGCAACGGCGAGTGCTAGGTGGCGTGGCGGCGAGCTCGACGAAGCTTCCAGCTAGAATCGGCGAACAACAACGAGCACTACACCTTGTGCTCTTATATACTTACTATGAGACGAGTATCGGTACACAGCAGCGGAGCAACGGACTTTTATAGCGGCATAAGTTTTCAGCCGTGTATATTATATTATTGAATACTTTCCAAGATAATGATTGAATAGTTTTCGCTAATAGGTACATAATTAAGTTTTCAGCCGTGTATTAGTTCTTTTCTTTAAATATATTCGGTTTTTACATTTTGACTTATTGATTTTTCCATTAATAGAGATATAGAGGGTTTATGCTTGGTTTTATTGTTCGTAAGCTCACTCTTTGCTTTACTAACTTTTCGGCTTCAAAAAGGTATAAAAAGTGAGCTTATAAAATATAAGCCTAAAAGCAAATTAGCAATAAGCCGGTTATATAAGAATACCCTAAAGCCTGGGCTTTTTTGTAAAAAAGAATCCAAAATGATTAAAAGGCTTTGTTTTCTCTGATTTTTTTTATAATTAAAATCAACTTTTAGCTTCCAGCCAAACTTTGTTAAATGAGAATGTCTTTTATTCTTATTCTTAAAAGTTCTTTCTACTTATATCAACTAAATGAAAATATGTATGATTTTTTTTGTCGTGAATAAAAGTAAAGTAAAACAGACCAAAAAAGCTTCCATGACTTTGTAGACACACACAAGTTTTTATTTAGAGTTAACTACATTTTTGGTCCTTGTGGTTGTATCAAAATCTCACTTTTGGTCCAATTTTCAAAACACGTGAGATTCCAGTCCAATAGTTTGAGTTTTGTTATACTTTTGGTCCAATTTTCTAACGGAATTAGTTTAGTCGTTAAGTCTAATTGTAAAATGGCAACATTTGTCTTTTAACCTAACGGTCGTTTGCAAGAACGTTCGTCCTTTATACTAAAGATCGTTTGCAATGTTTGCACCGTTAGTCCTTTCAGTTAGTTAGTCTTTTAAAAAAAAATCTTAAAAAAATCGAAAAAAAATAGAAAAAAATTCTAAAAAATGATTTTTTTTTCCAAAAAAAATCTAATAGCCCATCACCATTCTGTGACATAGCCCTCGTCACTCGAAATCATCGTCACTCGATAGCACAGGATTTAATCCCATAGCCCATCGCCATTTTGCTTCACGGTTTAACCGATCCTGACAAGCTTTTGCCCGCGCCTCACGAGCTCTTGTCTGACATTCTTCCTCCGCTTGAACCTGTAACAAGACTTGCATATCTTGCTCGAAGAGTTCCCGCTCTGGTTTTTGAATTTGAATTTTATGTTTATCCCGCTCTTACAATTTGAATTTGAATTTTAAGTTTATCCCGCCCTATCAATTTGAATTTTACATATACCCCGCTTATTTTTTGAATTTTTTAAGAAATTTTTATTAGAAAAAATTGATTTTTTTTAGAAATGTTTTTTCTTAAACAAATTTTTTTTTTCGAATTATTTTTTTTTGAAAAAAAAATTCGTCAAAATCTTTTTTTTAGAATTTTTTTCGGAGTTTTTAAGAAAAATTTTTATTAGAAATTTTTTTTTCAATTTTTTTTTTTTTTTTGGAAAAAACTTTTTCCGTCAAATTTTTTTTTTGAATTTTTTCGAATTTTTTAACAAAAATTTTATTAGATTTTTTTTTTCAAATTAACTTTTTCGTCAATTTTTTTTTTTTTTTTTTTCCAAATTTTTTAACAAAAATTTTTATTAGAATTTTTTTTTTCAAATTATATTTTTTGGAAAAAAAAAATTTAGTCAAATAATTTTTTTTTTGAAATTTTTTAAAAAAAATTATTAGAAATTATTTTTTCAAATTATTTTTTTTTGGAAAAAAAAATCATTTTTTAAAAATTTTTTTCGATTTTTTTTAAAAGACTAACTAACTGAAAGGACTAACGGTGCAAACATTGCAAACGATCTTTGGTATAAAGGACGAACGTTGCAAACGACCGTTAGGTTAAAGGACTAATATTGACACTTTACAATTAGACTTAACGACTAAACTAACTCCGTTAGAAAATTGGACCAAAAGTGGAACAAAACTCAAACTATTGGACTGGAATCTCACGTGTTTTGAAAATTGGATCAAGAGTGAGATTTTGATACAACCACAAGGACCAAAAATGTAGTTAACTCTTTTGTTTATTCAGTAATTACAGCGACTACTATTGATTTAAAACACGTTTTGCTCAACCACAAGTGAAATGGGAGACCATACGTGAGATAAAGTCCTTATACACTCAGTCTTATGGATTAAAGATACTAGCATGGTACCCGCTCGATGCAGCGGCGGGTATCATGTTACTATATTTTGCAGCGATTAAATATTATTCGATTACACTTTTTTTCTCTCTAGATATACTATACGATAAATCTGTTTCTTAATATTACAAGTTGGATGGCGCATGCGCGTTGCGGTGGGATTTGCATTATTTTTGTGTAACAAAATTTGATGCATCAATGTTTTTTGTTATTTTGTTATTAGAAGGAGTTTACGTATTTGTATGATTTTAGTTGTGTTATCTGTTGTCTATATTTGTACATATATTTATTGTTTCCTATTTTTAGGTCGAGCTCGGGTTGTACAAAAATTGGTTTGTATTATTTTTAGGTAAAAAATATCCGTTTCTTGTACGTATTTGGTCTTTATATAGTTTTAATATTGTATGTATTATGTGCATAATGGCTGGATTTTTTGGTTTTGTTTTGTGTTATTTTTATGTTACAAAATTTTGTGCATTCATTTTTTTTTTATCAAAAGTTTATCCTAAATTTGCTATTGTATTTAATTTGGATTATATAAGTAATAATTGGCTGGGTATGTCATTTTTTTTGTTACGCTCTAAGTTTGTTTAGTAATGCTTGCAAGCAATTTTTTTTCGGATTAAACCATGTATAGCCCAAATAGAAGCAAAATTCATATAGTCCAACACATGCCAACAATTATTCCGGATTATAGCCCAGGAAGTAGAAAAGTATTACGAGTACAATAATATTTAGCATCATTCAACCCTAATTTCACTTATTCACTTTGCAGTTACAAACTCACCTTCTTTAAAATAAGTAATCACACACAATTGACATCTCATTCCTTCTTTTGCAAATAAACATGCAAACTCTACAATAACTCGTTCATTTTAATTCAACTACCCACGATCGAACAAAGAATAATAATACACAAACCTCTGTTGTTGATTTCTTTCTGGCACGAAACCGAGTACCACACACAAATGTGTCTCAGCTAAGGTCTCGTAATGAGGTATCCTAGACCTTTTGTAAAGGTCTCGGGTAAGGTTGTTTTTTAATGTTGTTCATTTTCTAAGGTCGATGATGGGTTGTTGAGATCTTTAAAGATCCGTTCTTGAAACGAAATAATAACCCTAGATCTTGTGTTCTTTTTGTATGTAAGAAATAGTGTTTTTATAGTTTGATTTGTGCTTTACATACTTGTATATTATCTTTTTTTACTTGTATTTGCTTAACAATCTATTTAATGGAGGGTTGTATATTATGTTTAAGTAATTGTAATAATAGGTCCAGGGGTGTTTTAAATGCTATTTAATGTATAATCGTAAGATTTTAGTCTGAATTTCGAGTTATGCTTGTTTTCATTGTACACAATGCTTTGTTTGTTGTAATTCTGAAAAATCCTTGCTTTAAAGTGTTGTAAACATTGCATAATTTTTTGTACATTTGAATTTTTTTGAGAGAGGGTCCTTTGTCTATTATATGTAGTATAGATATTTGCTTTCTTCCTCCTATCGAAGGTGTAGAGTTTTCACGTCTATTGTGTCCTTCACTTTTACAAAATCCATAGTAGATTTGAAAACTAAAACTTGTTACACAAATGCAAAAATAATATTCCTGAAACAAGAAATGAATTAAGGCGGGATGGCAAGGTAAGGATATTTTCACTATACACATCAGCCAGGGTTGGAGCCAGGATTTGAGGTTAGGGAGTCGGCTCGTTACTTTGTCCTAAAACAGTAACCATACTATTATGTGTAATGTACTATGAAATTACAAACTCTTGCATTTTTTTATAGCTTGTGTTTATAGTTGTAAATGTACTGCTACTAATTGATAATGATGTTATTTGGTTAAAAGAAAAGAATTTATCATTTTTCTTTTGTTCATGAAAGAATGATCTCCACAAATAAAGAACTTACACATGCTTGTAACCAACTAAAATTTGGCGCCAAATCTTATATTTGCGGCCATATGAATATTTAGAATTTTAGAATCCTAGGAAGTTTCATTGTTCTATTGATTTGACCACAAAACATTACTATATGGACTTACAAATTTCACATAATATGTTGTTTAAAAAAACAGAAACAACCTAAACATGTTCTATGAAGGTGCGATCAAAAAAATAATTGCTATGAAGGTAAATGTGTAATGGGGAGTACAGAAAAAAATAGTCATGTAGAGTACTACCTAGGAAAAGTCAACAAGTACCACCACACATGTACTTCTTATCTTGTCTCTCTCTCTCTCTTTTCATTCATATTTTCTTATTCTTCATAAAACTAACACGTGCAACTTATCCTTAAACTTGGCAATCCTAACGAAAATGATTAACAAAATTGAGCTCAAACAAGAAACAAGCTAGGCTAGTTGAGGCAGTTAGGGGGGGCGAGCACCCGCCAGCCCCCCTACTGGCTCCGTCTCTGACATCAGCGCCACGTCAGCTTTCTCTCTCATTTCACTTCCTTTCACCTATCTTCACCTTTTTGTGGGCAAGGCAAACCCATCTTCACCTTAACTCCCATTTCTTTTTTATAGTTACACAATTAAAAACGTAAACGTAAAAACCGTAAACGTTCAAATTTAAAAACACAGCGTACGAAATGAAAACGTTACATAAACTTAAAATAAACATTACATAAACTTCTTGAAATTAAAACATTACATAAAGATAAAATTAAAACATTAAATAAACATAAACTTAAGTTTTATAGATAATTCTGGTGATCCCAAGTTTGAGAGTTATCTGAGCAGTAACCATCGTCGTACGCAGAGTAGTTCGTAAACTTCTTTACTTCTCTGCTTCCAACCTGCTAAGCTCCTACTTCTTACTCTCGTTCCAGCCCCCATCTTCTTCATAACTTAGCCGAAATTGATCCAGATGAGGTTGCTTTTGTTGTTGCTCAACAAATCTTGGTGCATCAGATGAAGTTGATGCACCTTGCACAAATTGTTGGTTCTGTGATACAGAACCAGCTGCCACATTTTTCTCAAAACTCCAACGGGTCTTGTTGGATATTTGGGCCTGTATCTGATTCACACAACCCCACAACGTCTCACTAACGGCAGCGTCTTTGCGAAATTCATCGTATAAAAATTGGTCGATCACAACTTTTCTTTCTTCAGAGATGTCTTTGCACTCCACGTATCGTTGTCTCAAACATTGTTTCAGTGCCTTTGTGAGTTCAAACTGTTTGATAACTTCGACAATAGCCTCTTGTCGAGCAGCATCATCTTTCTTGGTTTGTTTTTTAATATACTTTTGCATTTGTTCGACATAATGAGGGAGACGACAAGCCATATTAGAAGTACTGATGATTTCTTATAATATTGTAGTGTTTTGGTGAAATAATGGTTTAAAAAGTATGAATTCAGTGGGTATTTATAAGTAAAAAGGGGTAGTGGGGTGTTTATTTATTTATTTATTTATTTATTATTTTTTAACTTGCAACGGATACAAAAATGAAGCGGGCCTTTTTTTTTTTCTCGCTAGGTGAACATTTCACCGTAAGTTGTCTTATTTTTCGTGCCTCGCGTGTGTACATGGGGAGAAGGCAAGAGGTCCAGCGCGTGAAATGGTAGGGATAGGTGAATATTTCACCTCCTTGCCGTTTAGTCTAACTTGAAGTTGAAAATAAAATGTAATCCTAAATATTGTACACACTTATATTCCACGGTTCTTAATATATGACAATAGGGGTAATCATTAATATACATACTTCGTATATTTGATACTTTATGCTAAAGGTGTCACTAACAACATCAAATACGCAAATGATATGCTTAAATTTTATGTCTAACGGGAGAAGATAATGACGAAACTAAAAATGTGTGATCTTTTAGAAGTGAATATCTTTTTTTAGGTAATCTAAAACAAGAAAATCATTCTCGTGTAAGTTTTAGATCACAAGCAAAGTAAACACCTACCGGAAACTTTTGTCTTGGCATCTCCTTGCATCATCACAAGAGTCAAGATTCCATCACCATTCTTTACTCTTCCTTTGACAACTAATCTTTCTTTTATCACACCATCCAACCCACATAATTTGACAAATCTAAGTTTAATTGTTATTTTTATCAAGTAAAATTAATCAAAGTTTATAGATCATGTAACACGCTACTAAATAGAAATACTATACTTATTACATCGTGACGCATACTAAATACTAACATCTACATCAGTGATCGATAAAGGGTGTAGCTCTTGAAGACGATATCAAATTGTTTCCGAACAATGTAATATATAATCACTTGAGAAATGCACACCAACATATAAATCTTTCACTTTTACTGATTGTCTTAGTTTATGTAGATTATTTAACCAAGTGTTTCATATAAAGATATGATATCTAAATTATTTTTAAAATGTTTAAATAGTCAATATAATTTCAAACTTAAAATCACCCATATCATTTCTTAAAGTATCATTTTCTTTTCTTACATCATTATTGTTACAAATCATCGGTCAGCCGGAAATCAAAGTACCGGAAATCAATGTCCATCGTGTTAGAAACTACCAAAAGGCCGTCAAAATCATTTGTTACCACCGTTTTACGTGGATAACACGCTAATTGTTACCTTAAAAAGTCAAATCTATACGATCTCATACAAACAAATAAATTTCACAGCTTTGCAAACTTTCATATAGAGACCATCACTAGTTATTTCAAACTTCAATTCATTGACAATTTATGTTTGCAAAATATCAGTAGCAGTTAGCAGTGGCGATAAGCAATAGTAGGGGTGAGCATAGGACCGGACCAATCAAGACCGAGACCGAATTATCTCAAAAGCCGAGACTGAATGTGGTCGGTCCATCGGTCCGGTCTAACAACGCAAAATAGTCGGTTTATAGACCGACTAAAACCGAGACCGAATTAGCTCAAAAGCCGAGATCGAGGACTGGACCGAATGTAGTCGGACCGGTCCAATCCGGTCTTGGTTGGTCCGTCGATCGGTCCGTCTGGTCTGTTTGGGTGGTTTGCTCGGCCCAAAGCAATAGTATGAAGCAGTAATTGTTTATTTTGATAAAATGTGTGATAACATAATTGTATAGTTGTAATTATTAATTGTAAATGCTATTTGTTAATAAATGCTCATTCAAGTAACATTTTAATTTGGCGCGCTTAAATAAAATAGAAATACTGATTGCTTATTCACAAACGCTAGTTGCTTCAAAACGGTCGTTAATTCTGCCGCTAAACATACCCATTTTTATTAACAATCTAGAAAAAGATTAAAACTAAACATACCAACATTTATTTAAAAAAAAAAAAAAAAAAAAAAAAAAAAAAAAAGTCTACTTACCAATGATATCAAACTACATTACAAAACTAAGTCCAAAGCAGAAACTCAAAACATTAAACTAAACAAAAGTACTTTAAGAAGAAGAAGAAGACTTTTCATCTCTTGGTGACATCATCGGAAACAACGGCAGCAACCGTGGCGGCTCCGCTTCACCTCTCGGAGACTTATGAAAATAAAACCCTCCTTCCTTAATAGCCTTCTCTTCAGCTTCATGATCCAAACAAAACGGGTCGGGTAAAAGAGGCGTCACCGGACTCAAAACCAACGCCGGAAAATCCAGAACACTCGGTGACAAAACTTCCGGCGAGAACACACCACCGCCGGAGCTGGTTAACGGGCTGATGTTGAAACTTTTTGAAATGGGTCTTCGTTCGTATAGCTTTGTTGAGGGTTTCTTGAAATGGGTTCTGGTTACTGCGTCGGGTCGGGTTGGTTGTTTTCCGGTAAGGAGCTGGACTACTTGTTTGAAGGAAGATGGGTCGGTTTGAATGAAGGTTGTTGGGTTGCATGAGTTGTTTGGGTCGTTGATGGTGATCGGATTTAGTGGTGGCGATTGGTGGTTGACGGTGGTTGAAGGATAATGGTGATGATTCTCCATTGTAGGAGAGAAAGGTTTTTGAGAGAGAATGGTGGTGGTGGACTAAAGTGTGAAGAGGACGAAAAGACAACTATATATAAAGGTTAAAATAATAAAATAAAATAATGTAATATATTGTGGAGTAATTTTGTCCAAAAAATTTAGTTTCAAATATTTTTTTCTAAATTAGTTTATTTTTTTAACAAAATTTTCTAAATTAGTTGAAGATGTAGTTAAATAATGTAAGTTTATAAATTATTGGTATAAAGTTTTCGATAATCTTTTTTATGCTTAAACTCGTGTAACAACCTGATACATTTCAAACTGTTTGAACATGTGTTTCTCATTTTGAACCTTAGGATCACAAGTCATTCACGGTTACTTTTTCTTTTTACGCAAATTACTGGAAAGCATAACGTAAAGCATGGAAAGTATTCAGGAGCACATTTTTGTTACGACTCATCAAGATTTTGGAGACTCATAAAAATGATATCTATGCAAGGTATTTTTCAATTAATTATAGATTTATAGGATTTTCAATTCGAAACTGAAACACATGATATTTATAATTGGCTAAAGTGTAAAAAGTTGATTATCACGCAATCCAAACAACATTTTTCAAATCATATGAGTGTTTTTAATACATATACAAAACAATGTAATGAAAAGCATGTTTGTCAAACACAATGAAAGTGTGATATAGTCATGAAAATTTGACAATCATGCATCAAGTGTAATGTTTTAGTTCGCGTTATCAATTTTATGGCGCAAGTGAATTGTTGATGCATAATCTGGCGCGGACTGATTCAACGACTCCCCTTGGGCCGTTAGTCGTCTTCTCAAGCCCTAAGTAGACCTGTCAACAAAGAGAACCCGTTAGGAGTGGACCCGAGGCCGTAGCCTCGGGATCCACCTCCGACGGTCAAGTTAGTATAGATGCGCGGAGCATATATGAGAATTAGGTTTAGGGTAACCTGTTATGTTCTGTTGTGAATGGAACCCCAACCCTATATTTATAAGGCATGGATTAGGGTTTAGGCATAGAGTGGGCCGCTGTCTGCCGGGCCTGGCCCATGTAGAATCCAGTCCGGACTATACGTCCACAAGCCCCCCAAGTTTAGTATGACATAGCGCGTGGCTATGTTATGCTAGACTTAAGTTCTGTTCATGGCCGCGTAGGCTCAATCAACCATGACGACATGGCTCATGTGTGCGCAACTTGTGTGCACATGAGACGGATCATACTGCGCAGCCCATATGCGACAGTGCGCACTGGGTTGCGATTGTGATTGTCTCACAATGGTGAAGGTGGATTCCCCATGTTGTATCCTGGGTAAGGGCGTACCTTTTGTACCAGTAGCGATGCAACATGGTGCGACAGAAAACGTGCTTCTGTGGCAGAAGTGCGCGCTGTGCGCGACAAAGATGTGCGCAGTGCGCAACAAAGGTGCGCGCTGTGCGCGCTGTGTGCGAACATTACATTCGTCTTTACAACCTACAAAGGACGTCTCCCCTGCGGTAAGATGGTGCGAATATTTAAATCCGTCTTTGTACCGGGCTTGCAATACCTCTTACGTACGATCTGCTTCCAAATATGCCTACGTGACTTGTACGGAAACAGTGGTATGATATACCCTGGTAGCCCCCCAAGTTTGATGGTGCTACTCGTGTAGGAGAATTAAACTTAGTTATCCTGAAAAACACTTAATGCAAATATTAAAAGTATATGCCGCGAATCGCAACATATAAAACCTAATGAGGTAAAAGATTAGCGCATAGCAAAAGTGTAGCACATAGCATATATAATTAATATATAAAAGAAGTAGTAGTGCGAATTACACCTGTCGTGAGGTTTTATAAACTACATAAAAAAGGTAGCACGTAGCTAATAATAAAAACAGTGCGCGCATGGCGATTGATTGATTTTTGTTGTTTGTTATAATAAAAACAATGGCGCGGATGGATGTACCATGACCGCGACTAATAGTTTCGCACGCACAGACGCAGATGGTTGTATCGTGACCGCATAGATTCTAGCGTTTGTGGATGATCGCAGTTGACCACGGCTTTCGTCCAGTGCCTGTACATGACAGGGCAGTGCGCTCATGGCGATTGACTAGCATCGTGGTGACTGTACGTGACAGTGCGCTCATGGCGCCAATCTGCGAAGATGTCCGAACGCATGGCCTAACGCGGGTAGATTTATCGTGACTGCGCTGTTTCGCGGCTAAAAAATAAAATAAGTCCGATCGTGCGGATTTAATGCGACTTAGGTAAAATCGTGTTTACCAAGTTTAAAAGATTTATGTAAAATCTTTTTAATATTTAAGAGATATCTTCCCAATTTAAATATTGGATATCTGTTACGTATTTAGAAGATATGTTAGATCATATATATTAAAAAAGGGGATACGTAACAAAATCACTGTTGTTCTATTAGACCAAGCGGTGATGAAAACAATAGTTTTAAGTTACTGTTGTCCGATTGGACATCGTATCAAAAAGTATTTTACTTTTAAGATATTGTTCTGTCGTGTACATACACAAGTAATAAACAATAATTTTAAAGTTACCGGATTTTGAACTCAATGGTCGCTTTCCGGTGATGTGAGAGCACAAAACTTGTTTGGGTCCCACGGATGGCGCCAACTTGTTGATGCATAATCTGGCGCGGACTGATTCAACGACTCTCCTTGGGCCGTTAGTCGTCTTCTCAAGCCCTAAGTAGACCTGTCAACAAAGAGAACCCGTTAGGAGTGGACCCGAGGCCGTAGCCCCGGGATCCACCTCCGACGGTCAAGTTAGTATAGATGCGCGGAGCATATATGAGAATTAGGTTTAGGGTAACCTGTTATGTTCTGTTGTGAATGGAACCCCAGCCCTATATTTATAAGGCATGGATTAGGGTTTAGGCATAGAGTGGGCCGCTGTCTGCCGGGCCTGGCCCATGTAGAATCCAGTCCGGACTATACGTCCACATGAATCACATTGTTCTTTGTGTTATAGGCTCTCGCGTCGTGGTGGCTAGCCAAGCCATTGGAAATTTTCTTTTTTGATTTGCTTGATGGGTTTTTGTGTTTGTGGTTATGTTTTTAAATTTGTTTTTTGTTTGGGTTTTAATGTTTTTGCAGGTGAAAGTGAAGAAAATGAAGTAATGAAGAATCTGATCTTATTATATATATTATCTTAATGTTTAGTCTTTGTTTGTTAAATGCTTGCATCGTTAGTCCTTTTTTCTTGGAACAACACCAATAATCATTTTTTAAGTTTACGTTGTTAGTCTTTTGATTTTTTTTCATTCGTAATTAGTTCCAAAAGGGATAAATTATGTAATGTTTTCAAATTTAGTGTATTATTTTATTTGAATAAATAAAAAAGAAATAAACAAAAAAATGTGGGGCTTGAGAGTTTTCTATAACTTGAGTGTTGAAAGAGACTGTTTTTTAGTTAAATTATAAGTTTTGAATTATAAAATAAAAAACTGACGTGAAAACATTTTTTGCTATAACACGATTTTATAACCGGAGACTGTACCTTGTGCTCTAAATATTATAACAAGTTTAACCTTTTTTTTTTCCACATCTAAGGTTTTATTGAAATTAAGACAAGCATGTTACTCCATTCGTCTCAAAAATATTGTCCATAATTTTATTTTGAGATGTATAAAAATAGTTGTATAATTTCTTTTTCTTTTTTGTAAAAATTAGAGAATATAGTATAAAAATATTTACTTTAACTGATTGGAAACTAAAGTAACAACACTTTTATTAAATTATGTGATTCTTTTCTTCTGACAATTATTTTGAAACAAAAAGAGTATAAATTAAAACTAAATATAGATATTGTCGTATAAAATCTTTGAAGAAAATGATCCAATAGCAAAATATTCTTTCACGGAAAACGTCATGTGAAGAATCAACTCTAGAATTGATTTTGATAAGAAAAGACTAGGTGGGACCCATTGGATCTATTCTTTATCAAGATTTCACGCACATGCTAGAAACGTGTGAGCTACATGTTACATGTGAAGGTTGAGTACAGCTTGGGATTAGTGAAGTGTGTTACACTCGCTTTTAAAGAGAGTGGTTATGGTGAGTAGAAAAGGCCAACTCGTGACATGATGATTGGTTAATGCATGGGAATTTCAGCCAAGTAAATATCAAGCTTGAGACAAAGTCAAACAAGGTTCCATGTTTTTTTAAGGGTTAATTCTTTCAAAACGTATTATACTTGTCAAAAAAATTACTTTTGCGCAGTGAACAAAAATAAATATTTATCTGAGCAATAATGTTGACAAATTTGTCTTTATTTGAGTAGTAAAGACAAAGAATTTTTTTGTAAAGACCATTTTACCCTTAAATTTTTGTAATTTGCATCTAAAGTCCCTATTTTTTTCCCAATTTAATTTTTTTTTCGTAAATATTTTTTTATTTTAAGAAAATATTTTTTTTCAAAAATATTTTTATTTCGAAAAGAAAAATTTTCTAATTTTTTTTTCGAAAATAGTTTTTTTTTTCAAATTTTTCGAAAATATTTTTTTCCAAAAATATTTCATTTTTCAAAAATATTTTTTTTTCAATTTTATGTTTTTAGAAAATATTTTTTTTCCGAAAATATTTTTTATTTTTAGAAAATATTTTTTTTTAGAAAATATTTTTTTTTCAGAATTTTTTTTTCGAAAATATTTTTTTTTCAAATTTTTCGAAAATATATTTTTTTTTTCAAATTTTTCGAAAATATTTTTTTTCCAAAAATTTTTTTTCGAAAATATTTCATTTTTCAAAAATAATTTTTTTTTCCAATTTTTTGTTTTTAGAAAATATTTTTTTTTTCGAAAATATTTTTTTATTTAAAAAAAATATTTTTTTTTCGAAAATATTTTTTTTTTCAAAAATATTTTTTATTCGAAAATTTCACGAATTTTTTTTCGAAATTATTTAAATAAAATAAAAAAAAAGAATTTAAAAAAAAATCAGAAAAATAAGAATTTCGGAAAAAAGAATTGGAAAGAGAATAAAGATGGGGGACGCAATTTTCGCAAACCAACAGGGACCATTTATGTAATTTAGGCTAAGGACGTTGGATGCAATTTTCGCAACCAACAGGGACCATTTATGTAATTTGGAAGGGTAAAATTGTCATAATACTTAAAGAAAGACAAAAGTGTCAACATTAGTGCTTAGATAAGATTTTTTTTTTGTTCACTACTCAAAACTAATATTTTGGGCAAGTATAGTACGTTTTGCCATAATTAACCCTTTTTGTAACCCACAATAAGGCTTAACAAAATAGGAGTTGATACTCTCATTATATTTTTTTATGCTTACATCACAACTTGTATTACAGTATTGTATCATACAACACTGTAATGCACAGTTGTGGTATTTGTATCAAAAAATATGCTGGAAGTATCAACTCCCAAACACAATGGGTTGGAAAAAAATCAGTTGAGTTGCATGGTGACCGATGTTGACATCAGTTGAGGCTTTTGTGGTGCGTTGGTCATACATTGGTCGAGGAAGGAAAAACACAAAAGTCGATCTAAAACTTGACCGATTTTCACAAAACACAAATAAAAAACTTGGTGCTTTTTTTGTGCTTTTTTCTAGATAATCGACTGTAGCAACTTGGTCATGTCTGTTAATTGGAGAGAGGAAGCTGACATAGCAAGGATGACTCGAGTCACCACTATGCCCGGCCTAATATTTTTTTGTCTTATAATACATGTCGACTTGTGTTAACACCAAAATTTTAAGAAATTTACATCAATAGTGTTTTTAAATTAAGTTGCTTGGAATGATGTTTAATTTAATCACTTATTTGACAAAAAGAAGTTTTTGAAGGTCTCTTCGATAAAAGAAAATAATTGTTTGAGTCCACTCATTATAGAAAAAAGAAACAAGCCTTAACTAAATTTCACCAGTCAAATATCATATCTTTTCACTAAAATATCTACTCATTTGTTGAAATACAAATTAACCACTTATTTTTGGACATCTCAAAGTAGTTTTGAATAGTTTTTATAAGACGAAGGAAGTATCTATCTATAATTCTATATATGTAAACTATTAGAGTTTTTGATAAAGTCATTTTGATGATTTTTCTAGCTATTTTAGCATACAAAATAGTGTTTTATGATGTAAATATTTTTAAAAACTAATTACTTAACTAGTCAAATAAGTCTCGACACATATATTTCTCGCACCAAAATTTACATTCCGCGCAAGATGACTTGCGCAGGCATGCTTTCTATGACGTGATCATTCTCGTGTTGACACGTAACCAATATCAAGTACAAAAAAGGAAAAATTTTGGAACGCACACAAGGTAATTATACAAACTTTAAAAAAAAGTCCATAAATACTTCTGCAAACCTGGTCAACTCGACACGTGCATTAAAACTAGTCTTTATGGTCACTAATCTCACCACTTTCACGTCATCGACACATCATTATTCAACACACAACCAAACTCACCACCTTTTACCTTTTATTGTCACCACCAAACCAAAAATATAAAAATGTCTCACTTTATACAAACGTACCTCACACGCAATCACAATTAAAAAAAAGTCACACACACGTAAAGGTGCATACCACCACTATGTGCAAAAATAAAGGTGATGTTGCTTGGCTTTTATGACGGATCACTTGTAGGGAGGGTGATAGTGATGATACATCACATCCATAAAAACCAACCTGAAAGTTTGAGGAATGGTGACATGCCGTTTTGGTATCGTTTGTGTCAAAGTAGCGCCACCTCAACATTTCATATTCTACATTCACACACAAAAAATACCCCCCTCTACCATGGCTTGAGCCGTTTGCGTGTCGTTTCATAGTTTTTGGGCCCTATCATTTTATTTTATTTTTTTATTTTTCAAACAAACTAAATTTTCATTCATAAAATTAAAAATACAAATTACAATAAGAAGAAAAATAGTACGAAAATAAACAAACATTACAAAAATATTAAAATGCATGATTTACTTGCCCAAAAACATGATATACTTTGGCTGATGCTAATTGTAACCGTAAATATTGTGGTCACCTCTCGTCACATCAGCTTTCTCTCTCCAAGATTACACTCAACCACAATTGCGACCGGAACCACTATAACAGCAGAATCCACAAAAACTAATAAAAAACATAAACACGCAAAAGAAATTGAATCTTTCGGTTGGCTGACAAACCATAACTTTGAAATGGTTGGGTGGTACTCGGTTGCATCCGGTTGAGCTAATAAAAGGAACTCAGTTGGGGGGTCGATTGGTTGAGGGCATTCGATTACCATTAGCATTGGCCTTACTAGGGGTGAGCAGAAAAACTAAAATATCCGGATAAACCGAAAACCGAAACCGAGCCGAACCGAACTAATAACCGAACCGAATTTGCCAAAATTGAACCAAACCGAACTTTTAATTCGGTTCTCGGTTTGGATAGGGTTTTGGTAATCAAAACCGAAAACCGAATTCATATAAATTTATATATTTTTTATATATATATAAAATCAATAAAACGTTATATATATTTAATAACAATAAAATTTTATCCTAATATTAAAAAACACTTTTTATGTTTGAAATAACTTTTTTGGCTAAATATATTTGTATATTTTTCTTTTTTTTTAAATAAAGTGTGTAATTCGGTTAAACCGAAAACTGAACCGAACCAAACCGAACTAGAAATTAACCAAACCGAATCAAAAATCGAATTTGAATTTGGTTTGATTTGGTTCACGATTTGACCCTAAAAAAACTTTTAACCGAATAACCCGAAAACCGAACCGATCAACACCCCTAGGCCTTACAATGCTTTAGAAGTAAAAATAACTATTTTTTAATAGTAAACTAGCCCAAATACATAATATGCTAGCCCGATAACAAGTCTGATTAAAACAGTAGTAGTATGACTACTTGTATACTTTTATTTGACCATTATATTATCTTTTTCACTGCATCATTTTTTTGGCTACAAAACACACAAAGAACTGCAAGCACACCAAAAATACACACTTCACATAAAAAAAAAAATAATAAAAAAAATAATAATAATAATAAAATAAAAAATAATAATAATAATAATAATAACTGAAGAAATGCAAATTGCATGCGGTGAGTTGACTCGCGTGAGAAATGACGAGCTTGTTGTCCGGTGTAATGGCGTGTAAATAGCGGTGCCATTTGGCAAGCCACGTCAAAATGGCGAGGTCCAAATATTATCACACCTCATGCTCTAACAGTTGAACACACAGCCCACAACACTCATCATCACACATATCTAGCTCCTCTCTTGCATCAAACATTTCTTTCTTCATTACTAAACAAAACCATCTTTCCACATGGACACCAACAAAAAAACTAATCTTGAAAAAAGCAACTGCCAACAAAGCTCCATCACAAATGGATTTCCATTTGCAATAAGATCTATAATCATCTCTAATATCGCATTGTATACTTTTCAACATTTGTTCATCTTCAATGATGATACAATTTTTATTTTTTATTTTTAAAGGACCAAGAGTACAGAAACAAACGGCTGGGCCCAATCGGGATATGTATACAGTATATTTTGTATTATGTACACAAACTTAGCCGTTGCATATGTATATTTTTTTTCTAAGTTGCTTTGTAATTAAAATAGCCCGAAGAAGGACAAGGATTTTTAATAACTGGATCCAGGCAGGCTTGGGCCTGTCAGCCTCTAATAGTCTAATTGGATTTTGGTCATCAGTTTGACATAAAGAAATCAAGAATGGCTATAATCTCCCAATAGTATGCTAATAATTCGATTTTTAGTTACTTTCAAAGAAGTTGTAAAGAACTATTCAACCCCCTATACGGTTCTACAAAAGCGTATTTTCCATCTCGATTGTTTGAGCCATATTTGTTGTTATACACAATCCTTGTGAACTCTCGGTCTCACTGAAGAAAACCTTGGAGCTTTTGTCGAAGAAGAATTCTTACAAACAAGATAAATTAGCATAAAAAGATGAGAATCATATCAATTTTCGAACCCAATATTATAAAATTCCCAAATGAGATGGTAATTGTCAATTCGCAAACATAATACTAATCCAATCACATATTGTCCTTCTACACTATAGTATATAACTTAGTAACATTCTATTACTTTAACCTATGTAGGATTTATCGTCGAAATACTTTTCTTAAAAAAAGGAAAAATACAATGTTGACTCATGCAAATATACTAACGTACCGTAACTATCTATGTGGTCATCATAGACCATATATCTTTCAGGCTGCTTATCAAGGTGGTGATACTATCACCGATTGGGCCCACATCACCAATTCAATCCCTTGCCTCTTACCATTCTTCACGCGCGGTTCACGAGTCCCAAAACAAAAGTATGTGGTCTGACCACCAAATGAAAAAGAAAGAAAAAGGCCCCATTAATTATTTTTTATTTTGTGTGTGAGTGTGTGTGGGGTATTTAGTGGAGTACATTTTTATAAAGTGTGTATTTAATGAAAGGTGAAGTTAAATGTTGCATTGCCCTCTAAAAGGTGAAGAGTGGTAAAGGGAAGTGAGAGAGAGATAGAGAAAACTGACGTGATGCTGATGTGTATGGTGAAAGTGTAGTCACCTTGCCTACTAGCCTCAAAGCTACTCAAACAAATGATACTTGTGCGGATTTCAGGGCACATAATTTGAAAGAATAGTAATGCCACACTTTATGGGCCAAAAGCTACAAGTGTGGATAATGTGTTTTAAGGAACTTAGGTTAAGAAAGTAATTTAGGATTAGTAGAAGGATATACCAAATTAGTTGTGAGAGCTCATTATGTGATTTCATGATCGAGTGCTAAATTATGTTTCGGTCCTAAAAAATAAGTTTAGAATTATATTCATTTTCAACAACCAAGTAGACTCTCCTATTTTCTTAAGAAAGACACACATGGTTGTTGAAGACATAATACAAATCTAATGTTCAGCAATTTTTGTACAGGTTGGTATATAAATTAGCAACATTTTCATTCTTTACTCGATGTGGGATTGAGTGTTAAAATAGTGTTCATACAGAAAATATACTTTTGTATCTAAATTGCATGTTGACTATAAAGATAATCTATAATATGGTACATGTCATTGAAAAAATACTTATTTAAAGAAAAATAATTAGCAAAATGCTAATCTCGTCTCAAGACTGATAAATATCTCCAAAAAACAAAAGAAAAAAATATATCAAATTATCAAATAGACAACTTAGCATTTTATGTCGTCCTGATGGCATAATGGCATCAATCATCAAATGCAAACGTTTAAAATGTTTGGAACGACCTGATGTTGGTCTAAAGTCGTACAGTGGCTATTTGCATACAGAAGGCCTTTAAAAGGATCATGAGATTTGGCTACCTGACTACAATGGCATCGATAACCATATGTGTGTTATGTGAAAATTTTGAGGCTTGGGCCTGGTAGCCTCTTATCGTATTGGATTATTGCCAGCTTGTCATAAAAACAATCAAGTTGTATTCCTTTTGACACACATAAAGTTACTTCTACATCTTTTGGAAAGGCCAATATCTATTCTTCTTATTAAGGTTACATTATTACATATTAGCTTTGAAGTTCTTATTGCAAAAATGTTCATTGGTCCTTCCTAGTGTGGAAGTGTTTGTATAATTGTGTAGAGTTCGCAAGATCGTTATGGGTAGTTCCTGGTGAGGACACCGTTAGGGTATTAGCTTGGGTCTAGGTGTAGAATGGTACGTAAAAGCTAATGTACTGTTTATCCACCACAAGAATTTGTTACTAGTGAATAGTAGTAGGTGTCGCGAGTTCGGAACTAGATGTACGGATGATCTAAACTCTCATCCCGAACAGTATATATCGTTTTGATTATTCTCTCTTCCATTAACTCTTTCATTATTTACTTACACTTTGATATATATTGCTTGCTTGCTTATAAACCTGACACTTAACATACTTAAACTTAAAAGAAATTAGAAAGAACGTATTCAAACCTCCTATACGGTTCTACAAAAGTGTATTTTCCATCTCGATTGTTTGAGCCATATGTCGCTGTTATACACAATCCTTGTGAACTCTCGGTCTCGCTGAAGAAAATACCTTGAAGTTTTTGTCGAAGAAAAATTCTTACAATCAAGATAAATTAGCATAAAAAGATGAGAATCATATCAATTTTCGAACCCAACATTACAAAATCCCCAAATGAGATGATAACTGGCAATTCGCAAAATAATACTAATCAACATATATTCTTACAATCAAGATATATTAGCATAAAAGATGAGACTCATATCAATTTACTAACCTAGCGTTACACAATCCCTTACCTTTTATTAGGAGATGGTAATTGTCAATTCACAAATATGATACTAATCCAATAAGTCAATCGCATATTGTCCTTCTACACTACGGTATATAACTTAGTAACATCCTATTACTTTAACCTATGTAGGATTTATCGTCGAAATGGTATCTTAAAAAAAGTTTACTAAAGTATTTAAATACAATGTCGACTCATGCAAATCTACTAATCTAATGTATACTGATTCGTGTCAATTATAGTATATTTATATTCCAAGGAAATACTTGTGAAAGTAATTCCCGGGTCGTTCTCCCAACGAAGGCTCGAATGGAAGACTCGAATTATCAATTTGAGAATCGGGTAGTGTAAGTGAATGGTGGAAGAGTGATAGAGTGAAAATAGCAATCAAGGTATTCAATTATTCACAAACAATGATAAAGCATGCAAAGAGTACAAGCTATAAATGCACACAATCCTAAAACGTACAAACGGTAATACACCTGCGTTATTTAAAATGCAACGTTTATCTAAAAATTATCCTACAAACTTGAAAAAAATTTCTAAAAATCTTAAACTATGAAAAATAATTTCTGGAAAAAGAATTTTTTTTTTTTTACTTTTCTTTTATTTTCTATGAATTAAAATTGAAATATTGAATTAAAAATGAATTAAAAATAGAGAAAAATAGAAAAATAAGGTGGAAAAATAAAATTTCAAATCTAAAACTTCTAAAATACTATAAAAGAATTTCTAAAAATCTTTTTGTAATTTTCTGACCTTTTTCTGACTTTTTATGGATTATTGGAAATTAAAAACTATTTAAAATTTGAAAATAATCAAAAGAAAATAAGAAAAATAGTAAAAAGCTTTGGAAAAATCTGGAAAATTTCCAGAAAATCAAAAATAATAAAAGAAACTCAGAATAAAAATTTGAAGTTAAAATCAGCTTATTAAGAGCTTATTTGGACTAAACTGCTTATCACAAGTGCTTATTTATAAGCACTTGTGAATCAATCTTTGTAAAACTTTGAACACTGACCAATTATGATGTATTAAGCTCAGATGTGACAGAAAATGATGTATGATAAGCTCAGAAATGCTCAAATGCACAGATTGATGATCAATAAGCTATGGAATAAGCACTAAAGCTATGCAGAATAAGCACAAGCCAACACAGAGGCTATCAGACCAATTACAATGCTAGAATTACTCAGATTAAGCACAAGTGACTACACTACTCACAATAATAAGCTCAAATACAAACTAGCAGGTTACAAGTTACAAACAGATCTCAATTACAAGCTATGAGTTACAAGGACTAGAAAAGCTGATGAAATAAGCTACAAGTGAGAAGCAATTGGTATTAATTACTACCTTGCTAGTCTGAGATTACAAATCAACCAAAAACTTGGATCTCCAAACTAAAAATCCTACTTGAATCAGGCCTAGAAAACAGGTGCACACAAGTGGTGCAGGGGAAATGTAAGTCTGAACAAGCTACTTCCAAACCAAATTCCAATAAGCTATTAAATTTCAAATCCCAATTTTATTTTTGAAATTTATTCTCCTACTACCAAATTTTCAAAAACAGCTTACCATATGTATATCCAATGAATAATGAAGTCTAGAAATTATCCTAAAGATCTGACCAATTTATGAGTACAAGAGATTTTCGGCTTTTTGTTCTTAGCAGAACTGCTACAGCCAAACACCCCTTAATGATGATTAATACTAAGCAACTATTTGATTTACACTTCAAATCACAATCAACCTGTCCTAAACAGCTTCTAAATGTATCAGAGAAGCTATAACTACAACTAGTTATTACTAAAATCTAACCATACTCAGATTCTCAAATCAACAGATAAACAGATGATCAACAAGATACTTCAGGTTATGCAAATTAGCTACTCAGACCAAATCTAATACAATATATGAGCATATAACAAATCAGATCCACAAAATGAAAGTTAATCAAATCTCAATTCTATCTCTATCACAATATCTAGCTACAAGCTAAATGACAGATGATCAAAAATCCATTACACTACTCAGAATATCAAAATTATACTACAAACTATCAATATCAATGGCTAAATCAAAACAGAACTCAAATAGCTATACTAAAACAGATTTAAACTATCAATTATACTATCAAATGTACACTAATCATTTATCAATCAAACTCAATTTAATCAGATAAGCTACTACTAAAAGATGAAACAGTTAACTACTTACTACAACTATTATGCTAAGCTAATTTCTACAAATTGAAAATGAATACAAGAGTTACCACAAGCTCTCCCTCAGCTTGAAAAGAGGGAGTTCACAGAGGCCTATCTCTTAGATAGGCTGATGTCTAACTGTCTGAATCAGCTATCAAAATCACCTCAGCTTCAATATGAAACTATTCAACTCTTCATGGATAAAACAGTACTCATGAACCATTAACTTTCAAAGTTTGAAAATGATATGTATATACTGATTTGTGCTAATTGAAGATCTAAGATTGATTTGAAACTATATATATATATATATTTTTTTTTTCTGATTTTTTTATTTTTATTTTCTATATTTGAAATACTTAAGTCTGAATTGAAAAGGAAACTAGTAAAAGCTATATTTGAAATAAGAAGAGAGTTTAGAAGAGAAATTAAGCTGAGATTAATTGATATAAGCTAATAATAAGCTAAGTGAAAAACAGAATAAGCAATTGAAATTGATGAATAAGCTGGAAATGTAAAAAAAAAATTCAAAATTTTATTAAAAACTCAATTAAGCTATTACAAGAACTAGTCTAAATATAATTCAGCAGCATAACCCTACTTAAAAATCTACCTACAATGAGCTTAAAATGACACCTATGTATAGATGAGGTGAGAGGGTTGGGTCTTCAAATGCCAAGCTGGCAATCCGCAACTCAATGTGTTTCTTTAATCCATCTCTCAGCCCTCTGATCAATTTTTGTGCTTCTTTGATTCTCTCACAACCCTTGGATCAAATCAGTGATGTGGCCTGACTAATTAGCTTCTTCCATCTGTCCTATTCGTGTGTGCAACTCCTTCTCCGACTTGTCAGCAGGATCCAAGACGTGTCTAACCCAATAGAATCATGCCAGATGTCCTTGATAGATACTAATACTTTCTCTCTGACACATGATACATCACGTGATGGGTTTCTAGAAGCTCAAATGATTGGCTATTAATGGCTAATTGAAGTGGCTTGATGTGGTTCGAGCCAATTTAATCTCTTGAGCAATTTAGGGTTCATAATTGGGGGTTTATGGGTTTGGGAAAGTAAAGGGCGCGTTTGGTTTTATTTCTAAAGTGTTGACTTCATTTGACCGAGTGAGAAAAATGGACCAGCTATAATAAACTTTGACCAAGGGATGATATGGGCTCGGGTTGAATTGAGGACTTGGGCTTTGGGTAAAAGTAAATTGGGCTTGGATCAGTTTTATTTGTATCATGTTTTCAAATTTAGTAATGAGAATTACAAGGACCATTTATGTTAACTTTCAAACTCCAAGGGCTAAAATGTGTAAGT
This sequence comes from Artemisia argyi, assembly GCA_030686995.1. Classification (NCBI taxonomy): domain Eukaryota; kingdom Viridiplantae; phylum Streptophyta; class Magnoliopsida; order Asterales; family Asteraceae; genus Artemisia; species Artemisia argyi. Next base: position 204,416,022 of record CM060677.1, read on the forward strand.
TCCTCAAAAATAAATCAGGGACTATTCTTGCCAATTCTAAATAGATGGAGGACTGAAACTGAATCTTGGATCCTCGGCTTTGACTTTTTGACCAACTTCAACTCTCGTGCTCGTTTTCCGGTTTTCTTGTGATTTTTCAGCTTTTTGTGATTTATCCGTACCTGCATATCACAAACACAAAAACACACGTTTTCTTTGCATTTGTTAGCTCAAATAGTCATTTTGGGTCGATAATTGGTAATAAAAGGGTGTGTAATTAATACACACCAAAATCCCCCCGACTAAAGTATTGCTGTGTCCTCACGCAATGTGATCAATTCACGCTCTTGGGATAAATAATTTCAAAACTCTTTCTACTAACTTTGAAAAGTAGCAAGGAGGTTCAAAAGAGATTACAAAATCATTTATTCCCGAAAACGCTCCGTTTTCCAAAAATTTATTTTCATTTATTCCTTTATTCTATTTTTGTACTTATCATACTTCAAACTTGTGACGGTTTGTTAAACTTTCATTATTTTTGCAATAATTATTAGGGTCAACGAGTAGAAACACTTCTATTAAGAAGCGACCATACGGATAAAAATCATCATCCTTGATTTTTCACGAGTCCCCAAACTAAGCGTGCAAACGAGATCACAGCTTATCTACAAATTAGATGCTAACACTACTCATAACAGTTACTTGTGAAAACTCCTTACTCCCATTTCCTAGGTTTTGTATCTCAATATTTTATTTTGTTGAGAAATGAATTGCTTCATATTTTCTCGTTTCAATATTTTTTAGTCCGATAGTGATACCTAAGTTAAAACGATAAGTAGTTATTCATTTTCTCTTAAGAACCACTGCAATAGAAATTCGGTCCACATCAAGGAATTTGGGGTACATATAATATCAAAGATATAAGTTGCGGAGTACAATCACGTGCACCTCATGTGACTGATTACTAATCACTTATCGCATGCACCTCACGCGCCAACAACTTATTGATACATACATAGCTCTTATTCAACAATACTTCAACTTTCATTTTTTTCATTTTTTTTCATACTTTTTTTTTTCACTTTTTTTTACTTTTTTTTTTCTTAACATCAATGGAAGCTTATCGGGTAGCTCCAAAACCACATGAATAATCAACTTTTGACTTTTGATTTTTTTCACTTTTTGTTCTTATTTTTGATGTTCCTTGATATGTACCCAACTTCTAAAGCAAAAATTCTCTTAAGAAAATAAAGAACTAAATATTATTCAAACCGAAATACCACTAATTATCCTAGAACATCTATTATATATGGTGACGTATCTGATGGAAGTAAAAAGCCACAAGTACCTCTCATGAGCTCTAAAGAGAACCACTACTCCACGTTTAGCATCTAACTTCTAAATAAACTCTATCATTTCTCGCTCTTCGCAATTTAAGATTCCAAATAATGAAACCCGCGAATACTTAGCCGATAATCAGCCACGCATATATAAAGTCAGTTACGGAAACTTGCAAATTCTAGAAGAAGAATTCGCGTTTTCTAGCTCCTGATGTAAAAGACTAGCGAAAGCTTTTAAGCTGCGCATGTATAAAGTCAAGTACGGGAGCTTGCAGATTCTTAAGAAAGAATTCGCATTTTATATCTCCTTGTGTACAAAACTAGCACAAGCTTATGTGATCATCATTGGTTAAGGGAACAAGCTAGGGTTCAACACGCCCGGTCAAGTCAAAATATTTATTCCTACTCTCGCCAGCAAGAAAGTCAACAAGGTGTCAAAACACTTATTCAAACTTTATTATATTTTTTTACAACTTTTTCAACTTTTCTCATTTTTTTGTACTTCTTCATTGCTTTTTCATCAAAAATTTTTGAAATTTTCAATTTTTCAATTTTTTATTTTTGGTGGAAAAACGGAGTTGCAAGAGTGCATGACTTTTGTGAAAAATGCAAGGTCAAAATCGAATCGAAGATTCACCCTCCCCCCGACTAGAACGAAACATTGTCCTCAATGTTTTATGGGTTAAGGTAATCCTAACAAAATTCTAGGCCGTTTATTAATTATGCCAAAGAAAACGTTAGTCGATAAGATTTAACGGATATAGGATTTCCAAATAACACCGATGAACGAGACTCCAAGTGAAGAGATAACGAGCACGAGAGTCATCATAAATCACGGACAATCCTGAACAAACATCACAAACAACGGAACACAAGAGTAGAAGAGGCACCCCCTCCTCACATTATTCGTTAGAAAATAGAAAATAAGAAGATAAAATTGGATAAGCATGGGTTGCCACCCACGAAGCGCTTGTTTTCGTTCACCGAGTCACATGAGCTTGACTCAATCCCCGAATTCAATTGTCCTTGGGGAAAAACCGTGGAAAAATAATCTCATTCGGGCTTTCATTCAAAATATTTTGAAAAACTTATGATTTATTTGAAAGTTCCATCCCGAATAGATAACCGCTGGTATGTTAATTTTGAAAACTTTGAAAAACGATACCAGGGTCAAATACAACATCCTCACTCCCCACGGAGTGAAAAATAAGAGAAATCACACCAAACATTACAAACGGCAAGAATGTCATGATAACAATCTCGAAAAACTCATCTTCATCAAAAGAAAACTTCATAATTGTGAAATTATGAATCTTATCATTCAAGCTCCTTTTAAAATCTTTTCCGGGTGGGAGGGATGGAATACACTTTTCTTTAAAACTCTCATTTTTAAACACACCACCCGGATCATGATCAACTTCAAGATCAAAACTGAAACTTTCATATTCATATTTAGAAAACTTTTCCATTTTACATTCAGATTCATCAAAACGAAATGATTCAAACTCCGGAAGAGAGATAAAAGCATGAGAAGTGGTATTGCCACGACTCGTCTCTTCCGAGTAATCGAAATGAAAAGCTTCAAATGTCGGATCATAAAAATCATGACGATAAGTCCGGTAAAACTTCCTCGAGCTCGGGCTCCAGAGGATCGTCAATTATAAGCTCAATCTTCGTCTTAACTTTATCCGGAGGGATCAACGGTTCATCGTTCAACAATGTGTTAAGAAAAATAATATCCCCCTCCGAATCAAAGTAAGAATCGTCAATCTCAGAAATCGGAATCGTTTCAATTGCAAGAAATTCATCGACCTCTTCCCAAAAAGAATCATAATCCTTAGTCGAAGGAAATGATGGGGAAGAGTCGGAGACAAAAGTTTTAACAAAATCATCAAAGGAATAATCGCAAACATCAACGCTTTTGATGGAGTACTTCTTTGATTTTGAATCATGGGCTTTAAAAATCATAATATCATCATCGTGTCGTAAAGTTAGAGTATCCTCAAAATGGTCTACTAGGGCTTTAGCGGTTCGTAAAAACGGTCGCCCTAGTATTAGAGGAACTCTCGGATCAACTTCAAAATTGACAACAACAAAATCTGCCGGAAAAGTACACGAATTCACACGAACAAAAACGTCCTCAGCAATTCCAACTGGATGAGTGATCCATCGATTAGCAAGCTCCAAAGTCATTCTCGTCGGTTTAAGAGCCTCCATTCCAAGTTGTTCGTAGATTAATAATGGCATGAGGTTAATACTCGCACCCGAATTGGCCAGGGCGTTACAAACTTCTTGATCTTTCAATGAATATGGAATGAGAAACTTTCTCGAGTCACCAAGCTTTTCGGGAAGCTTCTTGAGAAGAATCGCTGAACATTGAGCATTATCGGTGTTTCGGCTAATTCAAGCAATTTCTCTTTATTACTTATGAGGTTTTTGAACGTGGAAGCAAATTTCGGCATATACACGAGAGCATCCATAAAACTTATATCAAAGTGCAATTTTTGAAAAATATCCAGAAATTTTTCCATTTGTATTTTAGACTTTGCACGGAGCTCTTCATCATTAAATCGTGACGGATATGGCAATTTAGACTTGTATTTCACATTATTCTCAAAAACAACTTTTTCTTTATCTTTCGATTTTTGGACAACCGGAGGTTGGACGTTTTCAGTTCCTCCATTATTAATAGGAGGAACCGGGTCCTTTGTCGCCTCGGTCTCACAGTCTACTACCTTGGGTGGAGACGAAGAAGAAGAAGAGGTAGTAGGAGCTGTGGGTCCCTCATATGTAGCACCACTGCGAGTTATGATCGCCTTTACTTTGCCCCTCGGGTTTGCGATCGTGTTGCTTGGCAAAGATGTAATACCAGAATCCGAGGGTCGATCATTTAAACGCTTGTTGAGATCATTGATTTGAGTTGCAAACATTTTCGTTGTTTCATCTTGTTTAGCAATTAAAGCTTGTTGACCTTGAATCAATTGTTTAATTAACTCTTCCGTGGGCGACGGATTTGTAATAGCAGCTTGATTTTGATTATTAAAATTTTGCCTCGGTTTTGAAAATTGCCATTATTCTGATTTCCATGATTTGCGTTCTGAAAATTCCCAGGGTTTCCATGGTTTTAATGGTTTTGAAAATTGTTCCCTTGAGGCGGGCCTTGTTGATAACTTCCCCGGTTTTGATTTTGTTGAAAATTCTGATTTTGTCCTTGAAAACCATTATTTCCACGGTTGTGATTCTGATTGTTATTGAATTGATGATTACGGTTTTTCACATTGTTATTCTGATTCACTTGATTTGGTTGATCAAACCCGGGTGGTCCAAGGTAATTGCTAGAACGGTAGCTGAGGAGATTATGGTCTCCTTGAGGTTGTGGGTAACCGTTGCCACCCATATTCGCAGCATACACGTTCGCTTGAGCAAAGCCACCGGAGGCTGGACATTCATAATACGGGTGTGGACCACCACAAGTTTCACAAACGACATTGACCACATTGACTTGTGTTTCTTTGACTTGATTCGGCATCATTTGGTACATTCTTAGCATAGCCGTCGACAAATCGTCAATTTTCTTATTCAAGACGGCTAGCTCGGGGTTAGAAGAAGAAGAGTTTAGAGACGCAGTCGATCTTATTGGCTCATTCCTCTCGGCTGAGGAATCCCAATAGTTGTAATGGGCCATCATATTCTCGATTAGCTCGTAACAGACGTTTCATAAAAGTACCACCAGCTGCAGCATTGATCGTGTCTCTATGTCGTAAAGTCAATCCATTATAAAACGTATCAATTATTGTGACGAGAAGCATATTATGATTCGGCAACGATCAATGGCAAGCTTGTAACGCTCCCAAGCCTCAAACAAAGACTCATCGGGGAGTTGTCGAAAATTACTAATATCATTCCTCAATTTCGTCACCATCGATGGTAGAAAATACTTCGCCAGGAACATGGAAACCATTTCATTGAAAGTATGAATCGAGTTCCTGGGAAGGCGATCAAACCAAGCGGTGGCATGATGCGTAAGAGAATAGGGGAAGAGAGAGAGACGGAGGGCGTCATCGGAGACCCCGTTTTGTTTCATATTTTGGGTGACGGTTAAAAACTTATCGAGATGCTTATTTGCATCGTCACCTGGTAATCCGTGAAATTGGCACGAATTTTGGACTTGTTGTATCATGTGGTGCTTAAGTCCAAAATCCGTAGCCTCAATATTTAGAGGGGCAATCGGGCCACCTCTACCATGCATCGTGGGTTGGCACAGCTCCTCCATCGTTCGGAGATCAGGAGCCGGCACGTGTTGGTTTTTGATGAGTGTGTAAATACTCATCATTTTTACCAATTCTGAACTGCCAAAACATCCAAAAAACACTCAATAATGAATCAAAATAGTGAAAATATCCCAGGAAAGTGTTTTACATGTTTCAAATGCAAAAATACCAAAAATAGATGAAAAACACATCAAGTTTGCATAATTGGCAGTTTTAGTCCCTCAAGTTTCAAATATTGTCAAATCTAGTCCCTGGAAGTTTAAAATGAAAGAAAAGTCAACCCAAGGCAAAGAAAAGTCAAAATTTATCAAAATAAGTCCTTGGGTGATAAAGTTTGAGAAAATTACACTTTTACCCCTCAAAATCCAAAATTGGCAAAACAGGTCCCTGGAGTTTGTGAAATTGGCAGATTTGATCCCTGAGGTTTAAAATAATACTTGTGGTCCTTGTGCTAATGTTTAAATGCAGGATTGGTCCTTATGTGAATTTTGGGAAAAGTTTCATGACAGGTCCCTGAAGTTTGGGAAGTTGACAGATTTAGTCCCTGGGGTTTTAAAAGAGAAAAATTCAAAAATAAACCTCACACTATTCATTATTGGCAGTTTATATCCTTGGAAACAAAATTTGAAAATGCCAAAAACCAACCCTAAACTTTCCCATAATTACACATTTAGTCCTTGTGATTAATTCCTAGTTAAAACCAAACCGGACCCAAATTAAACTTAAACCAAATCCAATTCCAATCCAAACTAAACCCAGTTACAACCACTAGCCCACCCAAGCCCAAAGATAACTCAACCCAGTCCAACACCCACCTTTTGACCCGACCCTATCTTTGACCTCGGTCAAATACCACCAAACCACTCTCCTTCCCCCCAAAACCACCCCGTAGCCTGCAATACCACCACCACCACTTGCCATAACCCATCATCACTCTCCCACGCCCCCCTACACCTACCCATCACCCTTTGCATTAAATGCTTCTCCCAATTTCAAGTTATCAGAGCCAATTTGAAGATAGACGTTTTGGCGCCAAAACACGTGTAGACTCATTATTGGACCAAACTGATCAAGCAATGATGGGTTTTACTCAGAAGGATGGGGGGAACCCTAATTGAAGGCTATAAATGGAGGAGAGATGCAAGAAGAACAAGAGTCTAGTTTTTCTTAGGAAGTGTAATCGTAGAAGTAATTTAAGTATTTATAGTGTAATCACAAGCTTTTAAGCAGTTGTAGAATTCAATTCCATGTATTGTTAAGTTATTTTCATTAATAAATGCAAGTTTTCTAAGCTCAATTTGTTTATGCAATTTTCAATTGTCACTGTTTGATCTCCATGGTTGTTTGATAGGATTTAAGCTCTCATGATGGACTGAATAGAATCATATAAGCTCCCATAAGCTTATCTAAGCTTTAGAGACCTTAAAATTTAAGCTACATTAGAAGAAAAATCAAAAAGTTAAAAAAGTCAAACATTGGTCAAACTGTGTATGTCTTTGTTGTTTGTTTCAGGTATGGAGGATCATTGAGGATCTGGATTGATTGAGAGTGCCTATCTAAAGATAGGCTACATAGGAAAACTTCTTGTTCTTGCTAGAAGTATTTGGTAAGTTTTTACTCATTTCATTTTCCACTCAAAGATTTAGTTTCTAAATTCCTAGCTTGTATTTGATAATCTGTGCTTGCATTGTGTTTCTTAATTGATATTTAAGTAATTTTTAGTTTAATAACCATAGTTTGTTTGTTAGAAACTATTATTACTTCAAACTTTAACTTCAACTGTCAAAATTAGCTTTAGAATAAAACTTATGCCATTGTAGTATTAATCTGTTTTTTAGAGCTTAAACAAAGTCACTTAGTAATATTTAATAGGTTGAAATCAAAAACATGAATCAGAACATTCATTTGCTTTGATAATCTGCAATTTCTAAATATAAAGGTGTGTTTGGATCAAGCTATTTATCTGTGAAAACCTGAGTTTGAGTTGTTGTTTTTGCTTACTATATGTCATACTAGGTTTTACTTGGTCAGAATAATCATTTAAACCTGTGTTCTTTCATCAGAAAGTCAAAATCACCTTTGAATCTTGCTTATGTGTTCACTGTTAGGTTAATTGATTAGATAATCACCACTTAGTGTGTATTAGTTGTTGTTATAACTTAATTTACCTTTCTTTTAGTTAATCATAACATTATCAGCTTGCTAGAAGCAATCCAATCTCATCAAAGTCAAACTAGTAAAATTTCACTCAAAGTCAAAATTCTTGTTCTCAGATTTCATCAAATTTGCTTGTTCATTTCTGATTTTTGTGATTTATTTGGGATTGTGAAAATTGGAGGTTTAGTTTTCTACCAGCTTAACTTTGATAATATGCTTTTATTTCATTTTTAGGAAATTTAATCTGAGCCCCATAAACTCTCAAAGTAACCTGCAGGGCAAGCTTGTGCCCTGCTCACCCAGTCACCACCTCACCACCATCACTTGGGTGGTGTTTTGTGACCACCTCAGTGGACCCCAGACCCCATAGTTAGGATTTTACAACCCCCCTCCTACCAGGGTCTCACCTTTGACCCTTGGTTTGACCTTAGGACTAGTGGACCCCACCTGAATTTGTTCACCAAGTCTGTCCCTAATCTGAGTAAACTGTGGAAGTGTTAAGAGCTTATTTGCTTTTGTTCAGCTTATTTGGGCTAATTGTTTGCTATTTCTAGCTTATTTGAGTTTGTTAAACCTGTTTGCATATGTTTTCACCATTGTGGACCCCACCCAAGGCCATTTGACCTTATTTGACCAATCAGTCAACCAAAGTCAACTGTTTAAGATAAGGGGGTGTCACAGCTTATTTATAAGCTGATTTTAAAAGTGTCTTTACAAAAGTTTCTCATTTTCATTAGTTAAGTTAGTTTGTAAAAGAAAATCCAAGAAAAAACCAATTTAAAACAAGTGATAGTTTCTATTTAATTCCATTTAAGTTTAATTTTCATTTTTAGATTTTAATTAAGTAACTAGTGTTTTTATATTTTTATTAAATACCTCATATATTAAAGTAGTTATAATAAATTTTTCAGATTTTTATTTTGTCATTTAGTGCTAATTAGATTTAATTTTAATTTTCTTTATTATTAATTAATATCAAATATTAAATAGCTTAATTAGTTTTTATAAGGTTAAATCTAGTTTTTATAATTTTTCTAGTTCTAATATAGTATAATAGGTTTTTAGAAAATAAATTTTAAGATTCTACTGTTCATTTTCTATTTTTCTTATTGTATTTGTTTAAAATAGACTTAAGTTAATTAAAAGGTAATTAATTAGTAGATTAATCTTAAAATATAATTTTTAGAGTTTTTATAATTTTTTAGGATTCCTTTAATGGTTAAGTAATTTCATAAATTTTCTTGTAATTTTCCAAGTTAATTTAGTATTAATATAAATTAAAAGTAGTTTAATTAGTTTAATTAAGTTAAATAGTTTTTAATTAATTACAAAACCACAAAAAGACAAAAATATTATTTTTAATTTTTTATACTTTCTTCAAGTTCTAATTTAGGTTTAGAAAATATTTTCATAAATTTTTAGTTTAATTTAAATCATTTGTCATTTTTAGTTTAATTAAATTAGGTTTTAATTTAGATTTTAAATAGTTTAATTAATTAAATAATAGTTTAATATTATTTTAATCACTTTTATAATTTCTTTTTTTTTCATTTTTAATTTTAAGTTTTGAAAAGTGTCAAAAGCACCCCCTGTAGTTTGATAATTACCAAAAACCCACTTTTCCAGTCCGATACGTGATCTTAATTGTGAATTTGTGCATATATCTGATATCTGATTATTGTGAATATTATATCTGTTTGTCAATACCAAAATAACAGTAGCTATATCATTCCCACATCATCTGGCTACTGTCCTCAGTGCCACTTTCTCACAAACGATTCCAAAAGCACCATTTCAATCTCGCTGGGACTTTTACGACCCGGGGAAACACTACACTATCACCGGAGTATTGATTCTAGGCTATCTTTGACTTGTTGACCTTGGTCAATAATAATCTGACGGTTCGGAACCAATCAAAATTTGTAGTATTTACACACTCATCAATCCCCCACACTAAAACATTGCTAGTCCCTAGCAATCTTTTGAGAAAAACATAATGGATTTGAAACTCTTTACCAAAAGCCATCACTTCTGGAGTAGCCAGGTGTAAGAACTGTGGCACACCTGATAACCGTGTGATTTTGAGCAAACCACCAGCTGTCAACGGATTTGATTTGTCTTTACCAAAAGCCGTTTGCTTCTGGACTAGCCAGCATCTTGATGGACTAAGTCAACATCTTGGTGAGCTGATTACCAATTATGGTTTTTCCACGGCCTTTACCACAAGCCATAATCTTGTGGGCTAGCCAGCTCATTTGCTTATGAGGATGCGGGGGAGCTGAGGAACCATGCAATTTTTGGCAAACTGCCAGCTATCAACGGATTTGAGATGTCTTTACCAAAAGCCGTTTGCTTCTGGACTAGCCAATCCCTTTGTCATTTAGACTTTGGCGGATTGATAACCACAAAAATTTTGGAATAAAGTGAAAAATTTTGAAAAATTTTGGCCTAAAATGGGGGTACTTGGAAAGTTTTTATGATAAAATTCGTAAGAATTCCCCCCCCCCCCCCCCCCCCCCCCACACTAGAACTGAATATTGTCCTCAATATTCAAAGTCCCGGCTATTATGCCGAATCTCTAAATAGAAAAGCTAATATTCGATTCTAACTGTGGAAATTTCTATTTTTTCACTTTATTTTAACTGAACATACAATCTTTTTTTTTTTTTTTTTTTTTTTTTTTTTTTTTTTTTTTTTTTTTTTTTTTGCTCACTACCTCCCAGGCTTGTGTTAGGTTTACCACGCTAGCTAATCACTTGTGAATGATTAACTGTAATAAATTTTTGCCCTAACAGCCCGGGAGTTGAATGATAAAGTTTATAATATACATACACCTTCCAGGTTTGTGTCAGGTTTACCACGCTAGCTAATCACTTGTGAATGATTAACTGTAATAAATTCGCCCTGACAGCCTGAAAGATGAATAATAATATACATACACTTCCCAGGCTTGTGTCAAGTTTACCACGCTAGCTAATCACTTGTGAATGATTAACTGTAGTAAATTTGTCTTGACAGCCCGGGACTTGAATGACATAATATACATACGAAACATGTTTATTGAATTTTGAAAAATATTTACTTTTGAAACGGTGGGGGATGGCCACTCCCCCACACTAGGGTGGTAGAAAGTAGAAAGAAGTCAGAAATACGGGTGAAAACCCATATGTGTTGCTAATTTTTTTTTCACCGAGTCACTAGCTTGACTCGATCCCCGAATTCATTGGTCCATGGGGAAAGTTTGGAGATCCGGGACAACCATGGGTGGTGTGTCCTCTCCAAAATAATGTTTCAATCTATGACCATTCACTTTGAAGTTGGGACCTTCGGGTTGAGATAACTCAACAGTCCCGTATGGGTAAACTTTAGCAATGGTGAATGGTCCGGTCCATCGGGTTTTTAATTTCCCCGAGAAGATCTTTAATCTTGAATTGAAAAGAAGGACTCTGTCACCGACGTTGAAAACTCGGTTCTTAATTTTGGAGTCGTGAATCTTCTTTGTCTTTTCTTTGTAGATCAAAGAGTTCTCGTAGGCTTGATCACGAAGTTCGTTTAATTCATTGATTTGAACCTTACGGTGATCACCCGCTTTATGAAGGTCGTAGTTAGCATGTTTCAAGGCCCAGTAGGCTTTGTGCTCGAGCTCGATCGGTAAATGACACGCCTTCCCGTATACAAGCTTGTATGGAGTACACCCGATGGGTGTTTTGTAAGCTGTACGGAAGGCCCAGAGTGCATCATCTAGTTTATCCGACCAGGAAGCACGGTTTTCACCTACTGTCCTCTCAAGAATCCGTTTAATACCACGGTTGGAAACCTCCACCTGCCCACTTGTTTGGGGGTGATATGCGGTGGAAAGACGATGAGTAACACCGTATTTCAGCATGACTTTTGCAAACTGATCATTGCAAAAGTGAGTACCGCGATCACTAATGATGGCACGTGGGGTTCCAAAACGAGCAAAAAGGGATTTCAAGAATTTCACAACTACTCGGGCATCGTTAGTGGGTAAGGCCTTAGCCTCAACCCATTTTGACAAGTAGTCAACAGCCACGAGTATGTATTTGTTTCCACGAGAAGATGGGAATGGCCCCATAAAGTCAATGCCCCAGACGTCAAAGATTTCACAAACTTGAATAGCATTTTGCGGCATTTCGTTCTTTTGTGAAATATTCCCGTGACGCTGACAAGCATCACAGGCTTTGACTAATTCGTGGGCATCCTTATAGATTGTGGGCCAATAGAAACCGGAATCAAACACCTTTTTGGCGGTGTAGTTAGGACTATGGTGGCCCCCGGTGGGTCCAGCATGGCAAGCCTTGAGAATATCAGTGGCTTCCTGTCCGTATACACATCGCCTGATGACTTGATCGGCACAGATTTTGAAGAGGAAGGGGTCGTCCCAGAAGTAATGTTTAACGTCTTTGAAGAATTTTTTCTTTTGTTGGGACGTTAACCCCTTCACTATGAAGTTACCCGCATGGTAATTTGCAAAGTCGGCAAACCATGGGGTAGTAGAGTCACCACGAAAAGCAACCGCATTGAGTGTCTCGAGAGGAAATGTTTCATTTATTTCCTTTTTCTCGGACACATCTTGATGAGGGTTCTCTAATCGTGAGAGATGATCAGCAGCAAGGTTCTCGGCTCCTTTTTTATCACGGATAATGATATCAAATTCCTGAAGGAGGAGAACCCAACGAAGAAGCCTCGGCTTTGCATCTTGTTTTGCAAATAGGTATTTCAAAGCCGAGTGATCTGTGTACACTACGCATTTAGTCAAGATTAGGTATGACCGGAATTTCTCGAAGGCATACACCACAGCTAGGAGTTCTTTTTCAGTGGTGGTGTAATGACCTTGAGCCTCAGTCATAGTTTTGCTTGCGTAGTGTATGGGCTGAAAGTATTTTGCTTTTCGTTGCCCCAAGACCGCACCTATGGCAAAATCACTAGCATCGCACATAAGCTTAAAAGGTTGGTCCCAATCGGGGGCAACAAGAATCGGTGCCTCGGTAAGCTTTTTCTTTAATGTTTCAAAAGCTTCGATGCACTCAGGAGAGAAGATGAAAGGAGCATCCTTCTCGAGGAGATGGGTCATAGGCCGGGCAATCTTAGAAAAATCTTGGATAAACCTACGGTAGAAGCCGGCATGACCCAAAAAGCTCCGAACACCTTTTACGGTGGTGGGATGAGGTAATTTGGCAATGACATCGATTTTAGCTCTGTCAACCTCGATCCCGTTTTTTGAAATCTTATGGCCGAGGACAATGCCCTCCTTGACCATAAAGTGGCTCTTCTCCCAGTTGAGACTTAGATTCGTTTCTTTGCAACGTTTAAGCATCTGTTCCAAGTGGGAGAGGCAAGTCTGAAATGAATCCCCGATGACCGAAAAGTCATCCATGAATACCTCCATAGTTTTCCCGATCATGTCGGAAAAAATAGACATCATGCATCTCTGGAACGTGCCTGGTGCATTACATAAGCCGAAAGGCATACGTCTGTAGGCAAAAGTTCCGTAGGGGCATGTGAAGGTAGTCTTCTCTTGATCCTGGGGATCAATGGGGATTTGGAAGTAACCCGAGAAGCCATCGAGGAAGCAGTAGTATTCATTCCCCGCAAGTCTTTCGAACATTTGGTCCATAAAAGGGAGAGGAAAATGGTCTTTACGGGTGGCTTCATTCAACTTTCGATAGTCAATACAAACTCGCCAACCCGTGACCAAACGAGTTGGAATCAACTCGTTATCCTCGTTGGTGACAACGGTAATGCCACCCTTTTTGGGAACACAATGAATTGGGCTAACCCAAGGACTGTCAGATATAGGGTAAATCAATCCCGCATCAAGAAGTTTAAGAACTTCTTGTTTGATAACTTCGTGGATTTTTGGATTTACCCTTCTCTGATGTTGCACAGCTGGTTTAAAGTCATCCTCCATTAAGATTTTATGAGTACAAAAGTTCGGGCTTATGCCCTTAATGTCGGAGAGTTTCCAAGCAATTGCTTGCTTGTTTGACTTAAGAACCTTTAGGAGTGCAGCCTTTTCCTCATCTTTTAAGTCTTTGGCAATAATGACGGGTAATTTATTATCACCCTCCAGAAATGCATATTCTAGATGAGGAGGCAAGTCCTTGAGCTCAACCTCGGGAAAGTCTTCAGTTATTTCAACATTTTTGACTTCCGCTTTATGAAGTATTTGTGGAGACGGAGAGGGTGAAGGATCGTCATTTAACAATCTTTCAAGGAGAAGAATGTCCCCCTCCGGGTCAAGATAGTTTTCATCAACTCCATCGGGAATTGAGCTATCTTGAGCAAGAAAAGCCTCGAGCTCTTCCAAAAGGAAGTCACCTCCCTCAAACGGAGTGAGGGAAGGGGAAGAGTCGGAAATGATAGGGTCAGTAGAAAGACTGCCACTGGATGAGAAACCAAGGACCTCTTGAGAATACTCCTCAGACGCAACATCAATGATATCAATACGGTTAACCGTTTCAGCGTCATAGTTGGAGGAGTATCAAGAGGTCTGATCAAGATTGAATGTGATGGCTTCGCCACCAACACGTAGAGTGATTTCTTCTTCAAATACATCGATTAAAGCACGACCCGTTCTTAAGAATCCCCTCCCGAGAATGAGAGGAACTCTTGGGTCAGTATCGAAATCAACAATCACGAAATCTGCCGGAAAGTGGAACTTTCCTACTTTCACAAAGATATCTTCGGCAATGCCGAGAGGACGGGATATGGTACGGTCTGCAAGTTTGAGTGTCATGCAGGTCGGAGTGAGAGTAGGTAGAGAAAGTCTTTTCCAGACTGAGTAAGGCATCAGGTTAATGCTTGCGCCAAGATCGGCCAAGGCAAAGCATTCAACCATCCCAGGGAAAATACATGGAATGAGAAATTTCCCGGGATCTCCAAGCTTTTCAGGAAGCTTTTTCAAGAGCACTGCTGAGCAATGCTCATTGAGTGAAGTTTTTGCCATTTCACAGAGTTTTTCTTTGTTGCTTATCAGATTTTTGATTGTCGAAGCAAACTTAGGCATGAGAAGAAGAGCGTCCGCGAAGCTAATATCGAAGTGTAATTCTTGGAAAATTTGATAAAATTTTTCCATCTGATGATTAGCTCTTTCGCGGTTCTTTTGATCATACACACGTGAAGGATATGGAATTGAAGGCTTAGGATCATTCTTTGGAATTTCATCAGGACTCACAGGAGGATCAAATACAACTTTCGGCTTACGAGCCGGGACCGGGACAACTTGAGGGTGGACGTTGTTGGTACCTCCGTTATTAGTAGGAAGTACCGTGTCCGTAGTAACCTCAGGTTCACGTTCCGCTACCTTAGGAGGAGAAGAAGAGGTAGAAGGAATCGAGGGTCCATTGTAAGATGTCCCACTTCGGGTGGTGATCGCTTTGACATCGCCCCTCGGGTTAGCGATCGTGTTGCTCGGTAATGTACCCGGGCCCGAGGGTCGATCATTTAAAGACTTCTGAAGATCAGAGATCGTCTTGATCAATAACCGATTCGTTTCCTCTTGTGCTTTCATGAATTGTTTAATTTCAGCATCGGAGGAAGACGAGGGTGGAACAACGTTTTGATTTTGAACAGGGGGATTTTGAACACGGTTGTTTTGAAAATTCCCTTGATTTTGATTGTTGTTACCCTAAAAAGTGTTTCTCTGATTGAAATTCCCCTGATTGTAATTCCCTTGATTCTGGTTTCTTTGAAAATTTCCTTGAAAACCTTGGTTTTGATTGCCATTTTGAAAATTGTTTTGATTAAACTGGCCTTGATTTTGGTTCGGGTTTTGGAAATTTGAGTTTTGACCTTGGTTAAAATTCTGATTCGCGTTACGGTTTTGATTTTGGTTAAAACCGGGAGGTCCGAGAAAATTGTTGGAACGATAGCTTAAGAGATTACGGTCCCCTTGCGGTTGGTAAGAATTACCCCCCGTGTTATAGGAACCGTTAGCAGCATAAACGTTCTCTTGAGGAAATTCAGCAGTAGCTGGACACTCGGAATACAGATGTGGGCCCCCACAAGTTTCACAACTTCGGGCCACGGCTTTCACTTGTTGATTTTGAACCTGATGTTGTATCGTTTGGTTCATTCTCAACACAGCCGTAGAAATATCATCCATCTTTTTGGTAAGAGCAATTATTTCAGGAGATGATGATGAGGGAGTAACTGAATTACATGACGCATCCCTCTCCGCAGAGGAATCCCAAAAGTTATGACGGGCAATCATGTTCTCGATTAAGTCATAGCACTCCTCGGGACGCCTTTTCATAAAGGTCCCACCAGCAGCAGCATTGAGAATGTCTCGGTGCCTCAATGTCAGACCATTATAGAAGGTATCTATGATGGTAACTTGCAACATATTGTGGTTAGGGCACCGATCAATGGCTAGCTTATAACGCTCCCAAGCCTCAAAAAGAGACTCATCGGGACGTTGCCGGAAGTTGCTGATATCATTTCGTAACTTGGTAACCATGGAAGGTGAAAAATATTTTGCTAGAAACTTGGTTACCATGTCATCAAAGGTACGAATAGAATTCCTTGGAAGTCGGTCAAACCATGCAGTGGCATGATGAGTGAGAGAATAGGGGAAGAGGTACAGCCGAAGGGCATCATCGGTGACGCCATGCTGTTTCATGCTTTGGGTGACCGTAAGATATTTGTCAAGATGCTTGTTAGCATCGTCACCCCGGTAATCCGTGAAATTGACACGAATTCTGGACTTGTTGGATCATGTGGTGCTTGAGGCCAAAGTCCGCGGCCCCAATAGTGATTGGTGCAATAGGCCCACCCCGCCCTTGCATGGTAGGTTGGCACAGCTCCTCCATAGTTCGGAGATCGGGAGCTGGCTCATCCCTATTAGGGTCAGGGGGTGGTAATGGTGGTGGTGGCCCAGCGGCCATTTCGGTTTCTGTGTTAGAACGTAACTCGGGTACGTCTTTCTGTTTTTTATTCTTTGCTTGAGACCGAGTGCGCATGCACTAAAAACAATTTTTCAACACAAGTTCGAGGCAAAACTACAGTGAACTTAAACCAATAATCACAAGTGAGCAGCTTCTTTGAAAAAGGTACACTACTCACAGGGATACAAAGGCAAGTTTTAATCTTAAGTTTGGGAACTTATTATGGGTTTATTAATTGATTTGAAAAAAAACTGTTTTAGGCTTATGGGTGTGTGTGCAGAAAACTTGGGAAATATTTTTGGAACTGATTCGTTAACCGAAATCGTCCCTTTAAGATTACTCGCAGGCTGGCGGGAGGAAGTAAATAGGTTTCCTCTTCAGTTCGCAATTTAATGTCAGAACTTACCTTAAACCAACTGTTTCAGGTTGTAATCTTAAAGAACACGAAGTAATTTAACTTCACAGTTTGTTTTTGATTGTTTTTAATTTTTTTGGTGTTTTTCAACACTTCAGGAGAAGTGTTAATGAACGTTTTTGATATGATTATGTTTTTACAAAACTTTTTACAGGGAGGGTTTTGAAAATCACTAAACTTAAAACGATTTTAAAACACGCAACAACCTCCCCGGCAGCGGCGCCAAATTTTGATTGGTTCCGAACCGTCAGATTATTATTGACCAAGGTCAACAAGTCAAAGATAGCCTAGAATCAATACTCCGGTGATAGTGTAGTGTTTCCCCGGGTCGTAAAAGTCCCAGCGAGATTGAAATGGTGCTTTTGGAATCGTTTGTGAGAAAGTGGCACTGAGGACAGTAGCCAGATGATGTGGGAATGATATAGCTACTGTTATTTTGGTATTGACAAACAGATATAATATTCACAATAATCAGATATCAGATATATGCACAAATTCACAATTAAGATCACGTATCGGACTGGAAAAGTGGGTTTTTGGTAATTATCAAACTACAGGGGGTGCTTTTGACACTTTTCAAAACTTAAAATTAAAAATGAAAAAAAAAGAAATTATAAAAGTGATTAAAATAATATTAAACTATTATTTAATTAATTAAACTATTTAAAATCTAAATTAAAACCTAATTTAATTAAACTAAAAATGACAAATGATTTAAATTAAACTAAAAATTTATGAAAATATTTTCTAAACCTAAATTAGAACTTGAAGAAAGTATAAAAAATTAAAAATAATATTTTTGTCTTTTTGTGGTTTTGTAATTAATTAAAAACTATTTAACTTAATTAAACTAATTAAACTACTTTTAATTTATATTAATACTAAATTAACTTGGAAAATTACAAGAAAATTTATGAAATTACTTAACCATTACAGGAATCCTAAAAAATTATAAAAACTCTAAAAATTATATTTTAAGATTAATCTACTAATTAATTACCTTTTAATTAACTTAAGTCTATTTTAAACAAATACAATAAGAAAAATAGAAAATGAAAAGTAGAATCTTAAAATTTATTTTCTAAAAACCTATTATACTATATTAGAACTAGAAAAATTATAAAAACTAGATTTAACCTTATAAAAACTAATTAAGCTATTTAATATTTGATATTAATTAATAATAAAGAAAATTAAAATTAAATCTAATTAGCACTAAATGACAAAATAAAAATCTGAAAAATTTATTATAACTACTTTAATATATGAGGTATTTAATAAAAATATAAAAACACTAGTTACTTAATTAAAATCTAAAAATGAAAATTAAACTTAAATGGAATTAAATAGAAACTATCACTTGTTTTAAATTGGTTTTTTCTTGGATTTTCTTTTACAAACTAACTTAACTAATGAAAATGAGAAACTTTTGTAAAGACACTTTTAAAATCAGCTTATAAATAAGCTGTGACACCCCCTTATCTTAAACAGTTGACTTTGGTTGACTGATTGGTCAAATAAGGTCAAATGGCCTTGGGTGGGGTCCACAATGGTGAAAACAGATGCAAACAGGTTTAACAAACTCAAATAAGCTAGAAATAGCAAACAATTAGCCCAAATAAGCTGAACAAAAGCAAATAAGCTCGTAACACTTCCACAGTTTACTCAGATTAGGGACAGACTTGGTGAACAAATTCAGGTGGGGTCCACTAGTCCTAAGGTCAAACCAAGGGTCAAAGGTGAGACCCTGGTAGGAGGGGGGTTGTAAAATCCTAACTATGGGGTCTGGGGTCCACTGAGGTGGTCACAAAACACCACCCAAGTGATGGTGGTGAGGTGGTGACTGGGTGAGCAGGGCACAAGCTTGCCCTGCAGGTTACTTTGAGAGTTTATGGGGCTCAGATTAAATTTTCTAAAAATGAAATAAAAGCATATTATCAAAGTTAAGCTGGTAGAAAACTAAACCTCCAATTTTCACAATCCCAAATAAATCACAAAAATCAGAAATGAACAAGCAAATTTGATGAAATCTGAGAACAAGAATTTTGACTTTGAGTGAAATTTTACTAGTTTGACTTTGATGAGATTGGATTGCTTCTAGCAAGCTGATAATGTTATGATTAACTAAAAGAAAGGTAAATTAAGTTATAACAACAACTAATACACACTAAGTGGTGATTATCTAATCAATTAACCTAACAGTGAACACATAAGCAAGATTCAAAGGTGATTTTGACTTTCTGATGAAAGAACACAGGTTTAAATGATTATTCTGACCAAGTAAAACCTAGTATGACATATAGTAAGCAAAAACAACAACTCAAACTCAGGTTTTCACAGATAAATAGCTTGATCCAAACACACCTTTATATTTAGAAATTGCAGATTATCAAAGCAAATGAATGTTCTGATTCATGTTTTTGATTTCAACCTATTAAATATTACTAAGTGACTTTGTTTAAGCTCTAAAAAACAGATTAATACTACAATGGCATAAGTTTTATTCTAAAGCTAATTTTGACAGTTGAAGTTAAAGTTTGAAGTAATAATAGTTTCTAACAAACAAACTATGGTTATTAAACTAAAAATTACTTAAATATCAATTAAGAAACACAATGCAAGCACAGATTATCAAATACAAGCTAGGAATTTAGAAACTAAATCTTTGAGTGGAAAATGAAATGAGTAAAAACTTACCAAATACTTCTAGCAAGAACAAGAAGTTTTCCTATGTAGCCTATCTTTAGATAGGCACTCTCAATCAATCCAGATCCTCAATGATCCTCCATACCTGAAACAAACAACAAAGACATACACAGTTTGACCAATGTTTGACTTTTTTAACTTTTTGATTTTTCTTCTAATGTAGCTTAAATTTTAAGGTCTCTAAAGCTTAGATAAGCTTATGGGAGCTTATATGATTCTATTCAGTCCATCATGAGAGCTTAAATCCTATCAAACAACCATGGAGATCAAACAGTGACAATTGAAAATTGCATAAACAAATTGAGCTTAGAAAACTTGCATTTATTAATGAAAATAACTTAACAATACATGGAATTGAATTCTACAACTGCTTAAAAGCTTGTGATTACACTATAAATACTTAAATTACTTCTACGATTACACTTCCTAAGAAAAACTAGACTCTTGTTCTTCTTGCATCTCTCCTCCATTTATAGCCTTCAATTAGGGTTCCCCCCATCCTTCTGAGTAAAACCCATCATTGCTTGATCAGTTTGGTCCAATAATGAGTCTACACGTGTTTTGGCGCCAAAACGTCTATATTCAAATTGGCTCTGATAACTTGAAATTGGGAGAAGCATTTAATGCAAAGGGTGATGGGTAGGTGTAGGGGGGCGTGGGAGAGTGATGATGGGTTATGGCAAGTGGTGGTGGTGGTATTGCAGGCTACGAGGTGGTTTTGGGGGGAAGGAGAGTGGTTTGGTGGTATTTGACCGAGGTCAAAGATAGGGTCGGGTCAAAAGGTGGGTGTTGGACTGGGTTGAGTTATCTTTGGGCTTGGGTGGGCTAGTGGTTGTAACTGGGTTTAGTTTGGATTGGAATTGGATTTGGTTTAAGTTTAATTTGGGTCCGGTTTGGTTTTAACTAGGAATTAATCACAAGGACTGAATGTGTAATTATGGGAAAGTTTAGGGTTGGTTTTTGGCATTTTCAAATTTTGTTTCCAAGGATATAAACTGCCAATAATGAATAGTGTGAGGTTTATTTTTGAATTTTTCTCTTTTAAAACCCCAGGGACTAAATCTGTCAACTTCCCAAACTTCAGGGACCTGTCATGAAACTTTTCCCAAAATTCACATAAGGACCAATCCTGCATTTAAACATTAGCACAAGGACCACAAGTATTATTTTAAACCTCAGGGATCAAATCTGCCAATTTCACAAACTCCAGGGACCTGTTTTGCCAATTTTGGATTTTGAGGGGTAAAAGTGTAATTTTCTCAAACTTTATCACCCAAGGACTTATTTTGATAAATTTTGACTTTTCTTTGCCTTGGGTTGACTTTTCTTTCATTTTAAACTTCCAGGGACTAGATTTGACAATATTTGAAACTTGAGGGACTGAAACTGCCAATTATGTAAACTTGATGTGTTTTTCATCTATTTTTGGTATTTTTGCATTTGAAACATGTAAAACACTTTCCTGGGATATTTTCACTATTTTGATTCATTATTGAGTGTTTTTTTGATGTTTTGGCAGTTCAGAATTGGTAAAAATGATGAGTATTTACACACTCATCAGTTTTCATCACCACCCACCGGAGGGTGTTGATTATTCATATCCATTTCCTCAACGTTAAGGAAATGGACACGGTGTGTGTGTCGTATTACCCTTTCGGGATTTGATAACGGTGATATAAGACTCTCAAAAGAAGAGCGGGTGTGCATACACCAAAAGCAAAATTAAAAAGAAAAGAAAAAGAAAAAGGAAAATCTTTTTGTTTTTTATATTTTTCACAAAAACTTTTTATTTCTTTTGTTTTTCTTTTCTTAAAACGTAATATTAATCGAAAACCGTTTCTTTCAAAACCACTCGCGACGGGACGGGAGAAAAGAATGGATCTCTCTTCAGCTAGCAATTTAATGTCTTAGCTATCCGTATTTCCCGCTTATTCGGTTGTAGTAATTGAAATAGTTCGATAAACAACTAAATTACGTTTTCGTTATATTGTGAGACTTATTTGGTTTACAACGCCCTTTCTTTCGATCGAGTCAAGGCTGTAACTTTTATTATTTTTTTTGGTATTTTGTAAACACTTTAGGAAAAGTGTTTTTGATTTTTCAATTTTTATAGAGATATATATACAAAGTAGAGGAAGGCTTAACAAAACACGATTTTCAAAAATGATATTCAAAAATTCACTTCGGCCTTCCCCGGAAGCGGCGCCAAAAATTGATTCGTGTCAATTATAGTATGTTTATATTCCAAGGAAATACTTGTGAAAGTAATTCCTGGGTCGTTCTCCCAACGAAGGCTCGAATGGAAAACTCGAATTATCAATTTGGGAATCGTGTAGTGTAAGTGAATGGTGGAAGAGTGATAGAGTGAAAATAGCAATCAAGGTATTCAATTATGCACAAACAATGATAAAGCATGCAAAGAGTACAAGCTATAAATGCACACAATCCTAAAACGTACAAACAGTAATACACTTGCGTTATTTAAAATGCGACGTTTATCTAAAAATTATCCTAAAAACTTGAAAAAATTTTCTAAAAATCTTAAACTATGAAAAATAATTTCTGGAAAAAGAATTTTTTTTTTTTACTTTTCTTTTATTTTCTATGAATTAAAATTGAAATATTGAATTAAAAATGAATTAAAAATAGAGAAAAATAGAAAAATAAGGTGGAAAAATAAAATTTCAGATCTAAAAATTCTAAAATACTATAAAAGAATTTCTAAAGATCTTTTTGTAATTTTCTGACCTTTTTCTGACTTTTTATGGATTATTGGAAATTAAAAACTATTTAAAATTTGAAAATAATCAAAAGAAAATAAGAAAAATAGTAAAAAGCTTTGGAAAAATCTGGAAAATTTTCAGAAAATCAAAAATAATAAAAGAAACTCAGAATAAAAATTTGAAGTTAAAATCAGCTTATTAAGAGCTTATTTGGACTAAACTGCTTATCACAAGTGCTTATTTATAAGCACTTGTGAATCAATCTTTGTAAAACTTTGAACACTGACCAATTATGATGTATTAAGCTCAGATGTGACAGAAAATGATGTATGATAAGCTCAGAAATGCTCAAATGCACAGATTGATGATCAATAAGCTTTGGAATAAGCACTAAGGCTATGCAGAATAGGCATAAGCCAACACAGAGGCTATCAGACCAATTACAGTGCTAGAATTACTCAGATTAAGCACAAGTGACTACACTACTCACAATAATAAGCTCAAATACAAACTAGCAGGTTACAAGTTACAAACAGATCTCAATTACAAGTTATGAGTTACAAGGACTAGAAAAGCTGATGAAATAAGCTGTAAGTGAGAAGCAATTGGTATCAATTACTACCTTGCTAGTCTGAGATTACAAATTGTTAGGAATACAAATATTCCTATAAAAGTCTCAGTCACCTAATTGATGTAATAGCATTTTAGTTAGCTCGTAGTTAGTTAATTATAAGTATTAGTTAGATTAGTTTAAGTAACACCGTGGAAGAAGGAACGGGTCTTTACCCACTGTATGCCTGATCCACAGCCCGGGTGTGGGCGTTTGTAGGTAACTATATATACCCCTCTCCACATGTGGAGAGGGTTGGAGCTTCCATTATTCTCAATCTAATATTCTCATTTTTCTCTCATCTCTTTCTCTCTCTAGGAATCCCTCCCAACTCTCTTTCTCTCTCTAAATTCTAATACAATTCGAATCATAATCACATAAACCACTCTAGTTAATATTATGAGAATCCTACAAATGGTATCAAGAGCCAAGGTTTCATCTTAGGGCCTTGGAGACTCGGATTTGGTGTGGTTTTGTGGTTTGATTCTCGGTTTTGTGTTAAAAAATCTTGTTTTTTTTCTTTGTTTCGTATACTTTGTTAAAACAAGTACGAAGGATTCTTTTTCTTTCTATCAAAATCTTGTTTTCTTTGATTTGTAAGTCTTATCTAAACAAACCATTCTATTGGTTAATTTTCTTCCTCTTCACGTGGGTGTCCTAGCTACTTGATTCTTTTCATTTGTTTGCTAATAGTTGAAGCATATTGGAAAATCATAACATAATATAAACTTTGTTGTGAAAGTGTTGTTTGTATTTCTTTTGCTTGCATAAGGACAGTGTAATGTAATAACTTTCTAAGATACAATCTCATTGGTTAATGAATTGTTCACAAGTTTTTGGATAGGCTGCTTCACGTGGGTAACGGTAAATTGGGTACAATTCGTGGGTCATTCTTCACAGTGTTTTTGTGTTTCTGCTCACTCTTTCTTCATCGCGATTAACTGATTTCTATTTGTAGCGACTTGCAATGCTATAGTACTGTCTTTTGGCTTACTCACAAAACGGGAAAATGACAAACTTATTTGTAAGGGACTGGTTTGGACTTATGCTGTGCGTTTAACTATTTCTCACTTTGTTGCGTTTAGTTCAAAAATTTTGTTGCGTTTAACTCTATTTTTTTACTGCGGTTACCTCTGGTTCTTAGTTGCGTTTACCTCAAGTCTGCGTTTAACTTTTGAAACTTGCGTTTACCCAGTTATAGCAGTTAGCCTATACGTTTGCGGTTAGTCCAATTTTGTGGTTAGTCCAGTCTTGCATTTACCCAAACCTTGCGATTAGTTCTATCCTTCTTCAAACTTGCGGTTATTTTCTTTTTGTGATTAGTCCATTTCCTATATTTGCGGTTATCTCTATTTTAGAGTTTGCTCATAATTGCGTTTAGCTCTAGTTTGATATCAGTAAGGAAGGTCAAGAAGAAGGGGTACAAGAACTGAATACAATTGCCCAATTCTAACCAACTTCGAGCCACAATCAACTAACAGCTTTAACTATCAAAGTTCTCAGTCGATCTCGTTGTGGAAACAAAGTTATTCATAGAACAACACCACGAGATTATACATCATTGATCTTTCACAACCCCACATCATCTCGTTCAAATAAACAAGCTAATCGAAGATCTCAGATTTCTCGTTTGCTTTCAAGGACTCGTACAAAAACTTATCAACGAGAACTGATTCATCACAGATCCTTAAAGAAGATTAACTTCTTTTGTTCTAATATCCGAAATTCAATTAAAGAAAACAATTAAAAGTAAGGTAACACCAAGATCTCAGTTGGACTCAAACAGTTACAAAACCATAAAGATTCACATCATCGATCCTTTTTGATGAAAAACTTCTTTAAATTTTTCGAACCATAATTAAGTGAGAACAAAACCTTAAGTTTCATTCTTCTCTTAGTTCGGTTTGAATAAAAACAAAACAAATACAACAATAATATCACCTACCCGTGACCAAGACTTCTGGGCTCATTCGTGGTCTTCAATAGTGTACGTAATCAGAAAGGTGATGAGTATTTGTTTGGGTTTGGATTGATTTATTTCTTCACAAATTAGTTTTTGTGTTGTTTGGATTGATTTGAGAATCATTGGGAAATATTTTCAGAAATGTTTGGTGAGAGGATTTGTCGACTGTAATATTCATTAATGGGGGCGGATGAATTTTGTTAGGGTTAGGATCAGTTGGAGTTAAATTAGGGTAGTGTAGGTGGACGTGGTTTTCTGTTAGTAGCATTGGGCTGGACGATTTGTTATTTGGGCTTGCGCTTATTATTTTTGTGGCTATTAGGGACGAGCAGATCATTTCTACAAGGGGACAATATTTTTTTCTTGGACGAATTTTTTGTTAGAACCAAGTGACGTAATATTGGTTACCATTGTTCTTCGGTTTTCTATATTACTCTTGGTATTTAATTGTTGTGATAAATTGTGAGATACGAGTTTGATTGAGCTTAAAGAATTCCGAGATTGAGATTTATGTTGGATTGAGTTATTTCGGGATTATTGGATATCTACGGGGTTTGTTCGGATTTCTATCTTACAACCATCACGTTCATCAAAAATTCATCTAATCATTTACCGTTCCAACAGTTTCTCATTGGTTTCACGGTTTTGTCTTGATTTTGTAAAATCCCGCGAAAGAGTCTATTTTTCGGTTTAAATCATAGACTTGTAAAATCCCGTGCACGTTTACATCATGTCTACCACTTCAGACTCTGTCACTTCTGAGAGAGAACTTCATCAGCCGCAAAAATTGCTCGATAATGCAAAAGATTGTTGCATAGAATGTTTTCAACAACTTCATTCACACCTATCAGTACTTCTTGAGGGAACTGGATTCAAGATGGGATTCGAACGTGCATTTGTAACACTCTTTGGTCAAGATGTTCAGACTTTCACATGCACAATGATTCTTAACTTAGATCAACTACAACAACAACTTGACAAAAGAGAATTTTCCAAAATGGGATCCATGGCTGCCCTTTGTGTGATCAACAAACAACTCCAAGTGTTCTTTGATTCGAAATTCACTCTGGAATATGACCATTATAGTCAGATGACGAAAAAGTGTTTTGCTGATCACACGGGAATAGAGGTTGATACGTTCAGAGACACACTCATCCAACTTATGGATAAAGTGAAAAGATTCATTGAAGAAAAAGCACAACATATACCTGCATATGATGACAAGGTGAAGGCATGTAGGGTGCAATCTTGTGATGGTATTGGCGATTCGGGTATATCATCGGATGTTGGGTCAGTTGTCATGATATGCAATGGGTCAGTGACTGATAAGCCTGACACTACCAGCAGTTCAGTGACTCTTATTACACATGACATGGATGCAGATTTCAGACCAATAAAAGAACAAGTGTCATGTGCTGAGGTACCCCTAACTGTACATCATAATGTGTTTTTTGATGAACGACTGCATACTGATCAAGTTATGCCCAGTTATGACACATATTTGTTGAAAAAGACTGATAGCAATACCATTTCTGATTTAACAAATATGAATCATAAAGGGGGAGAAAATGATCAGGATGTTGAACGTGATGATGAGTCAAGTTCTTTGTTTACAGCTGAGTCTTTTAAATCAAATGATATGGTTGATAAAGAAACGTTTAATGAACTTTCAAAGAGATTCTTACAACTTGAAAAACATTGTATTTCACTTGAAATCAAAATGCAACAAAAGGAAGAAAGTTTTCAAACTAGCCAACCATGTAAAGATCCGGAACTTCCTGATTTCCGCGAATTCTTTTTGATTAATGATTTGAAAGCTCAGCTAGAAACCAAGAACTTGACAATCAACAACCTGAAAAAACGTATTACTGAGTTATGTGATATGTGTAATGAAGTTAAAGCTAAACATGACTGCAATGTTATTGAATTGGAACATAATGTGGCTAAATTACGTGATGAAAATGAGTCTTTGAAAATTCATTGCAATGAACTGTGTGATTCAATCAAAGAAACGAATACTAAAACTGTTGAGCAAACAACGTCTTTGATTGCAAAAATTGATGAACTCAAAGCTCAAGTTCAGGAAAAGGGTTTCACAATAACAGCATTAAAGAACGAGCTAAGAAAAGCAACAGGGAATAGTGTGAACACTAAGTTTGCAAAACCATCAATCTTGGGGAAACCAGTTTTTCAATCGAATAGAAACCAATCAGTTGTTAGACAATTGACTGCGTTTAGATCTGAGAGACCAAAATTTTCAAAAACACGGTTTGCCTCCCAAGTTGATGCGGAACAAGTTTTGACAAAACCAGTCACTACACATTATTGGCCCAAGATTATTGCCTCTAGTTCTTCTAAGCCTCAACAAGTAGTTACTCCTACACCCAGCTCCTCTAGGATTAGTTCGAAAACAGTGTCGAAACCTAGCACTAAGGCTCAAAACACTTATGTTATAAATGACCTGCACAAGAACTATGATCTAGAAAAGGCTAGGAAAAGGGCACTGCTTCATAAGGATGGAATCTTAGGTTCTCAACCTTGTATGATCCCTCGTAGGATATTGAGGTACAATGCTAAGGTTCAACCTGTTAAGTCTAGGAACTACAGTAAGTCATCTACAATGCATAAGAAGCAAAACAAACCTAAAACTTCTCCTAGGTGGACACAAACTGCTAAATCATTGGAGACTAGGAATATCGTTAAGCCTTCCACTATGCATAAGAAGCTTACTAATCCTAGACCTTGCTATAAGTGGATTCCAACTGGTAGAATTTTTAAGGACATTGGACTTAAGTGGATACCTACCGGAAAGGTGCTTACTGATGGCAATGCCATGGTTGACCATGAAACCCCCAAGGGTTTGGATACTGTTGTCACTAACCTATATATGTGCAATCAAGTTTGTGATGTTAGTGCAGGTAGTCCTTACTCAGTTGCAGGTACATCAACCATTCACTATATGAGAAAACTCAAAGTTTGGAGACCTAAAGCAATCATTTCCCCAGCTTCAGGAGTTCTAGAATGTCGATGCTGATGTATGTGCATAATGACGTCTGAATTCTTCAGTTCAGGCCTCGTTCTTCATCGAATATGACGTCTGTTCACTTCAGTTCAGGCCTCGTTCTTCAACGACTATGACGTTTGAACACATCAGTTCAAGCCTCGGTCTTCAACTTCATCATTATGGCGTCTGCTGACATCACTTCAGGCCCCGTTCATCAAAGAAAAGAAAAGTGTACGCTTGAGTGCGCTTTATATTTTGAAGAAGAGAAATGTTCTTGCTTCTGACCATTCTCATCAACAAACCTCATATTTGTTCCACGCTTGTTCAGTCATCATGTGGACTACCTTCATCAGATTGGATTCGTTATTATTCACTCGATCAAAAATGGCATCTTCTAATGCAATTTTTGAGGGGGAGAAGTGTGGACAGTGGATCAACCTCTTATGCAATTTTTGAGGGGGGAGAAGTGTGAATAAACTACATGTATTTTATTCACTTGTTCAATCAAAAATCGCATCCTCATATGCTATATTTGAGGGGGAGAAGTGTGAATAAAATACATGTTGATTGATGCGTGAAATGACTCTCCTCTCCTCAAAAATTGATGCGTGAAATGACTCTCCTCTCCTCCAACACCTAATGTTCCACTAAGTAAGGATGACTAAATGTGACTACGGAGCTGATTAGGTATCACGTATTTGAGATTGAAGTTGACTCTTACAAAGGTGTGATCTTAGTTTATCTTGAAGTCAGGGTTGGATGGATGAATGACTTTCAACGATAACTTGCTCGTGCTTAAGATTTTAGTTAAAGACTTGGTTTATCTAGTTATCAGCAATCGAGGTGGATGGTTGAAGTATTACTTTAATGAGTTATGTTGTATTACTCAGTGTCACACGCCGATGTCGTTGTGGATAATCGCAAGAGGTGGTAATGTCTCATACTTTGGTTGGGTAGTGAGTACTTAGAGATTTGCTTGGAGCATAAATTCTCTACACCGTTCTTCCAACATTAGTGCAAGCTTAAGACACAAGAGCGGGAAACTCTACTTCAGTTTCAAGTTTGGTTTATCGGGTTTTCTCCATACGTGGTCATTTACCATTAGCCAGTGGAAGTGGAAATGAGGTTTATTAGGGGTTGATCCACAGTGAATTGTTGAAGGGAATTGTTATCGACACCTACTCATAGGGTAATGATTTGTATGTTGCTTCCAGTTGATATGTTTATGTACACACAGTTATGATGATTCTGAGTGATCGTCATCATCATGGAGGGAGAAATGTGTACATCGGGGCTTTTATCAAAGAACTAGAAACATTCTAAGTGAGTTGAAAATGTCGAATTGTCGTTCCCCAAACAAACCCGTGAAGAAGCTACAGATTATCAGTCTTTGATCCACTTTACGTTGTGGATGTCATGATAAGAGACTGAAGACATTTTGGGCAGAATTGAGAGATACTTCTTCAACATGCATCTAAGTTATTTCAAAC
Organism: Artemisia argyi; assembly: GCA_030686995.1. Taxonomy (NCBI): domain Eukaryota; kingdom Viridiplantae; phylum Streptophyta; class Magnoliopsida; order Asterales; family Asteraceae; genus Artemisia; species Artemisia argyi. The sequence continues at coordinate 204,445,589 of CM060677.1, forward strand.
GGGTCGTCAGTTTGGAAGGGAGCAAGTACACTTATGGGCTTACTAATTAGGAGGGAGGATTAACCCAATTAATGAGCATTTCTATAGCAGTTGATTCTCACTAGATACATTCTAGCTTATTTTGTTCTTCTCAATATTTCAAGTAGATGTGCGTAAAAGTTGTTGCTGATTCTGATGTATCAAAACCAGTAAGGGGGAAGGAGACATACATCTGAATCCATAACGAGTACACGAGATGAACATTATACTTCTTCTTAATTGAAGTTATCCCGGGAAGACATAAGTCATAACCGTAGAGAAACTCAGTGTCGTTACTCGCAGCGTTTGGTGTATTATTCCAACTACGTGGGGGAAGTGGTCTTTTGATACTTGTGGTGTGAATTACTTCAGATTTCAGTGGGAAGAAATATGAGAAGGACATGTGGAACGTGAGATGATATTGCTTATTGACATCTTCATATGAGCTTATAAGAGTTATGGTAAAGTGCTTCTGGTTAATGTTTCATGTACACATTGTTATGCTGATTCCGATAAGATCGCAACCATCATGGGGAGAGATATGTGTACGTCAAGGACGCGCAACAGGTTCACGTGATCGGGCTTAATCATATATTTCGGAGGAGATATCCGCAGAGATGATCAGTGCTTCAACCTGTTACTTTGGTGTCATCGTTTCTTCTTGTGTTGGATACATGAGTACAATATGGATTAAGTTGGTATGTGTAACATAACTGGAATGCATTTAGTGAAATGAAGATGTTGATATCTGATTCCCCCTAATTGACAACTGCTCCAAACCGCAAAAGTAATGTGAACATCGGGGACGTACAACAGGGTCATGTGATCGGGCTTCATCATACATTCCGGGATTGATTACCGCAGAGATGATCCGTGGTTCACCTTGTTACTTCGGTGTTATTGTTTTCTTCGGGGTTCTCGAGCTTCATACAATGAGACTTTTTGCATCACTTCAACCTCTTGGGGGAAGTGGTCTCATGTAGGTGATTGTCGGTTTGGGGGGAAGCTACCAAAGCTTCATAATGAGGAGGCAATAAAAACTTTCTGAAATTTGGTGGGTGTCTAGCGATTAACTCAGTTGTGAGATTCTAGTGATTTGTTAACTACTTGTGTTTGGTGAATTGTTGTGACTTAAGTCGTTTCCATTAGTCTGATTGTAATTTGACGTTGTGAGTTAATCTTTACGACTTGACTTATTACGATCGGATCTATTGTAACTTGACTTGTCGCGACTTGACACTTAATGCTAATTGTTACTTATCCAAGATCTCTCTCTAAGTCTAACTCGCATATTAGATCTTTCGGTTTCTTTTGTTGACTTTAGTAAAATCCCGGGAGAGAATCGATCTCTCGGTTTAAGTCACAAGAGTTGTAAAATCCCGTTTAAGATTATATCATGGCATCTACGGATTCAGACAATTATTCAGGAGCCTCGAAAGCTTTGGTGGTGAAAGTTTAAGAGATGTTGACTACATACTTCTACAACGAGCTGAACAATAATCTCATTTTGGTGCTCATGTCAACATCTCCTTAAACTGTTTGGTATCCTTTGTACATATCTTATACTAATGCGTAAATAGAGAAATATAAAACCTAAAAAAAAAAAAAAAAAAAAAAAAAAAAAAAAAAAAAAAAAATCTGAAAAATCATAAAAAAAATCCAAAAATATTCTTCTCACGACATGTCTCTTGTGTATTCAATATTATGTACGTTTCTAGAAATGTCATTTAATAATGACACGGAATCATACATATGCTTGAGCAAGAGTTTTTCGGTTTCTAATAAAGTTGTTTACAAAAACATGTCGTATCTCAAAACATTCTTAAATATGGCTTGCAGTTATTTCAGACTGCAACCCGGTCTTAAAATTATGGCTTGTAGTCATTTCAGGCTACAACCCGCACTTCAAAACCATGGTTTGCTATTACTTCAGATAGCAACCCGGTTTTCAAAATTAAGGAAAACACGTCGCCAAAAAGACGGCTGTTCCTAACAAAGGGTGCCGTTCATCCGAGCGTGAATTACTTTATATTCATGCACCCTCGATCTAATGTACGCTTCAGTGCATTATTTCTTGATAAAGAAGAGAAATCTTCTTTTTATCGCCAAATACTTTCCCTTCTATGATTTTTCTGGAAAGTGTTTGTGCAAAACTTGGTGGTACCATGAAATTTTGAATGAAAATCAAATTGAACTCCAAAGTTTGATAAAATTGTCACTCAATCAATGACGTTAATAGTTTATGAAAATATTTATGCTTTAACATCCGTCATTGATTGAGGGGGAGAGTGATTTCTCAAAATTTTATGTATCAACAAAACTCCCCACACTTTGTACAAAACAAAAGCTACAATACGATTTGTGATAGTTATGTGTCAGAATGAGTAAATTTTCAAAGAGTTTTCACTAAAACTTCAAATCTTTTGCAAACTCTTCAAATCTGACACATAACAACCTCCCTCACAGTTTGAGGGGGAGCAAGAAAAAGTTCCTTTTTATCAAAAAATATTAAAATTGACCGCATTTCTCTCCCAAAATGCTTTCTAAATTATTTAAATCAATTGAGATCAAAAATCTCGAAAGATTTGAAATTTTTGATCGGGGGAGAGAATGTGATTTAAATATGCAATCTGATATCAAATGTGATCTTTTCGACTCAATAATAGGCTCCCACATATGTGCTAAACACTTTCGAATATCGATGCACATATTGAGGGGGAGCGAAAGGCGTTTGTGGAAGTAATACCTAAGACCGACCACTTACTTTAATGCACGGAGTTATAAGGACGGTTAAGGTTAGGTATAAGTTCCCATGATCCACCAGAACCGGAAGGATCTTCCCAGGGACAATCCATAGATAGATTATAAGTCCTTAGGAATGATTATGAAAAAAGGAGTAAAGTGAGAAAGGGAAGAGTGCGGACTGAGATAGAGCTAGGACTGGAACAAACCCAACAAGGTTCTAGTGATGAAGTCTCGGTAAGCACTGAAGGGGTTGAAGAATGAAAAAGAAATGAAATGAGAAAGGGTGAAAAGAAATAGCCCTCCATATACTCAACCTTAGGGCAGAAACCGGGTTCAATTCATAATCTACTGGCGGTTACTAAGGTAACACCGGTATTGAAGACAAGACGTCATGGACCCAGTGACGCACTGCACTAAAACTTCCCAACCACTCAAGTTCTCTTAAAAGAGCTTGTTTCAATCTCACGGGGAACCCTGTGCAATGTATCGACCGCTCATTGCGAGCTATGTTGATACCTAAAACAGGAGACGCCTCCCCAGTCTCCAGGAGCGGATCAAAACGCACTATTAAGTCTAGAGCCATGAGATCATCCATAAATCTCAATAGGACACATTCCAAATATGCTTATTGTTTCACACAATGTGGAAAATAAGAGAAAATATTTAGAGTCCTACGCATTATCCTTGTGGTATTGCCAGAACATCCGAGTGATATGAAAATATTCACAATGACGATGGAAATCCTTCTAGAGCGAACATCACTCAAGCTCTTGGTAGGTGACATGTGAGATCCATCTTGGATCAATGATCAAGTGACAACTGGAAAGCAACAATGGTGCGATTCAAATCTGAATCAAACTTGTTCCAGGATATGGATTGACGGATACTTTTGCCAAAACCTCTCAATGTGCTCACCAACTTATCTTTCGAGCACATTGAGTGAGTAATATCTTTCAAACAAAAGTATTTTTGATGGAAATGTGATTCAAAGTATAAAACTCTCGTTGTGTCTCAAAAATGTTTATCATATGACACACGAGTGATTTCTATAAATCAATTTCTCATCAATCCGTGAATATCTATTCACCGATTCACTCTATCGTGCTGTCTGCTTTGAGACGTTCCGGTATGAGAACATGCTAAGTATGAAGATTCCGAAGTGGACTCTTTGGAAAATTCATTACTACAAGCTGGAAATTCCTGTCAAGGAGAGTCTTCTTTAAAAGAGACTCTACCTGATCACAGGTCGGTTTTCACAAAACCGGAGGGTAGTCTCTCCTCGCAGAACGAATGACAAAGCCATATTCGTTCTCTATCTTTAGTGCTAACTGTTTTATTTCAGGGACACAAATAAAGATGGCGTTGATGACTCCAGTTTCCTGCTGAATCGGGTCAATCCATACCACATGCTCACACATCCTCCACACTATCAATGAAGATGAGAGACCTGCTACAACAAATGTTGAGAGACTACCAACAACGTTTCCGCAACTCTGATGAAAAAGTCTCCTGATCCACAACTCTAATGCAATGTCTCCAGATACAGAAAGGTGTGAGCATGATGGTCCCTTGTCACTACATCACATGAAGGCAATATGACTATGGATGAGCTTGGAGATTTACTTTGGCTGATGATCTCAAAGAAGCTCAAAGATCACATATCTCAAAGGAATTCAAATCACAAGTTCTCTTGCTTGATGTACGAAGTGTGTTGAAAAAAGAAGAATCAGATCCTACGAGCTACAGAGACGAAAGAATGCTTAAAGACTAAAGAGCTTAATTTCAAAGGTGACCTCGCTTAGGGGGAGATTGTTAGGAATACAAATATTCCTATAAAAGTCTCAGTCACCTAATTGATGTAATAGCATTTTAGTTAGCTCGTAGTTAGTTAATTATAAGTATTAGTTAGATTAGTTTAAGTAACACCGTGGAAGAAGGAACGGGTCTTTACCCACTGTATGCCTGATCCACAGCCCGGGTGTGGGCGTTTGTAGGTAACTATATATACCCCTCTCCACATGTGGAGAGGGTTGGAGCTTCCATTATTCTCAATCTAATATTCTCATTTTTCTCTCATCTCTTTCTCTCTCTAGGAATCCCTCCCAACTCTCTTTCTCTCTCTAAATTCTAATACAATTCGAATCATAATCACATAAACCACTCTAGTTAATATTATGAGAATCCTACACAAATCAACCAAAAACTTGGATCTCCAAACTAAAAATCCTACTTGAATCAGGCCTAGAAAACAGGTGCACACAAGTGGTGCAGGGGAAATGTAAGTCTGAACAAGCTACTTCCAAACCAAATTCCAATAAGCTATTAAATTTCAAATCCCAATTTTATTTTTGAAATTTATTCTCCTACTACCAAACTTTCAAAAACAGCTTTCCATATGTATATCCAATGAATAATGAAGTCTAGAAATTATCCTAAAGATCTGACCAATTTATGAGTACAAGAGATTTTTGGCTTTTTGTTCTTAGCAGAACTGCTACAGCCAAACACCCCTTAATGATGATTAATACTAAGCAACTATTTGATTTACATTTCAAATCACAATCAACCTGTCCTAAACAGCTTCTAAATGTATCAGAGAAGCTATAACTACAACTAGTTATTACTAAAATCCAACCATACTCAGATTCTCAAATCAACAGATAAACAGATGATCAACAAGATACTTCAGGTTATGCAAATTAGCTACTCAGACCAAATCTAATACAATATATGAGCATATAACAAATCAGATCCACAAAATGAAAGTTAATCAAATCTCAATTCTATCTCTATCACAATATCTAGCTACAAGCTAAATGACAGATGATCAAAAATCCATTACACTACTCAAAATATCAAAATTATACTACAAACTATCAATATCAATGGCTAAATCAAAACAGAACTCAAATAGCTATACTAAAACAGATTTAAACTATCAATTATACTATCAAATGTACACTAATCATTTATCAATCAAACTCAATTTAATCAGATAAGCTACTACTAAAAGATGAAACAGTTAACTACTTACTACAACTATTATGCTAAGCTAATTTCTACAAATTGAAAATGAATACAAGAATTACCACAAGCTCTCCCTCAGCTTGAAAAGAGGGAGTTCACAGAGGCCTATCTCTTAGATAGGCTGATGTCTAATTGTCTGAATCAGCTATCAAAATCACCTCAGCTTCAATATGAAACTATTCAACTCTTCATGGATGAAACAGTACCCATGAACCATTAACTTTCAAAGTTTGAAAATGATATGTATATACTGATTTGTGCTAATTGAAGATCTAAGATTGATTTGAAACTATTTTTTTTTATTTTTTTTATTTTTCTGATTTTTTTTTTATTTTCTATATTTGAAATACTTAAGTCTGAATTGAAAAGGAAACTAGTAAAAGCTATATTTGAAATAAGAAGAGAGTTTAGAAGAGAAATTAAGCTGAGATTAATTGATATAAGCTAATAATAAGCTAAGTGAAAAACAGAATAAGCAATTGAAATTGATGAATAAGCTGGAAATGTAAAAAAAAAAATTCAAAATTTTATTAAAAACTCAATTAAGCTATTACAAGAACTAGTCAAAATACAATTCAGCAGCATAACCCTACTTAAAAATCTACCTACAATGAGCTTAAAATGACACCTATTTATAGATGAGGTGAGAGGGTTGGGTCTTCAAATGCCAAGCTGGCAATCCGCAACTCAATGTGTTTCTTTAATCCATCTCTCAGCCCTCTGATCAATTTTTGTGCTTCTTTGATTCTCTCACAACCCTTGGATCAAATCAGTGATGTGGCCTGACCAATTAGCTTCTTCCATCTGTCCCATTCATGTGTGCAACTCCTTCTCTGACTTGTCAGCAGGATCCAAGACGTGTCTAACCCAATAGAATCATGCCAGATGTCCTTGATAGATACTAATACTTTCTCTCTAACACATGATACATCACGTGATGGGTTTCTAGAAGCTCAAATGATTGGCTATTAATGGCTAAATGAAGTGGCTTGATGTGGTTCGAGCCAATTTGATCTCTTGAGCAATTTAGGGTTCATAATTGGGGGTTTCTGGGTTTGGGAAAGTAAAGGGCGCGTTTGGTTTTATTTCTAAAGTGTTGACTTCATTTGACCGAGTGAGAAAAATGGACCAGCTATAATAAACTTTGACCAAGGGATGATATGGGCTCGGGTTGAATTGAGGACTTGGGCTTTGGGAAAGAGTAAATTGGGCTTGGATCAGTTTTATTTGTATCATGTTTTCAAATTTAGTAATGAGAATTACAAGGACCATTTATGTTAACTTTCAAACTCCAAGGGCTAAAATGTGTAAGTTCCTCAAAAATAAATCAGGGACTATTCTTGCCAATTCTAAATAGATGGAGGACTGAAACTGAATCTTGGATCCTCGGCTTTGACTTTTTGACCAACTTCAACTCTCGTGCTCGTTTTCCGGTTTTCTTGTGATTTTTCAGCTTTTTGTGATTTATCCGTACCTGCATATCACAAACACAAAAACACACGTTTTCTTTGCATTTGTTAGCTCAAATAGTCGTTTTGGGTCGATAATTGGTAATAAAAGGGTGTGTAATTAATACACACCATATACTATCTATGTGGTCATCATAGACCATATATCTTTCAAAGCTACTCGAGCAAGTGTGGATAATGTGTTTTAAGGAACTTAGGTTAAGAAGTTTTTATTGGATTAGAAAGTTAAGAAGAAGGAAAGTAATTTGGGATTAGTGGAAGGATAGACTAAATTATTTGTGAGAACTCAATTATGTGATTCACGATCGAGTGCTAAATTATGTTTCAACTTTTTCGTCGTGTTCTTTATCGTATGAGTCAAAAAAAGATAAAAAGTTTAGAATCATATTCATTTTCAACTACCAAGTTGAACCCTCCTATTTTCTTACAAGGGTTCAATGCGCAGTGGAAGGCATAATACTAATCAAAAGACAAACAGTCCCTATACAGTTTGGTATATAAGCTAGCAACATTTTCATACTTTACCCGATGTGGGATTGAGTGTTAAAATGGTGTTAATAAATAATATACTTTTGTATCTAAATAGCATGTTGACTATAAAGATAAGCTACAATATGATACATGTCATTGACAAAATGTTTTGGTTGTTCTTTCTTCCCTTAACTCTTTCATTATTTAATTACACTTTGATATATATTGCTTGCTTGCTTGCTTATAAACTTGACACTTAACATACTTAAACTTATAAGAAATTAAAAAGAACATATTAAAACCTCCTATACGGTTCTACAAAAGTGTATTTTCCATCTCGATGGTTTGAGCCGTATGTTGTGTTATACACAATGCTTGTGAACTCAACATTACACAATCCCCAACTGAGATGGTAATTGTCAATTCGCAAACATAATACTAATCAAGATATATTCTTACAAGTTACAATCAGGAAAAATAAGCATAAAAGATGAAACTCATATCAATTTTCAAACCCAACGTTACACAATCCCCTACTTTTTATTAGGAGATGGTAATTGCCAATTCGCAAACAATAATACTAATCCAATCACATATTGTCCTTCTACACTACGGTATATAACCTAGTAACATCCTATTACTTTAACCTATGTAGGATTTATCGTCGAAATAGTTTCTTAAAAAAAGTTTACTAAAGTATTTAAATACAATGTCGACTCATGCAAATCTACTAATCTAATGTATACTATCTATGTGGTCATCATAGACCATATATCTTTCAAAGCTACTCGAGCAAGTGTGGATAATGTGTTTTAAGGAACTTAGGTTAAGAAGTTTTTATTGGATCAGAAAGTTAAGAAGAAGGAAAGTAATTTGGGATTAGTGGAAGGATAGACTAAATTATTTGTGAGAACTCAATTATGTGATTCACGATCGAGTGCTAAATTATGTTTCAACTTTTTCGGTCGTGTTCTTTATCGTATGAGTCAAAAAAAGATAAAAAGTTTAGAATCATATTCATTTTCAACTACCAAGTTGAACCCTCCTATTTTCTTAGAAGGGTTCAATGCGCAGTAAAAGGCATAATACTAATCTAAAGACAAACAGTCCCTATACAGTTTGGTATATAAGCTAGCAACATTTTCATACTTTACCCGATGTGGGATTGAGTGTTAAAATGGTGTTCATAAATAATATACTTTTGTATCTAAATAGCATGTTGACTATAAAGATAAGCTACAATATGATACATGTCATTGACAAAATGTTTTGGTTGTTCTTTCTTCCCTTAACTCTTTCATTATTTAATTACACTTTGATATATATTGCTTGCTTGCTTGCTTATAAACTTGACACTTAACATACTTAAACTTATAAGAAATTAAAAAGAACATATTAAAACCTCCTATACAGTTCTACAAAAGTGTATTTTCCATCTCGATGGTTTGAGCCGTATGTTGTGTTATACACAATGCTTGTGAACTCAACATTACACAATCCCCAACTGAGATGGTAATTGTCAATTCGCAAACATAATACTAATCAAGATATTTTCTTACAAGTTACAATCAGGAAAAATAAGCATAAAAGATGAAACTCATATCAATTTTCAAACCCAACGTTACACAATCCCCTACTTTTTATTAGGAGATGGTAATTGCCAATTCGCAAACAATAATACTAATCCAATCACATATTGTCCTTCTACACTACGGTATATAACCTAGTAACATCCTATTACTTTAACCTATGTAGGATTTATCGTCGAAATAGTTTCTTAAAAAAAGTTTACTAAAGTATTTAAATACAATGTCGACTCATGCAAATCTACTAATCTAATGTATACTATCTATGTGGTCATCATAGACCATATATCTTTCAAAGCTACTCGAGCAAGTGTGGATAATGTGTTTTAAGGAACTTAGGTTAAGAAGTTTTTATTGGATCAGAAAGTTAAGAAGAAGGAAAGTAATTTGGGATTAGTGGAAGGATAGACTAAATTATTTGTGAGAAATCAATTATGTGATTCACGATCGAGTGCTAAATTATGTTTCAACTTTTTCGGTCGTGTTCTTTATCGTATGAGTCAAAAAAAGATAAAAAGTTTAGAATCATATTCATTTTCAACTACCAAGTTGAACCCTCCTATTTTCTTAGAAGGGTTCAATGCGCAGTAAAAGGCATAATACTAATCTAAAGACAAACAGTCCCTATACAGTTTGGTATATAAGCTAGCAACATTTTCATACTTTACCCGATGTGGGATTGAGTGTTAAAATGGTGTTCATAAATAATATACTTTTGTATCTAAATAGCATGTTGACTATAAAGATAAGCTACAATATGATACATGTCACTGACAAAATGTTTTGGTTGTTCTTTCTTCCCTTAACTCTTTCATTATTTAATTACACTTTGATATATATTGTTTGCTTGCTTGCTTATAAACTTGACACTTAACATACTTAAACTTATAAGAAATTAAAAAGAACATATTAAAACCTCCTATACGGTTCTACAAAAGTGTATTTTCCATCTCGATGGTTTGAGCCGTATGTTGTGTTATACACAATGCTTGTGAACTCAACATTACACAATCCCCAACTGAGATGGTAATTGTCAATTCGCAAACATAATACTAATCAAGATATATTCTTACAAGTTACAATCAAGAAAAATAAGCATAAAAGATGAAACTCATATCAATTTTCAAACCCAACGTTACACAATCCCCTACTTTTTATTAGGAGATGGTAATTGCCAATTCGCAAACAATAATACTAATCCAATCACATATTGTCCTTCTACACTATGGTATATAACTTAGTAACATTCTATTATGTTAACCTATGTAGGATTTATCGTCGAAATAGTTTTCTTAAAAAAAGTTTACTAAAGTATTTAAATTCAATGTTGACTCATGCAAATCTACTAATCTACTCGTAATGTATATTATCTATGTGGTCATCATAGACCATACATCTTTCGAAGTTACTCGAACAAATGATACTTGCGCGGATTACATGGTACATAATCTGAAAGAATAGCAATGCCACAGTTTATTGGCCAAAAGCTACAAGTGTGGATAATGCATTTTAAGGAACTTAAGGTTAAGAAGTTTTTATTGGATTAGGAAGTTATGAAGAAGGAAAGTTATTTGGGATTAGTGGAAGAATAGACTGAATTAAATAATTAGTTGTGAGTGCTCAATTATGTGATTTCATTACCAAGTGCTAAATTATATTTCAACTTTTTCGGGCCTGTTATTTTTCTCGTATGAGTCAAAAAGATAAAAAGTTTAGAATCATATTCATTTTCAGCAAACCTGTAGAACACTCCTATTTTCTCAGGAGAATTGCATGGTCTGATGAAGACATAATACTAATCTAAAGACTACCAATCTATTTACAGTCTGGTATATAACTTAGCAACATTTTCATTCTTTATCCGATGTGGGATTAAATGTTAAAATGCAAATATACTTTTGGGCCTGGTAGCCTCTAATCGTCTAATTAATTGGATTATTCTCAGCTTGTCATAAAGATATCAAGAATGGCTCTATTCCCAGCTTGTTCATCTTTTGGAAAGCCCAATATCTATTCTTCTTATTAAGGTTACATTATTAGCTTTGAAGTTCTTATAAAATTACTTGTATAGTCGTATTTTACTATGATACTTATGAAGTTATGATGTGACCTTACTTTTTATCTTTAATTAAATTATTTGATGTGATGAGAAAAGATTTACATAGAAAAAGCAAAATCTTTTGTGTTGGCTTTAACAACAAAGCTTTTTTAAATGTTGTGTTAATTTTTAGTATGGGAATGTTTTGGGGGAGGAGCCACATTTACTCACCATTATGATTTTACCCACTCCGATGTCTACATTTGGTGAAACACCTCCCTTCATTACTTTTACACCCCACCTTAGCTTTATTGCGATTTGTGAAAGTTGTAAATTGATCACCATACTCATTATTATTGTCCTTGTGTTTTACTCACAAAAGTATATTTGATTTAAGAATGTGCACTCGAGTCTCGACACTTAGGGCTTTGGCAACACATGCAGTAGGCTGTGGGGAGGGGTGGTTCCCCTGCGGGGACACCGCCGCCGACCCTGCGGGGTGGCTGTGGTAGGCAGTGCAGCGGGAAGCTTTACCGCACAAGGTGAGAGCAAAAATCAACCGTTAGGGGAATTAAATTTCTAGCTGAGAGAGATGTGGAATTAAAAAAGTGAGTGAAGGGTGAGGGGTGTGATGCCAACAAAAAGTGAGTGAGTGAAGGAGAAAGTGAGAGAGTGATGTGGCATAAGGGGATTAGGTGTAAGTGAGTGAAGGGATTTGAGGTGAGGGGTGTATTGCCAACCCTTTATAATTATAATGTATCACGGTACAAAAATGATTGTTTCACATTGTGATCACCAAGAAAGCCTTGATAAGTAACTTAATTGTTTTTACGCGAAAACTAGTTTGAATCGACAGTATAATGGGCCGATATTTGTCTTATTGGATCTTCAACATGCTTTTTTTGTTAAAGAACACACATAACAATATGTTACATTGAACATTTTGATTGTGTAGGCCTCAAACGGCAACTCGGCAAGTTTAACATTGACACTACAACGTTTAGTTCAATTCTAGAGTGCACAATGAATACAGTTTAACAAAACATGTTGTTTTTAATTTGTTATGTTTCGAGCAAATATGATATCTAATTTATAATGAAAAAAAAAAAAAAAAAAAAAAAAAAAAAAAACACAATAGGCTAAAGCAAACAAATTCATAACAATTCAACTAATGATAGTTGAAAAGTAGATTTTGTTCCAAACTTATTAACGAACTACATACCACTCAAACTTTCTAAATATCAAATCAAATTATTAAGCAATCTAATTGACACTTAAGCACTTAGCAGCCATGAACTAATCATAAGAACGTACAACGTTTAATTAAACCCCTTAACTTCTAATTAAATCTTGAATCAGGCCTTGGGGCATGGTGTTTTCTTAGATGGTTCATATGCAAAAGGACCCACGGTGTAGACATCGAATGGTAGTGTAGGCAACTTGGAGCCAATTGGTGCTTTCGGGGTTGGGAGTAAGGTAGCACCCTTAACTCCATAGTGTAGGTTGGTTGGGTGGTTGCATTTAGGATTTTTCGACGATAGCAAAGTGACGCGGCACTTGTGGACACCGAAAGTGGTCAGTGTCTTAGGAGCCATGATGAAGAAGAACCCGTGCTTATCGGTTGTACTTTTCACTCTCAATGGATACTTGGTGTTGTTGCATGTCAAGAGTACCACAGCTCCTGTGATATACATTTAATTAATGTGTTAGAGAGTTGGATTAACTAGAGTGAACTAACTACAATAACTTGGAAAAAACATAATATCTATACTGTTTATGGTCCAAATATTTAACAGAAAACTTTTGAATAATGGTGTGTTTGAGATTGCTTATTTTATTACTCATCTTTTAAGATAAAAAATTACCAATTTTTTATTTTTGAAGTGTCAAAACTTGAAAACTAAGCAGATAGTACAGTTTTCAATAAGCTGTTTTCATCACTCCCATAAGTAGCTAAGCACTTAACAGTATATAGTAATAAACAATTCCAAACACTCTTATAACAAAGTGTTACTGTTTAAAAATCTAGCTTAGGTCTATTAACTTCAAGTTAGTAAGTTGTTTTAATTAGTAGTACTAAATCAAAAGACAAATTAGAAACAATTTTAACATGCTTAACCTCATATTTAGCTAGATTTAACATAAACAGACACGACTATTAAGTTCTTGAAGCAGTCTCTCTACTCTCGAGCAACGAATATTCAGTACATAAAAAATAGTTAAAGAGTACTATACCTTGAAGTGGAATAGCAGACGTGAGTGTATCAATCCCCCTGTACTTGCAAGCCTTGCAATAAACCATACCCCTAACAGCCACCATCTTACGTGGAACCGGTACATGAGGTGCTGGGGCCTTAACTGGTGGCTGAACTGGAGCCTTAACTGGTGGGTGAACTGGAGCCTTAGTTGGTGGATACACTGGAGCCTTAACTGGTGCCTTAACAGGTGCCTTAACTGGTGGGTGAACTGGAGCCTTAACTGGAGCCTTAGTTGGTGGATACACTGGAGCCTTAACTGGTGCCTTAACTGGGGGGTGAACTGGTGCCTTAACTGGGGGGTGAACTGGTGCCTTAACTGGAGGGTGCACAGGTGCAACAGTTGGTGCTTTGTGGTGGTGGTGACCACCTCCCTTGTGGTGTCCACCTTTGTGAGGTGCAGGTGCTTGGGTTGGTGGGTATGTTGGAGCATGGTGTGGAGCTTGTGTCCATGTTAAATGATCAAGGTTAACAGCATTGATCATTAAGCATGAGGTGACTAGAACTAAGAGTGTGAGTGAGGCCCTAAAACCCATTGTGGGTTTAGTGTGTTTAGGTGTTTATGTGTGTGTGTGAGTGTGGGATGGTTATAATTGTGGAGGTGGTGGTGGTATTTATATAGAGGTGTTTGGGGGAAACTTCTTGCAAAGTTTAATGAGATAATTTAGTACTGTATAAAATTTGAGGTTAGTGGGCCCAAAGATTAGAGGTTTAAAAGAGTGGTAGGGTTTGTCAAAGCTCGAGCTTTGATCGTCTTGATCATTTGAGTTTTCCAAACTCGAGTTCAAGATGATCAGCTCGATCGTTTTGAGTTTATTCTAAAACTTAAACTTGTTTCGTGACAAGTTTTACAAGCTCAAGCTTGATTTGTCTCATGATAAGCGTAAACAAAATAAAGTTGATTCGAGCTTTAATCAAGTTGATCTCAAGTAGTTTATGAACACCTTGTCTGGCTTAAAATCTTTGTTTTAAGCAAGCATAGTGACACTATAGTCAAGTTTTTACCTCGTTGTCAGCCATATCATTGTATCAAATTATAGTTACTTCCTAAATTTAGTTAAGTGTTATTTAAAGCATGCTTTATGAAAACTTTAACAAAACTTTAAAGTTTATCATACTATACCATATAAATTAGACCAAAACATTTAACTGAAAGTTGATAATTTTATTTACTAACAATGTATTGCTTCAGCTGTATCATTCTTTCGCTGCAAACGCTATTAGTTAACCAGCATGTTAGGTCAAATGTTTAGTTAACCGGTATGTATTTCAAGGGTAACGTTCAGTTGACCGGTAAAAGAGGGTTTTGCGGATAACATTAAATTGTAAGTCTTTTCTTATACATTACTCAAGTAGTCCAGTAACATTAAATTTGAGAAGAAACGGATCGGTGAGATTTGAATTTGTTATCCAGAATCATTAAATGAGAAAGAAGCATAAATTTATGGCGGGATTCTTGCTTTTGATTCTTTTTCACATGCTTTACACTTCTTTCTCTAATTTATTTTCTTTGTTTTTTATTTAAAATTTTAAACTTTTTTACGTACAAATAATCAACTTAAACAGTGACACGTTATTTTTCGAACATGTACGTTGAGAGTTTGGATATGAATATTTTACAATAATTAGCAACTACTCCATAACTTTTAACGTCTTGCACGCAATGTTTGTTTGACAACAATCAATTAGCGGTCCTAATTTTTTTAAATGTTTCAAATCAAAATGCAGCATAGCAACTAGAGTTTACACTTAATATTTACAACCACAACAGTATTACCAAACGCTTTAGTGAAACAAACAACTATTGTTTATAGCTTCTGCTTCTCGGTACTGCTAACTGCTACTACTTCCCGTTAGTTCTATTTTTGTTAAACATATCCTTTATCTAAAGAATAACAACTTGAAAAATCGAAAGCTATCAAGTGTAAAACTTGGATTTTAACCATATTGAATTTTCGGGGTCGGTCAAAGCAACTTAACACTATTTTAACCCTTTTTTTAATGACAACTAATTATCTCGTAATTTATACATCACAATCATCTCACACGTTATAAACAAAACTTGAACCAATACTATTTTATTAGAGAGCTTCTAATACAACAAGTGGTATTATTAAAACACAAACCCTTTGGTATTTTAACTTCTTTTTTTTTTTCTTTTTCCTTTTCTTTTTTTTTTTAGCCGGAGGTTATATACACTTGTTACTCAAAATGCTTGGTATGTACACTTTTCCATCTAAGAGATACATGCATACGCATTTGACCAACAAACAAAACTCGTTACTCAAAATGCTACGTATCAACAATTATCCATTTTTAGATACAAATACATTGAAATGCAATTGCTATAATATGAACTTATTCGAAAAAAAAGTTGATTAAGTAAACACTTTGACTAACAAATCTAGATTAGAAAAATAAAGATAGGAATTCTTGAGATTTGATGATCACATGCCAGCCAATAATGGCTCACGTGATTGTTAACAAAAGTCATCCAACCAATAGATGGTAACCCATAAATTCATGCATCGAAGCTGCAAAACAATTCTTTCCAAATTATTCCTGAACTTGGGATGGATTAAAACCCTAGTGCTTTAGATCATGGGTTTGTTAATTTAAATATTTTATATTTTTATATACATTTCTTTCAAACATTAAGTAAGTAGATCACTTTTTTTTATGCACACATCACAATTATGCATATAACATGTTGTAACATGTGCATTAATGATGTAACATTATGGTGTGTGCATAAAAAAAAAGTGGTGTAAGTATCACTTCCCATTAAGTAGCCTACTAAAATTTTATAACAAATTAAGTAGACAAGTTGAGAGAAACAAGGAGCGAGGAATAACCGATCAAAAAAAAAACCTTCAGATCAATCATGAAGACATGAATTACTTAATTATAGTAACCGACATGAACACCATATATAGTGGCAAAATCAAAGTTCATTTGTGTTACACTTATCTCCAATAGGTCAAATGAAATTAGTTTTAGATGTAGCTAGAACTGTCCAAGCAAGTCGAGAACACGTTATTGTTTTAATCCATTACTCGACTCGTCTAAGAACTACACAATTTGCCACTTCTACAAGAAAAACGATCAAGAATAGCTTTCTTTCACCATTCGATGATAGAACAGCGAAAGTTATAAGCACTAGATCGATAAGTTGTTACAAACACAAGATTTACTAGAATCTCAAGTATGAATTATTCGGTTACCAAGCTAAATGAGTAAATGTAAGGCAGGTTTCTCAATAAATACTTACTAATAACATATCTCCCAGGTTTTCCTGTTGATTCATTAATACGTAAACAGCTTACTAAATTCGTTACTTCTTCCATACTTAATGCCTGCTCATAACTTAATGTCTTCTCATAAGTTGATGTGACTAGCCTTTGATTTGATACATGTGTCGTTCTTTTATACGTTGTCACTAAATTAACGTATGTTATCATGCAGTTTTATCTTTTGTTAGACAAAAGCAACTTGTATGTTGAAGCATGAAGTATCCAAAGTTTTTGCATAGGAATAAAAAAGATGCGCATCACTTAATTCTATTAGTTAATTTGATGTCGACAACTAGGTACCAAATGAATTTGCAACCCAACTTCTTGTACTACCAAGTGTGCACTTAAATGTCATAAATTAGTCAAAACTTCAATTGAAAAACTTACCAAACAAACCAACACCATTGCTAACAATAATTATATGAAACTTTATTTCATGTATCGATGTAGGAACAAGAAACCTTACTAGAGGTGCAAATTTTATGACTCATTTCAGATGAGAGTTGAAATTTCATTGTGCCTTATTACTTTTTTTTCCTTATAAATTCTTTATGGTTCTAGATAAACTTCATTTCATGTAATTGATGTAGGAACAAGAAAGCCTATTAAAAGCGCAGATTTTATGACTCGTGTGGGATGAGAGTTGAAATTTCATGGTCCCTTATTATTATTTTTTTGCATTAGAAATTCTTTATGGTTTTAGATAAACTTATTAAACTTTATTTCATGTAATCGATGTAGGAACAAGAAAGCCTATTAAATGCGCAAATTTTACGACTCATGTGAGATGAGAGTTGAAATTTCAAGGTGGCTTATTACTTTTTTTGGCCTTTGAAATTCTTTATGGTTCTAGATAAACTTATTAAACTTTATTTCATATAATGGATGTAGGAACAAGAAAGCTTATTAAAAGTGCAAATTTTATGACTCGTGTGGGATGAGAGTTAAAATTTCATGGTGCCTTATTACTTTTTTTTTTTTTTGCCTTAGAAATTCTTTATGTTTCTAGATAAACTTATTAAACTTTACTTCATGTAATCAATGTATGAACAAGAAAGCCTAGTAAAAGCGCAAATTTTATGACTCGTGTGGGATGAGAGTTGAAATTTCATGGTGCCTTATTACTTTTTTTTGCCTTGGAAATTCTTTATGGTTCTAGATAAACTTATTAAACTTTACTTAATGTAATAGACGTAGGAACAAGAAAGCCTAGTAAAAGCGCAAATTTTATGACTTGTGTGGAATGAGAGTTGAAACTTCATGGTGCCTTATCATTTTTTATTTTTTTTATTATTATTATTATTATTATTATTATTATTATTATTATTATTATTATTATTATTATTATTATTATTATTATTATTATTATTATTATTATTATTATTTTTGCCTTAGAGATTCTTTATGGTTCTGGATAAACTTTATAAAATATCACGATTAACACACGAAACTAGCTAGATAGTACGACTGTGCGCATTTGAAGATACACACGGGCCGAGTGAGTATGACTAAGCTAGGGTCAATCATAACCACGTATAATCTTAGTATATATGCTAAAGAAATTGCCCAATGATACTTGCACAAAGTATTTAACCAGAAATAAATTAAGAAATGTCGATAAATATTTAGAATATAAACTGGAATTCATATGAGAAAGAAAGGAACTCGAATTTGTATTCAAATGATTCACAAAATGTCATAGAGAATTTAGAGAGTGAATATTACAATCTTTATTAGTGAATGATTACAATGGAGTATGAAATTATCTATTTATACAAAGAAGAAAGGCTAAAATGTGACTAACGGCTTTTCCTGCCTAAAACATAACCAACTTTAATTTCAAACATACATGCCTGCATGTGACTTCTAAATTGAGCATGTATCAATCCACCCCCTTTAAGATTTGGCTTTCCACAGTCAAACCTAAAATCTAACAAACTAATTAGCATCTTGAACTTGGCCAAACTCAGGAACCTTTTGACCAAATCTGAGTATAACTCCCAAGTTGCTTCTTCTACACTTCCATTAGACTATTGGACCAACACATAAGGCACAACTATATTGTTTAATTTGCCCAATCTTCTATCAAATATTGCCACTAGAAATGCAGCTAAAAGTCCATCATTATCACACATTGGTAGAGTGTCAGGCTTGTCCACCAAACCTTTACACCGTTTAAGCTGTGATACATGAAAGGCAAGATGTATATGAATTTTAGTTAGAAGCTACAATTTATAAGCGACATTACCAATTTTATCCAAAACCTTAAAAGGACCATAGTACTTAGCTGATAGCTTGTTGTAGGAGCTTTGTCTAGCTTTAACTTGTCTATAGGGTTGAAGTTTCAAGTAGACCCAAACACCCTCTTCAAAGCTTCTATATGTCATGTTTATCTGCCAAATTCTTCATTCTATCTTCTGCTCTCTTTAGACGAAATTTCAATATTTCCACCACTACTTCCTAGCTGCAGTGTCCTATCCACATATTCTATTGAACTTTCACCAAGCAAATAGAGCACATGAATGGGTGGTGTCTTACCATACAATACTTCAAATGGAGTGGTCTTTTTAGAAGTATGGAAATTAGTATTGTACCAAAACTTAGCCATGGCAATCCATTGTGTCCATTCTTTTGGCTTTTCTCTTGTCATACACCTTAATTAGCATTCCAAACACCTATTGACTACTTCTGTTTGATCATATGGTTGTGGTGATATCTGTTGATATTTACAGTTTTACCCTCAATGCTTTAAACAATGACTGCCAAAAATAGCTCAAAAACACCTTGTCTATATCACTCACAATGGTATTTTGCAAACCATATAGTTTGTTGACATTTTCCAAAAAGACTTGTGCCACTTGAGCTGCTGTAAAGGGGTGGTGCACAGGCATAAAGTGAGCATACTTGCTCAATTTGTCTACCACTACAAAAACAACTGTCTTTCCATGGGACTTTGGTTAACCTTCTACGAAATCCATGGATATATCACTCCATACTTTCTGTGGGATATGTAATGGTTGTAATAAGCCAAGATAAGCACTGGCTTTTGTCTTTGACACACATCACATTCCCTTATCCATTTTTTTTTACCATTTTCCTTATTCGTTTCCAGTAACAAATGGAAGCTTCTGCAAAGTAACTTGGCCCCCAGAATGACCCCTAATAGATTCATCATGAATTTGGGAAATTATTTGCTTTCTCAGAACTTCATTATTGCCCACCACCAGTTTTACTTTCCTCCTTAATTGACCATTAGCCCAGGTGATGAGGCGAAAAGTGTTACGCTTTTAGGGGTCATTTAAGCCCTAAGTCGTCATTATTTGATCAAATATTGCCTCAAATCGTTCCTTTTGTCATTTTAGGTACTTTGGAGAAGAAATCTGGAAAAGGAAGCATTCTGGACGTTTTTTGAGCGAAAAGTGAAGAAAACGGCAAAGTCTCCAAAATCAAGCTAGAAATAGTACCTGACGGCGTCAACAGTTGCATGTGACGGAGTCACGTATTGGCAAAGAGGTGGAGAAATAGTTACACGAGACGCGCCAGAATATTTTTGGGATTTAAAGAGTGACGGCGTCATGCTTTGGGACACCAAGGCCATCAAGAGCAATTTTACACGTGTCGGCCATATGAAGGTTTATACATGACGGCGTCAGATCTGGATCTAGGCAATCCAAGGAGAGTATTGGCGGCTAGTTGACGGCGTCAGGATTACAACGTGATGCCGTCAGACCTGTAATCTCTATATATAGTTTTCTATTTTTCATTCATTGGAGAGAGAACTTTGGGATAAACCCTAGGACAAATTTTACAGGGTTTTTCACCCTTCTTTCATCCATGTTTCAATAAAGATAAGTCTTCCAATAATCATTCAATATGTCTATGTGTTGTTTGATTCTATCTTATGCTTGTCTTTACTTTAACATGTTAGGCTAGGTTTGTTTATGTTTGCTTATATGTAATGAAACCAAGCTATTGATTTTTGATTGTTTTTTTGTTATTAGTTGTTGTGGATGAATGATTTCGATGTTAGGCTTAAGAAAACTTGCTAACTTCCAATTGGTAAATTGCTTGAATGTCTTAAAAAACATGAATCGGATGTGTACTACGATTTTAGTGGTTGTATTTAATTGTGACAACCGGCAGTGTAGGGAGCTATTTTAAAAACCCGCATTACAATTTAAGTTCGTTTATAATTTTTATTTGAAATTTTCATTTCACAACGAACTTGTAAGACCTATTTTATGAATATTTTTAATTAATGATGTTATGGAATTCGTGAATTATGTTCATAATTCATTTTTGATTTAATGTTCGGTGATGTATATTTGAATTCTCACTTGGTACTACGTTGACTTTGGCACTAGGATTACCTAACAAAAGTTTATGATTCGTCTTAACGAGTCCGACTATATTTTTAATTAGTTACGAGATGTTTCGAGAGATATTGAAGTTTGAAATGAGTTCGGGTTCGGGCCACATGTTTTTACAATTACCCGCGTTACCCGCTCCACCGTAATAATATTATTATTATTACTATTATTATTATTATTATTATTATTATTATTATTATTATTATTATTATTATTATTATTATTATTATTATTATTATTATTATTATTATTATTATTAATAACTTTAGAAAAAAAATAAAAAGATAAAGGGTGTGTTTAGTCCGGTTTTCACACACACACACTCACCCTCACATTTTATCCTCTCTCTCAAAACTCATCTTCTCCCCCATTTCTTTAACCTAGCCGCCGAACATAAAATCCGGCCACCACCGCCGCATCTCCGACCACCCAACAAAATAATTACCACCATCTTCTTCCTCTCTTCACCCTCTTTCATTTGGTATATCATACTCACCCTAGAACCACCGTTAACACCACCAAACTTGTAATAATCCGTTCGAATTTTTAATACCTTATCTAGATCCGTTCATTTGGAGGTCCAAGAAGGTGAGAAGGAGCTATTTTTGGGTTTTGGGTGCCACGAATTGGCATTAATCCGTGGCTACACGGATTATTTTGTGAGAATCGAATTGATCTTTAATGGGAAATGATGTTTTAGTGATAAAAATTAAGTTTGGTATCCGGGTTTTCTTGGTTTTGGTTGTGGTTGACTCGGAACCGAGAGCTATGCTCTCGGCTTATTTTGGTTCGAGCCTTGTGTGGCTTTGGTCTCCTTGGTGATTGTTGTTTGGTTGTTTGTCGAGGGTGTTGACCTTCGAACCGAGCTAACCGAGACCCATGTGGTCTCGGGGTTTCCATTGATGCTCGTATGACCACGCCGAGACCCGTATTGGGGTTCTCGTTGGGTTGTGGTTCGAGCCTTGAGCTCGTAGAAATTGTTGTGGTTCGACCCTTGTGGGTCGCGGCCTTTAGCCGCGTTATTATTTTTGTTGCCGATTGACCATTGGATCGAATGGGTCTAATGGGTACTTTGTGGTGCCCTTGTGATGTTTAGTTCGAGTCCATGTGACTCGTGGTTTTGAGCCATGACTCAAGTGAGTCGAGGGCTCGGGTTCGGCTTGGTAAACCGACCCGAACATTAACTTGGTTGATGTTATTTTCTTGTAATAATGGTGAACTTACTTTTGGCATTGTTGTGGCATTTCATTTTCGGCCGAATACTTTTGGTTGGGTCGAGACCATTGTGGTCTCGACAATGGATATAATATGGTAATTGTGGAGTTGTTGTCGATTGGTAAGAGATATTGGGGACCGATTGTGAGACGGTCGTTAGATTGACGGAGATAGGTTAGTCGGGTGCCATAGTCGGACCCTCATGTTGTAGCCCGTGGTTTGAGATTGTGATTGGACGGAGATTGGTTATTTTATGACTTTTGCTTATTATTGGACTTGGACAATGAGCCGAGAGTCATGACTCGGACATATGACCATTTCGTATAACTCAATAACTATTAAAATTAAAACGAAAATAATAAAACTCGTAATAATCATTATTGATAATATGAACGTTTATATGAATATATATATACGTGAATAACGTATATATAACTATATAAGCGCGTATATTAATAATAATAATAATCACGAGTCGTATTATAAATAATACGATTAGATATATATTAGGCTACGAAAGTGGCGTAATATTATTGAACGTATTATTATTATTATTAAAAATTGTGTTATAAAACGGGAAACTCCCGACAATTATGAAACGTTTAATAAAATGTCATTTCGGATATATAACGGATAAACTTATTGAGTTAGGCGAAATTGTTGTCACACGGGTCCAGGTAAGTTATTATTTGTGACGTTCGTGTTGTCACGGATATATGACGACTAATATAGACGTTTTCTATAATTAAATAACCACTTAACCGTAAGGTTGAGCCGGGTTATTTGGCTATATGAAATGAATATATTAGTGGGCATCGTATCCTACGACGCCCATAGGTTGTAGTATATGTAAAGTGTAATAGATTGCGAGTGTATATATCGGGAAATCTGGCCAATTTGACGATATATATGAGGAATTTATTAAACTATGATATATACTATATAGAATTTATGTGCTATGTGCTTTAGGTTGGGTGTAATCTTGGAACGGTATGTTACGTAAATAAATATGAGGATTATCAAATCGACGGATTTGGTAAACTTCGGCGATTTATTTAAATGATATATTGGGCTAATATTAGATCTATAGTTTATTTTATTATTCTTATGTGATCTTTTTGGTTTGTTTTGAGTCGACCCACTACCCGTATGGATACCAAACGCAAATACACCAAACTAATACGAAATGGATTTTCGGAAATAAAACGGATTCTCGTCCGGGTTTGGGAATATTATATATTTGAGGAGATGATTTCTGAAAGAGTTAATATTGTTAGGTCGTGCCAAGTCCGTAGTTGCTGTTTCGTGAGTTATCATACATCTTATTTCTACCTACCTCGTCTTGCTATTTTCTGGACTTGAGGTGAGTCATAGCCCCACTTTTCAATCTTGAACTATGTTTTCAATACTTGGGGTGAGAAACGTGCAAATCATTTTACGTGGACTATTATCGCTTTTATATTCTTTCTAAACTTGCTATGCGTATGGACTAGGATCTATTGTCAGCTTTAGTCACACATGTCGTGTGTACTATTCAAGGTTGGCTTATTTGGTTATTGGTGGATTGTCAGCTTTAGTCACATATAGGTTGTGTGTACTATTCAAGGTTGACTTAGTTGGTTATTGGTGGATTGTCAGCTTTAGTCACATATAAGTTGTGTGTACTATTCAAGGTTGACTTATTTGGTTATTTGGAATTGTCAGCTTTAGTCGCATATATGTTGTGTGTACTATTCAAGGTTGACTTATTTAGATACTATAGTGTGCACCTATAGGTTATTAATATTCCGGAGGTTATCCGAGTTATTATTGGTATTGCGGGGGCTACCCGAATATCTATGTTAGTATGGAAGGGTATCCGTGTGTTTTGTTGGAGCGGAGGGTATCCGCAGGCTTTTAGCGAATCCTTAGTCTAGCTAGCAAGCGTTTTGCGTATATGTCCACTATATTGTTAGTTGAATTTAAACCTATGATCTCACCAGCGAAAGCTGACTTTTAGCACGTTTTCTCAGGTAATTAAGTGTTGAGATGCATGCTTGGAATGGAAGGCTCGGCCAAGGCACACGGTTCATGGATCTATTTTTCTAAACTCTGATAATTAAATTTGGACCTATTGTTACTTTATTTTGGGCCTGACTCTGAATGACGTTGGGATAATTGTAAACCTTAAAACCCCGCTTTGGTTGCGTTTTTATTATGTTTACTTTATCTCGTTCTATATTGTCTTGTGTTGGATACCAATCCCCGTAGCACCCCGAAAGCTTGTTGAGTCTTCCGCTGTATCAAATTTTGGGGGTGTTACATTAATGCATGAGTGACTACTTTATTTTGGGCCTGGCTCGTGTGGCACCACGCTTTGCCCACCGAGCTACGGCACGCATGTCGGTACGCCCTACTCCATCACCTTTACAGATTGATGCTCATTCTCTTCTGTCTGAGGCGCCACCCACATCATTGCGTCGTCATCCTAGATCACCTACTACATCTCCACATGGTTCACCTAGTAGGAGACTACGAGTGATGAGGTACTCTTCCGATGAGGAGGAGGAGGAGTACGAGGGTGAGGATGAGGCTGATGACCCTGAGCGGGAGGATGACCCTCAGGAGGCTGAGCAGGGTGATGATGATGACCCTGAGGAGGAGGATGACCCTCAGGAGGATGAGATGCCTGATGATGATGATGAGTTATTACCACCAGCTCAGGCTGAGGAGCCTGATTCGCCTGATCATCCGTTCTTGTTTGAGTTGCCACCTGGTAGTCCCGTTGAGTCGGATGCATCTTCTGAGGTTTCTGCTGAGCATGCAGAATTGGGTGAGATTGGCAGGTTGTGGGCTCGGATTACTGAGCTTAGTGAGAGAGTTGCACGTGTATCGGATCGACTTGAGAGGGTTATTGGAGAGTTTTTAGCAGATTTGAGAGTTGACTTGACTGTCGTTGTAGGCAGGACTACTGAGCTGAGGAGAGTTTTGATGGATGTCCACGAGCATATCGATAGTTTGCAGCGAGGATTTGTTATTGCTCGTGAGGCCGACCGCAAGCTTTGGCAAAGGAATGCCGAGCTAGAGAAGGAGGTGGCTGACCTCAAGAGAGACCGAGACACCCATAGCGTGGAGCTAGGATCGTTATGGAGGGATCTTGATAGCTTGAGGCAGGAGATGAGGAGCCTCCGCCAGCCACGTGGCTAGTTGGTTGGGTTATGTTATATTTTTGCTTTCTTAACCGAGGGGTGTTCGGTTAGAAAAGCTATTTATCATATTTTGATGTATTTTGCTCAGTATTCATCTCTTTTGGAACGATTAGTATGTTTTGTGTTATCCATTAGTCGGAACGATGTTAGATCGCTATTGTATGGTTGATGATTATTAGTATATGGTATTATGTGATTTTGGGTGTTATGGAAATTGAGTCCTTATTCGCTTTATTGATGTTACGTGGTGTATTGTTGCTATTCTTTCCATGATTGGTTTCGTTGAAATGTTTTGTTGAGCATATCGATAAGTTCTATTGGAGACTCATGAACTTGTATGATGTTACAGATCAATGGCACCACGTCGAAACCCTGTTAGGTCTACCAGAACTGGTCCTTCTGTGACTACTCCTGTTCGCCGAGGTCGTCGACCTACTCGAAATGTTGAGACCCCGACTCCTGACAACCTGGACACCACAAACCGCAACAACAGGAATCAAAATGTTGATGTTCAGGGAGACAATGATCATGTTCCACTTAATGCACCTACTGTGGATCAAGCAATGATCAACCAACTCGTGGAGCAAAGAGTTGCTGAACTACTAGCTGAGTCAAATCATTCCAACAATTCTGCTGGAACTTTTCCACCTGTTCGTGCTAATGGATGTCAATACAAGGAATTCAAGATTTGTGGACCCATTGAGTTTGGTGGAACTGAAGGAGTGGTTTACTTAGTCAGATGGATTGAGAAGACTGAGTCAGTGTTCAATGCCAGTGGTTGTGCGGAGAATGCGAAGGTAAAGTTTGCTTCTTTTACTTTCAAGGATGAAGCTTTGACTTGGTGGAACAACTACCGAAATGCAGTTGGGAGTGATGTAGCGTATGCTATGACTTGGGAGCAATTTAAGTCCTTGCTGATTCAGACTTATTGCCCAAGGAATAAAGTCAAGAAGCTAGAGATTGAGTTTTGGAACCACAAGGTGAAAGGTAATGATATGGCGACTTACAATCGTCGTTACCAGGAGTTAGCCTTGTTGTGCCCAGATATGGTGAAAACTGAGACTCAAAAGATCGAGAGGTATACTGATGGGTTGCCTGTAGCTACGAGGAATGATGTGATTTCTGCTAGGCCTGCAAACATCCATGAGGCAATCACAATTGCTCAACAACTTATGGATTCGTTGGAATTAGAAGAAGCTGATAAGGAGAAGAATGGAAAGAGAAAGAGAGACCGTCACTCTAAGAGTAATGATCACCGAAGCAAGAGACAAGCTAAGGCTTATGCTATTGGGAATGGAGATAAGAAGAATCAGAACGGTGATGCACCCAAGTGTGATCGTTGCCACCAGCATCACACTGGATGGTGTAGTGTGAAATGCCAGAATTGCTCAAAGAAAGGACACACAGCTAGGGACTGTAGAGCTCGACCTCTTGCTATGGTTCAAGCTGCTCCTGAGATAAGAAATAAGGCAGATGTTACTTGTTATGGGTGTGGAAAGAAGGGACACTATAGGAATGAGTGTAGAGAATCGCGGAACCGTGGAAATCAAGGCTCGGGTGGTAATGGGTACAATTATGGAAACCGTGGAACTGGAGGAAACCGTGGACGACAAGATAATGGGGACCAACGTGTGGAAGCTGGAGCTGCTCAGGGAAGAGTGTATGCACTCGGGAACGAGAGAGGAGAAGATCCGAACGTCGTTACCGGTACGTTCCTTCTCAATAATCGTTATGCTTCCATACTATTTGATACTGGTGCCGATAGAAGTTTTGTGTCCACTACGTTTGCACCCTTACTAGAAAAACCCCCGATGACCTTAGGAATTGGATATGATATTGAGTTAGCAAATGGAAACATAGAAAGGATTAATACCATCATTCGCGGTTGTACGTTAAATTTCTTGAACCACCCTTTCAACATAGATCTTCTACCCGTCACGTTAGGAAGTTTTGACGTCATCATTGGTATGGATTGGTTGTCGAAGTATCGTGCTCACATACTTTGCGACGAGAAGATCGTGCGTGTACCATACGGAAAGGAAGTCCTAAATATATTAGGAGACCGAAAGGATTCTAGGAGCCCATCCCGATTAGCAGTTATATCTTGCACAAAGTTACCGAAGCTAATGGAGAAGGGATGTTACCTTTTATTAGCCCAAATTTCTGAGAAGGGAGAGACGAAGACAAAGGAAAGGTGCATTGGAGATGTGCCTATAGTTCGTGATTTTTCTGATGTGTTTCCCGATGATTTGCCGGGAATCCCGCCGACTAGACAAGTGGAGTTTCAGATTGAGTTGATACCTGGTGCTGCACCTGTAGAACGAGCGCCTTATCGTCTTGCACCTACCGAACTGGAAGAGTTGTCGAAACAATTAGCGGAGTTAGCCGAAAAAGGATTCATAAGACCAAGTTCTTCACCTTGGGGAGCCCCAGTCTTATTTATGAAGAAGAAGGATGGATCGTTTCGTATGTGTATTGATTATAGAGAGTTGAATAAGTTAACGGTGAAGAATCGATACCCGTTACCTAGGATCGACGACTTGTTCGATCAACTCCAAGGATCGAGTGTGTATTCGAAGATCGATTTGAGATCGGGATATCATCAACTTCGAGTTCGCGAGGAAGATATTCCGAAAACGGCTTTCAAAACCCGTTACGGGCATTACGAGTTTCAGGTGATGCCGTTTGGGTTGACTAACGCACCAGCAATATTCATGGATCTCATGAATCGTGTGTGTAAGCCTTACTTGGATAAGTTCGTGATTGTATTCATCGATGACATTCTGATTTATTCAAAGAGTGAAAAAGAGCATGAGGAGCATTTAAGACTCATTTTGGAATTGCTCAGGAAGGAGAAACTCTATGCCAAGTTTTTGAAATGCGAATTTTGGATTCCGACGGTACAATTTTTGGGTCATGTGATTGATAGACAAGGAGTCCATGTGGATCCTGCAAAAATTGAGGCGATAAAAGATTGGGCTGCACCTACAACCCCAACCGAAGTTCGTCAATTTTTGGGTTTAGCTGGTTATTACCGAAGATTCATTGAGGGATTTTCGAAGATAGCTAAACCATTGACCAAATTGACTCAAAAGAGTGTTACGTATGAATGGGGAGATAAAGAAGAGGAAGCGTTTCAATTGCTTAAGAAAATGTTGTGTAGTGCTCCTATCTTAGCGTTACCAGAAGGTAACGAGGATTTCGTCGTCTATTGTGACGCCTCACATAAAGGATTGGGAGCCGTGTTGATGCAACGAGAGAAAGTGATAGCTTATGCTTCCCGACAGCTCAAAAAGCATGAGAAAAACTACACTACCCATGATTTGGAGCTCGGTGCTGTGGTTTTTGCTTTAAGAATATGGAGACATTACTTGTACGGAGCAAAGTGTGTTGTATTTACTGACCATAAAAGTCTACAACACATCTTGAATCAAAAAGAGCTCAATATGAGACAACGACGTTGGATTGAGCTGCTAAGCGATTATGATTGTGAAATTCGCTACCACCCTGGTAAAGCAAACGTTGTTGCTGATGCTCTAAGTCGAAAGGAAAGAGTACCACCATTACGAGTTAAGTCATTAGGAATGACTATCGTATCGCCATTACCGTCTCAAATACTTGAAGCTCAAACTGAAGCGTTAAAAGCAGAAAATAGATCTGCCAAAAATATATTTGGGATGGCTGATAATGAGAAAGGATTGGTTAAGCGTTCTGATGGATTATTATGTTTTGGAGATCGGATTTGGGTACTTTTATATGGAGAAATTCGGGAATTGGTTATGCATGAGTCGCATAAGTCAAAGTACTCCATTCATCCTGGTTCCGCTAAAATGTATCAGGATCTTAAGAAGTTCTATTGGTGGCCGAATATGAAGGCAGATATAGCATCGTACGTTAGTAAGTGCCTGACATGTGCTAAGGTTAAAGCTGAACACCAGAGACCGTCAGGATTACTAACGCAACCAGAACTTCCAGTCTGGAAATGGGAGCGGATTACTATGGACTTCATTACCAAATTACCGAGGACAGCTAGCGGTTGTGACGCTATCTGGGTAATTGTGGATCGTCTGACAAAGTCTGCTCATTTCCTAGCTATTAGTGAAGATGATAGTGTGGATAAGCTTGCGAGGTTATATGTGAAGGAAATTATTTCGCGTCATGGAGTCCCGATATCTATTATTTCGGATCGTGATAGTCGTTTTACGTCAGCTTTGTGGCGATCACTTCAAACGGCCTTGGGGACGAGGCTTGATATGAGTACTGCATATCATCCCCAAACCGATGGTCAAAGTGAGAGGACCATTCAGACGTTAGAGGATATGCTTCGTGCATGCATCATAGACTTTGGTAAAGGCTGGGAGAAGTATTTACCCCTTGCGGAATTCTCCTATAATAATAGCTACCATACAAGTCTTAAGGCTGCACCATTCGAAGCCTTGTATGGCAGAAAGTGTCGTTCGCCTATTGGTTGGGCAGAAGTTGGAGATAGTCAACTTACAGGCCCTGAACTTATTTTGGAAACTACAGAAAAAGTAACTCAGATTCGTGATCGATTGCAAGCAGCCAGAGATAGGCAGAAGAGCTACGCCGATCAGAGACGTAAACCTTTAGAGTTCCAGGTTGGAGACAAAGTAATGCTGAAAGTCTCGCCTTGGAAAGGTGTAATACGTTTCGGGAAACGTGGTAAACTTAACCCACGCTACATTGGACCATTCTTGATCTTAGAAAGAATTGGGCCCATGGCTTATAGGTTGGAATTACCACATGAACTGAGTAAAGTTCACGACGTGTTCCACGTGAGTAATCTGAAGAAATGTCTTTCTGATGAAATGCCCGTCATTCCAATGAGGGATATTCGTGTTGATGAGAAACTGAATTTCGTGGAAGAACCGATTGAGATTTTAGATCGTGAAGTTAAACGACTCAAGAGAAGTCGCATTCCGCTCGTCAAGGTTCGTTGGAATTCCCGACATGGACCAGAATTTACATGGGAACGTGAGGACGAGTTCAGGAAGAGATATCCGAAGCTTTTCACTTCGTAGATAAAATTTTCCGAGTGAAACCCGGGACGGGTTTCCTTCTGAGACGGGGAGGATGTGACAACCGGCAGTGTAGGGAGCTATTTTAAAAACCCGCACTACAATTTAAGTTCGTTTATAATTTTTATTTGAAATTTTCATTTCACAACGAACTTGTAAGACCTATTTTATGAATATTTTTAATTAATGACGTTATGGAATTCGTGAATTATGTTCATAATTCATTTTTGATTTAATGTTCGGTGATGTATATTTGAATTCTCACTTGGTACTACGTTGACTTTGGCACTAGGATTACCTAACAAAAGTTTATGATTCGTCTTAACGAGTCCGACTATATTTTTAATTAGTTACGAGATGTTTCGAGAGATATTGAAGTTTGAAATGAGTTCGGGTTCGGGCCACATGTTTTTACAATTACCCGCGTTACCCGCTCCACCGTAATAATATTATTATTATTACTATTATTATTATTATTATTATTATTATTATTATTATTATTATTATTATTATTATTATTATTATTATTATTATTATTATTATTATTATTATTATTATTATTATTATTATTATTATTAATAACTTTAGAAAAAAAAATAAAAAGATAAAGGGTGTGTTTAGTCCGGTTTTCACACACACACACTCACCCTCACATTTTATCCTCTCTCTCAAAACTCATCTTCTCCCTCATTTCTTTAACCTAGCCGCCGAACATAAAATCCGGCCACCACCGCCGCATCTTCGACCACCCAACAAAATAATTACCACCATCTTCTTCCTCTCTTCACCCTCTTTCATTTGGTATATCATACTCACCCTAGAACCACCGTTAACACCACCAAACTTGTAATAATCCGTTCGAATTTTTAATACCTTATCTAGATCCGTTCATTTGGAGGTCCAAGAAGGTGAGAAGGAGCTATTTTTGGGTTTTGGGTGCCACGAATTGGCATTAATCCGTGGCTACACGGATTATTTTGTGAGAATCGAATTGATCTTTAATGGGAAATGATGTTTTAGTGATAAAAATTAAGTTTGGTATCCGGGTTTTCTTGGTTTTGGTTTTGGTTGTGGTTGACTCGGAACCGAGAGCTATGCTCTCGGCTTATTTTGGTTCGAGCCTTGTGTGGCTTTGGTCTCCTTGGTGATTGTTGTTTGGTTGTTTGTCGAGGGTGTTGACCTTCGAACCGAGCTAACCGAGACCCATGTGGTCTCGGGGTTTCCATTGATGCTCGTATGACCACGCCGAGACCCGTATTGGGGTTCTCGTTGGGTTGTGGTTCGAGCCTTGAGCTCGTAGAAATTGTTGTGGTTCGACCCTTGTGGGTCGCGGCCTTTAGCCGCGTTATTATTTTTGTTGCCGATTGACCATTGGATCGAATGGGTCTAATGGGTACTTTGTGGTGCCCTTGTGATGTTTAGTTCGAGTCCATGTGACTCGTGGTTTTGAGCCATGACTCAAGTGAGTCGAGGGCTCGGGTTCGGCTTGGTAAACCGACCCGAACATTAACTTGGTTGATGTTATTTTCTTGTAATAATGGTGAACTTACTTTTGGCATTGTTGTGGCATTTCATTTTCGGCCGAATACTTTTGGTTGGGTCGAGACCATTGTGGTCTCGACAATGGATATAATATGGTAATTGTGGAGTTGTTTTCGATTGGTAAGAGATATTGGGGACCGATTGTGAGACGGTCGTTAGATTGACGGAGATAGGTTAGTCGGGTGCCGTAGTCGGACCCTCATGTTGTAGCCCGTGGTTTGAGATTGTGATTGGACGGAGATTGGTTATTTTATGACTTTTGCTTATTATTGGACTTGGACAATGAGCCGAGAGTCATGACTCGGACATGTGACCATTTCGTATAACTCAATAACTATTAAAATTAAAACGAAAATAATAAAACTCGTAATAATCATTATTGATAATATGAACGTTTATATGAATATATATATACGTGAATAACGTATATATAACTATATAAGCGCGTATATTAATAATAATAATAATCACGAGTCGTATTATAAATAATACGATTAGATATATATTAGGCTACGAAAGTGGCGTAATATTATTGAACGTATTATTATTATTATTAAAAATTGTGTTATAAAACGGGAAACTCCCGACAATTATGAAACGTTTAATAAAATGTCATTTCGGATATATAACGGATAAACTTATTGAGTTAGGCGAAATTGTTGTCACACGGGTCCAGGTAAGTTATTATTTGTGACGTTCGTGTTGTCACGGATATATGACGACTAATATAGACGTTTTCTATAATTAAATAACCACTTAACCGTAAGGTTGAGCCGGGTTATTTGGCTATATGAAATGAATATATTAGTGGGCATCGTATCCTACGACGCCCATAGGTTGTAGTATATGTAAAGTGTAATAGATTGCGAGTGTATATATCGGGAAATCTGGCCAATTTGACGATATATATGAGGAATTTATTAAACTATGATATATACTATATAGAATTTATGTGCTATGTGCTTTAGGTTGGGTGTAATCTTGGAACGGTATGTTACGTAAATAAATATGAGGATTATCAAATCGACGGATTTGGTAAACTTCGGCGATTTATTTAAATGATATATTGGGCTAATATTAGATCTATAGTTTATTTTATTATTCTTATGTGATCTTTTTGGTTTGTTTTGAGTCGACCCACTACCCGTATGGATACCAAACGCAAATACACCAAACTAATACGAAATGGATTTTCGGAAATAAAACGGATTCTCGTCCGGGTTTGGGAATATTATATATTTGAGGAAATGATTTCTGAAAGAGTTAATATTGTTAGGTCGTGCCAAGTCCGTAGTTGCTGTTTCGTGAGTTATCATACATCTTATTTCTACCTACCTCGTCTTGCTATTTTCTGGACTTGAGGTGAGTCATAGCCCCACTTTTCAATCTTGAACTATGTTTTCAATACTTGGGGTGAGAAACGTGCAAATCATTTTACGTGGACTATTATCGCTTTTATATTCTTTCTAAACTTGCTATGCGTATGGACTAGGATCTATTGCCAGCTTTAGTCACACATGTCGTGTGTACTATTCAAGGTTGGCTTATTTGGTTATTGGTGGATTGTCAGCTTTAGTCACATATAGGTTGTGTGTACTATTCAAGGTTGACTTAGTTGGTTATTGGTGGATTGTCAGCTTTAGTCACATATAAGTTGTGTGTACTATTCAAGGTTGACTTATTTGGTTATTTGGAATTGTCAGCTTTAGTCGCATATATGTTGTGTGTACTATTCAAGGTTGACTTATTTAGATACTATAGTGTGCACCTATAGGTTATTAATATTCCGGAGGTTATCCGAGTTATTATTGGTATTGCGGGGGCTACCCGAATATCTATGTTAGTACGGAAGGGTATCCGTGTGTTTTGTTGGAGCGGAGGGTATCCGCAGGCTTTTAGCGAATCCTTAGTCTAGCTAGCAAGCGTTTTGCGTATATGTCCACTATATTGTTAGTTGAATTTAAACCTATGATCTCACCAGCGAAAGCTGACTTTTAGCACGTTTTCTCAGGTAATTAAGTGTTGAGATGCATGCTTGGAATGGAAGGCTCGGCCAAGGCACACGGTTCATGGATCTATTTTTCTAAACTCTGATAATTAAATTTGGACCTATTGTTACTTTATTTTGGGCCTGACTCTGAATGACGTTGGGATAATTGTAAACCTTAAAACCCCGCTTTGGTTGTGTTTTTATTATGTTTACTTTATCTCGTTCTATATTGTCTTGTGTTGGATACCAATCCCCGTAGCACCCCGAAAGCTTGTTGAGTCTTCCGATGTATCAAATTTTGGGGGTGTTACATTAATGCATGAGTGACTACTAAGGAGGCCATGTTATGAGCTAGTTGTCGGCTCGACGTAGGAAGAAGTAGAAGCTTATAGAGTTGGGGAAGATCGTACACGAATGGTATTAAAGAATATAACCCATCATCCACGCAATTGTAACAAACTATTCAATTAATGAAAGATAGCT
Organism: Artemisia argyi; assembly: GCA_030686995.1. Lineage (NCBI taxonomy): Eukaryota > Viridiplantae > Streptophyta > Magnoliopsida > Asterales > Asteraceae > Artemisia > Artemisia argyi. The sequence goes on from CM060677.1 coordinate 204,480,318, forward strand.
AAGGAGTAGTGAAATTTAAGTAAACATGTTTCTCTCATTATTGTATTTCTCAACATTTTTTTTCTTGTTATTTTATTTTTTATTGCATTTGTAGTTAATTGGGTTAGTTGACTAGCAACTAATTCCGCCCACTCTTCCAATACTCGAGATTTTTACATGCTTTCCATAAAATATAAAAAATACAAAAAGAATCATCCCTCACCTCTAGACCTAGTTTAATTAAGTGTTGATCCTAACGACACTATTCCCCGAGAGAACGATCAATCCCCCGGTACTTGCCACTACACTATACTACTTCGGTCAGGTACACTGCCTCGTGGAGATTGCAAGCCTCTTGAGATCCCTTGAGAGGTAAAACTTTTTACGATGGCGCAATCCCACGCATCACCAGGTGTACTTTCTTGACTGGAAATCAGGATTCAAAAATCTTGTGCACTTTAACTAACTTCTTATCTTTTGTCCAACTTTCGTCTATCTTTTTCATTCATTCAGTAGTAACATTGGCTATTATTTATGCCAGCAATTGTCCTTGTTTTTCCATTCTAGACAACACATCAACAAAATGTTCTCATTTCCATTCTTATAAGAAATTTCATAATTATAACCAAGTAGTTAGGAAGCCACTTAGCTTGAAATGGAGTTTTCAGTCTCTGATCTAACAAATACTTCAAACTAAAGTGATCAGTTTAGATCTTGAAATGTCTATCCATTAAGTAGCCCTTCCACTTTTCTATTTTTTAGGTAAAGGGGGATTTCCCCAGTAAATTATATAAAACCCAAAAGCCAATAAGTACAATGGAATATGGCTGAAATGCCACATTAACCTTAAGCAAAAGCTTGAACTTCTAAGAGACCAGATGACATGCCATCCACTTTTCTACTGCTATAAAACCTAAAAGCCAATAAGTACAATGGAATGTGCCCTTCAACTTTTCTACTGCTATAATAACAACTAAAAACTCCTTCTTATAAGTAGATAAAGCATGATGTTAGGGAGAGAGAGACTTACTCAGATATGCCAATGGATGGCCATATTGTTGCAGTACAACTCCAATCCCATTATCACAAGCATCAGTTTCTACAATAAACTCATTTTCAAAATTTGGTAGCCCGAAAACAGGTGCTTGACAAAGTGTATTCAAATGATTCACAAAGTGTAATAGAGAATTGAGAGGGTGAAGATTACAGTCTTTCTTAGTGAATGATTACAATGGAGTATGAAATTATCTATTTATACAAAGAAGAAAGGCTAAATGTGACTAACGGCTATTCCTGCCTAAAACATAACTAACTTTCAAATATACACGTTGTAAAACCTCGCAAAAATCCATATAATTAAATACGTCTAATTATATATTAATCTTCGTCATTATTGTAATTACCATTTTTACGGAGAAATTTAAAATTTTCTTAGTATATTAAAATGGTCACACTTACGATAATGCAAAATTCACCAAACGACAAAACAAGTTATCGACACAATTAACAAAATATTAATTTCACTAATCCTAATTAATAATATTATTCACAAAACAAAATGGGTCTTGTTCTTTCATAAGCCCAACCGGCCCAAACACAAAAACCCATTTTTATTAATAAAATTCATACAAGTCGACCAAATAAGCTCTAAAACGCCTCGTTTATTCTCAATTCGTACACACGACACCTATATATTTTTGCACCGTCTCGTTCACCACCTAGCCAAATATTAGTGTGTCAAATTCCAAGTTCATTGAACGATGTTTGATACATTTTTAAGTGGCAAAGTGATCGAACAAAAATCAATTCAATCGATTCATAAAATATTCATTTCTTAACCGTTTTAATCCCGGTTTGTTTCTAAATGATCCTAATAATATTTCCGAGATGATTCTATGCTCAAATGTCGAAGATGATCAAGTATATACAAGTGGTAAACGATTTTGTAAATCGTATACATGGAAATAATGTTGGTCGACATAACCATGAATCATCCAAACAATTCCCATGTTTTGTGCACTCACATTACATATTATAACCATATAATTTGTCCTATCATCTTTGTGTCACTGACATGCAATAGTAAGATTGTTTCCTTGAAATTTTGCACATTACGTATCTTAAAATCGATTCTATATCTACCTAGTTTCCCACTTTGTTTCTTACCTCAAATAAACTCAAAATTTTCTCAAATACTTTCTTCTATATCACTAATTCGACCAGGAGTAAAAGAAGGTTTAAAAATAAGTAAGGGTGTATCGAGTTATATCAAATTCGATATTGGGTTTTGTTGCACCGTGAACCAATCTTGTGTTTTTCTTCCATTTCACACGATTCTCTACCACCTCTAAGGTGTTGTAAGTTATTTCTTATCATCTTGAATCCATTTCACACGTTAAAATTATGTCATGCACTATATTTATTTTATTTTGAACGTATTTCATTTCATATATATATTTCACGTAAATATTGTTATATAGTACACATAACGTGACTAGCATCTATCTTGGAAGGCCTAGGAGTCACGTAGCACACACACTTCACGTTTATTCTCACGTTACATGCATCAAATAAATCATTTTCGAATCATAATCCATCGTATAAAAATTTGTTACAACACTTAGTAATATTTCATGTTTTCCAAAATATATAAACGATTCAAACACCCTACAAAAGCATCGTATAACTTTTAATTTCATGTAACAAGCACTCAATATTTTTGCTCGACCTAATAGACCACCTAGAAAACTATTAGTTTCATATACACGACTTGTAAAAATATTCACGTTTTGACACCATAATCGAGCCAAAGAGAATCGACATAAACCGGATTTTTCAAACCAAATTAATATTAAAAACTTAAGTTTGTCGATTGGGCTTATTTAAAGCCCAATAAGATTTTACAATAAAACAGCTCATTGGGCCCATAAAATATATTTTTAGAATCACAAAGGAAGCCCAAGTTCAAGCCCAAAATAATTTTCATGCCCTCGCCTCTAAATGTTTAAAATGGGCTTTTGTTTGGTTCGAATAAGGCCCATAAGCTAAATAAATAAGCTTTTTATAAAATAAGCAGTTGAAATAAGCTTGAAATTAATAAAAGAAGCCACGGAAATTTTCATAAAATTTTTATAATCATTTTTGCAAATTTGGACTAAAAATGTAACGCGACGACACCTATAGGGACTAAAAGTGAAAACTGTGAAAATAAATGACTAAAAATGTAGAAATAGAAAGTTAGGATAAAAATTGATAATATAGGATTGTTACAAGCTTAGATTGTAATATTGGACATGTAGTGGACTATAATTGTAAATTATATATAAAAAGGACTAACGGTGTAACGCTAACGTCGTTAGTATAAAAAGTGTAAAATTGGAAAAGGACAAGGACTACACCTAATCTATTTGACATTCTTATTTTATTTTCTATTTTACGGCAACCCTCACGTCATATGCATTTTATTACGTTTATTATATATATTATTTATTATATATATAACAATATTTAAAAAGTTAATATTTTTACTTACGATTTAAAAAGATAAAACTACGATGGATATTTTAAAAAAAGTATTTTTTTTTCATATCATGCATGGCATAATAATTTCACTTCACATCATCTATTCGTCATAACGAATAATGTTTATTCGTTATTCGTTCGTATTTACCAAATAGTATTTGGTTATATTCTCTGATAAATTTATTTATCAGGTTCCGTATCAAAGACGTTTCCATAATCGTTTCCATAAATCTCATCCTACTTTACTTTTCATCATTTCCAAATCAATCCAGGTGAGTCATAGCCCCATTTTCAATAATTGTTTTTAACTCTTTGGGGGAGATACATGCTTACATATACTTTGATAACTTGATAAGTATATGAAATAAAATAAAATACATGATTCAAATCAATTTCCTAATTGATATTAAAATAATATAAATTGTGATTTCAAATATGTTAATATTTCCAATGTGATTATTGTGGTATGTGAATTATATATTTATTGAAGAATTTCTTGACTGAAATATTGATATTCGTATGAAAATGTTCTCAATTCGATTATTGTGGTATGTGATATAAATGTGTTTCTGGCGAAATATTCAAACTGAATTTCTGATACTCAAATAATGATATTTTCAAATTGGATTTCTGATACTCAAACGATGATATTTTCAAACTGAATTTCTGATACTCAAACGATGATATTTTCAAACTGAATTTCTGATACTCAAACGATGATATTTTTAAACTGAATTACTGATACTCAAACGATACTGTTTTCAAATTGATTACTGTGATACGATACTTGATTTCATGATGTTAAGCTAAATGAGCCCATTAGTCCTTGATATTGCCTAAGTTAGCTTATCGCCATATAGTCCCTCAATCATGAGCCATTAATCACTTTAATGTGAGCGCGAATATAGTGAACAGATTCGAAACCTGTTTTGGATTGACCTCCGATCCCACTAATACTTGACGGAATGCCATTATGCATGTGGTTAGTCGTATTAGTCGTGATACACTATATTTGAGACAAGTAGGAATTGGCAAATCACCTACGAATAGAGGGCAAAATCTGTCATTGATTTGATAGAACACCCCCTTTGTTAACGTCTTGCGTGTCATGAGGCTTGGTGCAATATCTATAAAGGAAATATATATGTATTCAACATATATTTAGATACAGCTGTATAGGTTTGACCATACGTGAATTGTTTATCTGATTGATTTAGTATCATGAGTTTTCAGCTCATGTTAAGATTATTGATTCTTTATTGAATGTGATTGAATATTTATATGATTTATTTGTGATTATACTCGATACTTGTTTCATTACTGTTTGTATTTTAACAATACCAAATATTCCTGAAATCTAACAAAATAAAGGGTTTTTCCTAAAACTCTATGAACTCACCAACCTTTGTGTTGACACTTTTAAGCATGTGTATCTCAGGTAATTTAAAGGAGCAGGACAAGACACAGAGTGGGCATTTATTACTCTGATAAATTAAAATGGTGTAAAAATCAAATTTGTCATTTTTACAAGCTTTAATATCTTTTCATCAGATTTTAAATCAAATGGTTCATCTTTTATCAAAATTATTATTTAAATGACAAATAATTTTCAAAACGTTTCTTTTAAACCGTTTTATGTGGTTAAAACTTCGATCCTCACCGTAACACCCAAATTACTTTTCCGCTGCGACAAACTTAAATTTTGGGGGTGTTACACACGTGCCCTATACGTGACTTCTAAATTGAGCGTGTATCACTCGAATATCCTGAGGCACGGCTCACTTGAAAATGTAGGACAAATATTAATCTAGGCACAATATAAATGAAGTCTAATGTAGTTGGTATAAATGAAGTCTAAGTTGAGGTACTTTCACAATGATGAATGATTTGTATGCATAAACTAGCTTGTGGATAAAGATATAACTACACAATGCATCAACTCAATCCATTACTATCATGTAGGTCCAGATATATGTTTAGACACAAGTTTAATTACATGAATCATCTCTATTCACTGAGTTGTCACGAAACGTAGGAAATAATGGTCTTTACTGCTCCGAGTTTTAATTGATCTTCAACTAGCCCTTCTACCCGCACATACCAAGATCGAACTTATTAGGACAAGGTTAAAGCAACGATCGATACTAGTTTAGAATTCAAGTCTCGTTTATGTATTTGACTATTTATACTTGCATTGGTAACCCTGAGGGCTGAGCTCGGTCCCAATCACATGCCGAATAGGTATTGGATTGATAGTACTGTATTTTCCCCGAGCATTAAATTAGTGTTTACCAGTATCGTACCGATCGGGGTCTCGATACCGATATTGGTTCCGGTACTTGAAAATTCATGTTATTCACTTCTTTTTTCTTCTTTAAGTCACCCACACACAGATAAGATACTTCTAGACAATTCTGGAAAGTCAAAGAATGTTTTGGAAATCTTAGCTTATAAAATATGGTATAAATTTGCTAGAGTGGCAATTTTGGTCCCTTAAGTCTCATTCTTATGATATTTGCCACAATTAACTTCATGTACCTATATTACTTGACTCTTGACTTTTGGTTTGAATTTCCACTTAAAGTTATTTACTAGTCAATCATATAAATTCTTTAAATGCATAATTTTCATAATCAAACTAATATTATGACATTTTAATAATACACTACTTAAATGGGTTTTGGGGTAACAACGCCAACCTTCTGAAAATCGAGGGTTTTACGTAGTTTGAGTCTGTGTGACAATGAGTTCAAACTTGATGAATTAATCGGCGAAAAATGTCGAAAAAAAATGGGTACTAGAAAAAAAAAACATAACTCATTAATATTACTGTAATATGATTGACTATGATCGGGATACTTTATGGATGTAAAATTGATGATTTTAGTAATTGATAATAGGTTACGGTTTAATTGTTGGGAGGGTTTGTAAAGGGCGAATAATTACCATAGAAGGTTTAGGAGTGTTTGGGAGGGTTTGTGGTCGTCTTTTTCGAGTGTAGTTTGCATGAGAGACACTAATAAGATAGTTCGTATCTAAAAATTTATTCTAAAAGCAAACTCTTTTGTATTCCGATACCATAAGCGGGATTTCCTGTCCATATCCCGTGCTGTTTTTTAGGGTAACAAATTTATTCCCCCTAATTTCATATTTACGATACCTTACCATGTAGTGAAATCCATACCAGTTTGATACGATAAAGTTCTGGAGTTCGAGTCAAAATGCTCTATCTCGAGGCACCCTCTTATGTCATAATATATATATAGTTATATTTAGCATTAACAAAGTAAGTAGCCAGTAACAAGAATATATTGTTTTATTACTTTGATCGTGTTGTAATAATATTCGTCTTTAACTAACTATAATACCAAGGAATTAATTAATCTCGGGATCCCATGGTGGAACGCCCTCTTTTTACGAGGCTACTTCAATTTCGAGTTAATGCGTTTGTATAGTATCGAAATTTAGGTATTTCAATATGGAAATATGGACATTTTAATATTATTCGAACTTTAATAGTGATGGTCAGTATAATATTAAGAGATCCGTCAGTCATTTGGGGGTCAATGCTCAAGGCTTGTGTTCGACACTTTGACTTAAGTAATTAAGTTGTTTTAGGACCAAACCCGAAAACTATTGGCAAGATTATAATATTGTTTGAGCCTAAGCCAAAACCACTAGCCACGCCTAAAACTAATTTCACTAAACCAAAATCAAGATTGAGTTTCTCTCAAGTTCAATTTAAACATGATATTTGTCATTTTGTTATTTTAAGTAAGATTTTAAATTTAAATAAAATTAAAAATGAAATATTAAAGATGATATTTTTCTTTTCTTTTTTCCACAAAAAACTGAACATGACCTACGATATCCAAATTAAACTTTATTAGATTTCAATCAAAAAAATTATACTAATATTCATTTTTGTGTTGGTTTTGTGCTTTTTTTACAATTGACAAAAGTCTACACATGAAAAGGAAAGCTTTCGGTAAAATACTGGTTTGAACGAATAAAATACGTCTTTAACATAAACACTTGTTTGTTAAATCCAAAAACACAAATAAGAGATTTCCTATTTTTGTCTATTTAGCTATACTTAAACGTACTACGAGTACTTTTTAACATCTTAATTAGTACGAGTTTTAATGAGTTAAAAATGTGACAAGATTTGAAGTTAGTATAAATATTTTTTATTCCATTAGTTGTATTATTATTATTATTATTATTATTATTATTATTATTATTATTGTTATTAATTTTATCAAAAGGCATTGTTAAAGTGAGTTGGTATTAAAAAAAATTAAATACGATTACCGAAGGCCTATTGGCCTAGCGGTATGTGAGTGACCCAATAATCTCGAGGTTGTGCGTTCAAGTCTCGTTTAAGACATATGTGAGATAGGAAGAAAATTTTAAAAAATTGCCGTTCAAAAAATAAATAAATTAAATATGATTAGTTATTAATGACTAATTAGTATAGTCCCTAATTATATTTCTTAACAGAAAAACCTATTCAGGGCCATTATTGGGTTGGGCCCAAACCAATTAAGTATGTTGGCTATGTGTTTTACTTTGTAACTCAAGTTTATGTTATCAAGATGATATTGCATGCTCATCTTGCACATTAGAAGTACTTCATGTTTGTTAACTGATACAAGGAGAGTAGATATCAAATGATAAATAAGATGCATCTCCCATGAAATTCTCCATCTTTCATTTGAAATTTGTGGCTACAAACATTTCTCATTCTTCTTATTTTATTTTCTCTTCTTAGTGGATCCATTCTCGATACGAGGATCGTAAAACACAAATATAAGGAAATAAACACTTTCCCTCCAACAAAAAACACGCATGAAAACGTTGATACCGGATCCCTTGCAAAGGGGATTAATTGTAAAAAGTCTAAAAAGTTTTCTGGAGATGCCACGTGTCCCCCGTCCCTTTTAGACTCAAGGGCAGTATTGTAAATTTACTCCCTCCCGCTTTTTTCTCTCTTTCCCTCTTTCTTCTTTCTCTTATCTGATATGTTTTCTTTTTCCGATCTCTCTTCTTTGATTTCTTTCAATTTTCCGGCTATATATAAACGAATTTACACAATGATTTCGATTCAATTCATTCATTCATTCAATTTTACATTTTTTTTATTATTTCATTTGTTCATATTTTGCAAAATTAGGGCTTTTTTGTTCTCAATTCATATTCCTTTATTTGAATCGTTAATATTTCTTCAAATCGTGTTAATTGTTCATATCGTCTTCGAATTAGCCGTTGGATTGCTTAATTGCAATAGAATTAGGGTTTTAATCATTCAATTGGTTAATTGGAAGACAATTGGGGGTTTTGAGTATTCAATTGGTCTATTGGAAGAAAATTAGGGTTTTAACCTTTCAAATTTGGGGATTTTTGATTGTTAAATCAGTTTCTGATGGCTGAGAGTGATTCTCATGTGTTTAATCAAGGTAATTTCATTTTTTGTTATATATTCATTAGTCAGTTATTTTTTATTAGGTTCATCAATTAGTTTGTTGAAGATATTATGCCTGCATTGTTTGCTTAGTATGATGTGGATTCATCAGAGCATATTAGAATGAGGTTCATTAGTTATTTCTCGTTATTCTGGATTAATTAGAGATTCGGATTCATTAGAATAACTTGTTAGAACATATTAGAATGAGGTTCATCAATAATTGATATTTATTGTGGTTTAATTAGATGTTGCGGATTCATTAGAATAACTTGTTAGAACGGATTAAAATGAGGTTCATCAATGATTGCTTGTTATGATGGTTTAATTATAGGTTGCGGATTCATTAGAATAATTTTTTAGAACGGATTAAAATGAGGTTCATCAGTAATTCCTAGTTATTTGTGGTTTAATTAGAGGTTGAGGATTCATTAGAATAACTTTTTAGAACGGATTAAAATGAGGTTCATCAGTGATTGCTAGTTATGATGGTTTAATTATAGGTTGCGGATTCATTAAAATAACTTTTTAGAACGGATTAAAATGAGGTTCATCAGTGATTGCTAGTTATGATGGTTTAATTATAGGTTGCGGATTCATTAGAATAACTTTTTAGAACGGATTAAAATGAGGTTCATCAGTAATTCCTAGTTATTGTGGTTTAATTAGAGGTTGCGGATTCATTAGAATAAATTTCTAGAACGGATTAAAATAAGGTTCATCAGTAATTGCTAGTTATCGTGGTTTAATTAGAGGCTGCGGATTCATTAGAATAACTTTTTAGAACGGATTAAAATGAGGTTCATCAGTAATTGCTATTTATCGTGGTTTAATTAGAGGCTGTGGATTCATTAGAATAACTTTTTAGAATGGATTAAAATGAGGTTCATCAGTTATAAAATGTTATCAATTTTATTTGTCTTGGTTCATCAATTATTGATTGTAATAATATATAATAATGAGGTTCATCAGTGATAAAGTGTTTTTGGTTCATCAGTCATTCATTGTATATATTTTTTTTCAGATGATGATTATGAAGTTGTTCCATATTCTGTTGGTATTGTTTCTGAGGAGGGGGGGGGGTGAGAAGTTATGGATTCCTGATATTCCTGATGGTGAGAAGCCGGCTTATGGTATGATGTATCATTCTCTGGAGCAGGCTTATGAGTATTACAAAGATTATGCAAAAAGAGCTGGTTTTGAGATTCGTTTAGGTCAACATTATAAATCTACCAAGAATAAGCACAATAATCCTGATCTGCAATATTTTGTTTGTAGTAAAGAAGGTATAAATCCTGCCCCAAAGAAAGTTGGATCAAAGAGAAAACATAGGAAACATCCGTTTAAGCGTACTGATTGTAAGGCTGTTTTATGTGTGAGGTATGTTGAAGGAAAAGGATATTGGTGTTATGAATTTGTTGAGGGTCATAACCATAGCCTAGTTAGTCAGGAAGATAGCGTTTTTCTGGTTTCGTCTCGTGATGTTTCTTATACTCAGCAAGTTTTTCTATATCAAGCATCGCAAGTGAATCTTGGTCCAGTGAAGGGCTTTCATTTACTTAGGCAGATTTATGGGGACTACGATTTTATTGGGGTTAGTTCGGTTGATTGTAAAAACTGTAGGAGAGATGTGCTTGATTTCATTGGTAAGAATGATGCTCAGATGTTAGTTGAGATGTTATTGAACAAGAAGGATTTTCATCCTAATTTTTCATTTGAGTATCAAACTGGTGAGAGTAGCACGTTGACGAATCTTTTTTGGGCCGATGAGTACGCAAAAAGGAATTATTATGCTTTTGGCGATGTTATGTCATTTGATGCTACATTCAGGACTAATAGGTAAGTTCATTTTATATATGTTTTTTATATTTCAACTGATGAACATCTTTTAATTAATAAGTTCATCTGTATTTTAAGATAAGATAAATATTTTTATTTGATTGTACCCCACGTATCTTATCTATTTATCAGAAAATTCACTTTTCTTATCTCTCTACCCCACATATCCTATCTCTTTATCAGAAAATCCTCCATCCCAACTATTCTATATTTTTTCCTCTACCCCACATATCCTATCTCTTTATCTCTTTCATATCTTTAAATACTGATGAAATGAGTGTAATAGGTCATGTTTCTAGCTTGAATTGTTTCCCCAGAGTGGTCGTTGGGTGAGTGTGAGTAGCTTTTTGAAACTCATTGATAAGCTCAAACACACAAAAACTTTGCTGCAACAAGATGATGGTCAATGGTATAAAAGTTAATTCGCGTTGCACATCATCTTGTTCTGGCAGTTTATGTGTGTTTGAGATTATTAATGAGTTTCAAAGCCTACGCAGAGTCACCAGCGACCATTTCTGGGGAAACATTTGAAGCTAGAAACATTTAAATTTTTTTAAGTTGTTGTATTTGATTGTTAGAAGCTGATGTTGTTGAATTTAAATGGTTCATCAGTATTTTAAGATATGGTTCATCAGTATTTTTTAAACAAAATTTTTTTAAAGTTGGTGTAAATAAGTTCATCAGTATTATAAAGCTGCTGTATTTGATTGTATAAACTGATGTTGTTGAAAGGTATTGAATTTAAATGGTTCATCAATTATATTATAATGGTTCATCGGTTTTATAATAATGTTTATCATTTATTTTTGATAGGTACAAAATGGTTTTTGTACCATTTACTGGGATCGACAATCATAATAATTGTGTTACATTTGGAGCTGCGTTGCTGTCGTCGGAGACTAAAGAATTTTACATTTGGTTGCTTGAATGTTTTCTAAGAGCCTTCGTGCGAGCACCAAAGGTTATTGTTACTGATCAAGACGCATCAATGAAAGTTGCTATAGAGACAGTTTTCCCGTTATCTCGTCATAGATTATGCATGTGGCATATCATGCAGAAGTTGACTTCAAAGGTATGTTCATCAATGTATTTTTTTAATTATTTTTGTTTATTAGTTACTTATATTTTAAAGGTTCATCAGATAGTTTTACAGTATAATGTTCATCATTTTATGGGATATTGTTTTGTACTGATAGAATAATGTTCATCATTTATATAATAATGTTCATCAGTTAGTTTTTTTATATAATAATGTTCATCAGTTAGTTTTATACAATAAGGTTCATCTTGATTTTTGTAGGTTGGTCCTGATCTAGCTAAAGATGAAACTTTTAAACGAAGAATATCAGATATTGTTTGGACTGATAGAATATAGTCTGAAGAGTTTGAAGCTTTGTGGGAGAAATTATTAGTTGATTTCGATTTGAAGAGTCACAAATGGCTTTCTGATATGTATGATTTGAGGTATAAATGGATTCCAGCCTATTACAGGGATGAGTTGATGTCGGGTTTGATGCGTACTTCTTCTAGGTCTGAGAGTGAAAACAATGCGTACAGTCGCTTGACGAGTATTGATTTGACTTTATGGGAGTTTTATAATCATTTTGAGAGTGTGGTGGGTTGTCAAAGTTTTGCTCAACGTAAAAATGATCCTGACAGTCGGTATACTATTCCAGATATGCACACAGAACTTCAATTAGAGAAGGAGGCATCAGAATTATACACTCGGTCCATTTTCTTTGATGTTCAAAATGAGATTTATGCTTCTGTGATTTCTTGTATGTCGGTTAGTGTTTCGGATGTTGATTCTGGCAAAAAATTTGTTATAAAAGATACTGGCGAAGATGAGCAGATTTCTAGGCGACATCGTATAGTGAAAGGGAAACCACAGTATGATGTTTTTTATGAGGTAACATCTTTTTATACAGACAGTTTTGTTTCATTATTTCTTTTTTAATTAGATAAGAATGAGGTTCATCAGTCATTGTAGATAATAATGAGGTTCATCAGTCATTGTAGATCAGAATGAGGTTCATCAGTCATTGTAGATTATAATGAGGTTCATCGTTGCTTTTTATCATGTTTTTTGTAATCAGATAATGTATGTAGATAATAATGAGGTTCATCAGTCATTGTAGATCAGAATGAGGTTCATCAGTCATTGTAGATTAGAATTAGGTTCATCGTTGCTTTTTATCATGTTTTTTGTACTCAGATAAAGCATGTAGATAATAATGAGGTTCATCAGTCATTGTATATCAGAATCAGGTTCATCAGGTTCATCAGTCATTGTATATTAGAATGAGGTTCATCAGTCATTGTAGATAAGAATGAGGTTCATCATTGCCTTTTATCATGTTTTTTGTAATCAGATAATGTATGTACTACTTTTTTTTCAGGTTTTGTGTAAACCAGCTGAAGAGTTTTATCAGTGTACGTGCAAACGTTTTGAGTCATATGGACTGTTATGTCGTCATATTTTTATGTGATTCGGTTTTCAAATGTTAAAAACTTTCCCAAGAAGTACGTGCTTAGGCGTTGGTCAAAAGATTCATTACCACCTCCATCAGTCATTCAAGCCACCGGTGACAGTCCTGATATGATCTTGCGTGAGATATTCAGATCAGTCGAGTATTGTGTGAATCGTTATGCTAATGATCCTGAGCTACTGCAAAATTTTAGAGATCATCAGGTTCAGTTAATGGCGAAGGCAGATGCTGATGTTCCTATACCTCCAAAGACTACTAAACGGGATAGGATTGCTTCTATTCTTGGTGTGTCGCAACCGGATGAGATTATTGTGAATGTTCCAAAGCAGGTTAGACTATTTATTCTCTTTTTTGTTATCTAGGTTAGTTGATGAACGTGTTAAATTTTTGCAGTTTAGTTATATTTATAGTTATTATAGGTTCATCAGTTGTTATAGGTTCATCAGTTATTATAGGTTCATCAGATGCTCAACATATTTTTTCATCATTTTTTATTCATTTATTATGTGTTTTTAGCTGCTATGTTAACATAGGTTCATTAGATTTATGTTATCATAATTTAAGAGTTATCATAGGTTTATCAAATATAGATTCATCATTTAATATAGGTTCATCAGTTTTTTGTTCTGTATTATTGTAGGTCCATCAGTTATCATAGTTTTATCAGTTTTTATAGGTTAGACTATTTATTCTCTTTTTTGTTATCTAGGTTAGTTGATGAACATGTTAAATTTTTGCAATTTAGTTATTTTTCTAGTTATTATAGGTTCATCAGTTATTATAGGTTCATCAGTTATCATAGGTTAAACAGATGTTCAACATATTTTTTCATCAACATAGGTTCATCAGTTATTATAGGTTCATCAGTTAATATAGGTTCATCAGTTATTATATGTGTTATCCTAGGCCCATCAATTATCATAGTTTTTCAGTTTTTATAGGTTCATCAGTTGTTCATCAATTGTTCAACATATTTTTTGATCATCTTTTTTTTGGTCCAAAACAGGTTAGTACTAAGGGTTCGCGAAAGAGGATTAAGAGCAGTGTTGAACGTTCACTTATTGCTAGTGGGAAGCGTAGAAAGAAGAACTGTGCAACCTGCAAATCTAGTATGAACGATCATAACCAGGCGAAATGCAATGCCATAAAAGCTCAAATTGCTGCTAAGAAAGCTAGTGAAAAGGCTGTTGCGAAGGAGATGAAGCAGAAGGCGAGATTGGCTGCCAAGAATGCGAAGTTGGCTGAGAAAACTGCTGCTAGGAAGGCGAATTTGGCTGAGAAGACTGCTGCTAGGAATGCGAAGTTGGCTGAGAAGACTGCTTGTGTAGTTACTTAATAAATGTGGTGTTAGTTTGATAAGAGTGCTCAAAGTAACTTTGATTTTTCTATTATACAAATAAATGTGATGTTTTGTTTGATAAGAATGCTTTTTTTTTTAAATAATAATCAAAGTAAATTTGAATTGAGATAATAGTATTCTAGTATTCTATTTTGATGAAATTTATTGTTTAGGTTTATCAGTTTTACTTATAAAGTTGAGATAAAAGTTCTTCAAATTTTAGAGGTTCATCAATTTTAAATTATAAGGGTCATTATAATTATCAAAGTTTCTAAAAAAAAAGTTCTTCTTTCTACAAATTTTAGAGGTTTATCATTTTTTACATATTAAAGTTCATCAAAATTTACATATTAAAGTTCATCAAAAGTTAATCAAATTTAACAATTTTTTTCAGGTTCATCAATAAATTCAGGTTCATCAACTGTTCTTTCTTTTAAGAGATTTTCATCAAATTTTAGAGGTTTATCATTTTTTACATATTAAAGTTCATCAAAAGTTAAATCAAATTTAACAATTTTTTTCAGGTTCATCAATAAATTCAGGTTCATCAACAAACAAGAAATAAATTCAGGTTCATCAATTTTATTTAACATAACAAAATGATAGTTCTATTAAACTAAAATAACTTGTCCATAATAACCAACCAAAAAGTAGTATTTATACTAGAACATTCCCTAATTAGATTAGGTTACTACTGCCAAAATTTAACCATAACAAACTATTAGATCAAATTGTTTTTAGGTCTGTCGAAGAAGAGCACTAGCTTCCCGTTCGAAATATTCGCTGGGACGTTCTGCAATATTCTTTTTTGACATCTGCTGGAGCGTTCGCTTTTCCTTCAGAGGTAAACGATGATATTCTTCTACCTCGCTCTCCACTACATGTTTGTTTTCATTGTAGTCGGACAACAGAATCTTTGACATGTACTTCTTTCTCAAGTCTTCAATCTGTTTGTTTTGTTCAGCACCTTCTTTTACAAACCCAACATCAAAGTCTTTTTTCCCTGAATAAGTTTCCATGTGTCTCATGGCAAAAATTCCACAATCAATGAAATTATTTTTGGTTTGCCATGGCAATTTGATATGATCCACTTTGTAGTTGTTCAGTGCTTGATAATTTGGATGCCCATTGTCTTTCAAGAACTTTATAAATTGAAATCTCTGTAATAATAAATTAAAAACAATGAGATTCAATTTAACTATGTTGATGAACATACATTTAATATACCTAACATTCTTACCAAATTAACCAGCTTTTTCTGATATCTATCCCTGACTAATTGATTGTGATCCATGTTGTCAAGAATATGGATTTGAGGTTCTTTCAAGTTGAAACAGACGACGTAGTAGTGATCGTCACCGAGCATCATCGGGAAAAGTGCCTATTAAACATAGAGGTTCATCAATTATTTACAATTAACTATAGGTTCATCAGTTTTTTTTAAGGTTCATCAGTTTTTTTAAAGTTCATCAGTTATTTATCTTAAAACAAATTAGTAAAATAGAAGTGCTTACCAGGTCAATGTCTCTGATAGATTGATAAACAGGAGACAAAAACAAAAGATTCTTCATGTTTTCATTAAACCTTTGTGTGAGTGCTTTCGAGTTGTGAGACATATTCGCCATTTCTTTTGTCTGAGGTTCATCAATATAAGTCAAGATTTTTGTATATGTACATGATTTCAAATATTGAATCATAATTGATAAAGATTTTTGTAACTTACAATCATTGATGTGTGGCCATATAGCTTCTTCAATGATCCTACGTTCTTTTTCTCTTCTGCCATGTTAGGTATATACGCCCACATATCAATCACTCCTGAACTAATTTCATTCCCTTCTTTGAAGCTCTCAAAGTGAATTCTTTGACCGTCAACAAAGTATGAATGAAATAACACATCACTGCAATTTCATTTGAAGGTAATATTTTAGAAAAATAAAGAAGCTACTTATTATAGAAATATGATTTTTTAAATTGATGAACCTAATATATATTACTTACTCGAGTTCTCTTGCAGCGAATATTGTTTCAGCCACCTTTCTTTCATTGTCTTGTACTTTGTTCTTCATCACAACGACTCTTTGTAAATACGGTGATTTTAGAGATTCAGCAGGCTTTGTTTTTCTTTTTTCTCTTATATTTTCCAAGTCTTCTTGACCTTCTTCACCTTCTTTGATATTCTTTTCCGTTTGAGGAACTTTAAGCTTTCGAGCAATTGTGTTGAAAGAATTAAGTGGCGTGGCTTTTAGAGGCGTGGAAAAACCTTCATCTACTGTTTCAAATCGTAAATTTTCTTCTCCTGATGGGGGAACATATGATATCGGTGTTATCATCTTTGGGGATTCTTTATAATCTAGGGAAGACTTTCTCCATTTTGTTCCTGTTTTATCTGATTTTAAAGCTTCCTCTTGAATTTTTTGCCAAACACTGCCATCAATTTTCTCGCTCAATAATTCTGACGATGTATGCAAGAAAGGTGTCTTTTTGAACAACTCATCCAATATATGCTTGGTGTCTTTCTTCTCTTCAAACAAAACCAAATCCTTACTCTGAAATTGCTCCGTATTGAATATTGGGAATTCTGGTGTTTGCATCTGTTTTCAGGTAAAGGTTCATCAGGCAATTCTGGTGTTATTCTGAAATAAATTATAAGTTCATCAATAAGGCACAAAATTGTTTTTGAGTTTATTACCTGTTTTTTACGTTCAATCATTTCAACCTTTTAAAAATGCTAGATCCAAGAACATTTGAGTTAACGACTCTGTTGGTATGTCCGGTTGAGGTTCATCAGTTTCTTTAGATGTTTCCTTAGGCTCGGAGCCATCCTTATCATCAGCCATCATTAACATCAGTATTGGGCTCTCATCTTCACTTTGTGAGGCCTCGAATGTTGTCCTGTTAACCAATCTGTTCATCCAGTCCCGTACTTCCAACAGTGATTCATTTCGGGGGTATATGTCCAATCCAGCCCTTAGCATGTCATCAATGTTAATTTTCATTTCTTGGAATAAGGACAACATGTTTCTCAGAGAGTGACTGAATTCCTGTCATTAATATAATCAAATAAGTATAGAGTCGTTCTAATGTATTCTAACAATGATAATTTGATGAACCTCATTCTAATGTATTCTAACAATACATAACACTGACCAAATGATTGATGAACCTCATTCTAATATATTCTAACAGATGTTAATCTATTTAAATTTATTTAAAGTTATTATTGCTTTTAGTAAGACTAAAGATTTTTACCTCAGCGGATTTGAATTGGGAATACTCCCCTTGAAATTCTAGTATCCTTGCTGATAACTGTTGAAATTCAGATGAGGTTGATGGATCGGTTGCAGTCATTGGATCAGCCATTTCTGTTTCATTGGTTCCGGTCAATTGATCATCCATTTCAATGTTTTCATCAGTTCCGGTTGTTTGAATATCATCATTTGTTTCGTTCATTTGTATATCAACATCTATTAATTGATGAACCATATATAAAAAATTCAAATATACAAACTTCAAATATATCTCAACTAATATGTAAACATTGAAATATACAGAATAGATTTTTACCGTTTGGCTGCGGATCTTCCCATTGATTCTCTTGATAATCATCTATATGAAGATCGTTAGTCACTTGCTCATCAACGTGATTTGTCTTGGGAGAATTTGATGTTCTTCTCCTTTTGTTTCCAACACGGTTTTTGAACATGTTCATCGAATATCGGTTTTCAGGAGATAGTGAACTCTTTTTCTTTTTATGTTTTTTTCCTACATGTTATCAACCATTTTCATAAGTGTATTTTATAATCTATTTTAGATAACTACTTCTTTTTGCCAACAGGTTCAACAGGTTCATCAATAAGTTACAACAGGTTCATCAATAAGAATGTCTCAATACATACCTTGTTGATCATTTTTCTCCCCTGCTTCTTCTTCGATCACTGGCTGTATATTTGCATCATAGTCATCATATGTTGGCTCAACATCTTTTTCTTGTCCATCAGTTTCTGAATTTAGAAAAAAGGTGTAAAGATTCAATCGTCCAAAAAACACATAACTACATCTGATGAACATTTAACAAAATCATACCTACAGTCATCGTTTTCACATTTTTCATAAGTTTTTATAATAATAACAGATTCATCATATAGAATGTTAAGATATAACTTTTTTTAGGTAAATGTTTAAAATATTAATATAATATAAGGTTCATCAGATTATTATTTTTGTGTACCTTCAGTTGTTCTTCTTTTCTTCTTTATCATATTTTTTATCGGCATGCTATCTTCATCTTCTTCAGTTGTCTCTTCCTCTATTTCTTCTCCATAATGATCTGAATATAATAAAATCATTCCGATCACATTTTAATAACTGATGATTCCAAAATACTTCTGATGAACATTTAATAAAATAATACCTTTAATCATTTGTAAACCCTGCTTTTCAGGAGTCCCCCGGTCTTCCCTAACAAACAGTCTTGTCCATTTTTTTTGTTGAGGGTTGATCATCATCATTTTTTGGTTCTTCTCTGTCATCAACATTCTCTGCATCATCTTCATCATCATTTTGTGCTCCAGCATTCTCTTCTTCACCGTCATCATCTGTCTCTTCTTCACCATTATTATCATTCTCTTCTTCACCGTCATCATCATCATCATTATTCTCTGCTCCAGTATTATGTTCATCATCATTATTCTCTTCATCATTAGTCTCTTCTTCTTGGTCTTCCGTTTCGGCATCTTTTGGAAGTCTTCCTTTTCTGATTTTGCCAAACATCATCGTTTCCAATTCTTCCAACAATTCTGTTTTCCAATATTTAAATGCTAGAATTTTTGGTTTCTTCAGAAGTGAGTTTGCAAATATCACCTGCAATTTAAAGTTAATGTTAGATTAAAAAAAAATGTAACTGATGAACCAAAAACACATGAAAGAATATAATATGCATAAACGATAAAGTAGATAGTAATTACCTCCAACAGCAAGATTGGGCCATAGAAGTACTTTCCCGGCTTCCAACTTAACCTTTCGGACTTCATATAATGCAGCACATATTCGCACTAGTCCATTTGTCTCACATTATCAAAATCGGTAAGAGATGGGATGACTCCTATATTCAGAGTACCCATTGACACCACATAGGACAAAATTGTACAAAACAATGCTATGATGTTCATCTTAAATAGATTTCCACTATCATTTTTCCTAATTTGTTTCTTAATTGCAGGCATCAAATGTTTCGTAACATACAATCTAGAACCACTAGCATTGCATTGTTTTTTCCATTGTATGTAACTTTCATTTGATCTTTCCTTCATAACGTCACGTACATCAACTGCAAACGGGCCCATTGGGAATCCAAAAGTGCGGTGAACTAGCTCAGGAGTTATGGTTATAGTTTCACCAAATACGGTTAGATTTCCTGATCTACCATCAAACCTCTCTAGTAACCAATGCCCTAAACGTCTTGGCATTACATTTAGTTCAAAGTCCAACAACGATCCAAAACCCAAACTTTTAATTGCCTCTTCTTGGTCCGTTGTTAAATCCTTAATAACAAGACATAATGGGCCAGGAAATTTTTTTATTTTAACCATTGGAAATTTCTTTTGGTTAGGTTGGAGATTCTGACGAAGGTTTAGTCGAGGTTTAAGGTCTTCAGAGAGAACAGGTTTAGAAGTTTTCGATGAACCTGAAGGTTTGGAAGGGTTCGATGAAAGTGAAGGTTTTGATGAAACTGCAAGTTTTTTATTTTTTTTAGAAACCGGTTCATCAGCTTTTGATGAACCCCTAGCTCTTTTATCCGTAAATGCATCTTCAACGAAGTCATCATCACTTGGAGAACATGCTTTTAAAATCATAGGCTTCTTTCCTATCCAATAAAAAACAACAACTGATAAGTATTCTCTTAATTCAAAATAAATATAAACTCTTTTTAAATCTAAAAACTTAAAACAATGTTGTATTTATTTCATCTTATATAGTCGGCTTGTGGCTTATAAATCGAGTATTTTCAGAGTAAGCCATAATGCAAACTATATAAGCTGAAAACAGACAGCAATGCTGAACCTCATGAAACAAGGATTGATTGATGAACCTCATTTTAACCACAATAACTAGCAATTAATGATGAACCTCATTTTAATCCATTCTAACAAGTTATTATAATGAATCTGCAATCTATAATTAAACCATCATAAGAAGCAATCACTGATGAACCTCATTTTAAACCGTTCTAACAAGTTATTCTAACGAATCCGCAACCTCAAATTAAACCACCATAACAAACATTCACTGATGAACCTCATTCTAATATATTCTAACAAGTTATTCCAACGAATCCGCAACCTCGAATTAAACCACGATAACAAATAACCACAGATGAACCTTATACTAATCTATTCTAACAAGTTATTCTAACTAATCCGCAACCTCGAATTAAACCACGATAACAAACAACCATTGATGAACCTTATACTAATCTATTCTAACAAGTTATTCTAACGAATCCGCAACCTCGAATTAAACCACGATAACAAACAACCACTGATGAACCTTATACTAATCTATTCTAACAAGTTATTCTAACGAATCCGCAACCTCGAATTAAACCACGATAACAAACAACCACTGATGAACCTTATACTAATCAATTCTAACAAGTTATTCTAACGAATCCGCAACCTCGAATTAAACCACGATAACAAACAACCACTGATGAACCTTATATTAATATATTCTAACAAGTTATTCTAACAAATCCGCAACCTCGAATTAAATCACGATATCAAACAACCATTGATGAACCTTATTCTAATCTATTCTAACAAGTAACTGCTGAATCTCTAAATAAACCACTGATGAATCAAATATACCTTTAAAAGATGGTCTATCTTGGAATCGTTTTGATCTCCTTTCTCCCAAGGATGGACTCTTACTCCTTTCAGATTCTAAAAAAAAAAATTAAAAAAAAAATTAAAATTAAAGTAAAAAAAATAAACTGATAAAAAAATCTAATTCTTATGCATTTTATTTTATTAAAAAATCATAATTCTTATGCATGTACAAACTAAAATTAAAAAAATAATAATGAACTAAAATTAACCCTAAAAATTAAATTAATCTAAAATTACCAGTTTGATTCATCTTCAAGCGTATATCAATGACAGATGATCAGAAACCCTAATTTTTTCCCCAATTTTTTATCGGAATTTGACGGTTGTGTGTGTGTATAGTGTGTGTGAAGAAATGAATGTGACCATTTGAGAAGCGTTTGAGAAGCGTTTTGTGGGAAGAAGACGGTTGTGTGTGTGTTAAATTACTTTTGTATCCTTGTAACTGGTTGGTAGCATTTTTTTCTCTCTTTTAAATATGGACTGTTGATGAGATTTTTGATTGATCGGATGGATGGAAATCCTTTTTAGCCTTTTTATTTTTACTATACTTTTTAAGAGATCGCGCCTCTGAAAACGTTACCCCCAATCTTAAAAAAAACACACACACACACACACACCCCCAAGCCCCCATTTCATTTTCTTAACCCCCTTCCAAACATAGTTAGTAAAGAACCAGACCCGGTTGGTAAAAGATCAGACCCGGTTAGTAAAATATTAGACCTGATTAGTAAAAGATTAGACCCGGTTAGTAAAGGACAAGACCCGGTTTCAGGGGCGGAGGATAATAGGGGCAGGGAGGGGTGGTGGCCCCCCCAAGATTCTCACCATCAGTCACCAATTTGCAGTAGAAACATGGAATTAGTAAACATATTTTACATTATAGCCCCTTTTAGAATATGACTACAAAGCATAAATCCCAATGAGCTGTCAAAGTTCCAAAAGTATAGTCCTCACTCATATAATTCCAAGTGAGTTTTTGTACTTTTTTGGAAGGAATTCAATGATGTTTGATTATTTTATTTATGGTAACATATGATATTTTATGTTATTTGTTAATATGATTATGTTGGATGAATCATATATACTACTTTTTAAATTCTCAATCAATGGTAACACGAGAAAATTCTTGAATGAAATTTTATATAAAAACAGAATTTTACGCTAGAACGTTTTGGCCCCCCCTGTTGACATGCTCAAGCTCCGCCACTGCCGGCCGGTTTGTAAAAGATCATACCCGGTTAGTAAAGGATCAGACCCGGTTGATGTCAAGTTAGGGTTTCGGATACTTGAGGAGTTGAGTCGTTAGGTAGTGATTCGTTTAAAGGATTTGACCCTGTTGATGTTAAGTTACCTTCTAGTATTCGTCGTTAGGTGGTTGTGATAATGTTGTTGGAACTAGTGATAGTGGTGGATCGGGTGTTTTGATATTCGCGTCGTTAGCCAAGTTGCGTAAACCTAGTTTGAATTTCGAACCGAATGATATAGGAAAACTTGATAGTAGTTTAGATGGCGGAAATGTGACAGGAGCTAATTTGCATGTGGAAATGAGAGCGTTAGTAGTGGGTGGGGAAAAGTGTAGGATAACATCCGAATTTGATAGGAGAGAATTTGTGTGATTTTGGATGTGATGTTAGTGGTAGGAATTTAGGGAAAGTAGTAAGGAAGCCGCAGAATTTGATAGGCCGGGGGATCGGTTAAGCCTAATGTGTTGGTGAGTAAGCCTTCGTGAGGTTGAATATTAACGGACATGGGGGACGGAAAAAGTTTGGGAATAAAAGTTAGGAAAAGGAATTCCAACGCGTAGAATGGGAGTAAGAAGTCTTATAAAAGAAGTACACGGAAGTTGAAAAATGGCGGTGAAGAAGGAGACGAAGAAAGGACTTTATGTGAAGAAGAGAGTTTGCGTTTCGAGGAGAATGAAGTGAAAGAGAAAAAACGAGCAGATTTGGAAGTCGTTGAGCAGGCAGTTTTGGATGTCAGAAATGATCCGTGTGATGAGAATTTGGTTAAGTTGTTGAAGTTGACACATTGGTATGATTCATTTAGAGATGGGCAATTGGAGGCGATTAAGTTGATACTTGATGGGGCGTTGAGTATGGTCGCCTTGTTATCAGTTGCCTGATTTGGTTTTGCGGGGGATGACACTTGTTATTAGTCCGTTGGTTGCACTTATGTTTGATCAGCTTAAATAGTTACCACCCGTGATTCCGGGTGGTTTGTTATGTAGCAGTCAGGTATTATCAACTCACGTGTTTTCTTTTTAGTTTGTTCTCGCTCATTTTTAGTTAAAATGTTATATGCGTAATTTTATATTTGTTATTGTGAGACGTTAGAAGAAAGTTCATAAACACTTAGGCAGGTACAAGGAGTCTTAAAGGTTTATACGTTAAATAGTTAAAAATCTATTTGAACATTTAGTTTGTTATTTTTTGTGTGAAGATACGTAGCTCGTGTTTCAGGTTCTTTTTGTGTCTCCGGAAAGATTACTAAACGCAGAATTTACATCCATATCTTCGGCAACTTCACTCATTTCGCTTGTTGTGATTGATGAAGCTCACTGTATATCTGAATGGTGAGTTAATATAGGTATTTCTTTGCGTTTATGCCATAATGCATCTATTATCGATATAATTTGCATTCTATAACAGGTCACATAACTTCCGCCCTTCATATATGAGGCTGAGAGCGTCTTTGCTTCGTGCTACTCTAGGAGTCAAGTGCATTCTTGCAATGACTACAACTGCAACGACCAAAACTATGAATGATCTAATGTGCTCCTTCGAGATTTCTCATACTAATCTTGTTCAAACAACACAAATTAGGGATAACTAGCAGTTGTCAGTATCTATGAGCGGAAATAGGCAAGTGAAACACATTTACTATACGCAATGTGTTTGTGTTATTAAATCATGTTCACGATCTTAATTTTTCAATGAATTCAGAATGAAGGATTTGATGGCATTGATCAAGGCTTCACCTTACACAGAGGTTAAGAGTATTATATAATTTACTGCAAATATCAGGTAGTTACGATCTTCTATCATCTTTTACGCAGCATGTTTACCACCTAAAATTAAAGATTTAGCATCACTAACGCTTACGTCCCAATTGTAAATGTGGTCGGAAACAGAGATGATTAGCAAGTTCTTAACTTTAGCTAAATAAAGAATACCATGCAGTTTCTCTTGGAGGCAAGGATAAAGGATGGCATCCGATCCCATCAACACATGCTCCTCCTGTAGTGGAGGTCTTTAAGAACACTCAGGTGCTGTTTGTCAACTGTTATTTAATTTGCTGCTGATCATTTTTTGGGTCCTAGCTTATTGTGCTTTTTGATTATGAATGTACCGACCTATGGGTCACAAGTTCAAGTCATTAGTGTATACTTTTCATTCCTTTTTGCCTTTCAAAAAAAAAAAAAAAAAAAAAAAAAAAAAAAAAAAAAAACAATAACAACAACAACGAGGCGTGTAAGGAGAGAATCAGATCTGGTGGTATATGCAATGCTTAACAAGCTTCTAGCTCAAAATCAGGCTACTATACTCAACAACGCCTTATACAATATTTAGTAATTTAGAGTCACAAATGCCTAACATCAATCAAACTAGCAAGTTTAGTATTGCTGAGTCTGATTAATCCAAGTAGCGAGTTTTTGTACAATATTACGTACGATATGATAGACGGTGGATAAAATGATGTTGTACAATATTAATGAGATTTCTTGTTTTATCACATGTATCTTTTTTTTTTTTTTTTTTTTTTTTTTTTTTTTCTACGTGAATATATAATTGAGATTCGTAATGCATTACATAATTTCAGCCTGTTAAGTTATAAAATGTTTATGGGACATGGAGCACTCCTGCAAACCTCGATCATATCAGAAGCCGAGCTAGCTCAACGTCTAGTTGACTGTATTAGGCAAAAGTTAACTTACATTCCATTTTGATAATGAATTGACTTGAATTAGTATATACACAAACTCGAATCTTTTTGCATATCAAGCTCATCTTAATCTGTGCTTGAACTCAAACCTAGAAAAATTCCAATAGATCAAGCATAAATCTCTTGATAAAACTTCCACCAACAAGGTTGTACATAAAGGTTGAATTGCATAATATACAAGTAACTGTATCACCACTTACTTAAAACGACTAAGCTAATAAAGAAAAATGGCCCAATATTCTTAAGGCTAAAACAATAATAATCAAACAAACTCAACACAAACCCTCAACTCAGCATCATCTTCAACCAAATCTTCCTCCCTTCGATACACTCCAAACACGGTTTTTGATGACTTTTTGGTGACCTTTTTCGCCGTAGCACACGACCCACCACGGTTAGCTGCCATCGTTGCATCACTCGAAAAACGAGAAGATGTTGATGATGATGATAAAGTGTTCGGAAATTCAGCATTATGGTGTTTTAGAAGCTCGGATAAAAGCAATACAAGAGAAGCCATAAAATGGTATTTTTTGGTCTTTGGTTATAACACTCGCAAAGTTTCTTGGATGATATTTTGTGTACACCTGTTGCATTGAATGTATGTGTATTTTATATGGTTTAGAACATGGAAAGCTCAGCCCATTGTTATAAAGTTTTAATAGTTACAATAAAATTGAGGCAGGTAGTTTTCTGTTGGCTGGTATCCCTTTTTCGGCTTTTGGTATTTAATTACTCATGACTTTGTATACCAAATTACCAACTTGTCTTAAAATATTCAAAAATTGAGACGCATATTGTCCACCAAGTTGGTCTAGCAATCTGGTTTACTAGAGATTCTCGTGTTCGAACCTCATTAAGTAAATTTTTTGGGTTAAATGGAAAGATTTACAAAACAATCATAAGGATACACTGGTTAGACCGTATATATCTGAGTCTAAGACTAGTCTTCCCCGAATAACCAAAATATGAAATACCTTGTCCGTTTACTCGTTTACTTAAATACTCCATACAATAAGGTGTCAACATAAAGTTGCGTTTTATGAATGAGTTGTTTTTGTTATATATAGTTGTGTTTTATCGGTATCCATGCATGTAGTGTGAGATGCTCTCGAACCAAGTAATTATGTAGTTTGCTTTAAAAAAAAAAAAAAAAAAAAAAAAAAAAAAAAAAAAATGTTACGTTAATAAGGGAAATACATATTTCAACATAATCCAAATGCTTATTTTCCTACAAAAACATTTGTATGTGCTTAAGATTTAGCAAATGTAATTTGGCTATACATATAATTCAGCCCATGGTTATGAATAAAAAAGGTGGTCGGTGGGTACTATGCTGTTGGCTGATGCTTTGCTCCTCTTCTGGATGTTTGGATTTCACTTTCTATCGTCTGTTTTTATTGACAAATAAATAAGACTTGCTATTCTAATCTTCTACTTTACGAAAACTGGTTACTTTTAGGGAAAATGAGAAAAATAATTAATTTTATAAACATATTTCACGAAATACTTATTTTTTATCCAAAAAGCCAAATTACCTATGAAATTAGCAAGACTTTGCTAATTTTTTAAGAAAATCGCAAGGCCTCGCTAATTTAAAAAAAAAAAATGCAAAACATTGCAAGTTTTTAGAAATCTAGCAAGGTTCATCTTGCTAATTAAAATAAATAATCGTAAAACCTTGTTATTTATTATTTTTTTAAATCGTAAGGTTGACCTTGCGATTTTTTTAGAAAAAATGATTGGTGCTAAACCGTCAGATAATTATTGGTCAACCACTTGTGAATGGTCAACTATAATAGTCAAACAGCCTAGAATCAATCTCCGTGGAAGTATAGGGTTTCCCCGGGTCGTTATGTCCCGACGAGGTGTGATGGTATAAAAACGGTTTGTGATCGGGTGAATTTGGACGGAAATGGGTATAAGAGATTTGTGATGATTACACTACTGGAATATAAAAGAAAATAGCTTAAATACACTATATTAACAAGACTGGAAAGTCAGAAAAGCCAGAAACGTTTAAAACTTAAAACGCGTACGTTCACGTTTAAATAAAACGTAAGCGTACAAAATAAAAAGTGAAAACGGAAATCTGAAAACACCCAAGGGGTGAAAATGACTTTTTTACAAACTTAAAGGTAAAAGAAAATTTTTAGAAAAAGAAAATAATTTTTTACACTAATTAATTATTTGATATTAATTAAATACTATTTATTACTTATTATTAATATTTAATTTACACTAATTATGAAATTAAGCTAGAAAAATGAAAATTTAATTCTAAAAATTCTAAAATAATATAAAAGTAATTTTAAAACTAAAAATATATTTTTTCTACTTTTTCTCTATTTATTATTAATTAACTACTATTTATTAATTAACTAAAATTAAGAAAAATAGAAAATGAATAGTGAAAATTATGAAAATTTTCCTAAAATTATTTTATGATATATAAAACCTAGGAAAAATATAAAAAAGTACTGTTGTTAAGTAGAAATTAATAAAACTATTTAATTAACTAATATTACTTAATATTTATTAAACTAATATTAATTATAATAAATACTAAATGAAAGGATAAAAATCTGAAAAAATTCCTACAATTACTTTAATATACTAGGAATTTAATAAAAATATAAAAACATATAAGTACTTGACAAAAATTTAAAAAGAAAAATTAAAAAGCTAAATTATGTTAAATAGAAGCTATCACTAAAAATTAATTTTGGTTTTTTGGATTTTTTTTTTTTATTTTACAAAACTGTTTGTAAACTGAAATGAAAGAACTTTTGTAAAGGCACTTTGACTAAAGTTAAAAAATAAGCAAGTTACAAACTAAAAAGCTTAACAGGTTGTGGTTTTTAGCTTATAAGGATTTTGTGATGCTTGAATAAGCTTGTACAAAGCCAAACAGTGAAAACAAAAGATCAATGAAGCTACAACTAGGTTAAGTAAACTAGTAATAATCATAAATAAGCAAGTATGTTAACTAAATAAGCTAATAAGCTGAAAAAGCAAATCCAAATATAAAACATGCCACACAGGCCAAAATCCCAAGTAGCAGGCCAATGCAGGGTCCACTAGGAGGGTCAAAAATCCAAAATTGGACTTGGACCTTGCTTATGGACTGGGAGATTCCTAAATAAGCCAATAAGCTCACACTAAGGCTCTCTAATAAGCCCTAGAGAAGCCCTAGAAATAAGCTCAAAAACTGAGGTCAAAGAAAACTTGGTGAACCAGGCCAATAACAGGCCCTGGTTTGATGGTCAACTGAGGTCAAAGGTTCAATTTGAGACCTTATTTGAAAAGTTGGCTTATTGGGGTTTCCAATAAGCCCAGGGATGCAAGGTGGGACCTACTAGATAACAATATGCAAGCCAGAGAACTTGGTCTTAAAAGCTGAGCTCTCAGTATTTGTACTGAGGTCAGGATACAAAGGAGAAGCCAAATAAGTCAAGACTAATAAGCCACTCCCCAAAATAAGCTCTGGTATGAAAACTTATACTACTAGGCTACTCAAAAGCCAAAGGACAGGTTGTAGGGTCCACTGGTTAAGCCATGGGGAACCCAAGAGATTGGGTCAATACCCTTGGTACAGGGCATTTACAGGCTCAGCTGAGCAAGTTCAAGGCTAGAATTAGGTACGCAAATGACCTCTAAAACCCAATTTTTTTCTTAATTCAGATTCACTAGCAACCAAATAATACAAATCAACAAAATTTACCCACTCTCAACCTCATTTGAACCCTGTGCATTGACTTGAATATTCTCCCATTTTGACAGACCCTACTTTTGACTTTTGCAATTTTCTTACCTAGGTTGACTTAGTTGAACTTCTAATGATCTATACTAACTAATATGATAGTAATAAGCTATATTTTGACTGAAATAAGCTATATCAATAACTATGAAACAGATTTGATGCACGCTAGGACTTAACTGCTAGCAATGACTGAGCCAGTTGACTCACAAACTAATTTTGACTTTTTCTATGAACATGCCCAAACCAAATGTTGAATTGCAGTAGATTAGGCCTAAGGATGATGATCAATGAAGACTTAACCTATTATAATAACTATAACCCAGCCTAACAGCTTAATCCAAACACTCCCTTGAGGGGCAGTAAGTGAGAATTTCAAAGCATTTCAATGTGTAAATCCATAAAACTGATTTGCAAGGTTAAATTACAATGTAATAAACTGATTTGAACATGAAAACACTGTTAAAACAACAAATCTCATGAATCACTAGTAAGCATATTTGGCAGTTAAGGAATAAATAGCAACAAGGAACTTTTAGCTAACAAGCAAAAACCAAATGAGATCAAACTATCTTCCTTCCAGTCAACCAGCACAAAATAGCAAAACTAGGCAGTAATAGATAAGCTATAAACATACTTATAAGGAAATAAGCTAATGCACACTTAACTAGTATTGAAAATGAAACAGAATGATGCTTACAAGGGGTCCTGCTTAATCATTGGTACCAAAATCAGTCACAAGATATTCCTACCACCCCCCATGGGGTTCTAAACCACAGCAGTACATCTTCTTCTTCTCTTTTTGATTTTTTTTTTATATTTTCTGTGTATTTTTTTTTATCTTTGATGAAACTAAAACTTGTAATGAAACTTGAATTTCTGAATTGGGAAACTTATATTAATCAAGAGTGAACAAAGTACAACTGAAAGTTTAACTAAAAATCAAAAATTACAATAAATTCATACTAGTAAAATTAAAAACTACAACTAATAACTAATTAACTAACAACCTTTCTTCCTGCTCCTCTTCTTCTTTTATATTGGTCCTTTTAGGGTTTACAGAACCCACTTGTCACTTCCCAGAAGTAAGATTGACCATTGGATGAAAGAGACTAAATCTAGGCCGTTTAAAGATTTTTGCCGCCAAAACTACCTTTGCCCTTTTCCTTTGATTATTGAAGCCAGAGGTGCTCATTTGGACTGTAGTATTTGTTTGGAGTGTAGGAGGGTAGGGTGTTGAGTGTTGGCAGGGGGGGGGGGGTTGAGTGAGGTTGCAGGGGTAGCAGGCTAGTGGGGAGGGTGATGTGGAGGATGGAGGTGGAGGGTCAAAGCTTTGACCGGGGTGGAAATATAAACGGGGTAAAAAGGGTTTATTATTTGAGGAGTTGGGCTTGGTGATGGGAGATGGGCTGGAAAGGGTTTTGGGTCAGGCCTGGGTGGGTTTATATTTTCATTTGGATTGAACTTTGGTACAATAATAATACAAGGGCCCTTTTGGTTTTGAAATTTGCACAAGGACCAAATATGACATTTTCTGAAAATGAGGACCGATCTTGTAAACTTCCCAAACATGTTCCAAGGTTCATTCTTGCCATCTTTTAATTCCACAAAGGTAATTTTTCGAATTTAAATTTCCCGGGGACCAATTTTGCCATTTTTCAAAGTTCGGGGACCAAAAGTGAAATTTTACCAAAGTTATCAAAAAGGTTTTAATCTGCCAAGTCTAAATAATACAAGGGCCTTAAATGTACTTTTTCCAATTTTGAAGGCCCGAGGACTGGATTTGCCATTTTTGAAACTTGGGGACCAATTATGAAAATTTTGGATTTTGAGGGACCAAATGTGTAATTTCCTCAAACTTTTCACCCAAGGATTGTTTATGATAATTTTTGACTTTTTTTTTAAAACCTTGGGTTGACTTTTCTTTCATTTTAAACTTCAGGGACTAGTTTTATCAATGTTTGAAACATGAGGGACTAAAACTGCCAATTATGCAAACTTTGTTCGTTTTTCATTTGTTGTTAAACATTTTGCATCTAAAACATATAAAACACACTTTTGGAATAATTTCTGTATTTTGATGCGTATTTGAGTGTTTTTGGATGTTTTGGCAGTTCATATAAGACAAAAATGATGAGTATTTACACACTCATCAAAAAACAAGCAAGACTTTGCTAGTTTCATGGATAGTTTGGCTTTTTGGATAAAAATTGAGTATTTGGTGAAATATGTTTGTAAAATTGGTTAATTTTTTGTCATTTATATATTTTTTTATTTTTTGAAGACATAACGAGGTATATAAACATTATAATTTTCCATCGTACTAAGTTGTGGTATAACAACTTATAAAAGTCTTTTATGAATAAATCAGTAAATTACATACAATAAGCATTAAATAAGTTTTGAACGATAAAAGGGAAATATGCCCCCGATTGCTCAATTGATTTGCTTTTTTTCCTCATAATTTGAAGTTTTTGTATTTAAACTAGGGTAATCTATAGTTTTTGGGCAACTGAAATCTGCAAGTGACAAGTGTCACTTTTCGGATTACAAGATAGGGCACCTTGTATACTTTTTGGGCAACTTGTGTACTTTTAGGCAACTGGCGGCCTTCATGTCGGACACTTGGCGTCATATGGGTCGAGTTGCCAAGTTGCCTGTTCTAAGTACAGAAACTCTGAATTCTTGGCAAATAAAAACAAATTAATTATGCAATTCGTGGCATATTAAGGATTATCCCTAAATAAAATCTAACAAATTCTAAAAATAGGCAACTTTGTACTAAGTTTAACATAATATTACTTTTTTTTAGTGAGTTTCCATCTATGAAGGGTATAAGTGAACAGGTGTGGTGGTGCATGTTTCTAGGAATTGTGAGGAGTAAAAGATTAACCTACATGGTCCTAGATATGCACTGCTAAGTAGGTAATGGTTGATACCCACTGCAAGGTGTGTGTTCCCAACTGTGTGAAGCCATTGTAGTAGATGGAAATGTAGCACAATTGGTATAGCCCTTGCTTGTGGAGAGGTTATGGGTTTCTAGTGAAGCCACTAATCTAGCTTGTAATGGTTATTGTGGTGGCAGGTTGAATGACCATGATGGGTAGATAAGGTGGAAATGTAGCTAGATGGTTATTGGTGCATTAAAGGTGAATTTGGATGCTGCAGTATGTTTGCATAACCGATGGTAGGTTAACTGCAGGCTTGAGTGGATCTGATGAATGAATGTTGCAAGTTTGTATTGGTTTTGAGCTTCTTGGCTGTATAAGATGTTGTATATGATATCAGGCTTAGAATTGTTGATTTGTGTATTCTGGTATGGGCATATCCAACCAGTTCTGGTGTTGTTTGATTTGTGTATTTTGATATGGGCATATCCAACCAGTTTTAGTGTTGTTTAATCTGCTTTACAAAAGTTTTGTATTAATATATTGATTCACCTTTTGCTAAAAAAAATATTACTTTTTTGTTGACAAGACAAATTAACATCACTTCATAAAAAACAACTTAAAAAGATCCTGATTTCGGTTCCTTGTACATGACAATCATGTTTACTTTATAAAATCTATCGTTATGAAGATGCCCATTGTAATGTGCACCCGAAAACAATCAATATATTGCATCTTGTGAATTTATCACATATACTTTCTATTATTTTTTCTCACAACGGGCATCCCCGAAAACCATGTTAGAATTATTTGGATCACAGTAATCTGAGAGTCGTTTAAACACTTTCAGATCGAAGTATTTCGATAGTTCTATCAAAATCTTTAATCGGATAAAACTCAGATTTTTGAACAGAGAATATGTTTTTGATGTTATGAAAAAACCGAACCAGAGATTGAAAACCTATGTATGACCAAAAACTAAACTCGGTTGTAACTGCCCATGGCAGTTATTTAACCACCGAATTAGTTAAATTAACGGGTCAAATTAGAGACCATAATTCCGGAAAATTTTATTTTCAAGTGCGTTTTTAACATAGCACTTTTTACAAAATAAAGTGTGTTTCGACCCCAGCCAGGGGCGCTGCCCCTTGGACCCTGCCATAGGGCTGCCGCCCCTTGGACCCTGCTACCAGGGGCTGCCGCCCCTGGAACCCCGCTATCGGGGGCGCTGCCCCCGGGCCCCCGTGATTCGGGGCAATAATCATAATAACGTCATACAAGTGTGCACTCCGCACAAACTCCGACTTGTTGAACATTTATCATGATAATACATTGGTCAACTAAGTCAATCCATTACACTTAAATCATATTGATGATGTAAAATGACCAACAAACCACTCGCGATCCACCACTGTCTATCGATGTGGTCGTATTGGATTATATATATACTTATATGTAATGTCATTTAGATTATAGAACGATTAACTGAAACTGTTAATCTTCACCTCTTCGGTGTAGTGCAGTGTCACAACGGTCTAATTATAAAAGTTTCATTCGAGATATACATTCATGATTAGCAAGAAAGACAAAAGACATAGTTTTTCACTACAAAGAAATGACATTTTGTCATGTTGGCATGTTGCAAACGTTGGTTAGATTTGACACATTGTCGCACATGATGGTATTTTGAAGACGTTGGTTAGATATACATTCACATACGATGCTTTTTATAGACATATGTAGTTTATCACCACAAAGAAATCATTAGGATCGGAGAGCTTAAAAAATCTATCGAGTATAATGTTAACCATCCTTCTTAAGGATGTTAAATATAAGAACGGACAATATCCACACGAATTCTCCATTCTGGTATCTCTTCCACGCGCT
This sequence comes from Artemisia argyi, assembly GCA_030686995.1. Taxonomy (NCBI): domain Eukaryota; kingdom Viridiplantae; phylum Streptophyta; class Magnoliopsida; order Asterales; family Asteraceae; genus Artemisia; species Artemisia argyi. The sequence goes on from CM060677.1 coordinate 204,514,314, forward strand.
CGTCTGCATATCGAGTGGTATTTTTGCATGAACTTATTCTCCCAAAGGCTCGTGAACCTTGGCCATTGGCGGTCTTCTTCACCAGCCCGCAAGATTAGGTAGTAATCGGTGGTCGTGGTTTTATTAGGCGATCCAAATCAAGGTCATGGTGCTTAAAATACTCGCAAAAGAAAAGAACAAGTGAACTCATTACATATCTTTTTATCAATGGAGTAACATCCAAAAAAACTAGTTAGAATTTATAGAGGAAATAGAATCTAACAATCTCATTAGTCTTGGCCATATATAGTAATAGAGTTAGGCGTTTCCAGAAGACATTTTTTCCATTCATTAATTGCATTTTAATAGGTGATGTTAATTTGTATCTAAGTCATTAACCTTTGCTTTAACCATTTTTTATTTAATCATAAACCAAAAATAGGAAAAAGAAATGAAAAAACAAGATAGGCTATTTTTGTATCATTTAAAGAGTCGCATTGAAAGATATGTAACTAGAGATGGCAAAAAAAACCATACTCGACGGGGACCCGATCCACAAACCCGATTTGACTGGGGAATCACCGAGATGACCGGGGATGGGGATGGGGATGGGAATATCATAAATCCCCGACCCCGTACTTTTTAATGCATATGTTAGTGAGTATTGACAATTATTATATTTGAAGTATATTTGTATGTATATATGACATTTAATGGATAAAAATCATCAAATATTTTAAAACATTAAGCACTAATTACGTATTATCCAACAAATATTTTGTCCAAATACATTCATTCGATGCACTCAATTTTTATATTAGATGTGATGTTTCAATATATACAATGTTTAAAAGTTGAATAACATTTTAATTAATCAAACTATGTACAATGTACGTTGTTTAACCCTATTCAAGATTAATGCAGTTCCTTTTTGGGCGGCTGTAGGATAGACGACCGCTTTTTAAGACGTTTTATAGATCAATTTTTTATATTTCCGATTAGTTATATAATTTTTATGCTTAACTTATAAGGGCAAAAAATCCGCGAATCCCCATGGAGATCCTCAATCCCCGTTGGGGATGGGGATAGGGATGGGGATGCAAAATGATTCCCCGATGGGGATGAGGGCGGGGATGGGGATGGTAAATACGATCCATGATATTCCCCGCCCCGTTGCCATCCCTATATGTAACTCGAAAAATTCAATATTAGCGTGCGAAAATGAAAAATAATGATCATTAATGAACAGGGTTTTTTTTAGGAGAGTGCAATATGTGCCATTGCAGATTGCACAGGGCCATCGTTTGACGAATGACACAAAATATCATGCACTTCTATTATATATTTACACATTATGATGTTTGAGTTAAATTAGTTTGTTCACCAATGATACATGTGTATTTTATGTGTCTGTTAAATGGCTTCATTTATTTTTTAGAACAGGATCACTGAAATCCATTAGACAGCCCTATTAATGAGCTACTAACTAGGTAGATTGTTCTTATAGCCTTAATGGCATCACATTTAATGCTTAGCGAAGCATTCCGCAAGTCTTTACCCTTATCAATTTCTAAATCAGTTTATGTGATAATTAGTAGCGGGGTTAATTACTTGAAAATGTATCATACTTGCCACATTTTGTTATTGTGTGTGCTGATTTATTTTTCTTATTGTGTGTACTAACCTTTCAAATTTTAATTATTTTATGTATTTTATAACTATTTTACCTTTACTTTTTTCAAAATTTGATAGGGAAAATTGTCATTTTACATGGCTTAATAGTCATAAAATACACACAATAATCGAAATTTGAAAGTTTAATACACAAAATAAGAAAAAAAAAATTATCAATACACACAATAATAAAAATTGACAAGTATAATACATTTTCAAGTAATTAATCCTTAGTTAGTGGAACAAAAGTTTAGGCTTATAAAGAAGGGCTAATTATCTAAAAATGTATTAAACTTGACACTTTTTACCATTGTATGTAGCCATGTTATTTTTTTTTTCTATTGTGTGACTAAACTTTCGCATTCAGTACATTGTGTGTATTTTGTGATCATTTTACCCTTACATTTTCCAAATTTTGAAGGGTAAAAAGATCATTTTACAAGGCTGAATAGTCACAAAATACACACAATGTACCAAATTCGAAAGATTAGTTATACAATAGGAAAAAAATAACATGGCTACATACAACGGTAAAAAATGTCAAGTTTGATACATTTTTAGATAATTAGCCCTATAAAGAACCATTATTTCTAACTGATATTGGATTGAAAATTCTATTTCACTTGCGTTGAAGTATCATGTAAAAAAGATTTCAGTGTATGATCGCTAAGACGGGTTAATATAGACAGCGAAAGCCCTTTGATTGGGATGGGGAGTTAGGAAGAATAAGCCAACATGATCGGAAAAAGAGTAGAATCGACAATTTTGGTAACTAAGTGTTTGGTTAGAGAGGATGATACACTCGCATCCTTCACCAAATTCATGAAGGTGGATAGTTTCGTTTGAGCTATGATTTAAACCGATAGTAACAACACGGCTTTGACTTATCAAGTTTAGTTTTCACATAAGTTCAATGCATATATGATCTCTTTCTCGTGTATGCTTGGTGTACTATAACTTAGAAGTTAGACAACATTGGTGCTAACTGCTAAGAGGATATATAATTTAGAACTTAGAAGTATGATTGGACTAAGAGGATGTATAATTCAGAACTTCGAAGTATGATTTGAAGACAAAATATTGGGTTATTTCATTTTAATTGTGATATGTAAACATGTAGTGCAATTTGGTTTTGTTTCATATAAACAAAGCCCAGTCTCAGGTAGCATGGGCTAGCTCATTTCTTAATTTGGGCCCAACGTGTGAAATGATAAATTAAATCTTTACCAGCTGACTATATATAACACAACCTTCTTAAAAAAATACAAATGTCGAAAACATTTGTGTATCAAATATTTTTATACTAATAACTAAAACATTTCTATCTCATGTTCTAAAGTTTTCCATTGCAATAAACTATACTTTCCAATGCCTTTTTCATTTTTTTTTTTTTTTTTTTTAATCCAAAAACAGATGTAAACACGATTTATTAATACGTAAAGCCACACAAGGAATATACGTATTTGAATTTTAAAAGAATGGAGAACATGAAATTTATTCCCTGGTATATTCTACATTTCTTACACAATAATTGCAGTCCACAATATTGACCATATGCAAATGACAAATATACCCTTTGCTTATGTAAATCAAGTTGACAACAAGGTCACTATAGTCAATTAAGTCCAGTTAGAAAAAAACCATGAGCTTTATGCCGCATATTATATCCAAAATATGATAAAGTTGATTATATATTAGGTGACCATATTATTATTAGCATGGAACCCACATGCATTTTGTGGTAGATAAACGTAGGACTCATTACATAACAACTTACACCATTTTGGATTAGGATTACGTCCTCATACATTCATCGTTCCAGGCTGTCGATCAAGCTAGATTGGCCCACAAGTTCCACGAGGCCGCACGCGACAAATCGTGAACGACAGATTGGATTGGAATATGTGATATATAGGATATGGTTTCACTATGTTTTTGGACGAGTTCAAATATGGTACATGTAGTATTTACTAATTTCAACTTTGAGACTCTAGTTTATAGCTCTTACAATTGGTAAGTTAAAAGATTTTGCTATACAACCTATATCGTGAGATAGGTGGTATAAGATTCACACACACACAAATCTAAGCATGTACTATAACTTGTATAATCATAAATGGATGGGAGTTTCTCAATTCATGTTACTCGGACAATGTGATCTTTTACTAAGATGTATGCGGCCTAATCAGGATATCTCTATGATCGTTAGCGATCACTTCCAAGATATCTACTTAGTTAGGATTGAACAAGAGACTAGGACCATTGGTTGGTGATCAATCACGATGATTATCATTATGTACAAACATTCATGTATATATATTTGTTCTTTTTGAATAGAACACTTACGATTATGTTTAACAAATCCCTAAACAAACACTCGATGGGGTAGTTCATCCATTTTTGTGGGGCATTGAGATCATGATTTATCACTTAACGGATATCTTTCTGGAAGCAATCTTTCTATTTAAGGGTTTATCCTAAGGTAGGGGTATGATCTATTTACATTCTACCTCCCCCATATCCCGTCCCGACTGGATTTGGTATGTTGTTGTTCTTGTATTGGGATCATGATTTATAAACGGTAAATCTAACATACTAAATACAGAGTAACTGTATCTATTAGCCTAAGAAACAATAAATATTCATTTGAAGTTCATCGACATGTACTTTAGCCAAGTTATCTCATGTAGATTTATACGTCTAAGCAAGATAACACGGAAAATACTCTATTGTACAATCAGGTATGCATGTTGTCAACTGATAAGAAAGTCATCCTTGTTTCTTCTTTAGATACATTTACGCGTTTGGTTATTCGACAAGTAATTAGCATCGCATAGAATAAAAGGCAACTAACAATGACAAGATCCTAAATCCACTTCATAACAAGCCAACATCTACTTTGACCCATATAACATTGACATAAAACAAATTTGAAAACTCAAGGGGATTATTTAAAACTTAACATGGGTATAATGATCAAAATCCGAATATTTGAAGCATATCACCATGTAACTTGACTCAAACCTGACGTGGATACAACCCATCATCTTTGACCCTCAGGTTAACCACCATCAAATAGTAACATGCCACGTGGAATTAATCACCCTATATAAGAAAAACTTTAGAAATAACCTCATTGCAACAAAAAGTACACTTTTTCTAGTATCAAGAAGTAGCTATCAACTTGTGAGCTAGGTTAGTCCATGGGGAGAGCCACCACCCGAGTTACAATGAGTCATCGAGTTCTATCACCAAGTAATAAACACGACGAAGTAGTTGATAACCCTCCGATGCAATTATCGGGTTCGATATTTGGGTTCCTTGAGGAAGAAGCAACCGTTTTTTCGTCTCTAGATTATGATGTGAGCGACAAGCAATTCGAAGTCGAAGATGAAGAGGATGTAAACCCCGAAGATATTGAAGATAGGAAAAGCTTTTGGGAGACCCAAAGCCAAAACTTACATGTAAGTTGCATGCTTATTACTATAGTTTTGTGACACTATAGTTTAACAGAATTGATTTGCACACTAATGGTTTGATTGTTACACTCAACTTTACGCATTATATAGTTGTACAATGTCTACAATCTGTTTATTTGTTTGTAAAATTGAGTGTTTAAATCAAAATATAGAATGTGAAAATCACGTCTCATAGTTTTAAGTTCTAACAAGTTTTGTTATTATTTTTTGACAGGCAACGTTATATAGGACAACAAGCTTAGAATCGAAAATCCGAAACATAACAAAAGAAGTACTAGGGGAAGTCGACATGACTGAAAATGTATGTGCTTGCTCGAGGCCGATTTCGAGTGGTTGCAGGAGTTGCCGAATGAGGGAAGTATGTAACCGGCTGCAAAATTCCGGTTACAATTCGGCAATTTGCAAGTCGAAATGGAAAAGCTCGTTAGATATTCCAGCAGGTATAATTTTTTTATTTCATTTTCGTTTAATAAAAACCACAAATGCACTTTTCTAGTTTTCTTCACTTTGCACATGCGACAAAAAGTCTAAATCAATCATTTTTAGTATCTAGCTCAGTTTAAGAAAATTCCATGCAGGCTTTTTGGTATGTTTAGGAATATCTCATTGTCGTTACCAAATTAAAATTGTAATTTTTTTGTGAATCAGGAGAACACACGTTTGTGGACGTGATTGACAATACGAATAGTAAAAAAGGCGAGGTGAGAGTGGTGATCGAGTTGGAATTGCGAGGCCAATTTGCGATGAAGAAAGGAAGTGAAGAATACAATAGTCTCGTATGCAAACTACCCGAAGTATTTGTAGGAAAATTTGATAGGTTGCAAACCCTAGTTAAAATTTTGAGCAATGCCGCGAAAAAATGCATGAAGGAAAAGAAAATGCATTTAGGGCCGTGGAGAAAAGAACGATACATGCAAGCGAAATGGCTTAGAGTCACTGAACGAACTACGACCACAACCACGACCTTGATCAAGCCATTGGCGGTAGACGATTATTCTACTCGACCGGCTAGAGTTCGATCGTCGATGTTGACCATGGATCTACTTGACAACTTGCATAATATGTCATACTTTTGTGCCCATACCGTTAAAGTTTTGTAATTGTGTAGTTTTGTAGATTTATTTTGCTTTTTGTTTGTTCTCAAAATTTTTAATAATAGGAAATTTTGTTACAAACTTACAATGTATCTATACGTATCTTAGCATTCAATTCACGATCACATATAAAATTGAGATATCTCTTTGATTCCTAAGATTATATATAGATATTAAATTCGAAAATACAAAGACAAATATCATAAATGAAGACACAAATGTTATTTTCATTGTCTAGCTCTTGTTTTTATCTTTAGAAATTTGGGTTAGGACATTTTTTTAAATCATTTATGTTCACTTTTCGAATAAAGTATTTCAAATCTTCAATGTTTGGGTATCATGAAATCCTTATTGGGATAATTCAGATGAACACTTAGGCCCTATTTGGTTCGGGGAATATTTTGGATGGACTTGGAATCTATCTGTTGAATTGGAATATGAAGCAATTGAAATGTTAAAGAATTGTAATGTTAGGAATTTGGAATCTTAAGAAATTGAAATTTGCAAAAACTTACACGTGTTTCGCTAGAAGAAAATAAAATGACGAAAACAATTTATATTAAAATATTAAAATTTTTATTTTAAATTAAAATTGATGAATAATAATAATAATAATAATAATAATAATAATAATAATAATAATAATAATAAACTGATTTTTATGATAAATATAATGAATTTCATGAAATTGTAAACATTCTTCACACTTTGCTATAGAATGTTGAATTCTATAAAAATAGTATTTTGAAGGATATCATTCCATTCGGTTTGCTAACCAAACAGGTTAAGGAATAAAATTCAGATTCTGAATTCCTTGAATCTGCCAACCAAACACGTTATTAAATGAAATCAGATTTCAATTCTATCAGAATCCTGAAGATTCCGTGAACCAAACGGAGCCTTAGTATCTAGGCACAAGATAACTAAGCACAACTTTAACTGTTTTCTTAACTATCTATTTATAAACATATTATTTAGACAGTTAAGAAAACAGTTAAAGTTGGTTGAAACCCATATTAGCTCAATGAGTATGCACTTTATACTTTTTTTAACTCGTATCCGAACTTAATAAGAAATCTCATTGGTATCTAATAAGTCTCAATTACTTAAAATAGTTGATAACAATAAAATCGCCAACATTTATCTCACGACATCTATTTATATCGTGTATTTTTTTGGTATATTTTTTGTGTTTTGTATTAGGTTGAAATCTACTTTTTGATTGCTCATATATCAAAAATTATCATAATATTTAACAAAAATGAAGGTAATCTTTTCTTTTTCTTTGCCTAATCTTTTACCTAATAAAATAAAACCCCTAGTGGGGACTTTTCCATTTAAAAAAAATCAAATCATACTTATTTAGGTAATATTATTTTCAATTTTAATTTTTAAAAAATTTTATAATATTTGAAAAACCTATAATATTTCTATATTTGTGTAATTATTGTTTAAAATTCGTTTTTATACATAAAAATTAAAATTGGTCAAAAATACACAAGGACTTGATTGTTGTTTTTTGATATTTCATGGCTGAAGTGTAAATATTTTATTAAAACCGGAGCACGTAAGAAAAACACACTAAACAAGAACCACCCATAAGAAGATCAAGAACAATCCATAAGAACAACAAGATCAATCGGATGCTACAACAATCATAACAACAATTACAGGTTTAAGAAATCTGATGGTAATAAGTACAATAACAACAATCCGATGAAGAAACCAAACACTATTATACAGAGAGAAACCAAACACTCTCCACAATTATTTTCTCTTATCCCAACCCTATGCGATTCATCGATCTAACATGCTCTCAATATATCATCGACATCTACAGATAACTATGCGATTCATCGATCTAATTCAATATGTCTCTAAATCTGTTTAGGTTTGTCAAAATTAAGGTACACAGTTTTTGGTTATTGTTTCAAACATGTTAATGGGTATCTTTTTCTTAATTTCTGATTTGATATATGAATAGTATGATTGAGTTTAAGGTATATCAATCATGGAGTTATTGATTTATGTCTCAATTTAAAGTTTTTTTGTAATTATGTTGTAGTTTTGTGATTTTGTGCTCTAATTGATGATTGGTATCTCGGTTTGATAATTCTGGAAGCTTGACGAGTCTACTTGATAAATTCATATCTTGAGCTTCACAAGGAGTGAAAATTCAAACTAATTCTGGATGGTGATATTTATATGAAAATCTTCTTTTTTATATGAGCTTCATGATACAAATTAGTTTGAATGTTAACGTGATTAAAACCTATGTAAAAAGTGACAAACTAAAATTTGGATATCAAGTGTAGGCTGATGTCAACACAGTTAATTCAATCTTAGAGGTAGTTATTGAAAATTTTCATATCGCAAGTTTTACAGGGAGTTACATAACGAATCTTTTTATAATACTTTGAATGCAGATAGAGTTAATAAGTTGACAGGTCAAAACATGTCAAGGGTAATTACACGCATATGGACCATCTTAAATGTGTTTATACTTTATAGGTTTTCAAAAGTAGTTGAATATCTCATACTAAGACCTAAGGTGAGTTTTTTTCTCATGTTTTGTAAAATGGGAATGCACGAATAGTGCAAGTGTTACGCATTGCATTGAGTTTTCATGTAGACAATGATGGTGTGTAAAGGACCAGTTACGGGTCTTGGACCGTATTCGTGGGTTCGATGTAGTCATTCGAATCCATGATATGGAATCCATTGAATCAAAGTTATGTAAATTAGGGTGTTTGGAACTGCTTATTGCTTTTTTAGGGTGTTTGAGATTGCTTATTTAAACTTCTTATCATTTTAATTTACTTTTTAGTAATTATGATGGGTTATGCTTATTAATAAATGTTTATTGGCGATTATTAGTTATCTGATTTTTTCACTTTCAACTTACAAGGAACAACGAGGACATGAAGCCAGTCTAAGGATAGTTGTGTAAGTTAAATGTGTTCATTATTGTAGACATTTAGTCTGGCCTAATTCGATGTATTCGTACTGTACGATATTAGTTTGTGATACTCTAAAACACATTTTATAGATCACCAGTTAAAATATTATACATACATTTGAAGAGTCAACTTTATAATAAGAGTGAATTGAGAAAAGCAGAAGATAAGTGCTTCAAATAAAATGAGGATGATTAAAAATTTATTGATGGTTGCGGCTAAAACTACATTCAAATTGGAGGTTTGTGTTTATACAATTGTTAATAAATTTTTGTTAGTATGATCATAATTATGGTTGTTTGTGATTATCTGTAATATGATTTTGAGCCATTTTATGCAAAGTGACACGTGTTAGAGTCAATTTTAAATGACTTCATGTTCTCCTGGTGCAAATTATAGAACAGTTTGGGCTCTCAGCAAGTATTTCCCCACTGTGGTCACTAGGCAATGCCAAACTTCCTTTATTAATCATCCTATTACTGAAAAGAAATGCAATAATTCCAAATAACTTTTTTTTTTTAATTTTATGGGGTTTATAAGATGCTAGAACAATATTTAAGACGAATATTATGGGTTGTACTTAAGAGGGATACGTCAGACTTTAGTATCATTTGGGGTTTGCCTTTAAAGATGGCTTTAACTGAGTCTCATACTATATTAACTATCCACCTGGTGTTTGTAACTATTGCCTCACTGAAAGATAAATCCATATCTTGCATTCAAGCTCTCAGGCAAACAATTGGCTTTCCTTCCTGATGCGTTGTTACACAAGCACTCTTCAATTTTGATCATGCTTAGTTGCAGTTTTAAATCACTTTTAGTTAATCTTACTTGACTTTTGAGTAAAAATGTTGCAGGTTGTGATTGAGACGTTTGAACCAAGTTTGCAGTTAGCATCCTATGTTCTTGCACTGGTTGTGACTCTCTCTTTTGTAGCCATTGCGATGATAGCTATAAATTATATTGACATATAGTAACAAGGAAGAAAGCCACTGGTATCTAAATCACGTGAAGAAGCTGCAAAGCTACTAATGCCTGTGTTTGTTTGGGAAGAAAAATGTCAAAAAGAAAGTTGATAATCCAGGTTTGGAAATTTATTTAACAAAAATCGCTAAGTTCTGTTCTTTTAAAAACTTTTTTCAAATTCTTGGACTTGAATGTAAGTTGTTTTTTTTTTTTTTTTTTTTATTATTATTATTATTATTATTATTATTATTATTATTATTATTATTATTATTTTATATACAGACTTCCTAATACAATTAGAGTTTAATATTAAATGAGACTGTAAATTTGTAAAAAAAATACAGACTTCCTGATACAATAGTAGTTAATATTGTATTACAATTCTTAAATGCCAAAAAACATTAGCTACTATATCTATAGATTCAGTACCTAAATTTAATTTGCAAGTGTTAATGTGCAAAACAAGTACAAGGTGATCGAAGCTCGGATGATTCAATTCAATGGCCTCAATTATCGTTTTAGGAGCACAAAGGGGTTGCAGTTACGTTGGTTATGGAACACCAAAGTGCTGCAGAAGACAAAGGGTTGCAGATACCTCAAAGAATACAAACCATCTGGTGGTTACAACATCAGTTACAAATTCTTTTTCCTGAATCTTTTTTCATTAACCTCGTCACACACATAATTCACATCACACACATAATCCACACACCCACCAATATCAAGAGATTGATTTAATTGCCGGTGCCCCAAATCTTCGAGATTGGTTTAACTGCGGTGCCCCAAATCTTCATCCGTTATATTTAGGTATAATAGGAATGATTTCATAAGCATCATCAACAGTCAACACCAGGTAAGTTATTTTGCAGGTTTATGTAATTTGCGTGTTTGTGATTTTATTTGTGTTATAGATATTATTGCAATGCTTAAATATATGTTTTTAAATATATGTTACAGATGTCTTTTAGAAATATGGGTACTGAAGTTGGCAATTAATTAACTTGGAATTTGACAAAATGGAGGCTTGGCTGTTCAAGAGTAACACAATGCGATTTCATGACTTTGTTCGGCCTAATGTTAAGGTAAAAAAACATTTAATCTATAGAAGAATGTCGATGTTGTTTTGTCACACTAATCAAAAGAGTAAGAATGTGTGGCAATTCTATGTTATTTTCTAAATTGACTGTGTAGACATAGAACTTTTGTTTGTGATGTAGACTAATTTGAGGATTAAATATTGTAGGATGTTGGTTAATTTACAAATCTATGGGTAACCAGGTCTATGAACTATGCTTATATGAATTAATGTCAGCCAATGATGCTCTATAAAGATATCCAAAGAACTGGTGTGTCTATTGTGTATGTGTGTATTGAAGAAATTCTGGGCTACAAGCTTTTAAACTCCTGTTCAAAATAACTTTGGATGTGTTATTGTTTGTTTAACGAAAAGTTTATTGCAAGGAATTTAAAAAGCGCAGTCACTTTTTGTATGTGTATAGATGATTAAGCGGGATCCAGATCACCCTCGAAGATTATTAGCTGGTAAAGAAAGTCTGGGTCTAATCAATGTATAAAGTTTTTGGAGGAAGAATTTTCTGCACTTGAATAAGATATGGGGTTCATACTCAAAGCTATAACTTCAGGTGATTTTTTTCCTGGTTGGATGTGTTAAATGGTACTTTTGATCACTTTTTTTCTTGATGATTAGTAATTTTTGCAAAGACATTTGTATTCAACATACGAAGTTGAACCAGAGAAAGAAACCTCATAGGACGTAATAGACGCTTTTCTCGATCGTCAACCTGAACAAGTTGTTTTACCTTGGGTAAGTAGCAGTACTTCTTATCATAACCTGAGCAGTGGGCAAGTCTTCTTTCACTCAAGATGCTGAGTTCAACATCCTAATAATTGGCAGAAGGTAAAAGAATTGCAGATATCATACTAATGTAAGTTAAATTCTATGTTTAGGTTTCATATCGCTTGCGCTCAGGATTTGTTATTAGCATATTAACACTTATTAGTATAATTATTATGTACGATTGTAAGTTTTGTTGTTTTGGTGTGATTTCAGGATTGGCTGAGCAGGGCTACACTGGGCTAAATTTAGCGCAATGGCTGGTCTTGGTGTTATTCATCGTGGTCACAATGAGAAAAGGTATTTTAGTGACCTTAAAATAATGTTTCTAAGAATGTACTTTTCCAAATGATTATAAAATTTACCACATTTATGCCTTATTATATGCGAGATTAAGGTGATGCTTGAAAACAAGAGGACTGAAATTTGACAAGTATTTAACTTTGTAACTGATGATGTGATCCTGGAGGAGATACATTTGGATTGATTTTGTGAGCGTTCAGATCTACCACTCAAAATTTGTTCCTCCTAAGGTTCATGGCCAAGATGATGTAAGTTTTTGTCAATAGTTTTTACGGAGTAATAAGCATGGCCCCTAAAATTTGTGCTTATTGAAAACGCATGGTCTTAGCTGAACACCCCTTAACTGTGATTACTGGACTATGGTTTGGAAGCTCACTTAGCACTGAAGAGGTCCAAACATTTATTGCAAAACAGGTTAGAGAGTGGTTGCTAATATAAAACCAGTTTATACAAGTTTTTGTAAAATCAAAATTGGCCCATTTGCATTCCTCATTTAGGAGCTGTTTGGGAATGCCTGTTTAAAGGTTGTAGGAGTTGTCTGAGATTTCTTATTGAAACTACTTATGGGGTTTCTTAGGATAGGTAGATGAAATTGCTTATTCTCTATAAGAAGTTTTAGTAAGCAATACAAACAGTCTCGCTGCAGTTTCAATAAAGAATCCCAAACACACACTGCCGCTTTAGTTTTAATACTGAATCCCAAACAACCATGTTCGATAAGCAAGTCGAATCATTAGAAATCACAAACCAGCACCTATAAATGTAATTTAAGAATAGTAGAAAGGCGAATTGTTAAAAAATGACAAGTAGGAAATAGTATTTTATCTGCTATCTATGAAAAAAAGCTTCAATAAGACTGAAAAATGGGTATGACTGATGGGATCATAAGATATAATTCTAAAGTGAATAACCTCCTAAATTTGAGATGTTACTGTATCTAGGACACTTAATTTGTATAATATAGTAACAAATATGTATGTATGCCTATGGTCTTTTTCGACATTGGTATTTCAAGTATGTCTATGTCTCCTATGTTTCAATTAATATACAATACGTATAGATGGGAGGTTTGTGTTAGTAAGGCTGATGGGCATGATTTTGTTACAAACGGAAGCCGAATTGGTTTAGGTGAAAAGAGGAGGAGGAGAAGGAGAGGGCGAAAAAAGCGGAGGAGGAAAAGAAGCAAATGAGCCAGGTTTCGAAAGGAGTATGAGAAAATGGTGAATGTGGAGAATAGGAATAGAGATGTTCGTTTATTGAGGCGAGGTCCGTTGAGGAGGCCATTGGGCTGATGTCGCTTATTGCGGCTGCTTTGCCTTTCGATAAGTACATAACTGCAAGTGCAATTTTGTTATAATGTGGAACGAGTAAAATAATTGTCTTAGCCTTTTATAAATGTTGTTTGTATTGAATTACTTCGGGACATACCAAAATGGAAAGAACGGAGATAGTTTGAGATGAAGTGCATTTTTTATTAAACACACTGCCATCTGTGTGTGTCTGTTTAATGATTATTGAGGATGGAACATTCCTAGAGATTATAGTTTTGATTGTTATCGTAGTACAAATTGGATGTGTGATTGTTTGAAAAGGTACCAACTCTACAATGAAAACCTCAATTACAGTTTCGGAATGAGGGTTTTTAATTGTAAATGTTGATCTCTATATAACCATATATGATTAATGAATTAGTATTGTTATGTTCAGCTAATGACTAAAACAATACATTTGCAGTAACACTTGATCAAAAAACATAGTCAAATTAGTATAATCCGTGTGTTGTATTGCTTCTTTAATAACTAACTCATGTGAAGCTGGTAATCGTACAAATTAAAAACCATAATTAAAAATCATAAATAAAACGAAACAAATATTAAATTATTCGTTTCTTAACAAAAAAAATAATATACATATTATTCAAAAAATAATAAAAAACCTCGCGCGTGCGCGGGCATTATAACTAGTAAGTAAATATCAATAATGCTAGATATGATACAAAAATGAGTTGTGAGACCATTTAGCACGTTTAAAAGAAGGATGTTGATTGACAATTGATTTAGAAGTAAACGGTCGATGTTCCTTCGTAGAACAAGACGAATCTAGATATTTATCTGGTCTTCTTATATTTCGTAAACGACATCCTTTGAAAAGATTCCATTTTGTTTTAGTATATACTATTTTGTGTCCCTATATACATTATCAAAAATGATTCATTTCCTTTTAACCCGTAGCAAAACCAATTATGCGTATTCGAATTAGAGGTGTCAAAAAAGTCGATCCGACCTAAACTAAACTCGAACCCGATTAAATCACTCGGATCAATATTTTTATTCGGGTTATTGGGCCAACCGAGTAACCCGGATACTAAAAAGGATCAGGTTTCAGGTTGAAAATATTTGACTAACTTGGGTTCGGGTCAACCCGATTGAACTGAATAATATTTATTTTATATATTTTTTATAATTATCTGTATAAACATTAAACTAGGCAATTGTTTTAATCATTTAACTCATACTAGACGAGTACTCGTGCATAACAATAGAAATTTGTAGCGGCAGACAATTATCGATATGCGATCTTATGGTAAGTGTTTTGTGTAACGATCAAAATATAATGTGAAAAGATCAAATTACAAACAGTTGTAACATGCGATAATTCAATTCAAGCCAAAATTCTTAACATGTATCAAAAAACATATAAAAACATTTAGTGAAACTGAAAATAAAACATTACATCAATTATGAATTTTGGTTAAGTGACGTATTCTAATATGAATAACAAAAACGTCAACAAAAAGATTGTTTGTTGTGTAGAGTGAGAAACCATTTTATGCTATACAAATGCCGATATTTTTTTGCACTTATGTTTTATTATCATGCATGTACTTATGCTTTAAATCTTACCAGATTCCATCATGATATTTCAACTGCAAATAATCAAGTTATTGGACATAACAAAAATCGGTTAAAGAATTAAGATCCAAAGTAATAAGATTCTTTATGTACATCTTTTTAATTTACTTAGTAAAATGTAAGGTAATTTTCGTGTTTCTGATACGACCATGTTAGGGGTGGTATCAGGATTAGGGCACCACTTCAAACATGTACTGGCTCCGTAAAAAAATAGAAGAAAAAAACTAGAGATTTGTTTATCATAAACTTTAATTAATTCATTCATAACATTATAACACCTTAAATACTAGTTTATGAGAAAACTCTCACAAATATAAGACTTATTCTAAACAATGACTCCTACATTTATCCTAATAAAACATAGTAAATAAACACGATAGTTATCCAACACGCCATGTCGGGATAACCGTCCCTCATCAACCACGGGCATATCACTCCTCACTCCTTCAAAATCACCTTACCCTCAAGGTGTTATCTAAAATAAATCTTGATTCCGGGATCCTAAGTTCTTCTTTAAATTTTAGCCTCCATTCCCATGGCAACATCTATGTTTTCAAAAGTTACCAATAATAGCAATGCCCTTGATGTGCTGGTATGTACCTACTTTAGAATAACAACCAAACTCTTACCAATATAAAAAACACCGTCTATCGCGCTTCTAACCTCATCAACACCAATATCTTCATCCACATCTAAAGACCCTTTAATGATAGATGAAGCAAATTCACTTTTTAATGGTCAAATGACATACATATTCTTTTCAACGATTTAATCTTTCTCTTCCTTTGCAATTAACTCAAAACGAACCTTGGTGATACGAGCTTTGAAGAAATATTCTCTCAAAGTTAAAGGATTGGACCTCAAAAATTCTCAAATATCTAGTTAGCGAAGCGTGTTTCCGCCGCACGGGTCAATGAAAAAGTTTCGTCTAGAGTTTTGCGATTTGATCGTAAGGGTAAACATTGTAGATCCAGTTTAAGTCCAGAGATGTAACATGATGTAAGTAAAGATTCAGATACCCTGTTACTCGATTTGCATGTACCACAAACTCACTCTCATATTCGGCCACCGTACCCATTTGCAAGAGCTTACAGAGTGCGTATTCCGCTTCCTGATCGCTGCCGCCTGATACCATGAATAATACTCAAGCGATTAATAACTCAAAAAAAAATCGATGAATAGTACCCCGCGATGAACATTACCCGATGAACAATTTTTTTTTTTTTTTTTTTTTTTTTAAACCATAATTATAAGCCCTCTCAACGAGAGCTCTCAATGAAAGCACCGATTGATACGACCCTATCTGGGGTTGTATCGGGATAGGATATGACACCCCTTCAAGCGTGTGCTGGATCCGTCGAAAAATAGAAGAAAAGAACTAGAGATTTGTTTATCATAAACTTTGGTTGATACATTCATAACATTATGACACCTAATTAAATACTAGTTTATGAGATAACTCTCACAAATATAACACTTATCCTAACATGACTCAAAACATATCCTAAACAATAACTCTAACTCTTATACTAATAAAACATAATAAATAAACTATGATAGTTATCCAACACGCCATGCCGGGATAGCCGTCCCTCATCAACCACAGGCGTATCACTTTCCTTCAATAGTTGGATCTTGTTATTCATATTACTTTGGATATAGATTAGGGTCGACCCGAACTCAGATAGACCCTACCTGATTAGACCCGAAGTCAACTAAGCCGAGTTTTAAATAGAATCGGGTGCTAGTAATTTTTTTAGCCTCAATTCAAATTGACTCGATCCAAATTGACTCGAGCCTGACCAACACGACCTAACTAACAACCCTAATTTAAATGAGCGAGAATTGATCAAGGAAACAAATAACTCAAATGTATGATATTAAACTTTTTGTACATGTTCGCTAAATACAAAATTTTGGGTAGTTGTTATCCCTCTAGATTTCTCACCAATCCTAGCAATCATTTCAATTTCCATCAAGTCGAGCATAATATTTGGGTTTGCCGCATACATTATATAGACAGTTATATAGTAGCAAACCCGTAGATGCAAGCTTATACTCAACCAAAGATTTGAAATGATTAGCATCAAAATTACCAAAACTTATATATATATTACACAATCGCGCTTTTTACAAAACCTCAACAGCCGGTGCAAAATAATTACTCATCATAGGCAAATTTTCAAGTAGATCCATAGTTAGCATCGACGCCCTGGCCTTAGTCCTAGCCGGGTGCGTCGAGTAACTATCAACCGGTAGCGGTTTGATCGATGGCATTGAAGTTGTTCGTTCAACAACTCTAAGCCACTTAGCTTCAAGGTAACGTTGCTTCCTCCATGGCCCCAAGTGCATTTTCTTTTCCTTCATGCATTTTTTCGCGGCATTGCTCATTATTTTAATTACGGATTGCAGTCTCTCGATTTTCCCTACGAACACGTCGGGAAGTTTGGATACGAGCCCATTGTACTCTTCACTTCCTTTCTTCATTTCGAATTGACCCCGAAACTCCAACTCGATTATCACCCTCACCTCGCCTTTCTTTACATTCGAGTTGTCGATCACGTCTACAAATGTATGTTCACCTATTTCATAAAAAAATATAAAGAAAATTAGTACATATTAACGTACAAATAAATGGATTTTTCTAGACGATTAACTTAATAATTGGTGATCTTGACAGTTCTAGAGAAGATTTTTTTGTTTAATTACTAAATTAATTACCTTGGTTTACATGTAACAACAATATACAAAAAGTTAATACAAAATAATTTTTATAATTACCTGATGGGATATCTAATGAGTCCTTCCATTTAGACTTGCAAATAGCCGAATTATAACCGGAATTTTGTAACCTACAACAAACTTCTCTCATTCGACAACTCCGACAGCCACCAGATATTGGTCTCGAACAACAACACACATTCTCGGACTCCTCGACTTCCTTAAGCACTTCCTTCGTCGTACTTCGGATATTCGACTCTAACGATGTTGTTCTAAACAAAGTTGACTGTCACAAAAAGAAAAATAACTCGTTAGATAAACATGATTAGTACACCACTAATATATATTAATGTAACATTTCTCCCATACATTATACTCATAAGACAACGTCTAAGAAAAACATAATTAACTTACATGTAAATTCTGATGTTGTGTCTCCCAAAACTTAACCTTGTCTTCAATTTTTTCGGGTGTATCCTTCTCCTCGTCATCCTCCTCGACTTCTAGTTGAATGTCCGAATATATGTCGGATTCAGGAGACGACAATATTGTCGTGTCTTCTTCTAGAAACCCGAAAATCGAACCGCATAATTGTACAAACGGTTGATCATTTATGTTATCAACTTTGGTGGAATTGTGTCTAGGTGACAAGACACGATGGCTCATTGGAACTCTTGTGGTGGCTCGACCCATGGTCAAGTGATGTTTTTTTTGTGTTTTTAATAAATGTTTTTTTCTTTTTATGTGTGTTGTGATGAAAATAAAAATGAAAAATGTGAGATTTATATATAGGGTTTGTGAGGTGAGGTGATTAAATGCCACGTGGTAATGTTGCTATTTGATGTTTCGATGGGCCCTGTTGCAGCTTGGATCCACGTCAGTATTGAGTAAGTAATTTTTCGAGATATATTCGAATATTCGGGAAACTATTTTTTATGTTTTGAATTTATGCAAAAGACCTTGAGGTTTTGCTTGTTTTGAAATAAGGAAAGCATGTATACTTGAGGAAACATGAATATTTGCTTAATTTTTATAAATACTACTTTCTAAAGTACTCCGTATAATGTATACTCTTGTTTTAACATGTTTTAAAGTTTCCTTAACTGTGTATGCAATTGTCTCTTGAGAGAATCCATTCATAAATCTAAATAAAATTATGAGTTTTGCTAACCACATCTTTTAGAGTTGTGGTTAACAAGTTGATTTTTACTACAATTCATTGTAAGAACTTAAATCAACCAATATCAATCAATTTTTGTTGTGCTATCATGTTTTCCAAGACTGAACCCAGTACTCACCCTTTTCTTAATTGTAAACCAATCAGAATTATTTATTCTTGACTATGTAATAAAATACATTTTGTTAACCACAATTTTTAGCACTATAGCAAAATCTGAAAATTATTATGTAACGAGAAGATAATTATGAACAAAAATTATACATGTAGGAACCAAAATTAACAATTGATCGTGAGACTCCATTTTATGAAGAAATAAATAAAAGTGCGATATAGACTGTCAACCATAGATTAGTCGGTCAAAAGATCGTAAACCATGGTTAACAACCCGCCCCCCCCAAAAAAAACAAATAATAATAATAATAATAATAATAATAATAATAATAATAATAATAATAATAATAATAATAATAATAATAACTCTTCTAAAACGTATTCGACGTTTTTCTATGACTCAAGACATCGGGACGCGGGCTGCCGTTCAAATTTTTAATAGGATTGGATTCGCTATTGCTAGAGGTGTGGGGGCCCAGTTGGTTTCTCGGCTCCCCACCAATTTCTTGTAAAATCCTATTTATTGTTAATAAAAGTGTTGGTTTATAATAAAAAAATAAATAAAATAATAATAATAATAATAATAATAATAATAATAATAATAATAATAATAATCTGATTGGTTAACAAGACATTGGAGCACGTGCTGCTCCGCATATTTTTAGTAGGATTAGCTTTGCTATAGCTAGAGGTGTGAGGGCCAGTTAGTTTCTCGGCTACCCACTAATTTTTTGTAAATCCTATTTGTTTTTAATAAATGATGTTATAATAATAATAATAACAATAATAATAAAAATAATAATAAATAAATAAATAAGCTCACGTCTAAAGTAGTTAAACCAATTTATGTAAAGCTAAATCGTGAATCAAGGGAAGATCTAGCTGTTTCAAGGCATCAACACCACTTGGATTATTTAAAACTATAATAGTTAGTTCATCCGATAGGTTGTTACTCATCTTTGGGTTCATACTTCATTTATACATTTTTTTTTAATTTATTTTTTGAGTGATTCCAATGTGCATTTTAGTTTAAAATGTTGGTGGGAAGACTTTGGTTGAATTGGTGTTTCTCCGAAGCTAGAACAAGTGAACAACTCATTATTTGTATGCTTTTTAATTCTTATCTTCTTCATATGACCTTAAACTATATATGTCAACTTGAAACCGTTTGCTTGCATCGAAAGATTTTTATATTAAAAGTTGTTTCAATAAAATTCATTCCATTGACTATTTCTTCAATCCAATCTATTCAAATGTATATACGACATTGTCTTCAGGGACCTTTCCGTAGCTAGTCTCTGTTAAGCTGATAGATAGTTGGCTCAAGGCCAGTGGCGGATACAGGATTTTGAATTGTGTGTGGCACGATTTTAGCTCGCTTCGCGAATCGTTCTTAGTTTTAGTTGTCTATTTATTAAGTGTAAACTAGCTTTTTTTGGTTGTTGTTGTCGGATGCGGATAACTTAATAGCATTGTAATAATATAAGTTTCTTAAATGAAAAACTTATAAGTTTACAAGATCTTTATAACTTTCTCATGCTCCCTAATATAAAAGCTAAGTAAAATATAATATGAGAACTAAGGGGGTGGCAACCATGCCTAATGATACCTAGAAAATTAATGTAATTAGCCAATCATTTTCAACCAACTCATTTCATGCCTTTGGATGCCTAATTCCATATGTTTAGTGGCAATGTTATGCCGATCGATGCCTAAACATTATTATTTTTTTTACTCATAATTATATTTAACAATTAAATTAAAAAACTTCAAATTTCATTAATAATTAAAAAAAAAAAAAAAAAAAAAAAAAAAAAAAAAAAAAAAAAGTTACATGATAGATATGAAAAAAAAAAAAACAAAACAATTTCTAAAAATTGCAAGGCCAACCATATTTGGCCGTGACTTCACGTTTTTTTGCAATCATAATGTCGCGCATTGTTAGGTCTAGTATTGTATCATGGGGGTCGTTGAATAACTTCATTGCTCGAAAAAAATTCTTTTCTTGAACCCCTTCTAGTTGTGCCGCCATTAACTTTTCTGTCAACTCTTCCTTCGCACGTTTCTTCTCAACATTCTCATCTATTATTTGTGACTTCTTTGCCGCATAATCTGCTAACGATTCAATACTCTTCTTTGTCGACTCGTTTTCGGCCTTTTTCCCTTTTTTCTTCCGTGTAGGAGTTGTGTCGTCATTTAGATCCGGAATAATAGTCTCAACATTGTCATTGCTAGATTCCGACGACTTTCTTCGTTTCTCCGTATTAGACGAAGATGTTTGACTAACGGTTGGTTGTTCCAACCATTTGTCCGATTTCCTAACTACCTCCCACGCCTCAATATGACTAATATGTAAATAACGATTTAAAAAATATATATATACCGATTGGATTTGGGAATTGGGTTTTGGGAATAACTTCATCTTCATCATCTTCATAATCGTATAACGGTAATTCTCTTTCGACACTTTGTTCACGTCTTGGTGGACCGTCTCGAAAGTCATTAAAAGGGTTGAACTCGCTTGTCATTGCTATATTATAGTGACTTGGATTCAATGGTGGAGGTGCCGGATAGTAGACTTGTGGTGGAGGTTGAGGATAGTAAGGTTGTGGTGGAGGTCGGGGATAGTATGCTTCTTGACCATGTGGTGGAGGCCGGACGGGATGTTGTCGAGAACCTCGACCACGACCACGACTTCGACCTTTTGATGTTGAACCTTGTTGGGATTTACTTGGATCCATGATATTGATTTTTAAAGTGAATTGGTGATTGTGAATATGTGATTTGAAGAAAAGATGGTAAAATGTGATTGTGAATAAGTGAATTGTGATTTTTAAAGGGGGTAAAAAAAATTTTTTTTTTGAAAATGCAAGAAACATTCAAACGGTAACTCCATTAAATTTGCAACGATACAAAAAATTAGATGCCAATTCTCTTCCCCGAATCGGTAATGTATACCGTATGCTATGCCGATTAGCTCATGCCGAGCTTGTGGTTTTGTTTTTTGCCGATCCACACCTAAGCTTGCCGAGCCCCATACCGACTACGATGCCACCCCCTAAGAAACACCCAAGTCACCCATTCTGGCCTAGCACCTACGTCTACACACCAAACGATAATAAAAGAGTTAAGTAGAAGACAAATAGGACAAAAGCATTAATGAATACTACTACTGTTCCTCATCTTTCATCTCCACCATCTTCTTGTTATCTTAAAAACACAGCTCAAACACATTTTTCACTTCAAATGGGTATAGCACTTTCAGAAAATCACAAAAATTCATTGATAAACTACGGTTCGTCGAGAACAATCATGTGTGGCACGTGCCACAGGTGGATCATATGTAGATCCGCCCCTGCTCAAGGCCGTGTGTGAGTTTGAGTTCATTAGGGTTTAATATTGCTTCTCATATGTACTTTATAAAAGGTTGATGATTAATAAAGTCTAGCCCACTGAATTTCACTATCTAATAGACTCAGGAGTTTCTTACTATATAATTGTAGCATATTATCACTCCTATACGAAAGGTGTGCCCGACCACTGACTAGGAAATGTTTTACGCCTATGCTTCATTTCTGTTTTAATTGATAAAATACTTTTACATGACTACACTCACTCTCACGATAAACATCCATTATAAAAATATACGAAGTTTTAGTAAATCTCACTAACTATATTTTTCACCAATCAAATATCATTTTTTACCCACTAAAATATCTTCTCGTTAGTTAAAATTCAAAACGCGCACTTATTTTGAGCCGCACTGACTAGTGAACTTATATGTAACTTGATCCAAATTTCAAGGGGTTCAATTAACTTTCCAAAACTTACTTGGCATAAGAATATACTTTCTCCAAAACAATACTCATTACCACCAAACTCATAACACATCAAAAACTATATACCATGCAACAAAACTTGTAGAACTATTTCATTTTATTAAACATTTTTCTGTCAACTAGCATATACAGAAGTATATTCTGTTTTTGTCGTATGATGCTCCTCGTGTAGTGGGACCCATGTGACAGCACACACCGTCTGATCTCAACCGTTGGATTCAGTGAAGCCTATCCAATAATGAGGTGGGTCCCACGTGTTCAATTCTTGTCTGGTACTTTCTTGAATTTAGGAATGGATTTAATACGCGGCGTTAAGCCACTGGATCCAATTGGGTTGGTTTGATAAATTATTTAGGGTATTTGGGTCATTACATTTTCTTCAATCTTGGATGGATTCATTCAATAATGTGGTGGTGAAGACAAAACATTCAGGGTGCGTTTGATATGCTCGCATGAATGATAATAGGTATGAGTTTGATAGTAGTAGAGGGTCCCTCACCTATGAAAGATCCATACCTATGTCTCTTGATGTATATAGAGTATAGATTATATTTATCATTCATTACCATAGTGGTGGGCCCCATCATCTTAAACAAACACCTTGAATAACTTTCATAGTCATAGCCTCATTCCCATAGTGGCATACCAAACACACCCTCATTATAAGGTTCCTGTGTAGTTTTGTCATGTTTTTCACATTCTTATTATCTAACATAATGTCTAAGGGGTGGTCGACCATTCGGTCGGTTATAACTGTTGACGCATCGACACCCGTTATACATACCACCTTGAGACACGAGCAGTGGAGTATATATATATATATATATATATATATATATATATATATATATATATTTAATAAAAAAATTGTTTTTGTAAGGTATGTCTTTTGATGGTGCATTCGGTCTTTTTATTACAATAAGTTTGTCATAAGCTAAAGAGAAAGCTGATGTGTCAATTATATTGTTGGTCTGTTGATGAACACCATTACATTTTAGCCTTTTATCTTAAACGCAACGGTACGATGAATGAACTTGCGACTATTGTTACAAAAGTAAAAGATGACGCAAGTTTAAACATTCTTTTGGTGCAAATACAATACTACGTAACTTTTTATTTTGAAAAGAAATCAATTTTATGAAACATAAAGAAAAAGGCAACAAGCTAAACGTCTAGATGCCGGGGCAAAAATTAATAAAAAGAAGGTTAATAAAGAACAACAACTTTTCAAATAGAAGGACTTCCTTCGTTTTAAATCTATGTGTGGTTAGGGTAGTAACGTAAACTCTATAAATTAGTCAATTAAAAAGTGAGAAATTATAAATAAATAAAAATTCATAACTTGTATTTTTTATTAACAGAATAATATACATCATATAGTGTTTTTTTGAAAAGCGAAGATATATTAAGGCCACAAAGGGCAAAAAAGGAAAAAGATATTAGAGAGAAAGAGAAACAAACTTGAGAAGATCTACAATATATTCAAGTCACTTGGGTTATGAAACAAATGCAATATACATCGTATAGTAAGTTATCTTATAGGATTTGTTAGGATATTATGTGATCTCTAATTTTTCAATAGGATCATAGAATATACTTACAAAGCGCTCTTTGCTGGACCACATATTAGAGAGAAATGAGAGGGGAGTATTTTTCTTTCTAATTTTCATTTCTATTTTTTCTTTTTCTTTATATTTCGTACAAAAGGGACTTTGTACAATTTAAGTGGGGAGACGGGAAATAGAAATGACTCATTATATTATTTGAACTTATTTTGCCCTCATTTTTTTAGTTTATTTTGAAAAATTGTGTCATTTTTAAAATTTTGACATGTTTTTCCGAACCTAACTAGAATAGACCTTAGCCGAGCACATTTAGCCCTTAAATTCTATGGTGAGATTTAGCCTATCCATTTCCACTTATTTACCCCTAAATCCACCAAATATTGAGTGTGCCGGTAGTCTGTAAACTTTAGAACTTGGCCTTTACGTCATTTCGAGACCATATACGAGTAGTGTGTCGAGTTAGCTTGATACATTTGGAAGAAACACTTAGAGAAAGCTAATATTCTAGGATTATCACCCAAATAGCCTATATGTGTGTGTTTATCGATTAGTCTCCTCGACTTCTTGACCCCCGTGTTAAACCCTTTTGTTGCACTCATCTTTAGTGCTAGATACCCCTAGATACACCCTTTTAAGCCTTTCCTTTCGTTTCTTACCCTTACCTTATTTGTTTCGATACACCTATACACATTAGCCTACCGTGTAGTCTTGGTCCATGATTGGGAAGTCACCGTTCGCTCTAGTTCGAGGTCTTAGTACGTCAAAGACATAATTTTATAGACCATTGGAGACCCCCCGAATTTCTCATATATGATTGATCGGACTCAAAACGGTCAACTTAAAGTCAACCACGGATGTGGTCAAAATAAGTCAAACTGCTCAGACCAATGCTCCGTGGAGTACAGTGTATACTCGGGTCGTTTAATCCCAACGAGGTGTGAAATCTGTAATAAGACGAATTTGTGATCGGGCGATTATGAACAGGAAAAAGGTGTGATTTGTTAAACTAAGGATTTATACAATGAAATAGCTTTAAACAAGTTACTTTAAAATTACGTAAAATTAAATCACTAAGAAACGTTTAAAAACATAAAAACGCGCGTTTTAAATTAAAAGTAACGTGAACACGCGTAATAAAAAGTGAATTTTGAGCTACGCTAACCCTACGGATATGAAAATTATATTTTTAGAATCCTAATAATAAAAGAAAATTTTAAGAAAAATAATAATAGTTTTTTAGACTATTTATTTAATTATTATTAATTAAAACTAATTATTAATTATTTTAAACTATTTAAATTATACTAAAATTTAATTAAATATTATTTTAAGCTAGAAAAATAAAAATTAAATCTTGAAAATTCTAAAATAACTTAAAACTAATTTTAAAACTGAAATTATATTTTTTACACTTTTTATATAATTATTATTAATTAAAAACTAATTATTAATTATTTTAAACTAATTTAAATTATTATAAATACTAAATGAACAGTGAAAAATATAAAACTTTTTCTAAAAATACTAAATAAGTGCAGGAACCTAGGAAAATTATAAAAATGGAAAGTGCTTATTGAATAAGCAGAAAAATAAGCCAAATGGCTTAAATAGAAGCTACCACTCATTTTAAATTTGATTTTTCTTTAAAAAATTATTTAACTACTGTTATTAAGCAACTTTAATAAAGACAAAAATTTTAGAACTTAAAAATAAGCAGAATGGAAGCTTATTAGCTTATCAGAATAGCTTTTTAAGCTAAATTGAAATTTGATAGTGAATAAGCCATCAATAAGTTACACAGTAGAAACCTAATGTATTATAAGCTACAAGTGACTCAAAGATACTGAGAATAAGCTAAGATGCACAAATAAGCATACTTATAAGCTTAAATAAGCAAATAAGCAATTCCAATCCAAAATAGACCAAACAGGCCAAATATGGTGATTTGCAGGCCTCTGTGGGGCCCACAAGAGTGATCAGGGGTCCAAATTAGGAATGGAATTAACAAGCTGACCTGGAAAGCTTTCAAATAAGCCAGGACTCAGGTCCTGAGGTCCACAAATAAGCTCTAGGTGAGCTTGTGAATTTGGCTCAATCTCACTGAGTGGCTCAGTGACTTAGATTATGATGGTAGGTCTAGGGCTAAAATAAGCTACGGGTAAGGCTTCTAAGGGACAAAATAAGCACTGATGTAACAAGGGCACTTAATGAGCTACCCAAAAAGCCAAAAGTTGGGGGCTTAAGTTCTCAGGTAAGGTCTATGTGAGCTTATGAAATAAGGCAATACACCCTGGTGCAGGGTATGTTTATGCAAAACAGGCTTAAAGAAGCATCCAAATAAGCAGTCAATAAAAATCACAAAAATAAGCAAAAATAAGCACTAGAAAGATGGGCTTCCTAAGTTAAACATACTCCAATTTCAGACCTTAAGGATAAAGATTGAGATCATGAAAATTCTAGCAAGAATTGGATTTCTGCATAACTATGCAATTTTGACTTTTTGTACTTATGATGAACTTTGACCAAAATGAGGTTTGATTTTATCCTAATGACTTATGATGATGTTTTAAGCTATGATACAACTAGATTAAGCTAAACTAATAGATTTTATAACTAAATTAATGATCTACCAATCCTAAATTCACAACAGTTAATCTGTTATGAAATTTAAGTGTGATATTGACTTTTAACTGAAAGAGCAATGGATTTTATGACTCATATAACCTATTAAGACCTATTGTAACATGTTTCACCAAACAACAACAATAAAAACAGGCCTGAACACAGTGCATTCCACTGATCCAAACACACCTTTAATGATATGAAATTGAGATTTTTCAAAGTAACTGAATGATTTGGATCATGAAACTGATTCAAATGCAAATTTAATGATATGACAAGATAAAGGAACCATAGAAACACTAACATTAACAACAAATACCACTAAATCACTATAAAGCTAATTTGACAATGAAAATGAGGATATGAGCAACTATGAATTCAAGTGAACAAAAAGACAATCTTAAGCATTATTTTAACTCACACATACCAATCAGACATAAACTAACATAGATAAGCAGTTATTAAAATGATCTACAGTACTTTGCCAAAAATGAGAAATTGGCTGACAATTGATCCTGAGCAAGTCCAAGGTATTCTAGGCCAAGGTAATTGGTCCTAAAGCTTCCCAATAAGCTCTAAACCAAGGGCAATCCTTAATTAACCCTGCTCCAGCAATCTTGCTCCAGCAATCTTTCAACATCTTCATGGATTTTTTTTATTTTTCTACTAATTTATTGATTTTTTTTGTATTTTTGATTTTTATAACTAAAACCGATTTTAATGTTTCTAATGGCTCAAAAAGTTATTACAAGAGCTTATATGAGCTTATAAGTCCTTAACAACAACTATAGACATCATTCAAGTTAACATGCAATTTTGAAGTAAATTTAAGCATAAACTGAAATTGGATTGATAAACTGGAATTAAAAGTTGAAATGAGTTTAATTCACAATGAAAAGGCTTAACATAACATCATAAAGCTAAAGGTTACACTGAAAATGAGTTTTAGACTAAGTCGACATACATAAATTTAAATTAAAAATATATGCTTCTATCTCTGCTTGAATTCTCTTTTATAGATGACCATTGTGTTCCAGGTGTCCCTCTGAGCATTTCCCACCTCATTTGAGACCATTGGATCAGTTAAAATCATCTTGGCCTTTAAAACTACTTTTGTCGCCAAAATTAGCTTAGGTGGCTTGGAGTAGTTTGAGCATAATTAATGCTTCTTTGGATGTTGTGTGAGGTGTAGGGGACAATTTGAGAAGTAGGGTTTAAACTAGGGGTGGTGGAAGTGACAGTTGCAGGTGTATGGGAGATAGAGGTGGAGTAGGTTGTGTTTGTGACATCCCCTGGTGCAAACCCAGGGGATGGGGTTTAGTTGTGGGGACGACGGCAGTGGGAGTAAGGTGGAAGAAGGAGGTGGTGGAGGTAGTAGCAGATGGAGGTAGCAGGAGGTGGAGGAGGTTGAAGATAGGAGGGTTGACCAGGGGTGTTGACCCTGGTTTGATTTAAAACGGGTTTTGTGGTTTGAACTTATGTGGAGTGGGCTGGAAAAAGGGAAAGGATGGGCTTGGTGTTTGTAGTTGGGTTTATTTTTGGGTGGATTAATAGTATTAAGGGTCCGGTTTTGGTTTAGTAGCAAAATAACCACAAGGACTAATGTTGTAATTTCTGAAAAGTTGAAGGATCTGATTTGACAACATTTCAAAGTTTATCATAAGGGCTATTCCTGCCAAGTGTGAATAGTACAAGGTCCTTTGATGTTATTTTTCCAATTTTATACGTTAGGGGTATTTTCTGACAACTTGGAAACTTGAGGGGGCTGTTTTGCCATTTTTGTAAACTTGAATTTCAAGGGTAAAATTTGTCATTCCTTGATTCCTGGGGGACTTTTGTTGACTTTTCTTCAAAATAATTCTTCCAGGGATAATTTCTGACATTTCTTGAAAGTTCAGGGACTGATTCTGCCAAATGTGCAAACTTTGCTCGTTTTTCATCTTTTTTTCAATCCTTTTGTACCTGAAACATATAAAAACACAATCCAAGGATATTTGCAGTATTATATGGTGTGTCTGTGTGTTTTTAACTATTTTTGTAGTTTAAACGGGACAGAAATGATGGGTATTTAGACACTCATCAATGATTCATTTCAAGTGGGGGGATATTACCATTTACGTGATAGTAAAAAAAGTGAAATTCTGTATGTACAGTAGTATTTATGGTGCAGTACTATAGTAGCACCGTGTTTATGAGCTTATCGAAGTTAGTATCAAGGATGGCCACTTCCATCACATTTGAAGATTCGAGTTGGTGACGTGAGTACACTAGCTTATGTAAACCAAGTAGTGTGTTTATCATGACGTCCACTAATGACACACTTACTTGCTACATTATGATTAGTTCTTGCATTTTTAAGCTTTGACTTTGGATGAACGGTGGAAGGTGACGACTTGGTTATAAGTTAAGACTATTTGTATCCTTTTCATTTTACACCAATTATGTGCACCCCATGTCTCATTCTACCCTTTTGTCGCGAATCATGCTTAGGTGAGGGAATTGAGCAGGCATTGGTGTCTTGCCCGGTGTTCCGGTCATGTATCAATGTTCTTCGTCGCCTTCGCCATAGTCTGTTAGTAATGACACTACACCCAAGCCTTATAATTTTTCCACCCAATATTGCGTTCGAAGATTGTTTTTGACCTTAGCTCTAGTGGTGGAGATTTGTGTAACCACCAAGCCTTTGATAGAATACATGCTATGACTTTGCTTTGAGTGATCACCCCGAAAATTGACACTCAGAATAGGGAGAGTATGAGTGTTTGTTTCCCTTTTCGTGAAGTGTTCGGTTTTGGAAATTCTAGCATAGGAAGTTTTTAAACTCATATTCCCCAGGTTATATGGGAATTATCTTTCTAGATATAATTCTAATAAGGTCTAGTTAAGGGCAAGTAAAGTTTAAGTGGGGGGATATTTGATGAAGTCAAATAATCTGATTTTCTTAGTATCAATTTCCCCTTTTTATTGACTATTTCAGCTTAATATTATTATTAGTTTTGCCTTATTCTTTCATAGTTCGTTTCAGGTCTATTAATAGAGTATGGAGCGACTAATGGATGAAGTTGGACTTAACACAGATAAAGCCAAGACATTTTCCTATGACATGAAGACTATGGCGTAACTAAGTGATGATATTACGCCGTAATTATTTACACAATAGAAGCTACGCCCTAACCATTCAATAAGGTTACGGCGTAATAGTGACAACGTGGCAGCCATAACCAGTACATGAAGACTACGGCGTAGTTCAGCATCATGATTACGACGTAGATGATTACGGCGTAGTTACTATTCTATGTTACGAAGTAGCTGCTGCCGCCATTTGACTACGGCGTAACTTGACATGTAAGTTACGCTGTAGCTTTACTTATTGGATAAGATTATATGACTACGGCGTAACCATTTAATAAGGTTACGCCGTACCATGTCCTGTCTATAAATACAGGACGAAATTTCATTTTGAAGATATATCGCCTTTCCCAAACCTGACCTAGGGTTTGGGGAGAGCAACCACAGAAGAAGAAGCTAGTTTTAGGAGTTTGAAGACAGAAGTTCTCGTCTACTACAACCATTTGTATTCGAGTTTAGATTCTCTTATGTTTTTCTAGTAATAATTTAATGAATTCATTTTATTAATTCAAGTTTAGAAAAGTTATTTGTTCTACTTTGTTTATGTATACTGATTCCTCCCGAACCAACTAACTTTATTTCCCAACCACTTGTGAACGGTTGGTACTAAAAGCCAGGCAGGCCGGGAGGAAAAACAATTATAAATCCGTGGGAGTTAAGTACAGAAAAAGCACGTGAGTACAGAAAAGTACATCCCCGGGTCGTTATGTCCCAGCGAGGTGTGAAATCTGTAATATAACGAATCTGAGATCTGTTGAAGTTAAAATATAAAAACAGGAATCTGACTGACTAACACTAGGAATGTGAATAGTAAATAGCTCTCGTCACAGCTATTTCAGTAAAAACGTGCAATCAGAAATCCTAAAATGTAAAAGATTTACAAACGTACGTTTAGGTTTAAATAAACGTAAACATAATGAATAAAACAAAACTTTCCCATAGAGGGAATTTGCATGCCTTAACGGCTTAAATGCAAATTAAAAGAAAATAAAATAAATAACTATATTTACAAAGTTATTATTATAATAATAAGAAAACCTAGAAAACTAAAACGCGTACGTAAACGTTTAAATAAACGTCTATGTACAAAATAAAAAGTGAATACCGTCAAATATAACTCTCACAAATGTGAAAATTACATTTTTGGAATCCTAAAAGAATAAGAAAATTATTAGAAAATTAAAACTTATTTTTATACTATGTACTTAATTATTATTAATTAAAACTATTTATAACTATTTAATAATTACCTAAAAATAAGAAAAATATAAAAAATGCTTAGAAAAATAAAATTAAAACTTAGAAAAGTTAAAAATACTATAAAAGAAATTTTGAAACTAAAAATATATTTATTATACAACTATACTATTTATTACTAATTATTTACTTATTATTTATTTATTAATACTATTATTTAATTATTGTATATACTAAATAAGCAAACTAAAATCTACAACTTTTTACATAATTCTAAAATACTTATAAAAAGCTAAGAAAAATATAAAAACTATATTTAATATACAAAAATACGAAAACTTAATTTAAAACTATTATTACTTAATTAAACTAATTAATACTAACTTAATTATTATACATACTAAACTTATTTATAAAATTATAAAACTTTTTATACAACTATATTAAAGTAATACAAACTTTATAAAAATATAAAATTTCCTAAAAACTAATTAATAAGTTAATTTAATAATTAAATACTAATTATTATTAATTACTTAATTTAACTACTTTTAATTTTAATAAATACTAAACTATATTATAAAAATCTGAAAATTTTTGTACAACTAATAAATAGTGGCAGAAATGTAGGAAAAATAAAAGATTGAACAAAAGCTTATTTTTAAGCTGTGAAATAAGCTTATCGTGTGTAAATAAGCTATAAGGGCCAAACCTATATAAGAGTATATAGCAAACCCCTTCCAACGGAACTGGTGCCCCAGAGCAGTTGGAAGGGGTTTGGGATGTTATGCATGTTACTAAGCCAAGGTCCTGAGTTCGAATCCCACCCACACCCATTTTTTATTTTATTTTATTTTTTATTTTTTTCTTTTACAAAAACGTTTATACAACAAAAATAACAAACTTTAATAAAACAACTTTATTTTACAAAAGCCAAATAAGCAGATTTGGAGCTTATGTTAGCAACAGTTAAGCTCATAAGAGCTTAACTTGGAATTTTGTTTTAGCAAAGCAACCAAATAAGCTCTAGACTGAACAACAAAGTAAAAATAAGCTGAAAGCAAATAATACAAATATAAAACTAAACAAAGAAAAGAGAAAAGGAAAGGGAATAAGCTGTTTCAGAGCTTATGACCTCTTCAGTTAAGCTTTTGGCTTACAGTTGGGTCATAAGCTTAAAATAAGCTTGTAAAAGCTATACAATGTGAACCAAAATAAAAAGTATGTGTGTATATGTATTAGAAACAGATATGGACAAGCTTGTGCACTGAATATGACCCACAAGCTTGTAATAAGCTTATAAGCATTTCCAGTCACACTTAGAACCAAACACTACTTGCAGTCACATAGTTGGTCAATTTAAGCCCATAGAATAAGCTGAAAAAGCCATTTTGAGAATTAGAGTAGCAAGTGTGGCTGGAGGGCTTTCCAAAAAGCTCAAGCTAATCCTGTGGGGTCCACAGGATAGCTTTTGAGGAGCTTGTAAAAAAGTAACCAATTCACTGAGTATGCTAATTTCCCAGCATACTCAGAATCATGGGACAAACAAGAAGCCCTCACCAAGCTTATCAAATAAGCTTGGAAGTGGAAATAAAGAGTTGCCCTTAGGAGTTTGGTGGATTAGCTTCTCAAAAAGCCAATTCACTTAATATGGGGCCCACTGAGTGGCTTATTGCATGCTTATGAAGTATAACTGAGTACACTGGATTCCCAGCATACTCAGTGAAGGGACAAGTAAAAAGCTCCTTGCAGCCCTACTTAAGGAGCTGCAACATGAAATTGAGATGCAGAAACATAAAGTTGGATGGTTTGGCTTCAGAAAAAGCCAAACCACACAAGCTTATATTCACTATTGAGCTTGTGAGGCACTTATGGAAATGGCACAAATGGACTGTTTTCACAGACCATTTATATGAGTGGGCAAACATAAGCACTCACTTGACTTATCTAATAAGCTCAAACAAGCTCAAACCATGCTGAGACATTGAGTTTAGTTCCTTGGCTTTATGAAAAGCCAAGAATCAACAACTCAAGCTCACAAAGGTACTTGTTGGAAGCTTTTGTAACCAGCTCCACTCAACTGTTTGCTTCAGTTGAGTGGGGCAAGATGGTGCAAAAAGGTGTGTGATATGAATAGTGGAAATAGGCACATAAGCATAAAATAAGCATATACATCAATAAACAAGCTATTAAGGTTTCAATAACAACAAAGAACACAGCCTCAAGCTCCATGATCAACAAGCTGTAAGCTTGAGATCATGGCCTTAAGGCTGTGAGACAGGGCAAAAGTACCCTAAAATAAGCACAAGATTAAGCAATTAAACATGGAAACTAAAATTCAACAAAAATAATATAGACAGATAAGCAACATAACTATGAAACCCTAAAAGCACTAAGATTAAAACTTCATAATAAAGCCACAGTAAAATCAGACTTTTATTCAAAAACCTGAAAATAGGAAAATATTTGACTTTTATATGAACAATAAACTTTGACCAAAATGAATTTACAATCTAATTTGATGACTGATTATTGAATATTAAACATAATAAACATGAATTTAACAACAATGAACAACATTTAAACACATATACTAAATTTGGACAAATAATTTAGACAGACAAGTATTAAAGATAGATAAAAAGAAAATGTTGACTATTAAACAAATAAGACTTAACAAACTGAGTCAATAAGACCATACATGGTACACAATCAAACAAGAATAGCAACACATATCCTTTAACTCAGAATTACAAATAAACAGATAAGTAGAAACATGCAGTGGAAACTGAGAATAAATTGCAAATGAGAATTTTGCAAGAGACACAACCAGTAAACCTAGATGGTTGTCAAGCCTTCCAATAGCATATTGGTTATACAAGAACAGGAATAATCATCACAAGTAAACTCAGAGTCCTAAATCCAAGCAAATCCAAACAGTCCTTTATTATTCACTTGTCATATGAAATCAAAGGTTTTCAATGAATTTGTATTAAAACCTGGTTCCAAACAATACAACATCACATAACAAGTACAATTAAACATAAAAACACTATTTATAACAACAATGAACAAGAATTACTCATAATCCACTTTTAAAGCTAAAAATGCATTTTGAAACAACTCTTTAATTCAACTCATAAGTATACAAGTTTAGACTTTAAAAACACTAAATAACAACATATAAGCATAGAAAGACAGAAATCAAAGCATATAAAATAATGAAACAGTAAAATGAAAGAATGAAGCAAAAATGCTTACAAGAGTGTCCCTAATGAATAACCAAAGTGACATGAACCATTCCCAGGACTTGGATTACACCAATCTTTCAATAAGCTTCCAATATCCCAACAAACAATCCAAATTCCACCCTGCTTCACCTTCTTCATCATTAACCCACTAATTTTTTTTTTTGATTATTTTCTATTTTCTCTATTTTTAATGATTTTCTTAATTTAAAAGATCAATAGCTGTTTAATTGCTTCTAAAGGCTTGCTAAAGCTTACTGAGAGCTAAGTAGTGTCATATAGAGTCCTCTAAACAACTTTTGATCAAACAGAAAAGTAAATGGCAATGGTATTTAAATGACTTTTAATTAAAGACTTAAAATGTAAAGATAGAACAAATTAAACTGTAAATATTGTTGTATTGAACTTGTTTGGAGTTTATTACAACAATTAAAGCTTAAAATTGACATTGAAATTTAAAGGAAAGCATAAAACTAATCCTACGTGACAATGGCTTAAGGCCAAGGTAGTCTTCTTCCTTGCTCTCTTCTGCCTTTTATAGGCCAATTAAGTTCCCAATAAGCTTCTGAGTAAATCCCATCAAGTTGTAGCATTGATACGTGTCAAATGCTATTACACCTGTTCAAAGCTATTTTGGCGCCAAAATTGATACACGTGGCTAGGGGCAATTTGAGAGCAATTAATGACTCTTGGGTCTTGTGGAGGTGGAGGGTGGAGTGTAGGAGCAAAATGGGATGGTGGGAGATGGTGTGGTGTCAGTTGCAGGTGCAGGGCTGATGGTGGATGTAGGTTTGCTAGGTGGCACCTCCTAGGGTAAACCTAGGAGGTGGGTTTGGTTGAGGAGGTGACAGGGGGGTGGTGAGGTGGAAAGGTAAGCAAGTGGAGGTGAAGGTGGAGGTGGAGTGGTGGTTGCAGGGGTGTGAGGTAGGGGACGGGTCAACCAAAGTCAAACCCCCAGGTTTTTATTATAAAAGGTTGGATGGGCTTTGCAAGGTTGGGCCTGGTGTTTGTGTTTGGACCATTGTTTTTATTTGTTGGATTTAAGGAATTGGATTATTAAGGATAAAAAAGGGTCGGTTTGGTTTTATGTATTAAAACCCAAGGACTAAACTTGTAAATTGCTGAAACTTTAGGGGCTGATCATGCCATGTTTCCAAAGTATCATAAGGGCCATTCCTGCCATATAACATTAGTACAAAGATAATAAATGTAAACTTTAAATTTAAAAACCTAAAAGGACCATTTATGTAATTTCACCAAAGTTTAGGGGTGAAATTATAATTTTCCACAAGTTATCAAATTGTTCCAATTTTGTCATTCATGCATAGTACAAGGGTATTGATGAGGCGAAAAATGATCCGTTTTTAGGGGGTCATTTAAGCCCGAATCCGAATTTATTTGATCAAATATTGCCCTAAATCGTTCCTTTTGTGATTTTTGGTGTTTGGAGAGTGAATTCTGGAAAAGAGGCTATTTTGGACGTTTTTGGAGCATAAAGTGAAGAAAACAACAAAGTACCAAATCCAAGCTGGAATTACAAGGTGACGGCGTCAAGAATTTACTCTTGACGGCGTCAGAAAGGATGAGTATTTTACCGAAGGTTGTGAAGGCGTCAGATGAAGAGATGACGGCGTCAAAATGACCAAGATTAATTTACCGAGGGTGGTGACGGCGTCACGTAGGCCGTCACGATTGGATCTAGGGCGTCCGAGGAAGTATATGGCGGCGAGTTGACGGCGTCAGATTTTACTCTTGACGCCGTCAGGACGATTTTCCTATATATAGTTTTCTAGTTTTTTCATTAAAGGGAGAGAAGTTTTGGTGAAACCCTAAAGACGATTTTGGTGCCTCTTTTACAGGTTTTTCAAGGGTTCCAAACCCTTGAGACCTTGCATTGTAATTGAGATAAGTATACTCTTAATTCAATCAATATGTCTATGTGTTGGTTGTCTATCTTTTGTTCTTATCTTAATTCTACTATGCTAGGCTAAATTTCCTTTGTGTTTGCTTAGATCTAATGAAACCTAGATGTTGATTATGTGTTGATTACTTGTCTATTCTTGTTTTGAATGAATGATATTATATGTTAGGCTTAAGAAAACTGGCAGATCTCCAAATGGTAACATGCTTGAACGTCTTAAGAAACATGAACCGAGGCGTACTAGGTCTTTATTGGTTGTATTTAATGCATGAGCCACTGTTTACAATCCCTATAGTTGTGCTGGGTCATGGTTTAGGAGGAGATAAGAGCTCATAGAGTTGGGGAGTTATGTATGCCACTCCACGAATGGTATTAAGGAATACAACCCGTCATTCATACAAGTGTAACAAGTAATTAACATGTAAAAGATATCTAGGGAGTAATGAAGTCTAAGTAAACACAATTTCTCCAACCACTGCTCACAACCTTAGTTTAATATTAGTTTAATTTCATTTTCATTAGTTAATTAGTTATAAAGTAGTTTTTGGGTTAGTTGATTAGCAACTAATTCCGCCCACTCCTTCAAAACCCGAGATTTTACTTGCTTTCATAAAATATAAAAACACAAAAATAATCATCTTCCATCTCTAGAACTATTAATTAGGCTTTCTAATCCTAGCGACACTATTCCTAAGCTGAACGATCAATCCCCCGGTACTTGTCACTATACTATACTACAACGATCAGGTACACTGCCTGGTGGGGGTTGTAAGCCTCGCGAGATCCCTCGAGAGGTAAAGCAAGGTGCGATTCCCACGCATCAGGTATTTTGTATTAAATTTCCATTTTATAATACCCAGGGACCTATTTTGCCAATTTTGTAACTTGAGGGGTAAAAGTTGTCATTTTGTGTAAACTTTTATCCAGGGGTCATAAGTAAACATTTTTGACTTCCCAAGGACTAAAGTTGACTTTTTATTTCAAAATAAACTTCCAGGGACTAAAACTGTCATTTATGAAACTTGGGGGACCTGTTTTGCCATTTGTGCATTTTTGAACTTTCAAGGGTAAAATTTGTTATTTCATGATTCGTGGGGGACTTTTGTTGATTTTTCTTCAAAATGATTTTCCCAGGGACCATTTCTAACATTTCTTGAAAGTTCAGGGACTGATTTTGCCAAGTGTGCAAACTTTGCACGTTTTCCTTTGTTTTCAGTCCTTTTGCACAAGAAACATATAAAAACACAATTCAAAGATATTTATAGTATTATGTAGTATTTCTGTGTGTTTTTTAACTGTTTTCGTATTTAAAATGGAACAGAAATGATGAGTTTTTAGGAACTCATCAATACCCCACACTAAAACATTGCTAGTCCCTAGCAATCTATAATCTAATAACAACTTAAAAATTTAATGGATTTTGATATCTCTTTACCAGACAGCCATTACTTCTGGAGTAGCCAGGTGTGAGAACTGTGGTACACCTGATAACCGTGTGATTTTGAGCAAACCACCAGCTGTCAACGGATTTGATTAGTCTTTACCAAAAGTCGTTTGCTTCTGGACTAGCCAATCCTTATGTGGTTTAGACATGGTGGACTGATAACCATTTGTTGTATTTAGTGCAAAACACTAATACCAAGTGAAAATTTTTTAAATTTTGGCCTATTTTGGGGAAAAAGGGCATACAAGGGTATATAAGTGATCAAATTCGCCAGAATTTCCCCCTCACACTTAGAAATGAATATTGTCCTCAATATTCAAAGTCCCGGCTATTATGCCGAATCCTTGAACGTAAAAAGATAATATTTAAAGCTAAGTAGGGTAATACAACAATTATTTATTTTTGTGTATTTACAATTTTTTATTTCATTTTCAAAATATATATAACATGTGGGTATTCTACCCCACACTAATTTTTGATTACCGAGTCGCTAGTTTGACTCGACCCCGAATTAATTGGTTCTTGGGGAAATGGAGTGGATGAGAAATTG
The DNA here is from genome assembly GCA_030686995.1 of Artemisia argyi. Lineage (NCBI taxonomy): Eukaryota > Viridiplantae > Streptophyta > Magnoliopsida > Asterales > Asteraceae > Artemisia > Artemisia argyi. Next base: position 204,553,060 of record CM060677.1, read on the forward strand.
GAGTGGGGTCCATTCACAGAATTATGAATGATAAGGTAGGGAGAATCTTTTTGGGTTTTTGATATAATATAAACAGAAACGAAAAATGTTTTTGTATTTTTAAGTTTATATATATATATATATACAAAGAAAAGGAAAATCCTAACAACCGCCCCTCGAAAGGGAATCTGGGTTTGAGAGAGCTCAGTAACTGTAAACAGCCAACAATCAAATGTTGTAACTGAGGGACTAATCAAACTGCGCAAGTTGTGTGCAAAGGAAAAATGTTTTTGTATTTTTATATTGTTTATGAAATGAAATATGATACATGTAATCACTACCTCCCAAGCTTGTGTCAGGTTTACCACGCTAGCTAATCACTTGTGAATGATTAACTGTAATAAATATGTCCTGGCAGCTAGGGAGTTGAATGATAGAGTATATATAATATACATACAAAGGATAGATATTTCAACAAAATACAAATTCGTTATACGCAGCACAGCCTCCCCGGCAGCGGCGCCAAATTTTGATTCCTCCCGAACCAACTAACTTTATTTCCCAACCACTTGTGAACGGTTGGTACTAAAAGCCAGGCAGGCCGGGAGGAAAAACAATTATAAATCCGTGGGAGTTAAGTACAGAAAAAGCACGTGAGTACAGAAAAGTACATCCCCGGGTCGTTATGTCCCAGCGAGGTGTGAAATCTGTAATATAACGAATCTGAGATCTGTTGAAGTTAAAATATAAAAACAGGAATCTGACTGACTAACACTAGGAATGTGAATAGTAAATAGCTCTCGTCACAGCTATTTCAGTAAAAACGTGCAATCAGAAACCCTAAAATGTAAAAGATTTACAAACGTACGTTTAGGTTTAAATAAACGTAAACATAATGAATAAAACAAAACTTTCCCATAGAGGGAATTTGCATGCCTTAACGGCTTAAATGCAAATTAAAAGAAAATAAAATAAATAACTATATTTACAAAGTTATTATTATAATAATAAGAAAACCTAGAAAACTAAAACGCGTACGTAAACGTTTAAATAAACGTCTATGTACAAAATAAAAAGTGAATACCGTCAAATATAACTCTCACAAATGTGAAAATTACATTTTTGGAATCCTAAAAGAATAAGAAAATTATTAGAAAATTAAAACTTATTTTTATACTATGTACTTAATTATTATTAATTAAAACTATTTATAACTATTTAATAATTACCTAAAAATAAGAAAAATATAAAAAATGCTTAGAAAAATAAAATTAAAACTTAGAAAAGTTAAAAATACTATAAAAGAAATTTTGAAACTAAAAATATATTTATTATACAACTATACTATTTATTACTAATTATTTACTTATTATTTATTTATTAATACTATTATTTAATTATTGTATATACTAAATAAGCAAACTAAAATCTACAACTTTTTACATAATTCTAAAATACTTATAAAAAGCTAAGAAAAATATAAAAACTATATTTAATATAAAAAAATAAGAAAACTTAATTTAAAACTATTATTACTTAATTAAACTAATTAATACTAACTTAATTATTATACATACTAAACTTATTTATAAAATTATAAAACTTTTTATACAACTATATTAAAGTAATACAAACTTTATAAAAATATAAAATTTCCTAAAAACTAATTAATAAGTTAATTTAATAATTAAATACTAATTATTATTAATTACTTAATTTAACTACTTTTAATTTTAATAAATACTAAACTATATTATAAAAATCTGAAAATTTTTGTACAACTAATAAATAGTGGCAGAAATGTAGGAAAAATAAAAGATTGAACAAAAGCTTATTTTTAAGCTGTGAAATAAGCTTATCGTGTGTAAATAAGCTATAAGGGCCAAACCTATATAAGAGTATATAGCAAACCCCTTCCAACGGAACTGGTGCCCCAGAGCAGTTGGAAGGGGTTTGGGATGTTATGCATGTTACTAAGCCAAGGTCCTGAGTTCGAATCCCACCCACACCCATTTTTTATTTTATTTTATTTTTTATTTTTTTCTTTTACAAAAACGTTTATACAACAAAAATAACAAACTTTAATAAAACAACTTTATTTTACAAAAGCCAAATAAGCAGATTTGGAGCTTATGTTAGCAACAGTTAAGCTCATAAGAGCTTAACTTGGAATTTTGTTTTAGCAAAGCAACCAAATAAGCTCTAGACTGAACAACAAAGTAAAAATAAGCTGAAAGCAAATAATACAAATATAAAACTAAACAAAGAAAAGAGAAAAGGAAAGGGAATAAGCTGTTTCAGAGCTTATGACCTCTTCAGTTAAGCTTTTGGCTTACAGTTGGGTCATAAGCTTAAAATAAGCTTGTAAAAGCTATACAATGTGAACCAAAATAAAAAGTATGTGTGTATATGTATTAGAAACAGATATGGACAAGCTTGTGCACTGAATATGACCCACAAGCTTGTAATAAGCTTATAAGCATTTCCAGTCACACTTAGAACCAAACACTACTTGCAGTCACATAGTTGGTCAATTTAAGCCCATAGAATAAGCTGAAAAAGCCATTTTGAAAATTAGAGTAGCAAGTGTGGCTGGAGGGCTTTCCAAAAAGCTCAAGCTAATCCTGTGGGGTCCACAGGATAGCTTTTGAGGAGCTTGTAAAAAAGTAACCAATTCACTGAGTATGCTAATTTCCCAGCATACTCAGAATCATGGGACAAACAAGAAGCCCTCACCAAGCTTATCAAATAAGCTTGGAAGTGGAAATAAAGAGTTGCCCTTAGGAGTTTGGTGGATTAGCTTCTCAAAAAGCCAATTCACTTAATATGGGGCCCACTGAGTGGCTTATTGCATGCTTATGAAGTATAACTGAGTACACTGGATTCCCAGCATACTCAGTGAAGGGACAAGTAAAAAGCTCCTTGCAGCCCTACTTAAGGAGCTGCAACATGAAATTGAGATGCAGAAACATAAAGTTGGATGGTTTGGCTTCAGAAAAAGCCAAACCACACAAGCTTATATTCACTATTGAGCTTGTGAGGCACTTATGGAAATGGCACAAATGGACTGTTTTCACAGACCATTTATATGAGTGGGCAAACATAAGCACTCACTTGACTTATCTAATAAGCTCAAACAAGCTCAAACCATGCTGAGACATTGAGTTTAGTTCCTTGGCTTTATGAAAAGCCAAGAATCAACAACTCAAGCTCACAAAGGTACTTGTTGGAAGCTTTTGTAACCAGCTCCACTCAACTGTTTGCTTCAGTTGAGTGGGGCAAGATGGTGCAAAAAGGTGTGTGATATGAATAGTGGAAATAGGCACATAAGCATAAAATAAGCATATACATCAATAAACAAGCTATTAAGGTTTCAATAACAACAAAGAACACAGCCTCAAGCTCCATGATCAACAAGCTGTAAGCTTGAGATCATGGCCTTAAGGCTGTGAGACAGGGCAAAAGTACCCTAAAATAAGCACAAGATTAAGCAATTAAACATGGAAACTAAAATTCAACAAAAATAATATAGACAGATAAGCAACATAACTATGAAACCCTAAAAGCACTAAGATTAAAACTTCATAATAAAGCCACAGTAAAATCAGACTTTTATTCAAAAACCTGAAAATAGGAAAATATTTGACTTTTATATGAACAATAAACTTTGACCAAAATGAATTTACAATCTAATTTGATGACTGATTATTGAATATTAAACATAATAAACATGAATTTAACAACAATGAACAACATTTAAACACATATACTAAATTTGGACAAATAATTTAGACAGACAAGTATTAAAGATAGATAAAAAGAAAATGTTGACTATTAAACAAATAAGACTTAACAAACTGAGTCAATAAGACCATACATGGTACACAATCAAACAAGAATAGCAACACATATCCTTTAACTCAGAATTACAAATAAACAGATAAGTAGAAACATGCAGTGGAAACTGAGAATAAATTGCAAATGAGAATTTTGCAAGAGACACAACCAGTAAACCTAGATGGTTGTCAAGCCTTCCAATAGCATATTGGTTATACAAGAACAGGAATAATCATCACAAGTAAACTCAGAGTCCTAAATCCAAGCAAATCCAAACAGTCCTTTATTATTCACTTGTCATATGAAATCAAAGGTTTTCAATGAATTTGTATTAAAACCTGGTTCCAAACAATACAACATCACATAACAAGTACAATTAAACATAAAAACACTATTTATAACAACAATGAACAAGAATTACTCATAATCCACTTTTAAAGCTAAAAATGCATTTTGAAACAACTCTTTAATTCAACTCATAAGTATACAAGTTTAGACTTTAAAAACACTAAATAACAACATATAAGCATAGAAAGACAGAAATCAAAGCATATAAAATAATGAAACAGTAAAATGAAAGAATGAAGCAAAAATGCTTACAAGAGTGTCCCTAATGAATAACCAAAGTGACATGAACCATTCCCAGGACTTGGATTACACCAATCTTTCAATAAGCTTCCAATATCCCAACAAACAATCCAAATTCCACCCTGCTTCACCTTCTTCATCATTAACCCACTAATTTTTTTTTTTGATTATTTTCTATTTTCTCTATTTTTAATGATTTTCTTAATTTAAAAGATCAATAGCTGTTTAATTGCTTCTAAAGGCTTGCTAAAGCTTACTGAGAGCTAAGTAGTGTCATATAGAGTCCTCTAAACAACTTTTGATCAAACAGAAAAGTAAATGGCAATGGTATTTAAATGACTTTTAATTAAAGACTTAAAATGTAAAGATAGAACAAATTAAACTGTAAATATTGTTGTATTGAACTTGTTTGGAGTTTATTACAACAATTAAAGCTTAAAATTGACATTGAAATTTAAAGGAAAGCATAAAACTAATCCTACGTGACAATGGCTTAAGGCCAAGGTAGTCTTCTTCCTTGCTCTCTTCTGCCTTTTATAGGCCAATTAAGTTCCCAATAAGCTTCTGAGTAAATCCCATCAAGTTGTAGCATTGATACGTGTCAAATGCTATTACACCTGTTCAAAGCTATTTTGGCGCCAAAATTGATACACGTGGCTAGGGGCAATTTGAGAGCAATTAATGACTCTTGGGTCTTGTGGAGGTGGAGGGTGGAGTGTAGGAGCAAAATGGGATGGTGGGAGATGGTGTGGTGTCAGTTGCAGGTGCAGGGCTGATGGTGGATGTAGGTTTGCTAGGTGGCACCTCCTAGGGTAAACCTAGGAGGTGGGTTTGGTTGAGGAGGTGACAGGGGGGTGGTGAGGTGGAAAGGTAAGCAAGTGGAGGTGAAGGTGGAGGTGGAGTGGTGGTTGCAGGGGTGTGAGGTAGGGGACGGGTCAACCAAAGTCAAACCCCCAGGTTTTTATTATAAAAGGTTGGATGGGCTTTGCAAGGTTGGGCCTGGTGTTTGTGTTTGGACCATTGTTTTTATTTGTTGGATTTAAGGAATTGGATTATTAAGGATAAAAAAGGGCCGGTTTGGTTTTATGTATTAAAACCCAAGGACTAAACTTGTAAATTGCTGAAACTTTAGGGGCTGATCATGCCATGTTTCCAAAGTATCATAAGGGCCATTCCTGCCATATAACATTAGTACAAAGATAATAAATGTAAACTTTAAATTTAAAAACCTAAAAGGACCATTTATGTAATTTCACCAAAGTTTAGGGGTGAAATTATAATTTTCCACAAGTTATCAAATTGTTCCAATTTTGTCATTCATGCATAGTACAAGGGTATTTTGTATTAAATTTCCATTTTATAATACCCAGGGACCTATTTTGCCAATTTTGTAACTTGAGGGGTAAAAGTTGTCATTTTGTGTAAACTTTTATCCAGGGGTCATAAGTAAACATTTTTGACTTCCCAAGGACTAAAGTTGACTTTTTATTTCAAAATAAACTTCCAGGGACTAAAACTGTCATTTATGAAACTTGGGGGACCTGTTTTGCCATTTGTGCATTTTTGAACTTTCAAGGGTAAAATTTGTTATTTCATGATTCGTGGGGGACTTTTGTTGATTTTTCTTCAAAATGATTTTCCCAGGGACCATTTCTAACATTTCTTGAAAGTTCAGGGACTGATTTTGCCAAGTGTGCAAACTTTGCACGTTTTCCTTTGTTTTCAGTCCTTTTGCACAAGAAACATATAAAAACACAATTCAAAGATATTTATAGTATTATGTAGTATTTCTGTGTGTTTTTTAACTGTTTTCGTATTTAAAATGGAACAGAAATGATGAGTTTTTAGGAACTCATCAATACAGATATTTTCTTTGTCTATTCATTTACACTAGTTTCAGTAGTGTTATAAGCTTGCTAGTATCTAGTGAACCAGGGAAATTGACCATAGGAACCTGGTTAACTAGATTGCAAAGAAAGGAAGGAATTGGCCATACTACAACCTGTCTTCACGTAGGAATTGACCATAGGATCACCTAGCAAGTAAAGGTACTTAAGAAGTTATAGAGATCTAAGATCCGAGAGGCCGGATCTTTAACGAATGTGATCTAATAGATTTGGCACTTAATGACTCAACCGAGTATCCAATCTCCGCTTACTTACCGAGGGTAGTGCCTTTGATTCCGGAGAAGATATTAGGGAAGATACACTAAGATGACTTTACCCTACGATTTTTAGTGATATTTATGCCACTATATTTAGTTTAATAAACCTGAATAATAGCTTGATAAACTTGGTTAAGACTTTATCTTCTCACTTTCTATTTCTAATCCGAATCTGTGACTTAATCACTTCGAACCAATATTACTTTATCAACTTATTATCTTTTATCGATATTCATGATATAACATACTTTGATTCCTTTCACAAACAGCTCATAGTGACGACACTCGCATTTACCTAGGCTTTACTACATTTGATCAGGTTCTCTGCCTGTTAGTATATTTTTATCCTTGTATGTCTTAGTTTATAAATTTAAAGCGTGTTGAAAATACGCATCAGTCTCAATACTCAAGTCTAATCCATATTGTTCACAATCTCCTTCTAGCCCATTTCTCTCAACGCTTACAACCTATCATTCAACTCCAATAATGAAAACTTATTATTACCCTTTTTATTATTCCCTCTCCTCAAACTAAGCAACTTCTTCCCTAATTCTCCGTAACAATATAGATGCTTGAGAATGTTTATCAAATTCAAAATTATTGAAAATTCGATTAAAAAAAAGTACCTTTACTACAGAAAACATGTTTAAAAAAGAGCAAAAACAAACTTTTCTCATGACATTGCAATTGAAATTAGGGTTAGAAATATATCCCAACAAAAATAAGAACATGAACAACGAACATAAGAAGAAATCACAAAAAACTTACAGTAGTTTATGACGACTTTTCTATACCCTAATATCTTAGAACATAAACAATGAAGGCTGGTGGCATGTTTTTAGTTTCTCCGTATCCGGGATTTTTTGGTGGCGTGATTTGCATAAATTAAGTTTGATATTATGATTATGAATTTGTTGAAGTTTGATTTAGATAGCAACAATTTTTTGAATTCGGGGATGAACGATTTTTGTTGTATCAATGGGGAGTAATTGCCGGTTGGATGCTATTGAATGGTGTTTTGGGGGAGGGTTTTTTTTTTTTATTTTTTATTTTTTATTTTTTTTTAGAATTTAGTGCAGTGGATTGGAATTGAAGGAGGACCGCTAGATGAAAAAAAAAATGGCACGTGTAATTATCCTATGATTTTGAGTGGAGAGTTTCCATATAAAAACCTTGTTTTATATAGTGGGAGATATCGTTTTTCAAAGCAAATAATAATGATTATGATTATCTTTCAAAGGGCATGGATACACCTACCCACTGGGTAGTTTACCCGAATGAGTTGGCATTCACTTATTGGGAGAGAAAGAACAAAACATTAAATATGTTTTTATTCCTTTCATGCAACATATTACAAAAACCACATCCATTGTATTTTTAGTCAGTGGGTAGTTTACCCACTTGGTAGGTTAAGTTTTCTCCCTTTCACAGCGAGAATTGCACATGTTGAAATCTATTTCAATATCGTTATCAAGTAATATTTCGGTTATTCAACATAACAATGATTATGTTATTCAATTATTAATATATGAATGCTTTATCAAAATTATTAGACAAAGGATAACAACAAGCTGTTAACATACTTTAATAATTAACAGTTTAGCAATGCAAAACAATTACTTTGTACCATGGCCAGTAATAATCAATAGATCGAAGTTACAATGATACGCCCCGGGCTTATGTCATATTATATTTATTTAGGATATGTCTTTGTGTCGTATTAGGAAAGTGTCATTATTTAGATATGTTTTTATGTTTGGCTTGTTTTACAAGCTAAGGTTATTCGGTTATATATACCGACTCATTATTATGAATCAATCAATCAAAAGTTAATAAACAAATCTCTAGTTCTTCTCTTCTATTTTCTGACGGAGCCAGCACACGCTTGAAGTAGTGCCTTATCCCGATACAACTCCTAACCGGGTCGTATCAATTGGTGCTTTCATTGAGAGTCGAAAATTAAAAGGATAAATATTAAAAAATTAATGGTAAACAAATGTTAGGAGTGGATATATAATTTCATTTTAATATTCTGTGAATGAATCAATTTTGTCCGTGCACTTCTCAAACCAATCATATGTTCTTCTTTACGTTTTACATATTTTATCATTGCCTAAATACATTACCAATCAGCCAAGATTCCACCATTCAATATTTCAAGAAGAAACAAAACATAAATTGAATAATAATTACCTAGGCGATTACCGTACATAGTAAAGGCAGTGTATAATAGCATACATTTATGCGTACAATTTTTTTATATTTATATAAGGGAATGTCTAACTAATGCCTTAAGGGCATTGGATAAGACTTGTCTTTTAGTGCCTTTTAATGTGGGTCCATGCTAATAATTTTTTTTTTGTGTCCTTTTTATGCCCTTTGAGTGGGTCCTTACACAAAAAGACAAGTTTTATCAAATGCCCTTAGGGCATTGGTTAGACATTCCCTTTATATAATGAGTGTGGATTAAGTGACATTAAAAAAAGTTAGTGAATTAAATTGTAATTAATTATTTAAATATTTAATAAATAACGTTACTTTTTAATTTTAATAAATAAATTTATTTTAGTTTAAAACCATTCCTCATTTTTAAAATTTAAGCGTAATTTTTCTTTTAATTTAGTATAGACTAGAAGGGTAATCGCGCAATGCGGCGGCGGGTACCCGATAACTATTTTTATGGTGAGCAAATATTTTTCTTTTTACATTATATATCTCTCTTACATTTTCATTTTCAATACATACTAATTTCAATTGTTACAAGTATTGGTTGGCGGCTACAATAGACTTATATAATAGGCTGTAAATGAACTTGTAATATCTATTGTATCTGCATTTCAAATAGCTGAACTTTTAAGCTTTAATGGACTATTACAATACATTTAATTTCCTGGATGTTACAAGTCTGAATTTTTAATAGCAAAATTAATACATTTAACTTTGGTTGAAACCTCTTTATATGTAACTTTCTTTTTATGAAAATGTTTTTGGTCTTATTTTTTTAAGACTTCTAAATTTAAATATCCTAAATACATTATAAAGTAGTAAAGATATATGGTAAAAGTATTGTACCTTTAATTTAGTCTAATGGAATTATCACTTTTGGATGGTAATGCAGACACCATGATCTCTATTTAATTATTTTACCTACTTTTTCAATCAAATTACTACTAGTAATAAAGTTGCACTTTTATAGTTTTTAATATCATCTTACACTAGTCATAATATTCGCGCACGCGCGGGTTTTTTAAAAATTTTTTTGAATGATATATTTTTATTTATTAAAAAATAAATAATTTAATCTTTGTTTTGTTTGATTTATGATTTTTAATTATAGTTTTTTTATTATTAAAGATAATCATTTAAAGAGTTTAATCATATTGTTAGTTACATCTTATCTATATTTTTTGTATTTATCTTTTACTTATGTAGTATATCAACAAAACAAATTTTTAAAATTTTAAATTAAAAAAGTAATAATTAAAATATTATCTAATAAGGAAATATTCTTTTTTCTGAAATACGAAAGTACCCGCTAGGGGTTTTGTTTTATTATATAAAAGATTAGTACTTCATATACAAGAACTTGTATTAACTTTATTATGAAAATTAACTTTATTATGAAAAAAGTAACATCTTTTTTTTAAAAGAAACCAATACGAGTGATCGACTACAGTAAATTTTTGACACATGTTCTTTTTTATAGTAATAAAATACAAGTGCGAGTTGATTAGTGTAAGCTACCTCTAGATTGATTGGACTTTATACTTTTTGTATGACTAGTTGCTATTGTACTTTGTGCGACTTTGATTTTGTCCTTTAGTGAAAAAGTCAAACTAAAATTAAAAAAAAAAAAAAAAAAAATGACGACGATGTAACTACTAATAAACTTGTGTGACTGACGGCTTTTATTATTGTTTTTTTATTTATTTTTTATATTTTTATTTTGAGATCGTTAGAAACAATAATACGTTTTTATTTTATTTTTACATGTAATTAATATTGAAACTGATGTAATTATTCTCTTTTAACTTGTACTCCGTATTATTGTTTGCGGTGGGTCTCATGTGTTCTGTTTTGTCTAGTACTTGTTTTATATATTTTTTTTTTGACTTTTTTGCTATTTTGTCGTTTAGTGGCGGCATTTATTATTATTATTATTATTATTATTATTATTATTATTATTATTATTATTATTATTATTATTATTATTATTTTTTTTTGTTTAAATAAAAATGATTATGTATGTAAAAAGGATTATGTATGTATAATAATGTTTTGTATATGTATAATGTTTTGTATAATAGCACGTTAAATATTACCACATTAAATAACTGCAACAACAACTGTTATTATTAAATTAAACGACAACGTTATACATATTATTTAAAAACAACAACATCTACGACATATGAAAATTATTCATCTCATTTAAAAGATCATGGAGCCGGGCACTTGACTGACAAGCGTGATCCTCAGGATTCCTTGCCATCTCTAACTCCATTTCCAGCGCCTTTATTCTTGTCTTCAACAACTTGTTCTCATTTTTTGTAGCAACGCAGTTTGAGCAATGCGTTGAAGAAGAGGGTTGATTAAAGTGCTCTGCTTCAAATTCATCTTTCCACGCGAAGTATCGACACCCAAAGTCTTTTGTACCTGGCTGTTACATGTTAAGAAAATAATAAGAAATGTATTTTTAACAAACAAATTATTTACATAACTAAGCAAACGTATGATTATTTACCACTGAAAGAGGACATGCATAAAACAGTCGCCCACGACTACCATCTTGCCAGGATTTCCGTTCTACAATAAATTCTCTATCACATCGACACCAGAAAGGATTTTTTTGGCCCACCTGACAAAAGAATTTGCATAATGAATCAATAATGTTATTTACTAATTTAAATAAATATTTAATCATCTACTATATAATACAAACAGTTATTTACAACATAAAATCAATAATTATTTACATTGTTTTACAAGTACAAAAATTACAAAGAATAGCTGGTATTTTTTTGAATAGTTGGTTCACGTGTGTCAACAGATTCAGGCTGGAATATTTCTCTCAACTTCGTTAACATATTTTTCTTGACAAACGACGTTGACTTGCTAAAAATATTCTTGAATTGTCGCACGCCATCATTAAACGAAGTATCATCATCATCACCAGGTTCGCTGGAAGAGCCATCTCCAGACGGGGGCCTAATGATAGAAGGCCACAGAACAGATAGGGTTCTCCAAAAAATATCAATTTGATCCAGTGGAATGGGGCATCCTGAATTCAATTAAAGCGACTTGTATAAATTACTGATATTAATGTGGAAAACAACTTGATAGTTGTAAATTTAATATACTTACCATGATCTCTAAAGTATTGCATCTCGTGAAAGCATGGTAGTCCGAAATTTGACCGCAACTTATGGTTACAGTCTGCTGCGGTGATCTTAAGGTTGAGTTCTTTTTCCATCTTGTCGAAAGCATGTTTGGAAACTTTATACCACAATTCTTGAAATAGAAATGTATTACACGTATTTAGTTTCTCGTTCATGCTTCTATTGAAAGTCTCCTTTATCGCATTTTCTTGCGTAATGAGAATCTTATCGATCGACCTCAACAACCTGTCTAATTTTGACTGTGTGCCGTCCAAATATAATTTCAACAACGCGTGGTGAGCCTCAACTCTGCACGTTGTTGTCTGGCCGTAGGAGCGATATCGGTCGGTAATATACGAGACAAACATGGGTGAGTAATCTCGTTGTGAGCCTCAACTCTGCACGTTGTTGTTTGGTTAGATTAACCCTCTCTAAATATGGTAGGGTGTACTTGTTTATATATATTTTTTTTCTAAATCGGCGATGATGAATCTGAGCCTATTAGCAATCTGCTTGTGTTCTAAATCGGCGATGATGATTGTTAATCTGAGCCTGCAATCTGCTTGTGTGCAATACTGCATGTGTGCAATACTGCTTGTGTGCAATACTAGCACTTTGGAAAAAAAAACATGGACAAAAGACAAATAAAAAAAAGTATATCTATGGGACTAAAAAAAAAAAAAAGTCAGTAACAGTGGGCTAGTGTTAGGGAGGGTGGGGGTAGACCCCGTTTCCCTAACACAACCCTTCTTGAATTTAGGAATGGATTTAATACGCAGCGTTAAGTCAGTGGATCCAATTGGATTGATTTGATTTGATGATATTTTACCCCTCATCATGGGTTCATTTGATAAGTTAATTAGGGTATTTAGGTCATTTCATTTTTGTCAATCTTGGATGGATTCATTCAATAATGTGGTGGTGAGGACAAAACATTCATTATAAGGTTTCTGGTGTAGTTTTGTCATGTTTTTCATATTCTTAAGTTTAATTCTACATATAGGTAACGAATTTTCAAAAAATTTCAATGTTAGTTAATTTACTTTAAAAAAAAATACTATATTATGTAATAAAACTTTAATCTTTGTTCAATGATAGGTAATATGGGCTATCATTGCAACTTGTAATCGGTGCAACCAGTTACCATAGTACCAAACTTTCTAAAATTTTCAATGTTGGGTAATGGACTTTCTAAAATTTTCAACTCATCATCATCTGTTCCACCACAACCACCATCTCTGCCACTCCCTACCTCTCACCAAAACAACAACCACCACCTGTATACCCCTTTTTAATTAGTAAAGCATACAACACTTCAAAAAAATATTTACCATATCTACAATCTCCATTTACCAGCAACAAACAAAACACATATTAACCTACACAAAACACATATTGGCCACATTCCAAACCTCATTTTTCGCCAAATCATTTTAACCTAAACAAAATCTTACCCGAAACAATTCATTTCCCCAAACACAATAACAAAACAAATCCATCCAAATCAATCTATGGCTGAAAAACGTCCATCATAGATTGTTCAGATGAAATTGAATGTTGGTCATGGGATCTGTATCTAAAAGTCGACCTCCAATTATGAATTTCTTAAGATGAATTAAAATCACTACGAATACAATTTGGCAGTGATGGAATAAGATGAATTTATTTACTCGATTATATTACGTTTTTATAGCAAACTATGAACAAATGAGTTATGATGATTGACTAAATTAAATCTTAATGTTATTTGGCGAGTTCTTTTTTTATTTTATTGTATTGTATTTTTAATATTGTTTGTTAAGGATGTAAATTGTCTAATTCGATTCCTATTTTGTTTGTGAATTTCTTTTTGATTTGCTTAAAGTTGTAATGCTCTTAGTGAATTCCATTTTGCATCCCTAAAAGATGCCATATTCATGTTTAATGAATTGCCAGATCACGATTGAAAGCGCAATAGTCCATGGATGATATAAAAAAAGTCAATTGATGATATAAAGATTCATTTTTTGTTGATGGTGGTGGCCGGTTATAACTGGACACAAGTGTGCCCATAAGCTTAAGAGGTCATATTACCTAATATTGAAAGTTGCAACAAGTTTCGTTGGTATTTTTGATAGTAAATTACCTAACATTGAAAATTTTAGAAAGTTCCTTACCTATCTGTAGAATTAACCCACATTCTTATTATCAACATAAGACCATGCAACCTAATATTCTATTATGCTTGATTCGTACACTAGCTCTATGTGTAAGGATTCTTGGGGGTAGAAGTAGTTTTGCTCGGTGCTTAATCAAGGTTTGGTCTGAGGTTGAGCTCGTAGAGGTTATTACTATTGGTGTCCCCTCTCTTATAGGGGATGGGTTTACTAAAGAAACTATCCGAGTCGAGTATGAATGGAGGCCTCCCAGGTGTACTTCATGTAAGATTTTTGGGCATACCCAGGATCATTGTCCTATAATCGTGGTCAGTCCTCCTGTTGTTTCTACTCCCAGTGTCGCTACTCCTGCAGAGCCTCTTAATGATGGTTTCCAAAAGGTATATCATAAGAAGAAGAAGGGTAAAGCCCAGTCTAGTAATGTGAGTCAGGTTGGTATTTCAGTCAAACCGAATCTCAGGTATGAGCCTAAGAAGACTACTAGTGAGCCAAACAAGGGAGCTACTAATAGGAATAATGTGCCTAAATCGTCATCTATGTTGAACTCTAAAGGTTTATCCTCTAAGAAAAGCGATATAGCTACGTCAAATCCATATGCTGCTTTGGCTACTGATGAAGGCGGTGGTGAAGATTTTGTTGAAAATGTGTTTGATGAATCGACTAATTTATTTCCTAACTCTACTATTGATGGTAGTTCATCATTCACGGCAGCAGTTGGTTAGCTTGTTTTGCTTAGTTCTTATTCTAGGTTCATTTTTTTGATTCTAGAGTTGTTATGAGCTGTTGGCATGTCATAAGCTCTAGGTTTTTTGTCTATCAAGTTGTTTAAGCTCGAGGTTAATGTGGTACTTCAGCCATATTCCATTTGTACTTAAACATTTTGGGTTTTAATATATTTACCAGGGTGCAGGATTACTCCCCTTTACCCAAACATAAGACCATGCATAATGGGTGGTCGACCATTCAGTCAGTCATAACTGTCGACGCATCGACACCCGTTATACAGACCACCTTGAGACACGTCGCATGAGAAAGAAATGAGAGAATCGGTTGTATATACGATCGAGTAGTGGAGTATATTTGTGTGGGCGATTTTTTTTTCCTTCTGTAAGGTATGTCTCTTGGTGGTGTATTCGGTCTTCTTGTTACACTAAGTTGGTCATAAGTTAAAGAAAAAGCTGATGTATCAATTATGTTGTTGGTCTCTTGATGATCACCATTACACTTTAGCCTTTTTATCTTAAACACAACGGTACGGATGAATGAACTTGCGACTATTGTTACAAAAGTATAAGATGTCACAAGTTTAAACATTCTTTTGGTGCAAATACAATAACTTTTTATTTTGAAAAGAAATGAATTTTATGAAACATAAAGAAAAAGGCAACAAGCTAAACACGCCTAGAGTCCGGGGCAAAAATGAACAAAAAGAAGGTTAATAAATTTGTGTATGGTTAGGGTAGTAACTTAAACTATAAATTAGTCAATTAAAAAGTGGGAAATTATAAATAAATAAAAATTCATAACTTGTATTTTTGATTATCAGAATAATATACATCGTATACTAAGTTATCTTATAGGATTTGTGAGGATATTATGTGATCTCTAATTTTTCAATAGGATCATAGAATATACTTCCAAAGCGGTGTTTGCTCAAGAGGTTGCAACTAGATTTAAAACAAGGGTTTTGCTAATAATAACTCTATAGGTTTTGGTAAAGCATTTTTTAATTAAAAAATTAGCATTAAATGAATTAATATAGTTCATAATTATACACATTTATTTGTTTAAACATAAAATGTGATGTTAAAAATGATATATTTTGTGTTCATTGATGGTTGATTTTTTAGTTAAAGAATGTTTAACCACAACCCACATGTTGTTGTTAACAAAATCCTTAAAACAATTTGTTCCGATTTTGCATATTCATTTACTAGTAGTTAGTATCTAATTCGCAATCAATGTACCCTCAATATTTTATTACCTTCGTCTTTTATGTTTGCCTTTAACATTAGTGCATTTTAGTTTTCGGTATTAAACCCTTGACTTTAACTTTTATTGCCAACTTTACCTTAGTTTTGTAGAATGGTAATGATGGAGAATGATTTGATTGATTGCAAAACTCAATTACATCGTACATAAATATTATTCTACAGAATATTCTAGACTCGGGCTTGGGTTTGAGCCCGTTACATATTACACACTAACACTCCCTCGCAGTCCGAGCGGCGAAATCGCGAAAGCTCGGACTAGAGAGTAAAAGCTAATAAACAATAAAGGAAAACTAATAATTGTTGAAGAAGACGTTCGACAGCAAGCGCAAGCACATCTTCAAGCAGCAGCAGACATAAAAATGAAACAAACCGGATAAACCAAAGTATCTGAACCAAACAGGATAAACCAAAGTATCCTGACCAAACGGGATAAACCATAGTATCCCTTACCAAATAGGATAAACCAAAGTATCCGACCAAACGGGATAACCCAAAGTATCCGCTACAACTAAAATAAACGGGATAACCCAAAATATCCCCTACAACTAAAATAAACGAGATAACCCAAAGTATCACCTACAACTAAAATAAAGGAAATAAATAAATAAAACAATGAGAAAACGAAAGTTGGTTCTAAAACTTCAACCCCCAAAGAACCTTCCGAACAAACGGGGCGTGTTTTTCTATAGAAAAACATAAAGATCATTTTTTTAAATAGAAACCATCCTTTTTCTTGAAAGATATAAATCCAAAAGAGAGACCATTCATTCTCTGTGGACACATGTAGAAGAAAGACCCCAACCAAACTGGTCAACCAAACAAAGAATATAAGTAAGTATTTGCCTTTGAGGAATGCTACATCCACTCACAAATTCCACATAAATCACCCACATGCTGAGTTGTCACCCACTTATTGGTGGAGATTATTACAATTTCTCTCACTTCTCTCTCATACCACCAATTAGTGAATGACACCTCAGCGTGTGGGTGATTTATGTGGAATTTGTGAGTGGATGTAGCATTCCTCTTTGCCTTTTGTGGTTTTTTGTGGTTTATACGATGTAACAACGAAACAAAAAAAACTAAACAATATCTCGTGAACCGAAGCACGAGTATAATCAAACATGTGGATCTGTGAACCAAAGCACAAATCACCATAGAAGATAGATTGACCATATTGAGAAGAAGAAAAAGAAAAAGACAACCGTAAGGTGTTTTTTTTTTTTTTTTTTTTTTTTTTTTTTTTTTAAGTTGTCGATCTTGATGACCCTTGCGTAGTTGAATGGGGTGAGTGTTTCGTGTACCATGGTGAACTGTTAGGATGAAAAGATAAGTAGCAGTAAAGTGAGCCCTCCGAACCTCCGGCGTGTAGCCGGCGGCCGGAGGCGGCAGCTGAAGATTAGAGTGGCTGAAGTTTAGGGTTTATTGGGATCGGTATGTTTTAGGCTCTGATACCATGTAGAATGGTAATGATGGAGAATGATTTGATTTATTGCAAAACTCAATTACATCGTACATAAATATTACTCTACAGAATATTCTAGACTCGTGCTTGGACTTGAGCCCGTTACATATTACACACTAACAAGTTTTTCAGTTTCACAACTTTACCTAAACAATCTTGTAGAACATTACTTTATTTCTTAAATATGTTTTTTTTTTTTTTTTTTTTTTTTTTTTTTTTTTTTTTTTTTTTATGCTTTTGAATTACGGAGTGTGATAAAATGCTTTATATGTAAGTAATGAAGTTAGAGTTATATTTTATAGTAATTTAATCATATGTTATATTGTTTTTTTTATAGTAGTGCTTAAATTTCAAACATAATTAAAGACATAAACCACCTGTTGATAGTACTAATATAACTCCAATATCGTTTTTCAAAGCAAATAATAATGATTATGATTATCTTTCAAAGCGAGAATTGCACACGTTTAAATCTAATTCAATATTATTATCAAGTAATATTTCGGTTATTAAACATAACAATGATTATGTTATTCAATTATTAATAAACGAATGCTTATCAAAGTTATTAGACAACGGATAACAACAAGCTGTTAATATATATCAGTTTATGTCTTGTTTCTTTTTGAAATATTGAATGGTGGAATCTTGGCTTATTGGTAATGTATTTAGGCAATGATAAAATCTTTTATATGATAAAAGAATTACATCATTTCGAAGTATTTTTGCAAAACCCTTCTTATTGAAAAAAAAATTGGACCAATAGGAGAGCTCGATTATGTCACGTAGGCGAAATCGAGCAATATGATTGGTCAATAGAAAGTCAAAATTAAATTGATTTTGGTCAAACTTAATAAATTTGTTGGAGAAATTTGGTTAAGAAAAAAATGCATAAAAATATAGGTGTCAAATTTATGAAAACAAAAACTTAAAAAAAAGATGAAGTAATTAATAAAATTTTAGTGGTTGAATTTTAAATAAATTATATAGAGCTAAGTGTAAAATTACAAGTTTCCATGTTTTTTAATAACTTTAGAAAAAACACAAATAGCCCCTTGGACTTTATACCCCTTATACTTTATAATATTAACTTTGTTTAAAATTACATGAGTATTAGTATTAGTTTTTAGACATTCATTCATTAAAATTATAAAATTTGGTAAATATGTGAATTAGTTTTAATATTGTTAGTTTTAGACTTTCATCCATTAGAATATTTTTTTAAATAATGACTCATGTTATTCTATTTAAAAGTTTAATTTATGCGTACACGGGTTTGAATATTAAATACGGCTAAATTATTAGTAACGGGAATATAAATATCAAATGGTAAGCACGAGTTACTTTGATATGAAAATAAATATACGCGATTCTACTTATAACAACAACTCATGAAATTGTTATTTAAAATTTATATACGAATATCCATAAAAACATTTTAAAAAATTTACGGAGCATATTTTAACTTCATTAACGTTCATTATGTGCTACTAAACTCGCACATTTTGTACGACATGATATCAATAGTTAAAGTTAAACAATAACATCAACATCAACCTCAACATATCTGTCAGTTAAAAACATTATACAAAGCTAATTTACTCATTTGACAAGTGATATACTCTATTAGGCTGCACCTTCTATTTTTTTATTACTTTAGTAGAAAGTGTATTGTGCGCGTTGTTAAATCCAAAAGAAATGAAGAAAAAAAATGTATGTTTTGGGCCAATAATTTGAGTATTAGCTGATTGATGTTTCTTTCAGGATGTTTTATATACCAGTTGGTACTTATGCGGTGTTTATTCGAACTTGACACATTAAGAGATACCAAGTATGCTAAAGTAGGAACCATAAAACCCCCGAAACTACACGTGATGCATCAACTACGGATTTACTTTGAATGTTACTTAGAACATATATTTGATATAATAATTTGCTTACATGGTATATGTGTTTATTGAATTTTAAAATCAATTTGTCTCTTGAATTTTCATATACTTAAACGGCTAACTCACATAATCCCAAGTTAACGTTGTATTAATGTCTTTGTCTCAGGCACTGATATGTGTTGCATTAACCTTATTTCAAAGTTTCAAAAAAAACAAATGTCACAAGTATTTAATGAGTTAATTGCTTTTAAATTTGTTGTAATATAGAATAATGATGATCTAGAAAGAGATGTAACTAATATGTCTCATTCACTAGAAAATCTGCTGCAAAAAGAATGAGCCGGTTTACTAAAGTAGGACTTGCTTAAGTTATTGGAGTTTGGGACTGTTATTTTCTACTAATTATAGTAAGTTTTTAAAGGGTTTTTGGACCATCTTAATAGTTAGATTCGTGGTGATTATGATTGTTTTAATGGCTGTTTTAATAGTTATTAAAGGGTTTTTATGACTGTTTTAATTGCAGAATTCAAGGTGTTTGGGATGTTTTTAATAGCTGAATTGATGTGTGCATGAAAGTGCCTTGATAGTTGAATTCAAGGGTGTTTGAGACTATTTCAATTGCTAATTTTAGGGGTGTTTGGAACTTTAATAGTAGCTGAATACAAGGGTGTTGCGACTGTTTTTAATAGGCATTATTGCAAAATAAATTTGACTTATACTTAATTAATAGATGTAAATTTCAAAACATTTTAAGACAATATATTCGGTATTAAATAAATGATAAAAAAATTTATGTCAAAACCCCATGCGTGCACGGGTATTATAACTAGTTTGTAAACGTAAAGAAGAACATATTATTGGTTTGGGAATTGATTTAGTCATGGACAAAATTGATTCAACCACATAATATAAAAACGAAATTACATATCTACCCCTAACATTTGTTTACCATTAAGTTTTCAATATTTATCGGGAGGTGTTATAAGGACCCTGGCCCACATGTCCCCTCTTGTCCGTCATTTTATTCCAGTACAACACAGTTTTTTATCAGTTTATGTTCTGTATTTCTGACATTTTTAAGCGTTTGAATTATTAAACTTTATATTTTCTGTTTCGCACTTTCAAGTTTATAGCTTTTTGATATAAACAAAATTATAAAATAATAATAATAATAATAATAATAATAATAATAGGGGGTTGGAATAAAATAGTAGAGAGGGTCATTATAATCACCCCTTATTTATCCTTTTGCATATGTTGTCACTTTGATCTATCGATTATTACTGGCCATGTTACAAAGTACGGAGTAATTGTTTTGCATTTTTTTTTTATATATTTTTAACGGCAACGATATTATAAAAAAAAAAACTAGCAATGAGCTAGAAAGAAATTACAAGGAAATAAGATAAGGGTTTTTTAACCAATACTCCCAAGAAAAAGCCCTATTACATCTACTAGAACACCATAAAAAGGACCAAGAAACAATATCATCAAAAATCGTCGAACGATTAGGAAGTGAAGTGTCAAAAACCAACTGATTTCGAAGCCTCCAAATCCGCCACCAAGCAACATAAAAAACACCTTCTAAAATAGACTTGAGGCGGGAAGAAAGCCGAAAGGATAAGAACCAAGCATCCCAATCCGAGAAAGAACAAATCTCCTGCCAATCCAAATCCCATCAACGACAAATTTTACGAAAAATAGCCCGAGCCACGTCACATCGAAATAAAACATGCTGAACATCTTCCATAGCAGCATTACAAAGAGGACATAGGTGGGAATCCAACAAAACACCTCTACGGCTAAGGTTAACTCTAGTAGGTAACCTATCACGACGAGCACGCCAAGAAAAAACATTAACTTTAATAGGAATGAATTTTACCCATCTCGTTGCAACATCCAACGAAGGGAGAAACAAATCATCAATAAAGTTTCCGATGACTTTAACCTTGAATTCTCCATCTCCTGACAAATCACAAGTCCACCTATCTTTGGAAGACGAGAGAACAACCGAGTTCAGAATTGACGAAAGATCATCCCACTGCTGCCGCTCAACTCCATCACGCACATCCCGACGAAAAGAAGTTGAGACCGAAGAAGCTCCCATTTTATTAGCCACCACAATCTCCTTGTCCAATTCGAGAGCAAACAAACGGGGAAACTCAACACAAAGAGGGGCATCAGCTAACCATTTATCATACCAAAAACTAGTACAAAACCCGTCCCCAATCCGCTTCTTACAATGCGAAGTAAATTCGAAACCAGAATCTTTCAAAGATTTTACTTCACGTAAAATAGAGCACCAAATCGAGGGTTGATCAGTCACATGAATATCAAACTTTGAGCCATAAATCGCTTGAATAACTTTATACCATAAAGAGCCATCGCCAGAAATGAAGCGCCACACCCACTTCAACAAAAGAGCACGATTCAACGCGAAAAAACTGGAGACACCAAGACCACCGTTCATTTTGGACGCTAAGACATTGTCCCAAGCAACCCATGAAATCTTTCTATCCGAAGAATCAACACCGTTGAAGAAATTACTACGGATAGATTCCATAGTCTTCAACATGCCTTTTGGAACCTTAAAGATTGACATATAGTAAATTGTTTTGCATTGTTAATGTTAATTATTAAAGTATAATAATTAACTAGGCGATTACCGTTCATAGAAACAGCAGTTTATAATAGCATAAATTTACGTGTACAATTTTCATTATCTATAATATATTATGATGCATTTTGTACTATTCTATAATTCGAAATGCTTAAAATTTAGACTTTTTTTTTGCTTATTATGAAAAGATTTTAATTTGTTAGGAAGCAAGTTTGTTAGAAAACGGTTAGTTTTTCAAACTAAAATTATCTAGTTTAACTATCTCTAATATCTATACTTATAAAGCATGGAGACAACTAAGCGTGTAACCAAATAACGCAAAATATAATCATACGGTACCTGTAGCCGCATTGCGCGGGTACTATTCTAGTATGTATATATGAGAGTGGAGTAAGTAACATTAAAAAAATTAGTGAATTAAATTATAATTAATTATTAAAATATTTAATAAATAACATTACTTTTATGAATAAAGTTATTTTAGTTTAAAAACATTGCTAATTTTTAAAATTTTGAACGCAGTTTTTCTTTTAATTTAATATAGATTATCATAAAAGTATTGTACCTTTAATTAGTCTAATGGAATCACTTTTGAATGGTAAATGCAGACACCATGATTTCTATTTAATTATTTCACTTTTTCAATCAAATTACTACTAGTAATAAAGTTGCACTTTTATAGTTTTTAATATAGTATCTTACATTAGTACGAGTACTTCATAAGTTCATATACAAGAAAATGTATTAACTTTAGGGTTGTGTTAACCCAACCCTCTCTATGATGTCACATCAAGGGGGTTTGGTCAAACCGTGCAACCCGTGATGCATACCGTACAACCGGATGATGCATCCAATCATTGCAAACCCTCACTATGAGAGGGTGTGGATAACTCAACCCTAACTTTATTGTGCAAACAGTAACATCTTTTTTTAAAAAGAAACTAGTACTAGTGATGGAATACACTAAATTCTTGACACATGTCCTTTTTTATAGTAATAAAATACAAGTGCGAGTTGATTATAGTAAGCTACCTCTAGATTGATTGGACTTTATACTTTCTGTACGACTGCTAGCTATTGTACTTTGTGCGACTTCGATTTTGTCCTTTAGTGAAAAAAGTCGAACCAATATTCAAAATAAAAGAAACAAAATTACGGCGATGTGACTACCAATAAACTTGTGCGACTTACAGCTTGTATTATTAGTATTATTTTTTTTGCGACCATTATAAACAAAAGTACCTTTTTACTTTTTCTAATTTTACATTTAATTAATATTGAAACTCGTGTAATTATTCTCTTTTAATGTGTATTTATATATAAAATAAATAAACCAACATTAACTTTAACAAATTACACACACAAACAAATTATACACGCTTAATCCTAACCACTGAAACAAATAGAAACCCTAAACCTACAAACCAGATAGTGGACGACTCCTAGAAACATGCTTTAAAATACTTTGGTCGGTAAGTTTCGTCATGACGTATACAAGTGCGAGTTGATTATAGTAAGCTACCTCTAGATTGATTGGACTTTATACTTTCTGTACGACTGCTTGCTATTGTACTTTGTGCGACTTCGATTTTGTCCTTTAGTGAAAAAAGTCGAACCAATATTCAAAATAAAAGAAACAAAATTACGGCGATGTGACTACCAATAAACTTGTGTGACTGACAGCTTGTATTATTAGTATTATTTTTTTTGCGACCGTTATAAACAAAAGTACCTTTTTACTTTTTCTAATTTTTCATTTAATTAATATTGAAACTCGTGTAATTATTCTCTTTTAATGTGTAATTATATATAAAATAAATAAACCAACATTAACTTTAACAAATTACACACACAAACAAATTACACACGCTTAATCCTAACCACTGAAATAAATAGAAACCCTAAACCTACAAACCAGATAGTGGACGACTCCTAGAAACATGCTTTAAAATACTTTGGTCTGTAAGTTTCGTCATGACGTAGGTGATATACGTGAATCCTTTATATTATGACTATTCTCAGAAAGACTGCTAAGGTCCATCCTATACAGGGGTGTTTGACGTGTTTGAGCAACTTGGGAATAACTATATGAATCATTAAAGGTACCAGGTGGGTTGCCACGATAGGCAATTCGGTCATAGTAATAGAAAGAAAGGTTCGAGGCTTGCATACTGCCCAATTAGATGCCACTGTAGGCTCGGATCACTAACTACTAACTCGCCGTTAAAAAAAGAAAAAAAAAATAAGGTCTAACCTCATTAGTATCAAATCCTTAATCTTAAAGCCGCACCGGCCTCATTAAAACCATTTGTTAAAAATGTTATGCATAGTATTTTGGCCTCTTGACGAGTTTGGATATTGATCATGACTACACGCTGCATCTTACTCGTGCAATATGAAATCTTGAACTTGATAAATCATTGTTTATATTAGGGTAAAATGCAAAAATGGTCCCTAAACTATCACAAAATAACAAAAATAGGACCGAGACAAAAAGGCAAGCAAAAAAGCCACTAACGTTACGCAAATTTGCAAAAAAGCCACCGAGAGCGCTTTTCCGTTAGTTTCCTCGCTAAGTGCCATGTCACTGAGGGTAATATTGTCTTTTTACTGTTCATATTAATTGTAGATTTGTAGCAAAAGATTATTTCTTACATGACAACATTTAGACACCAGATATACGATCATTATGCTTTCTTAATTCAAAAAAACCTTAACAAACAAAAACCCATGTCTAGGTAAACATATTCATGCTCAAATAATCAAGTCTGGTGTTCATGCTGGTGTTTTCTTAATGAACAATCTGATGAACTTATATGCCAAAACATGCTTTCTCGTAGACGCACGTCAAGTGTTCGATGAAATGCCTGTTAAAAACCCGTTTTCCTGGAACACGATTATTTCAGCGTACGCGAAACAGGGACAGATTGGCAATGCACAACGCGTGTTTAAACAAATGCCGAAACTTGATTCTGTTACTTGGATTGCGATTATGGTGGGGTATAATCAAATGGGTCGGTTTGAAAATGTAGTAAAGTTGTTTGTTGATATGATATGTTCTAAAGTAATGCCGACTCAGTACACGTTTACTATTGTTTTGGCGTCGTGTGCTGCGATGAAGTCATTGGAGATTGGTAGGAAAGTTCATTCCAAAGAATATTCTTATGCATCATAGTGAAAAGCTTGCAATTGCGTATGCGTTAATGAAGACTTCAAAGAATAGTACTTTGAGGATCATGAAGAACCTGAGGGTGTGTAAAGATTGTCACTTGGCTATAAAATTCATTTCAAAACTAGTTGGTAGGGAAATTATTATTAGAGACGCAACTCGATTTCATCATTTTAAAGATGGTACATGCTCATGTCAAGATTACTGGTAGCTTTGCTAGTAAAATAGTGCATCTACGTCTTGTCATTTACCATGTATATTAAAAGAGGGTCAAACAGCTCAACATGACAACATGCTTGGTGCTAAAACTGATTTAAAAAAATTTGGTTCAAGGTCTCTTTAGTATTTGACATTGTAGATTTGTAGGGTAGAAATTCAAATGACTTCAGTCTCTTGTTTGTTGAATTTATATGTACACAAAAGTTCCTTTAAAACAGTGCTGCTTCTGCATACTCATTTTGACTACGAAAAAATTTGTCATGCGAGAAACTATCACTCTCGAAGCCAAATTTTTCCTTATCGTGCTGCAATTGTAAATATATCCGTCTATCCATCGACTGCAACACAAGGGTTATCCATGATATCTTGACTTCATGAAACAGAATGATCATACTATACTTGTTCTTTCTAAGGATTTTTAGATCCTGTCTCTTTTGAGCCTAGATATGTTACAGATCTTGATGACCAAGAATGATCATACTATACTTGTTCCTTCTAAGGATTTTTAGATCCTGCTTCTTTCAAGGGTGATGCTCAATATTCTGATCCCTCCATGGATGCATAAGCAGTCAAGCATCATCATCTTTCTCATCGCCGTTGATAGGATACATCATCTGATCCATCTGATCAACCAAAATCAAGGATTCCACATACGAACCAACAAAGAAAGATCGTATATTCCCACAAACACCAAAACTCTTAATATTCCCTGAACACTCAACCGATACCAACTCATGATTCATTAACGCCATCACCACATCCTCATTCATCCTAAACCCCACCACCCTTCTTAACATACCAGGAAGACGGGTTTTTAACAGGCATTTCATCAAACACTTGACGTGCGTCTACGAGAAAGCATGTTTTGGCGTATAAGTTCATCAGATTGTTCATTAAGAAAACACCAGCATGAACACCAGACTTGATTATTTGAGCATGAATATGTTTGCCTAAACATGGGTTTTTGTTAGTTAAGGTTTTTTTGAATTAAGAAAGCATAATGATCGTATATCTGGTGTCTAAACGTTGTCATGTAAGAAATAATCTTTTGCTACAAATCTACAATTAATATGAACAGTAAAAAGATAATATTACCCTTAGTGACATGACACTTAACGAAGAAACTAACAGAAAAGCGCTCTCGATGGCTTTTTTGCAAATTTGCGTAACGTTAGTGGCTTTTTTGCCTTGGTCTCATTTTTGCTATTTCATGATAGTTTAGGGACCATTTTTGCATTTGACCCTTTATATTATTTAGGATTGATTTTTTATTTATTTATTTATTTATTTATTTATTTTTTAGTGTTGAAATAATTAATGCCCCCACGCCAAAGGTTTCTTTATATGTTAAGAAAAATAATTTTAGATAGAAACGCAATATATGTTTCCTCGGTAATAAAATATCACACAGTTAATATTTGTTTAATTTGATTGGGTGTGTGTAATTTATTAAAGTTAACATGAGTTTATTTGTAATTACACGTTAAATGAGGATAATTACAGTTGTTTCAATATTAATTACATGTAAAATTAAACAAAAATATAGTAAGAAAGTAATTTCATAACTATCAGTCGCACAAAAAAAAAATACTTGTAATACAAGCTGTCGGTCGCACAAGTTATAATTAGTCACTTCTTCGTTATTTTGTTTATTTTATTTTAAATTTTGGGTTGACTTTTTTTTTATTGAACGACAAAATTGAAGTTGCACAAAGTACAATAGTCATCAGTCGCACAGAAAAATACAAAGCTCAATCAATCTAGGGGTAGCTAATACCACTCAACCATCGTTTGTACATTAATCTTAACTACTTATAATAGAGAAATAGTCAAGTGAAATGTTGAGTTTTCAACACTTGATCAAATGAGAGAGAAAGTTACTAATTATATCAATCAGTATTTATTTTGATTAAATCGAATGGTTTCCTAAATCTAAATTATACGGTAATTAATACTCTTATTAAAATACCACAATATTTAAATGTATAATGATTTATTCATATTGTACAAACAATTAAAAATGTATTTATCAAATTAAATACAATCAATTAAAACATCACTTACTAAAAAGTATAATAAAATTTTCATAATGTACAATTTAAATAAGTTACAACATAATCTATAGGAAATAATTAAACACACTAATTAATGTTATTTTTAAAAACCCTAAAATTAAAAGTACATGTTATTATACACATTATACAAATTAATAAAACACATAAAGCTTCATACAACCTAACAAGTTGATGGTACATATAGTTTTGAAAATTGGACGGGACCAATGGGTTCAACCGGGAACTGGTGTCGCCACCAATTCGGTTAACCAATAAAAACCATCCGAAAATAAACTAAAGAGGACCCGTTGAAACCGATACAAACAGGTGGATCAGGACTCGTCGAGATCTATTTCTCCGGTTAATCGTCACAGGGTACCCGAAGGAAAAACTGAAAAGTGAAAAGTTGAAACTAAAAAAGGAAATGTTGAAAACATATATTTCAAAAGTAAACTATTAATACAAATCACAAACCGGTTTGACCTGGGACGCTTCAAACCCGGCGGGTTGAACCGGTTTAATTTGACCCGTTTTCGACCAACCTAACAAGTTGAACCGGTTTAAATAGACCCATTTTCCGACCAGAACGGTTCAACCGGTTGAACCACCCGGGTCGAACCGGGTTTTAAAACATTATGTTTAATCCTGAAATCTTCAAACTTTTATTATTTTTTGTTTATAACCTATAAATTTTTTTTTATCAATAAACTATCTGTCGGTATAAAATTCCGTTGCTATGCATGGATACTCGTCTAGTTTTATAAAAAGGGACACGTGTCAAGAATTTAATTGAGTCGCACAGTCGTTTAGTCACACATGTTTATTTTGAGAGTTTGATTTTTTTTTTTTTTTTACCTATAAAGTGAACTGAACTAACTTTTCTTTTTTAGACTATTTATGGAATTTTCTCTTGTTTTAATTGTAAAATGCTAAGTTATCCAGGTCAGCAAGATTTTTTTACTATAAATTAGAAACTTTTGTGACATACAAATCTCTTAATGCATCTTATCATGTTAGACTTGTTAATTATCCTATATATAAAAGTGAAAAGAGTAGTGTAAGTGTATATAAAATATTTCAAAGGTACCTTTGTGTCGACATAAAATACAAAAACATTGATCAAAGAGCAATATAATAATACTCGTAGTGTAATAGGTACACGTCACACCAATATTTGTTTATTCTTTTTTGAACAGAATATTTGTTTATTCTTTTGCGTTAAATACTCCGTATTTCGTCAATAAACAATACGTGGAAAATCGTGTTTCCAATAATGTTTTGGCCCACATTTTCCCCAATCAATTTTAGATGGGTTTTTCTAACATGTGCCCTAGGGCACATGTTAAGCACACTAAAAGTATCATGGAGCCCACGAAAAAGGACATCAGAATTCACACAAAAGTACATTTGTCTGTACTTTTGTGTGGGTCCCTGAGTACTTTTATGTACTTTTTGTGTGCTTAACTTATGCCCTTAGGGCACAAGTTAGAAAAACCCATTTTGGGTAAGGAAATGAAATTATTCCGTCTCTTTCTTCCTGTTTGTGTGAGCAATAATGCGAGTATTATATATTGCTAAATCATCTTTATGCCTGTAACTTTTAGCTATGTTTTGATAAAGTGATAAAATTAAGATATTTTATTTCATCTTTATCCATATAAATTTTTAATACTACATCCCGTTATACGTCCATTTTAGGCTCCCATTTTATATTAAAAAAAAAATGATAAAATATGGTTTAGTTCAATGAGTCATACATCATTACATCATAAGCCGGTAACTATTATTCAGGCCCAATAGTAGCCCATCATCATTATTGGGCTAGATCATTTGTACAAAGGATGGGCAACTAGTGAAATAGGCATCAAGATTTGCGACCATAGCTTATTTAAATTAATTTGGCCCGGTATATGCCGATTTTTATATTGGGCCAGGCCTTTTGTACAATAAAAATAAGATAATGAGGTTAGCACTAGAGATACTATGGTCATATTTTTGCGAACACAACTCTCACTATACATTTGCAAGAAGTTTCCCTCGATGATATTCCTTATGAAATCTAGCTGCTCTAGTGGTTGATATTCCTTATGGGCAAAAGATATGTGGTTATCCTTTTCGTGGGTTAATCGAGGAAGAAATCAGGTAGTTCACTGGGTTGCACGTTATGCATTTTCAAACAATTTAGGGTTTAGTTGGGATGTTATTTTCCCTGAAGAACTTACTTCGCTTTCGAGTAGGGTTTGTACGGATGTTAATTTTCTTTAATGCATGTTTATGTTCAACTTAAATAAATAAATAAATAAAATTCTCATTGAGAATTGTTGTTATCATTGCACTCGCAAAGAATATATAACTTGTTATGTATACTTTGTCGATACAGTTTATCAATCTTAAATGATTTATGACAAACTAGCAGAAACCTAAAGCTAGTATTTGGTGACCGATTAGTAGGAGCGGCTCAATCTTCATGGAGGCCTAAACTGAAGCTTCAAAATGAGGGCTTTCTTAGTTATTTAACGCAAAATCATTTACATAGAATTTACTTTTCTAGTATTTATTGATGAGAAATCTTTGATTAAGTTTTTAAAATAAATATGGTATAATATTTCACTTTAAATATGTTAAAATTCCTTCTTATTTTTCTAATTTTATCTTTTCTTTACACTAGATCCTTTCTTGGAAACTAGAGTTAGGATCAAATGATAAATAAAACTGAAATGAGAAGAGTGAGAAGAAATCACAACTGCATATTTCAGATGCACTAACAAAAATGGATGCATTTCCCTTTAATTTCTCCCAGTCCATTTTAAAACTGTGTTTAAAATTACTTCTCATTTAACATTAATGCAAACGGTTAAATGGTTATTGATACCAATATTTTAACCACATTTCAATGGGCTTATTAATTTAATCTTAGTTTTGTATGATAAATAAGCTTTTTACATACTTAATACTAGCTCATAACCCGTGTTTAACACAGGTAGTAAAAATAAATAGTTAAAGGTAAATGATAAATACATGAATATTCATATTGTAAAAGGTAATAGAAACAATGATATAAGAAAATATTATACGTAGAGGTCTAAGAAATATGATTATTCGGTTTATACAAAGGCTATAGAAAAAAAAAAAAGTAATGTATAAAACGTAAGAATGTAATAGCATTACTGTACATACAAATATACAATCTTAAATTATCGTGTTAGAATAATAAATGATGATATTTGCTAAAAAAAAAGGCCAAGGTACATCACACACAAACACGTACAATAAGTAGTTTGTATATAGACATGATACACATATAAATGAATCAAACAAAACCTCTACCTATGAGGATTTTAATCCTTTTAATATCACACACAAACACGTACAATAAGTAGTTTGTGTAGATATAGACATGATACACATATAAATGAATCAAACAAAACCTCTACCTATGAGGATTTTAATCCTTTTAATATCTAGCTTCAAACCAAGCAATGTTTTCTCATGGAACCTACATATAAAAACAAAGTAAAGTCATTTCAACAATTCCAACACACAAAAGAGTATGAACTTTGATCCAAAAAATAGCAACATATGTAAACAAATTCACACTGATACTTGTAACACACAAAGCTTACAGAGTTACAGATAAAAAGGTAAGTTGTCCAGGAGTGTTATATGAATCAGTTATTACTTCCCCTTTTTCCAATATCATGTCCTCAACCTTAAAATGACTATCAAATTACATCATTAGAAGATAGTATTGAAAAGAAACGTATTGTAGTCCGTGTCAAAAGGGTCGATATTCACTTAAAGTTTCAATTTTAATGCAATAGGATATTAGAGGATAGAATGTGTTGATAGGCCCGAGCCCGTCTGTGGGCTTAGGCCCATTAGGGTTTATAAAGTTACCTATATAACCTATAAATACATCATCAAGAAAATATAATATGTAGTAGTTTGCGGGGTTATCATCATTCAACAATAGATTGTATTCCTAGTTTGGGGGGGGGGTCATATATTGCTAAAATGAATCGTGTTAGAACATTAACACTCTCTTTAAGATGAACTATTCTGTTGAATTTTCTATTTATTCATTCAATTCTATAATGAATGTGAATCTTTAGCCATGTCACGTTAACAGTGACGGACTCAGAAAAAATGGATGTGGGGGGCAATTTTTTTTTTTTTTTTTTTTTTTTGACAATAACAACAAAATGCGGAAAAAAAAAAAATCTTAATGATAAATCGAGTATTTTTACTTAGAGATGAATAATTTATAAAGCTCTAAAGCGTTGAATGTTAGGTTTTAGTATGTAGGTAGGGGGCAATTTGAGTTTTGGGTGGGATCACTTTCGAAAAAATGTCAAAATTTTAAAAAAATTACACTAAAATTTCAACTTTTTCGGCTAGCCATGGGGGCACCGGCCCCATACTAACACTATAGATCCGTCCCTGCACGTTAATAGGTTAGTCAAGACAGCTTAAGCTTGTGAGTTGACTCACTGCGAATATCATAGACTCACGATAGCATATGTTTTAACATTTGCGTACCCTTAACTACAACCATAACAATAGAATTTACAAATCAAGAAAATGCATACAACTAAAACAGTTAGATTAGAAAGTAGAAATAAACTATAAACTTGCAAGTAACTATATGTAAAAATTTCGAAATGTTTTTTTTTTTTTCCTTGCATTTTTGTATAGCTAGGCAACCGAACAATCCCTGCAACATTCTTACAAACGCTTTGTGGCCAAAATAGAAATATTCAAATGATCGGTCAATGTTTAAATCAACAACAAAGTTGATAACGACAGTCATTTGCAAAATAGCAAATTCAAAAGGAGGTAACAGCCCTAGACTCCTAGTTATATTATTATAGTAACTACATATGACAACAAAAATGGGTGAAAATGAAATTGAAATCAACAACTAATGCACTTAATCGGACTAAAGGTGCTCACAAATGATAGAAACCAATTACGTCTCTGTGTCAAAAAGGCTTAAAGAGTAAAAGATGGATGACTATCTCTGTGAAAATAATCACATTCCCACTAAAGGGTAATGTTTCTTGTGGACGAAATTCCTACAAAAACAACCAAAAGTAAAACAACATGTAAATTTGTAAAGGGGTATTAAACGCTTACCAATATATATCTCGTACAAAAGACCGTGTAAACGTTGGATCTCGCTTTTGTTGAATTGAAATGTTACTGTAGTGTCTTTGGAACTTATAACAACTTTGAGCTGCAATTGTTTGAAGATAATTTCATATTACGAAAACTGTATACATATATTCCGAAATAAATAATACAAACCTTAAAACCTACAAATGGTCGCTTGAACCCGTGATGACTGCAAAGACTGAAATATCATCTATCTTCAAATGAAGCCGCCATTCTTATGATGTATCTGAAAATGAAAAGAAAATTTAGATGAAAATGAATAGTTGTCTCACAAGAAAGAGAAATGAGATTTGAATTTCAAATTCTTGGATAAAGTGATGCAACTTTTATTTTAATAAAAAAAAATGAGTGGCTAAGATTGCTTGATGTGTTCTATGGTAAAAGTTGGATCTATAAAGAACTTTTGGCAAATTTAGAATGACATCAAACCCACAATAATTATCTGAAAAAAGGACTTACATTAATTAAACGAGGTGGGCGTCGATCCGCCGCATTGCGGCGGGGCGTTGTTTCATATCATTGATCATTGCACTATGTAATTACGTACGAACCTGTGCTAATTCTATGTAACAATCAAAATTAAACTCGTCAACAATTTATAGACTAAGAATTCATATGGACAAAAAAATATAACAGTTGCTACAATAGTTCAACATCATCTACATATGCCTTATTATATAAAAACAAATTTGGACCGGACTTCATTTAATTTCTTTGGCTTGAACAGCATTGAGCTGAGCGAAGGAGGCGGGAATCAAAACGACAGCATGTGCGTCATTTTCAACGGGCTATGTTAGTATATATAATATGATATTATAGTATAGGTATCTAGTATTTAGAAGCTATTGTTATATCCTAATTAGGGGTGTTCATGGGTCGTGTAATAAATCGAAAACCGAACCGAACCGAACCGAACTGAACCGAACATATAACCGAACCGAACTTGTTAAAACCGAACCGAACCGAATTAAAAATTCGGTTTTTGGTTTGGATATGGGTTTGCCTATCTGAACCGAAAACCGAACCGAAAACCGAATTTATATAAATATATATATTTTTTATATATTTATATTATTTTATATATAAAAAATATCCATTAAAATTTTATACTAATATAAAAAACACTTTTTTATGCTTAAAATATTTTTTTTTGCCAAAAATATATATAATTAAATTAAAAAAATATATGAATAGTGTAATTCAAGTATAAATTTTGGTTTTCGGTTTTGACCCATAACTGAACCGAACTTCGGTTCGGTTATAAGTTCGGTTTGGTTATAGATATTTTCGGTTCGGTTCGGTTTTCGCTTATGACCCAATTTTTTTTTTTAACCAAACAACCCGAACCGAAAAAACCGATTAACCGAGAACCGAACAGATGAACACCCCTAATCCTAATGCAAAATCACCCAAAGCCCAATTGTAATGATAAAACATATCAGTAGTAGCCTAGGCCCTAGTGGGAACTAAATTAAATAGATGGGCTGGACAGATGAAAGTAAGTGGGCTGCAATGTTGACGTAAGATGGCGTCATTTGACGCTACATTATATAAAGAGTAATTCTCAATGCATCTTGGAACTGTAAAAAAACAAAAGCAAAATATACACAAAAAAATTACATAAGAATACATTGGTATATACATTATTAAAATAAATCAAAATACATAAATGATGTCATAAATTAGTAAAGGAATAGCCAATTGCATGACACATCATCAAATTGGTTGAAAAATGATGTGATACAAAACTCCTTTTTAATACTTCCTCCGTCCCAAAATATAAGTCCAGTTTGACTTTTTGAATCAAACTTTGACCTTAAATATTTTTGTTTGTATTATATAATACTTGATGCAAATTATATAAATGGATATGTTTTATATGTATTTTCATTTGGTATAATCATCATCAAGTGATATATAATACAAACAAAAATATTTACGGTCAAAGTTCGATTCTAAAAGTCAAACTGGACTTATATTTTGGGACGGAGGTAGTAGAAGTTATAGATATTTGGCATAAATATTTAAAACTTGCGCGCTTACGAAGTAGAAATTTTTTTTTGATTATTTAACAGTTATCGAGAGTTGGGGGCTTAAATAATCGGATCTCTTAGGATGACGGCTAAAAAAACATAAAAGTGACTTTATATATGTATACAAAGTCCTAAGAAATCGGGCCTAAAGCCTAACTTTACTTGCTTTACTCTTAAGCCACACTTGCTAATTAGACTTTTATCTTGTTCTTTAATAGCTTTTATCATAATGATTTCCATGAAACTTCATTTTTGTCACCACTTATTGCTTTACGATGTGATTAATATTGCACATCTATTAACAAGATAAGCATGTCTTAAGATTTTATTTTATTTTTATTTATTTATTTATTCTCGTTCAACTCTCCATTTTAACTTTTTGTGTGTTATTCTAACTTTCAATTTTGCGACAAGTTAGACATATATTTAAGCATAAGATTCATTTTCTATGCAAAAAGAGTTGTCATAACATAAAAATAACAAGACCCAAAATTTCTATGAAAATAATGTTTTTATTAACTATTTTCTCTGCGTCATAATAGATGTTAATTTAAATATTGACACATAAAAGTTGTGTTGGTTTTTCTAGAAAAACCTCTTAACAACCTCTTAATCTAACTCAGTTAGATGCAGTAAGAGGTTTGGATCAAAGAGTGTGTTTGTTTTTTCTCTGTCATTAAGAGGCAGTAAGAGGTGGTTAAGATTTAGAATGTTTGTTTTTTCTTCTCATTAAGAACCAGTAAGAGACTAAAAACTCTTACTGAACTAAATGTTGAAGGGGTATCTTAACACCTCTTGTCTTTTGGGTAAAGAGTATTCCTCGTAAAATATATTACAAAAAAAAAAAATATATTTAAGTACAATAAAATGTAGCTGAAATACCACATTAACCTCAAGCAACCGCTTGAATAACCACTAGATCATTTGTGACATGACACAAAACGACCACACTAACTACATACACAAACTAGAACACCAAAACTATCCAACTGCTACATTATATCAACATCATCTCTCTTGTAGATCACGTAAAATACTCTTCCCATATTCCTTCGTGGTGAGGAGGTCAAAGTCCACTTTCTTACCCGACCAAATACCGGTCTTCTTGCAGGCGCCCCACCTTTTTCCTTGTATCATCAACTTCATCACTATCACTTCCAATATCCACTTTTAAACTTCCTATGTCACCCCTAGGGTCCCAAGACAAGTTTGTTTCATTTTTTTTTTGCATAGTCGAGGTATCGACTTCAACCACATCATCTTGGTCCTTTAAAACATCAAAGGGGTTTTTAGAGAATATATTACTAGTAGCTTGAACATTTAAACCAACATTACTCGTGGTAGTCTGTTTAACATTCAATGTAAATGCCTGATTTGCATCCTTAGATGTAGATGAAGAAGCCTCATTAGTGTTCATAGGAGTCGAAGTATCAGGTTCCACTTGATTATTATTCTTACCAATAGGAGGATAGAAGTAATTTGGTTTAGGTTTATTCAAACGAACCCCATCTATATGTCGCGTCTTAGATTATTTGATGTTATCAAATATCCTCACTTAAACTCAGATTTAGATTCAGAGCCTCTTTATAAACAAACAAAACCTTAAAGCATAAATATTTCAATACCTCCAACCAACTTAATATACCACTAATAATGCATGTATTTTTTTCCTTGAGCTTTAGTCCTTAAACTATGGATAGTAAATCCCTAAAATTAAATGTGCATGACATGATGATAATGACACTCTGCCCATCTTTCATAATAACCATAATACTAACTGTTTACTTCATAGCCCATTTTTATTCATTCATAAAAAAAGAAAAAAAAAAAAAAAAAAACCTTTATTCACGTTAACCCAATTAGATCATCGACCCAACATTGATTTCACATGAAATCATGTAAAGGGTCTTCAAATTCACAATAAAAACGAAATCTTGTCGAAAAACAAATAAAATCTTGTCGAAAAAAAAAATGTCAAATGGTGGTTCTTCATCAGTGGATGGTGCAAGATCATCAAGTGTTGGAAGTTTAGGTTCATTGGTTGTAAGATCATTAAGTAATGCTAGTTTTCAACATAATCATCATTTTCGTACTTTTATTACGTCGTCTTCTAAGAAAAATGCTTCTGCATCATCATCATCATCATCTTCAAAGATGTTTGTGAATAATGGGAGTGGCGGTTATAATAATAAGGAGAGTAATGTATTTGTTTGGCTGGTTAAATTGGTGCCACGAAGGAAAGTTGGCATGTTGTTGTTGTCCGTTGCGTCGTTTGCAGCTATGTTGTGGATACTTTTTATAGCCAGAGGTATGCATGCTTTCGTTTTGAATGCTTATTTTGATAGCCTAGTAGTGTTTGTTAGACATTGTATGTTTTAAAATGCTCACCTTTTTATATTTAAGTGATTACTCAGTTTAAGATAAGCAGATAAGCAGTTTCATGTAAATACTGATCAGAATACTCAGAATTGATTATCTGCTTAAGGATAAGCGGATAAGTAGATTAGCCCTTAATTAAGGGAATCCTCAACAACAAAACAGTTTATGTGCTGATTGTGTTCTGATATAACAGATAAACGTATCTGATTACATGAGATAAGCATGTTTGAGGAGTTGCATATTCCAAACTGCTTATTTCAAAATGCAATAAGGTGATATGAGAATCTCAATAAGCAATTCTGGACAACCATGTTAGACATTGATCGTTTATCAAATTTGTTGAATTTAATCGTAGGAATAGTGTTTGTAGCTCAATTTAGGGAGTGTTTGGGATAGCTTACTTTGAAATGCTTTACCTGTGTATCTTTAGGACTTATATCAGTGTAAGATAAGCAAATGATCAGTTTCAACTAAATACTCGGAATTGATTATATGCGTAATGATTAGCAGACAAGAAGATAAGCACTTATTTAAGGAATCCCAAACGCCAGAAAAGTTTATGTGCTTATCGCATTCTCATGCAATCGATAAACATATATGAGCATTTGCTAGTGAGATAAGCACTTTTTAGGAGTTGCCTATTCCAACATCTTTTTTTTTTTTTTTTTTTTTTTTTTTTTTTCGAGGAAGCAATAAGTAGATATAACCATATAAGTGCTCTAATTATATATCCCAAACACCATGTTAGCCTTATTGTGGTGATTTGAAGTTGATTAGCGTAGTCACAGTTACGTGTTCAGTATAGTGGGATTCTGATTCTCTTCGGAGTACTTAGTGTCAAAATAATGTGTTCTGAGAAGCAGTTGATATAAGTTGTAATAATAAGTTTCGAAAAACACATTCATAATTATACTTTTGGAGGTTTTACTGCGTTTCTTATCATTCCAGATCAATGAGTCTCATGCTGCTTTTGAAATAATACACCGATATCTACAACAATAATATACGACTTTGTGCTTAATCCAAGATATCAATTTTCTTCATTGAACAGCATTATGTTTGAGTAAAGATGAAGTTAGTTTATTGGTTTGTTATTTATTACTTATTTAAGTATTTTAATGCTTAAAGACATTTGTTTGTTTGCAACTCAAGTTAGATACTGCAATTCTGTTGTCTACCCTTCTTTTTCAACTTTACGACATGTATGGATGGAGTGATCATATGACCAATTACCTAAAAAGATGGTTAAGTTTATTTAGAGTGGGAATATTTTCCAACAAACAAGTGGGAATATTTCCATCTTGCATTTAATGATGGTTAAGTAAATTTAGTGTGCAAGTAAGTGTGACTATGATGGTTAAGTGAATCTAGAGTGTAATTAAGTCGGAAATAAGCAAATTGCTTTTTAAACGAGAAATTCGGTGCTGTTATCTGTTGCTTGTTAATCTATCTGATATGTGGAAAACGAAGATGACACACACACACAAATAACGAATTGCTTTTATACGAATGAAGACTATTTGAAATGTTATAAATTGTAAAAATCCCGAAAAGAAAACATTATAGCTTAACTAACATATATGCACAAGTGTTATAAAACGTAAGCAAAAAGTGTCAAACTTTGCGCTCTCTGTCAAAATTTATGATTTTCGTCTTCCTTTTATTATGATAACAATCGTATGTTTGATCAAGAGTTCAAGACTAGGTATTTTATGTATCCTGTCATTAGAACTTATAACTATATGATGTTGACATATGTGTGCATTTTTCTTATCAATCATTAGTTCGTCTTTCACTGTTTTTGAAGGTGAAATTAACCAGAAGAGCACTTCATATATAAGATTTTCTGGATATTCACCAACTATCGACGAAAGAAGAACTCATGAGTTAAATTCTGCATTCACCAAGGATCAAATGAAGATTACAGCAATTGATGATCACACGATTGAACCACACCCTCCTCCACCTCCAATCACCACCACCACCCGCCCTCCTCCACCGCCTGTTTACTTTACAGGTTACAAACTTCCTCCGGGAAACCCTTGTGAAACCTTCACATTACCACCTCCACCAGCCGACAAGAAAAGAACTGGCCCTCGTCGTATGTCCAGTTCTCACTTTCATTCTAAATATATTCATTTATACTAATTGACATTAATTAAGTGAATCTTTTTGCTGTGTTTCAGCGTGTCCTGTGTGTTACCTACCCGTGGAAGATGCTATAGCTTTAATGCCAAAAGCGCCATCTTATTCACCTGTGCTCCATAATCTAACTTACATCCATGACGAGAGTTTCATTAAAAGTGAATTCGGAGGGTCGGTTTTTGGTGGATATCCATCTTTAAAACAAAGATATGATTCTTATGATATAAAAGAGTCAATGTCCGTGCATTGTGGGTATGATTGCTTTCTAAACGAGTCATTCATTTTGATTCATTCTTATATTTACTAATCTGCTTTCTATATTTTGCATACTTACACTAAAAGCTTTGTGAGAGGAGACAGGCCTGGTCGCAAGTCAGGATTCGATATTAATGATTCAGATCTTTTTCATATGGATCAGTGTCGTGGTATTGTGGTTGCATCTGCGATATTTGGTATCACTTTCTATCTGTCTGATATGTACATACAGTTTTGAATCATGGGCGTTTCTAATGATCTTGAGTTTTACAGGAGCATATGATCTGATTAACCAACCAACGAACATTAGCGAAACCTCAAAGAGGAATGTATGCTTTTTCATGTTTATTGATGAAGAAACAGAAAAGTTTATGAGGAAATCAAATTATTTGGATGCTAGTATGAAGGTAGGCGTGTGGAGAATTGTTGTTATCTACAACCTGCCATACACAGACCCTAGGCGAAACGGGAAGGTAATATATCTGTTTTATTTTAAATGCTTATAACCAAAGACATTGTCTTATAAGAATGGTTGACTATTAGTCAGGGATCTAAACTTGTGTCATTTATGACAGGTTCCAAAGCTTCTGTCACATAGGCTTTTCCCGAATGCTCGGTACTCTATTTGGATGGATGGAAAACTTAAGCTTGTTGTTGACCCTTATCAAATCCTTGAAAGGTATACTATACCTCTTCTTGTTTATCTATGTATTTTAGCATATGCATGAGCAAGAAAGTTCACTCATACCGGCTTACAGGTTTTTGTGGAGGGAGAATGCTAGTTTCGCAATATCTAGGCATTATAAGCGATTTGACGTGTTTCAAGAAGCCGAAGCTAATAAGGTGGCTGCAAAATATGACAACGCCTCTATTGACTTCCAGATTGACTTCTATAAAAAAGAGGGCTTAACCCCGTATTCTATGGCCAAGCTTCCTATTAGAAGCGGTAATGCATATGTATACTATTGTTCAAAACTTGGGTGGTGTTTGGATGTGCGTTTAAACTGCAAAATAATATAGGTCTGAATCTTTGAAGTCAAAATAATCTACTTCCAAACTGCACATACAAATACCTGCTCAGTTTTTATGATTCTTGTTGATTACCGAGCTGCCATTTTTTGATGTGATAAACATGATTGGTTGAATTTTGGCAGATGTGCCCGAAGGATGTGTGGTAATAAGAGAACACGTTCCCGTATCCAATCTCTTTGCTTGTCTTTGGTTTAATGAAGTTGACCGGTTTACTTCAAGAGATCAGATTAGTTTTTCAACAGTGCGTGACAAGATCAGGTCAAAGACTAATTGGACTGTTAACATGTTCTGGGATTGTGAAAGGCGAAACTTTGTACTCCAGGTAACAACCTTTCTCTATGCTTGTTGTCCGTCGATTTTCAGTTATACATGTTGA
Organism: Artemisia argyi; assembly: GCA_030686995.1. Classification (NCBI taxonomy): domain Eukaryota; kingdom Viridiplantae; phylum Streptophyta; class Magnoliopsida; order Asterales; family Asteraceae; genus Artemisia; species Artemisia argyi. The sequence continues at coordinate 204,593,967 of CM060677.1, forward strand.
CTTTTGAGGTCAAACCAATTAATTTCCAAATGAAACCTTGATACTGAATTCATTTCAAATTTTGAAACCTACATGCTTCAGATGCAATTAAATGTAATTAAACTCAATGTTGCAAATAAAATTTTCTCAGAACCAATAAAATTTTATGTCAATTGTGCTGACCTCGACAGTCAAATAGTTGGTCTATATGTACATATATGGATTATGATTATGATGAGCCCATTGTCTCTATCGCCTGCAGGGATACCACCGAGATGTACTGGAGCATTGGGCCCCACCACCACTGCGTCCTGGTACACCCGTCGTTTTAACTTCTCAATCCTCCATTCTTATTGATAAACCACCAAAAAATTCTACAGAAGTTAATGTAAGTATTCCAAAAAAGACACCATCAAGAAAACGCAGAAGTAACAAAAATTCAAGCTCAAAGGGGCACCGAAAAGCTGCTGCGGGCACAAGAAGTCGAAATAAAGTGTGAAAAAAAAAAAAAAAAAAAAAAAAATCAAGTTTTGCGAAAATCTAATTTTTGAGCTAGGAATATGTGATCAAGACGAGTTTCTTCTTTACAAGTATATGTAAGTTTTCTTTGTTTAGGTTTATCAGTTACCCAATCTTCTGTTGTATATACGATTTTGACAAAGTTTTAATTAACCTGTTTATTATAATTTCTTTTGCTGTCATTCTGTTGTGGAGTAGTAGAGATCTCAATTGTTTAACATAACAATGATAGTGATATCTTTCTTGAACCTACATTGATGTTTGCTGTGAATGTAAACGTGTTCATGTACATCAGTACATTACATAAATGAGTACCGGTGGTTACACCTGACGGCACTAATCCTATATTTAGGAAAAAGTTTCAAACCCTCTCACTTATTCAAATTAACAAAACCAACATTTTCCGTTTTCCTTTTGTATTTCACTTTGTTGTTGCACCTATCATACAGGTGAATCAACAATGTAGAAGTGAACATTCATTGCATATTTGCATTGTATAAAAGACGAAACATTCTAACATCACATGAACTACTTTAAACTTGATGTAAGATCTCAAGAATAACGTCAATAAAATATGCAAAAAAATTTAACATGCTGTCCACCCATGTTTGAAAATGAGAGACATGGCAATATGGCATAGACGGTGTTGAATAGTTCATTGAAATAGGGCTGATCACGGTCCAAAAATCGGACCGGATTGAAATGTGTTCTACCTTGTACCTATCTTATACAGTTTGTAACAATGAAAAAAAACTACAAATTTTTCACTTGATGAACGAAAAAACAAGACCGTACATACGACAGTCAAGAAGGACTTGCATGAAACAAATAGAAAAAAAATCCAACATACTAGCGAAACACAGATTAATTCTCATGTTAAGAAAACAAGCAACCTCATTAACACAATGAGATCCAAAGCAATTGGTGCAGACAGTAGCATCAAGAGCAAGATCATACAAAACTCACAGCAACAAAAAACCAATAACTAACAAATTGTCACTACAAATAGCTAGATCCATGATTAACAACGTCGGGAATGAAAATAAACCAAATATCTCTTCTTGGGCACATATGCAAAGTTCAACAGACAAATGCCTACTAAGTAAACGAATAGTTTGACAGACAAATGCCAAACATTGCCCAAAAGAACTTAACACAGACCTTGAAGACCGTTCATATTGCCAAATAAAATTCAATTGCCAAAATATGAAGTAATTAGATAAAATCAATTGGATTTTGATGATGGGTTGAGGACAGCTCCGACGAACAAAACAGCTTTGGAAGTGTCTTCTCTTATCATGAACATGAACGGATGATCTGCCACAAAACTTTTTGTTGGAGTACATCCTCTAGATACCATCATCATACTACAGGAAGCAGCTTCTGTTCCTCTTTCGTCAACTTCAATAACAGATTTCTGAAGTATCTTTGACACATAAAACATATCATCATCTGCATGTATCTTCTCTACTATCCCGGTAAATTCTCTGTTAGTTTTTACAAATGGCAATGTTAATCCCATTTTTTTCATAACATTTTCAGGTTCAAATGAAAAGGAAATTTTGAATTTCGGTATCCAAAGGTGACAAAGTGTCTCCCTTTTGAGGTCAAAATCTCCATGAAATAAAGTATCGTCAGCATGAAAAACTTCAATCAGATCCTGCAATCCATCTATCCTATCTGGGAGAAAGATATACATGGAGAAAGTGTACTTTGATCGGTCATTACTTTTATATGGTAATTTGATCATACTGAAACCATTGAAAGAACCATACTCAAAACTTTTTTCACGAAGAGTCATGAAGGGGACCGAAGCCTTTCCACCGTTGATGAGATAAAAGTTATAATTCCTTGTCAGCCGTGCTTCAAATTGATTACGCCAGGCTCCTTTAAAATATAAAGCATTCACTAACACCATTAACACATCATCATCGTCCTTAAAATCAGTTGTTTCAATAATTTTGGGTATCAACTCCTTAGTTTCTTTCTTTACCCATGAATTAATTTCTTCAACTGCTTTTTTGAGCTTTACCTGTAAACCAATATTCATTAATCAGACTGAATAGTTTAACTATAAAAAATTCATAGAAAGAAAGTTAAGTGCTTGATAGAAATTTACCTCGTCTTTAAAGTCCACATATGTCGCTTCTGTTTTGTAAACAGTTTTAAGAACCTTTTGGTAAGAAGATAAAAGAGGGGGTGCACTTTTTTCTACCCAAACACCATTCACTAGAGTAAATTCAAGACCACTGTTTAGTTTCGATAAACTCTCTGCTAAAAGTTTGGAACTTGGTGACTGAGAAAGAAATTGGTCGATGCTTCCATGTCTAAGAAACCCTAACAATTGTTTCAAAGTTTCCCCTTCGGCTCCAACAGTCAGCATTCCCAATATGATATCAAGTGACAACGGTGAACAAACGAAATTTCCGTTCTCGAAACCATTGCGTGCATCATCTAGTAAAGTTTTGGTCACAACCTGTTTAATTATGTAAATTAAAGTTCATCAAATAAATAAAAAAAAATGTCAAGTAAAAAGTAAATAAAACGTACTTACAGTTGTGGTGTTGGCTGATATTATGGCTGCCGGGGTAAGTCTTTTCTGCTTCTTTTCTGATTGAATGCACGGCTCGTCACCAGAGACAATCCTCTTCGAGCGTCCTTCTTTAGCCATTAGATCAAAACCTGCAACTTAAATTTGATGATTTCAGACACAAATAACCTACTTGACTACAACCATGCATTCACATCAATAAAAAAATATTAAGACTATCAGGTAAGTTATATCATATTACCCTTAGGATGCATGGGACCAGGGTGATCCCACCGATCTTCACCTTTTGAGATATTACATGACATATACAAACGAGTGGTGATTGAGAGACCTAAATTATGTGGCTAAAGATGTGCCTAAACCTGTGGTATCATCATGATGGCTGCAGCCATGGTACCAACTTTTTTACAAACCACAAAGATCATGCCACCTTAGGCACGTCTTTAAGCACATAATTTAGGTCTCCCAACAAATATCACAAAATGATCATACAATAAAAACAAAGAGACATTAAACTATTTAACTTAAACAACATGCAAACAAGACACACAAAACACGTAAATATATTACCCTTAGAATTAAACCTTGACATTGAACGACGATAATAGCCTCCTTCTCAGTTTTGACTCACCTGCTGTAATCGATTTCATGTATTGTTTATGTTGATACAAAAGTTGGGCTTACCTTGTTTGGACTCTTTCTCTCGTACCACTTAGAACTTTAGTGCTTGTGAAACTTGCGCACTAAGAAAGCAAACAACAGCGTTAGGCTTATCGTGGGATTGTCTCCCACGATTAGACTCCGGCGTGAGAGTAAGTAATCGGTTTAGGGTTTAGTTGAAGAGTTAGGGATTGTATAAATCGTACCTTTTCATGAGAATATATCATTCTATATATAGGGCGCAGAAACCGTGTAGGTATCTTGCTCCTTACTCTTCGCACTCGTGGTGCTTATCTGGGGTAAGGATATCTATTCCGTAAATAGAGGATCCTTATCCTTTAATCGTGTGTTTTGGTTGGGCTTTGGGCTTCGTGAGCCCAAGCCGTTGGTATTAATGGCCCAAGTCACTTGTCATGATAGCCCACTCGTGGTGGGTTTGGGCTTAGTAATGTCTATAATTTGGGCTCGTGGCCCAACTATAGGCTATACGTCATCATGTCCCCCCAGTCTAGTGTGCGCGGTGCGTGGCCGCGGATACTAGACTAATGAACCTAGCGGCAAGCGTGGCGGAAAGAATTTGGATATTTCCCGCCCAAAAGGTAGAAACAATGTATCAAGTCTGAAAATATCCCAAAGGATGCTTCGAAAAACGTGGAGGCTATCCACGTGTGCCTCGATAGAAGGGGAAAAGTGCTTGTACCTTCCATCTCCCAGCCACACGTTTGTGAGTGGGATCCACGTGGCATCTCATTTAGGGTTACTTGGCTTCCTATATAAATCACCGCCCCCTTTTCACTGTATTTCACACAGTCAAACGTATTTTTCACCATTTGCACAATTCTAAAAGCTTTGTTTCTCTTCGATCCTCTGTTTTCATTAGGTAACTGCGCGTGCGCAATATTTTAGCAAACCTTACTTATAAAATGGTTGCTCAGTTACATGACTTCCGCTCTAAGTTGGATGAGGATGACGTACGTCAGTTTTCTTCTGACTTCTTCATTCCTCTCGACATCCACCCTGAAGCACCAGATGTGGATACGTGTATTGCCGATTTCCCCGATGGGAAAATCGGTTTGTATACACGCTTTTTTGATTACACGAATTATCGCGTGCCCATTTCTGTCTTTTTGAGCAACGTGCTCAATCATTACCAACTTCATATCTCACAGCTGCACTGTATAGGTGCGGCTAAGATATCAAATTTTGAGATCAATTGTCGGTTATTGGCTATCAATCCGACAGTTGACCTATTCCGTGCGTTTTACCACACGACGTGGTCGCACGGATGGGTTTCTTTTGCCAAACGCGCAGGGCGCCTTCAATGCTATGAGGAGAAGGTAGATTCCTTACGGCATTGGAGAGAGTACTTCTTTTGGGTAGATGATGTTGTGTTTCCATCGCGCTTTGAGTTCTATACTCAAAGGTCGTTGCCGAGGGATGAGCGTCCTATCCCTGGTTCTTACAGTGCCGCGGATGCGGACATAATTGATGCTAACCGCATTCCCATTAACTCCTATCCTGAGGAGTTCTTGGTGCATATGGGGTTGAGCCGTAATTATTTTGATGGTGCGGACGAGGTTCCAACCTTCATCGATGAGAACAGTCAGGGTGGGTGCTCATCCTTTTATTGCCTCTATTAATGTAAGTATTTTGGTTTTTATCCCTTGAATAACTAACTTTGTTCTTTGTTATTTGTCTCTTGTCTGTCGCAGAAATGGATTTGTTCGCCGTCGTGAAGTTGAAAGAACCCAAACGCGTGACGGTGGGGGTGCGTCCCCTAAAGGAGGGTGAGCAACCCATTTTGCAGGCCACGGCGGGGCACCTGACTGCGTTTGCTGCTGTTGAGCGTCCGGATTCTCCCCCTGCAGCTGTGCTTGTCGCGCCAGTGCAGGTTGTCCCTCCTACTGAGGAGAGGTCTCCCGTAGAGGAACCAGGACAGATCTCCACCACTTGTGTAAGTGTTTATATTTGTAACTTTCTTTATTTGGCGTATCCGCGTATTAATTTCAACTTCTTTATTTCATAGGGACCATGCTGCAGAGGGTGATGCGGCCTTTGCTGATCATGCCGCATCGCCCAAGACTGCTGATGTAGAGGAGCCTCTGAAGGCAGCAGCGCAGATGTCTGCGCAGGAGTTGGTGGAGGAGCTTGCTGGTGTTGCTGCTCGCCAGGCTGAGTTGGTCACTCAGCTGAAGGCGCGGACCGTTGTTGAGGGAGGTAGCCTTGCTCAGAGGGATGAGCAGATTGCGCAGCTCAAGGCGCAGTTGGCTGAGGCTCAGGCAGAGGTGTTAGTTACCGATGAGCGCGCCAAGAAGGCGACTGAGGAGAAACTGGTAGTTTTGGCTGAGCTGCAGCGCGAACGTGGGGAGTCGCAGCAATATAAGGCTGACCTCGCCTGGGGGGGTAAAATACCTGGAGGAGAAGAAGAACGAGCTATGCGGTCAGCTTGCGCAGTTTGGCAAGAAGGTAGAGGACTCTGTTGAGGCGCAGGAAGAGAAGCTGCGCAGGCTGAGTATAGAGTACGATGAGGAATTGTATCCTCATTTGATGTCGACCATTGCGGAGCGCAGGTACTTGTTGTACATTTCTTCTTTACTTCTTTTATAGTTTGTGTTTCTTTTCTAATGCCTTTCTCGTTGTTTTCGCAGGTGGTTGATCAGTCATGGCTTGCGCCTGGCTGCCGTGGGCACATTGGAGTCCCCAGAGGTCGTGAATGCCTTTGGGAGGGTGGTGGAGTACGCCGTTGCTCATGGCAAGGCGCAAGCTGTAGAAGAGTTGGCTGAGGCTCAACTGCTCAAGGTTTCTCCCTCTGAGGTTCCTGAGTATAAAGCGGATGCATACGACGAGCTTGTGCAGGCGATGGAAAAGATGAGGCTCTTTGAGCTTCCCCACATTGCGCAACTGGAGCGCGACCACGATTATCCCATCCGAGTGATTATGCAGGGATTAACACTTGGGAGGCATATAGCCGAGAATGCAGATGCCGAGGCTGATTTCTTCTTAAAGCCTGATGAGTCCCAACTGCAGGTTCCAGTGTTCGCGCGCCCGCGAGCCATCCTGAACCCCTTCGCACTTGAGACGGAGCTGCCACTGAAGGAAGTTTTAGAGCGTCATGCAGAGAGGGCGGCCAAGAAGAAGGGTCTTAAGGGGAAGGCTACTCTCTGCGGTGTGGGTGCTGCACATCTTCCCAGGTCAGATGGTGTTGCGGTCAGCGTGGCGACTGTGTCACCAAAAGATGCGCTGTTATTGAGGAAGCTGCAGGAAGCTCAGCTGTGCCAGAGCCTTCCACGGAGCGTGTCCATAGTGTATAGATGTGTATAACTCGTAGTTATAGCTTTTGTAAAAACTCGTAGTTTGTAGTAAATAAAATTATTGAACTCTTTTGTGCACATATGTTGTTTTTGTACTTAGATTTTTCCCTTGTCTTTATTACGTGAAAGACTTATCTAAAGTAACAAACGTGCAAATAATATCTTGTATTTGAGCCCAGAATTTGTTTATTAAGTTCGTAACTTAAAAAAAATGTTTGTCGTCCATAACCTTAACAAACGTGCGTACTATGTTTATCATTTATAGTAACCAAGTGTCTTGGTTTGTTAGTTCGTTTTATACTTGTTGTTGCGCATTCGTTGTGAGATGCGTACTAAGATCATAGTCTTGTATGAGATTAGTGTACGAACTTAGGAGTCAGTTGTTTTGAATCCATGTGGTGGGGTGCAGCGTACTGCGAATTCCACTATGTAAGAATCAATTGTCTTGAGTCTAAGTTTTGTTAAACGCGCACAGTGTGCGATAAAGTGCATCCATCGTGGGATGTACTTGTGAACTTACTCCAACGTCTTGATAGTAAGGTGTTTAACAGGGATACGTGACCCGGTGTTGATGGGTTTGCAACCCTCTTACTCAATGAGTACTTTAGTAGGTTTACTCATCCTGTCTGCCCTCGTGTGGTCTTAATATGTGCATGCACGCCATGTAGGCAATAATATAAACAGAATTGAAACATAAATAAATAATGTAAACAATAATGTTAAATTGTGATGTGGAGTTAGCTAGAAACCACAACGTTTTATTAATTATTGCAAGTGCAAAAAAGACAATTTCCTAAGAAAGAAAAGAAAAGTAAATACACCAACATTTATTGAGCGCTTACTAAAGTGCAGAGGTGTCAGTGTGTGGGCCGTGGCCTAAAGGTAGCATCTCTTGAGATTGCAAATGTTCCAAGTGCGTGGTAGCTCGTGGCCTTTCATGTCGCGCACTCTGTACGCACCGTCACCTAATGCCTCTGTGACCTCGTAAGGCCCTTCCCACTTGGGTCCGAGCTTGCCCGTGTCTTCTGCGTGGCTTGCATCGTTGGCGCGGTATACAAAGTCCCCTGGTTTGAAAGAAGTGTTTTTGACTCGTGCATCATAATACTTCTTCATCTTTGATTTAGCTTTTGCTTCGCCGGATAGCCGCCCTCTCGCGTCGCTCTTCCAATAGATCTAAGTCAATACGCCGTTCATCATCGTTTGTTGTGACGTTAACTTCCGATGTACGGATTGTTGGCATTCCTATTTCTGCTGGTATAACAGCTTCTGTCCCGTAGACAAGAGAAAAAGGTGTATCGCTGTTGCTGACTTTGATTTCTGTGCGGTGGGCCCACAAAACATGTGATAATTCGTCCACCCAGCTTCCTTTGTGTCTGTCCAAGCGCGCCTTAATTCCTTCACCCAGGCTACGATTCGCGCGTTCTACTAATCCATTTGTTTGTGGATGTTTAACTGATGCGAAGTGCTGTGTGATGTTCAACTGCGCGCACCAATCTTTGAATGGGTTATCACATAATTGTTTTCCGTTGTCCGAAATAATTTCTCCAGGTAAGCCAAAGCGGCATACGATGTTATCCCAAACGAATCGTTTGACCTGGTTGCCTGTGATACTTGCCACTGCTTTTGCCTCGATCCATTTGGTAAAGTAATCAATGGCGACAATGAGGAATTTGAGCCCTCCTGGCGCAACTGGAAAGGGTCCTGCAATATCAATTCCCCATTTATGGAATGGCCATGGTGAGGTGATGGGTGTTAACTCATGTTGTGGTCGACGCGGAATTGGTCTATGGACTTGGCAGTCGTTGCATCTTCTAATCATGTCTCGCGCGTTGCGGTGCATGGTAGGCCAATAGTACCCGGATCGCAAAGCGCGCGCTACGACAGACTGGGGTCCTGAGTGCATGCTGCAAGATCCAGCGTGGATTTCTCGGAGTACGTAATCTGCCTGAAGAGGTCCGACGCACCTGAGCCATGGTTGTAGGAATGAACGCCGATATAGGATACCATCTCGAAGTTCGAACCTCTGCGATGTGCGCCGTATCCGTCGAGCGTCCTTTTGTTCCTGGGGGAGTGTTCCCTTGCTAATAAAATCCATGATGGGTGTCATCCATGTGGGATTTTCTTCTTCTATCACTGTGGATACTTCCATCTCGGAGATGGATTTGTTCTTCAAGGTTTCCACGAATACCTGTTTTTACAGGTGTGCAAAGCTTGTGGATGCGATTTTACTTAGCGCGTCTGCTTTTTTGTTTTCTCCTCGTGGTATTTGTTTGATGGAAAACTTGTCAAAATTCTTGATCAAGGACTTGGCTTTATCGAGGTATTGGATCATGTGTTCTTCTTGAGCCACATACTCGCCTAACACGTGGTTAGCTACTAATCGTGAATCCACATTAGCTTCTAGGTTACGTACACCCATTTGATTTGCTATGTGTAGTCTAGCCAGTAATGCTTCATATTCTGCCTCATTGTTTGTGGCTATGAATTCAAAGCGTAGTGCGTAAGTGTGCTTTGTTCCATCTGGGCTGGTAAGGATAAGGCCTGCGCCTGATCCTTCTGCGCACGAGGATCTATCTGTAAATAGAACCCATGGTTCTTGTAATGGTACTTCAACCTTTGGTGATGGAGTATCAGCATCTGGCTTCTCGATGATGAAATCAGCCAAGATCTGTCCTTTGATCGAGGTGCGTGGCCTATAAGAGATATTATGCTCGCTCAATAACACACTCCACTTTTGAAGCCGCCCTGATGCATCAGGTTTGGAGATAACCTGCTTGATGGGTTGGTCCGTGATTACAGCTATCGGATGCGCTTGGAAGTACCTGCGCAGCCTTTTAGCTGCAAATACTAGAGCTAGGACCAGCTTCTCCATAACAGTGTAGTTAGTCTCTGTCTTCTTGAGGGCTTTGCTTACAAAGTATATAGGTGTTTGAACAGAGTTTCTGTCTGTCAGTAGTACCGCGCTGACTGCTCCATGGGTCGCTGAGAGATACATGATCAATTCTTCCCCTTGTCGGGGTATGACAAGTTTTGGTAGCTCTGCTATGTTTTGTTTCAGCTGCTTGAAAGCTTCTTCTGCTTCTGGAGTCCATCGAAAATCTCCCTTCTTTGTGCACTTCGTGAGTGTTTTAAAGAGAGGAAGTGATTTGTCCGCTGATTTAGACAAGAATCGGTTCAGCCCGGCTAATTTGCCGTTTAGTGACTGGACTTCTTTTAGTGTGCGCGGTGAAGGTAGTTCGATGACCGCTCTTGTTTTGTCTGGACAAGGTTTAATACCATCGGGTTCTATTAGGTATCCAAGAAACGTGCCTTCTGTTGCTCCAAAAGTGCACTTCTTAGGATTCAACTTCATGTTTATTTTTCCCAATGTTTTAAACGTCTCCTCTATGTCACGCACCAATTCCTCTTCGGTATGGCTTTTTATGACTAGGTCATCGACATAGACCTCCAAATTACGGCCTACTTGCTTCTCAAATGCGTTGTCCACTAACCGTTGGTATGTGGCGCCTGCATTTTTTAAACCAAAGGGCATTTTTGTGTAGCAATACACCCCTTGACTCGTGTGGAAAGCTTTTTTTTCTTCATCCTCCTTGGCCATTTGAATTTGGTGGTATCCTTTGTACGCGTCTAGGAAGCATTTGAAGGGATACCCGCACAGGGATTCTACTTTCCAGTCCATTTCTGGTAGTGGGTAGTAGTCTTGTGGACATGCTTTGTTGAGATCGGTGAAGTCCACACACATTCTCCAGCTACCATCGCTTTTCTTTACCATCACTGGGTTGGAAAGCCAATCGTGGTAATAAACCTCTCGCATGATCCCTGCGTCCACGAGCTTGTGTACTTCTTCTAGGATAGCTTTTGCGCTTTCTGGAGCTTGGCCACGTTTTTTCTGTCGTATTGGAGGATATGCTTGTCGGATTTCGAGCTTATGTTTAGTGATGGCTCTTGGCACTCCGGTCATGTGTTTGGGTTCCCATGCAAAGATGTTTAGGTTCTTTTGCAATAATGCGCACACAGCTGCTTTGCCCTTGTCGGACAGTGATCCCCCAATTGATATCTCTTGGTCAGGGTAATCTGGGTGAATTGCAACTTTCAGGTTTGCCACCTTGGTCGTGTGCTGTTCTGGAGCGCGCGGAACTTCATCTGCCACTATGTTGCATTCTCTTGGAGATGCGGTAGTGTTGTAGAGGGTGACAATTCCTCCTTCCACTGGGAACTTGAGCATCCCATGTGTTGTGGATGGGACTGCGCGCATAGCTGATATCCCTGGTCTCCCAATGATGCCATTGTATGACGAGGGAGACCTGATCACCATGAAGTTCATCCAAGCCGTTGTAGAATGGTATTCATTACCGATGACCACAAGTATGCGTAATTGCCCCATGGGCCAAATTTTTTCACCTGTGAATCCAGTCAGCGACGTCGTGGCCGAAATTAACTGGTTTTGTATCTCAGGTTTTAGCCTTCTGAAGCAGTGTTCATACATGATGTCCGAAGATGCCCCTCTATCGACATACATGCGGTGGATCTCGTGACCTCCTGCTTGTATCTCGATGGTAAGTGGTTCTATTACTGCGTTGTCCGCAGTGAGAGTGGGGAAAGAGATATGGTTTCCCTTGGAAAATCTTTGGCTGACTTTTTGTTTCGTATTTCGCTGCCATGATTGTATCATGTATATCGTATCAGCCTTATTTTTTGGTATTTCTTTTTTGGCCCCATTTCTTTGTCTATCTTTACCCTATTTGATGTTTTTAACGAGGTGGTCCATCTTTCCTTCTCTTACTAATTTATCAATTAGTTGACGTAGTTGAACGCACTCGTTAGTAGTGTGACCCTTCTGTCCATGGTATTCGCAGTATCCTCCTCCGATGCGCTTTTCTTCTGGGGTCACCATGGGTGGAGGTTTTGGAAAATTTGCTCCCTCTGTCGCGAATATTTCCTTAGGGGTTTTTGTGAGTGGGACGTACTTGTCGTTATCCCTTCCACTACTTTGGTTGCGGTAACTTCTGTTGCGGTTGCCACCTTGGTCATTGGATTGTCTCCTTGACTGCTCTTGTGGTTTAAAGGTTGAGTAACCTTTTTTGCTGTCTGCTGCTGCCGCTTCCCCTTGAATGAAGGATCTGGTGCGCTTTGTTAGCTCATCAAAGCTTTGGGGTACTTTATCGTTTAGCTTCCGTATCAGCTCTGGGTTATTGATCCCATTCATGAACCCTGAGATTTTTAGTACCTCGGGGCATGCCTTGACTTGCATGCATTCATCCTTGAAGCGCTCCATGTAGGCGCTTGTGGATTCCCCTTGGCGTTGTTTTACTCTGGCTAGTTCCACAGGGTTCTTTGCGCACTTTTTTCGTTGCGTGAAATTTAGGCGGAATGCTTTCCGCAGCTCTTCAAACCCATTTATGCTTCGTCGAGGAAGCTTACTGAACCATGTTCGCGCATTCCCTACTAAGGTAGAGTTGAACATATGGCACCACACAGGTTGTGGCCAATTTTCGATAGCAGCCGCTGACTCAAAAATTTTTAGGTGATCATCAGGATCACCCGTGCCATCGTATGTTTTAACATTGGTGGGCATGCGCCTTTTCTTATCATCTGAGAAATCGCTTATGCGTCGCGTGAACGCATCAACCTTTTGGCGACGCCAAGGAAGGGAAATATCCTCGTCCTCATCGTACCGGCGTCGGTTCTTAGATTTCCAGTGCCCCGTCTCTCTGTCCTCGTTGTCCGAGGAGCTGCTTGAGAGGGAGTTGTTTCTCCTGTGGCGCTTGCGCCGTTTTTCCTCGGAGTCCGAATATGAAGGACTTGTACTTGGGGAATAGTGTTTTCCCAGTCTATCTTGGATTCTTCTGCTTCCTGACCTTGAGGTGCTTACGCTTGGTGAGCGTTGTCGTCCAAGCCTATCTTGTATCCTGCGGCTGCCAAGCCTAGCATGGACACTGGTATGCCTCTCATTGTCTTCGTAATCCTCCGAGTATTGAGAGTTAGACGCTGTACCAAGCCTATCATGGACGTTGGTGCGCCTCTCACTGTTTCTGCGCTCATGGTGGCGCGGTGGAGATTTTTCTTGGTTAAAGTTTAGCTATTTTGTAGGTTGCGGCTTGACCTTTTCCTTGCCTCCTCTTGCATGAGACTAGTTAAAGTCTCATAATGTTGGGACACGAAATCGTTTAATGTCACCTCAGGTGCCTCCTCTTCTACTGCGAGGAGGTCCGTCTTCGCATGAGGTTCCCTCTCTCTATTAGGTGCTCCTGGTGGCACAGTGTTGTCCACTATGGATACCACCTGGTGGGGAGTGGTAAAGAGAGTGCGCTGAATGTCCTCAGTGCTTGAGACTACGGTAGTAGTTCGGGTTGTCCCCAAAGGTAATTCTACCGCAGTAGGGATTGGAGTTATGTTCGACTCACGATGACTAGGCACACTGGTTGTTCCAGAGGTCGGCTTAGGAGTCGAATCTTGGTGCTTCTTCCTATGTGAATCATCACGTGTTTTCTTCGGCTGCGGAGTCCGCTGACCTGAGTTCTTGTTTTTTGGCATTTTGGTCTTGAGTTCTTAGTGTAGGGTCCCACGGATGGCGCCACTTGTTGATACAAAAGTTGGGCTTACCTTGTTTGGACTCTTTCTCTCGTACCAATTAGAACTTTAGTGCTTGTGAAACCTGCGCACTATGAAAGCAAACAACACTGTTAGGCTTATTGTGGGATTGTATCCCACGATTAGACTCCGGCGTGAGAGTAAGTAATCGGTTTAGGGTTTAGTTGAAGAGTTAGGGATTGTGTAAATCGTACCTTTTCATGAGAATATATCATTCTATATATAGGGCGCAGAAACCGTGTAGGTATCTTGCTTCTTACTCTTCGCACTCGTGGTGCTTATCTGGGGTAAGGATATCTATTCCGTAAATAGAGGATCCTTATCCTTTAATCGTGTGTTTTGGTTGGGCTTTGGGCTTCGTGAGCCCAAGCCGTTGGTATTAATGGCCCAAGTCACTTGTCATGATAGCCCACTCGTGGTGGGTTTGGGCTTAGTAATGTCTATAATTTGGGCTCGTGGCCCAACTATAGGCTATACGTCATCAGTTTATGTAATCGAATATTTATAGAGATGGGGAAGAAGCCCATAATGTATTAGTAGCCCATGTTTTCTTCCGCGCAAGTGGGTTACTTTCCTTTGTCTTTTAAATAATTCGACAGTAAAAATGTATTAAAAGAAATCATATAATCTACTAATCTAGGGACAAGTCCGTCTCGTGGTTTTCAATGACCCTATGCAATAACAACAAAGATGCCCTATTACACTTGTAAACTAAAAAGAAATTGTATATAAACTTGAATTATATGACTTGTATATGTTTAACGTTACACTATATGTATTTATATGCAAAATTAATAAAACTGTGACCCTTTTTAAGTGGAGGCCCTGTGCGACGGCACCTATTGCACACCCCTCCGAGACCCCACTGTCTAGGGATATCAAGCAACATGCTTAATGATCTAACGGGCCAAAATTTCAAAATTGCAGTAAACGAAATTACAATTGATGATCGATTACAAAAATAACTATGATGGCCTAACATGAATCGTTACTAACTCATTCTGGAGTAGGAAGTTGGTTGCGGTTTAACAAATTTTGTCTCTTAAGAGCCCTGAATGTGGCTTGTATAACATCGTAGTCTGGCAGCTTGGGGTGAACATGAGGTATATGGTGGCGGTAAAGAATACGACATGAGTTCATCTTGACGTGGAAAATATGTTCTTGTCAAATAAAAATATTTCAAAATAGAGATTACCGTTGATCTCTTTTAAACCTGTTTTGCAATGTTCTTGAGCATATGAATGAAGTTTTTCTATAGTAATAGGTATATTTCATTTGATTTTTATAAGGATGCTTCCATAAGCTTACTACTATAAGTTTATTATTAACTAATTAAACTTAGGGTAAATTGCAAATTTGGTCCCTCAACTATCACAATGCGCAAGGATCACACTGAGACAATTTTTTTTGCAAATCAAACATTAATGTTCCATATTTTTTGCAAAAAAGCCACCGAGACGCACTGTTCACTAACTTTCTTTAGTTTGCCTCGTTAAGTGCTATGTTAATGAGGGTAGTATTGTCATTTCATAGTTCATAAATATTATATTGCCGCCAAACTTCCGATATCAATGCGACATACCCTCAATGGCTAAATTTATTTTCATGTTTGCACCCATAAACCCCCCAAACTACCCAGCTTGTAAACCACGACTAAAAAAAAATAATAATAAAAAATAAAAAAACGGTATTTCAAAATGCAATCACCGCCACATTCACCAAACACCGCAATAATCACCATCACCAACAACCACCAAGAAACATCAACTCTGATCACCACCACAAAAAAACAATTCCCACAACAACGTCCATGTCCACGTTGTCAATCACAAGACACAAAATTCTGTTACTACAACAACTACACCACTTCACAGCCTCGTCACTTTTGCAAAAGCTGTCGTAGACACTGGACTCATGGTGGCGTTCTCCGTAACATCCCTATTGGGGGTGGTACTCGTAAAAACACTAAAATACAAAAACTCATCAACCCTACCACTTCGGGTTTTGTTACCACTTCTGCTCTGGTGGAGTACTAGAGCCTGGTGCCACCTCCAACTGTGGATGCCACTCTAACAATGGTAATTTCCCACTATTTCTAGTCTCACCATCAAGATCCTTTCAAGCAGCATCATTGACATCATGATCCACAATTTCTTCCATGACCACACCCTTGCCTTTACTTATCATTCGCTCCATCATCTAACACTTTACCAATGACACACCGGTTTCAATATACAACTCCAATTCTCTAAATCTAGGAACATACTCCACAAGTCTGCTCGCATCTTTGTCAGACATTAATGGTAGCAAAATATCATCCAATAACTCCCCAGGTATCCTAAAGTGAGTAAACACAAGGGTACGATCTGTGTAACCTAAATCCAATAACATTTCGTCCAATAAGTTTGTTAATACAAATATCGCCTAAAAACGTTATTTATATTTTACGATCTTTGCTAAGTTTTGTTAATGACAAAATATGAACTTTAGTTTATAGTAATAACATCACTTTAGTTTTAAGTCTTGTATAACTAGGTTTACATTTCTTTTTAAGCAAAACATTGTTTTTATTTCTTTATTTAGAAAGTGTCATGTCACATCATGCAATTATGGTAAGCTTGTGTGTTTGACTTACCATAAGGTCTTACACATTTTTGGAAGCATTCCACTTTTGATTCAATGCTTTGACTAGAATTTAGTTGATGTGATCTTGGTTGGTTTGGAAAAATTTATTGCAAAACCAACTGCAAGCCTGGCGGAACCCTGGGGGTACACGGGCGGAACCCATCTGAGGGTTCCGCCGTATCCGCCAGACCTGCTATTTGTTTTGCTATAAATACCAAGCCACTTGCTAATTTTCATCCATCACTTTAGGACATATATTTCATATATTCTTTCAACTAACTCAGTAACATTTGACTTGTGTGATCCTCTTATGTAGCAAGGGAGTTCACAAGTTCATCCAAGAAGTTACAAGTTTCAACTCTAAAGTTGCAAGACTTGTTAGCTTTGTTATGTAAAAGCTTTAGTAGTTTATACTTCTTTTGTATCGTGTGTAGAAGTGACCGGTTAGTATTTTAGGCCTTAAAATACATAAGTGTAACGGGAGTTGTTGTACCCTTGTAAAAGAACTAACGGGAGTGGTTGTACCCTTCTAAATGAAATCGACACCTAGCCTAGTGTCGGAAATAGTGGATAGGCAACGTTTGGTTGGTTCTACCTTGAACTAGGACTCGGTATCTAGCTTTGTACCGGAAAAATTGTAAGCGACATTGTAAAGGTTTCTCCACCGGGAAAGGAGCTTGTTGATTAATGCTTATAACTCTCAAGTTGGAAACTCGGGGCGTGGATGTAGGGCAAGGAAAAAGAGTCCTTGTAGCCGAACCACGATAAACAATCGTGTTGTGGTTTGATCGTTTCTTTCTTTGTCTTTGCTTATTACATATTGTCTTTAGTTAGAATTGTTAACTACACGTAAAGCTTTTCAATGAATCAAACAAGTAATTTGAGTTTATATCTTTAAACAAACGTAAAGTTTTAAAAGATAATCAAGTGAAAAAGCGGTAAACTATTCAACACCCCACTCTAGTTTTCCACAATTGGCATCATGTGACAACCGGTAGTTTAGGGAGCTATTTTAAAAAAACCAGCATTTCAATTTAAGTTCGTTTATGATTTTTATTTGAAATTTTCATTTCACAACGAACTTGTAAGACCTATTTTATGGATATTTTATTTAATGACGATATGGAATTCGTGAATTATGTTCATAATTCATTTTTGATTATATGATCGGTGATGTATATTTGAATTCTCACTTGGTACTACGTTGACTTTGGCACTAGGATTACCTAACGACAATTTTATGATTCGTCTTAACGAGTCCGATATATATTTTTAATTATTTACGAGAGGTTCTCGAGTGATATTGAAGTTTTAAAATGAGTTCGGGTCCAGGCCATATGTTTTTACAATTACCCGTATTACCCGCTCCACCGTAATAATATTATTATTATTATTACTATTATTATTATTATTATTAACTAAAAAAAATAATAATAATAAAAAGAGTAAATTACAAAAGCTGGTCCTTTGTGGTCTCGGTATACACAAACCACACAAACACACTCACTTATTTTTCCATCTCTCTCATCATCTCTTCCCCATCTTCTAACCTAGCCGCCGCCGACCAAAATCCGGCCACCACCGTCACACCGCCACTCCCACACCAAAAATAACACCACCACTTTAACCCTCTTGTCGAGATCTTTCATTTGAACTATAACACGCGCCCTAAAACACCTTTTAACATCACGTAATCTTATTAAATCCGAACGGAGTATCATTATTCTAACTAGATCCGCGTGTCTCGTGGTACAAGAAGGTGAGTATCGATGGCTAGGCACCTTGGGTGCCTCGATATGGTCCTAAGTCCGTGGATACATGGCTTAAAATTAATGGGTTTGATGAAATACGAGTTAAACATGTTGGGAAATTAATGGTTTTGTCAAATATACTCGTTTGGTATCCGGGTTTGGTTTATTTTTGTCGGGTCGAGGTGTACCCGAGGGTGATACCCTCAGTTGGTGATTGTTCTTCCGATTATTTGATCTTTGTTAATTCTTGGTGATCAATTGAAGGTGTTTGGATCCTCATTTTTGTTGTTTGATCGGTTCTTGATGGTCATGGTTGACCATTGTTGTCGCTTGAATTCTTGGCCGACGACCCTAGTAGGTCGTGTGGTTAGTTTGGCTCATTTAGAGCTAGCCGAGACCATGGAGGTCTCGGGTGGGACCCACACTAGTTGTGGTGAAGTGTTGACTCGGGTTGACTTGATATTTGACCCAAATACGGTTATTTTTGAGAACCGTGGTTGGTGTCGATATATATATTTTGGCTAATTGTTATTTGTTATGATTGTTTTTGGTATATATTGTTTTGGTTGATATCTCGGCCGAATACATGTGGGTCGAATTGGATATTGATTATGGTAATTGAGGAGTTGTTGACGAAAGTGATTGGGGACCGATTGTGAGACGGTCGTTAGATTGACGGAGATAGGTTAGTCAGGTGCCGTAGTCGGACCCTCATGTTGTAGCCCGTGGTTTGAGTTTGTGATTGGACGGAGATTTGTTATTGTATGACTTTTGCTTATTATTGGACTTGGACAATGAGCCGAGAGTCATGACTCGGACATATGACCATTTCGTATAACTCAATAACTATTAAAACCAAAACGAAAATAATAAAACTCGTAATAATCATTATTGATAATATGAACGTTTATATGAATATATATATATATATATATATATATATATATATATATATATATATATATATATATATATATATATATATATATATATATATATATATATATATATATATATATATATATACGTGAATAACGTATATATAACTATATAAACGCGTATATTAATAATAATAATAATCACGAGTCGTATTATAAATAATACGATTAGATATATATTAGGCTACGAAAGTGGCGTAATATTATTAAACGTATTACTATTATAAAAATTGTGTTATAAAACGGGAAACTCCCGACAATTATGAAACGTTTAATAAAATGTCACTTTGGATATATAACGGATAAACTTATTGAGTTAGGCGAAGTTGTTGTCATTCGGGTCCAGGTAAGTTACTATTTGTGACATTCGTGTTGTCACGGATATATGACGACTAATATCGACGTTTTCTATAATTAAATAACCACTTAACCGTAAGGTTGAGCCGGGTTGTTTGGTTATATGAAATGAATATATTAGTGGGCATCGTATCCTACGACGCCCATAGGTCGTAGTATATGTAAAGTGTAATAGATTGCGAGTGTATATATCGGGAAATCTGGCCAATTTGACGATATATATGAGGAATTTATTAAACTATGATATATAGTATATAGTAATTATGTGCTATGTGCTTTAGGTTGGGTGTAATCTTGGAACGGTATGTTACGTAAATAAATATGAGGATTATCAAATCGACGGATTTGGTAAACTTCGGCGATTTATTTAAATAATATATTGGGCTAATATTAGATCCATAGTTTATTTATTTTTCTTTATGTGATCATATTGGTTTGTTTTGAGTCGACCCACCACCCGTATGGATACCAAACGCAAATACACCAAACTAATACGAAATGGATTTTCGGAAATAAAACGGATTCTCGTCCGAGTTTGGGAATATTATATATTTGAGGTTATGATTTCTGAAAGAGTTATTATTGTTAGGTCGTGCCAAGTCCGTAGTTGCTGTTTCATGAGTTATCATACATCTTATTTCTACCTACCTCGTCTTGCTATTTTCTGGACTTGAGGTGAGTCATAGCCCCACTTTTTACTCTTGAACTATGTTTTCAATGATTGGGGTGAGAAACGTGCAAATCATTTTACGTGGACTGTTATCGCTTTTATATTCTTTCTAAACTTGCTATGCGTATGGACTAGGATATATTGTCAGCTTTAGTCACACCTTTTGTGTGTACTATTCAAGGTTGGCTTATTTGGTTATTGATGGATTGTCAGCTTTAGTCACATATCGGTTGTGTGTACTATTCAAGGTTGGCTTATTTGATTATTGGTGGATTGTCAGCTTTAGTCACATAGTTTCGTGTGTACTATTCAAGGTTGACTTATTTAGATACTGTAGCGTGCACCTATAGGTTATTAATATTTCGGAGGTTATCCGAGTTATTATTGGTATTGCGGGGGCTACCCGAATATCTATGTTAGTACGGAAGGGTATCCGTGTGTTTTGTTAGTACGGAAGGGTATCCATGTGTTTTGTTGGAGCGGAGGGTATCCGCAGGCTTTTAGCGAATCCTTAGTCTAGCTAGCAAGCGTTTTGCATATATGTCCACTATATTATTAGTTGAATTTAAACCTATGATCTCACCAGCGAAAGCTGACTTTTAGCACGTTTTCTCAGGTAATTAAGTGTTGAGGTGCATGCTTGGATTGGAAGGCTCGGCTAAGGCACACGGTTTATGGATCTATATTTTCTAAACTCTGATAATTAAATTTAGACCTATTGCTATTTTATTTTGGGCCTGACTCTGAATGATGTTGGGATAAATGTAAACCTTAAAACCCCGTTTTGGTTGTGTTTTTATTATGTTTACTTTATCTCGTTCTATATTGTCTTGTGTTGGATACCAATCCCCGTAGCACCCCGAAAGCTTGTTGACTCTTCCGCTGTATCAAATTTTGGGGGTGTTACAGATTGGTATCAGAGCCAAGGTTATAGAGAACTAGGTAAATAAACGCCTAAACTATAACCGTATTTTTATAGAAAATGATCCTTGACTACCGCCCGCCAGCCCGCCAAGCCGAAGCATCTTCTATTATTTGAGGTATTATGAGATATTTGAGATGATTTGAGGTTTATGGATATTAGTGATAAGATGGCGTTCTCGAGGATTTATATGGTCTATATGTTTTATAAACATTTTAGTAATGCGGTGTTTGAAATTCTTTTATTACGATTATATATAGAATTATTTGATGAGTGTATTTGGAATGGTATTATGAGTTGTGATTTAAGTTGTTTTGAAACACTTACACCTACCCTACGCCGTTGTCACACACCATGGCCTCCCATATGCCCGATGTCGTCGAGGATATTCTTACTGCACCGGTTTTACCTGCACAGTTCACTATGGCATCTGATGACCCTTACCAGATGGCCATGTCTTCAGCTACTGTATCACAGGCAGCTTCTACTTCGGCACTACCTGCTGCATCTACGCAGGGACCCTCATCTTCTCTAGGGCTCCCTGGTACATCGAGGCAGCTTACTCTTCATCAGGCTTTGGCTCGTGTGGCACCACGCTTTGCCCACCGAGCTACGGCACGCATGTCGGTACGCCCTACTCCATCACCTTTACAGATTGATGCTCATACTCTTCTGTCTGAGGCGCCACCCACATCCTTGCGTCGTCGTCCTAGATCACCTACTACATCTTCACATGGTTCACCTAGTAGGAGACGACGAGTGATGAGGTACTCTTCCGAGGAGGAGGAGGAGTACAAGGGTGAGGATGAGGCTGATGACCCTGAGCGGGAGGATGACCCTCAGGAGGCTGAGCATGGTGATGATGATGACCCTGAGGAGGAGGATGACCCTCAGGAGGATGAGATGCCTGATGATGATGATGATGATGAGTTAGCACCACCAGCTCAGGCTGAGGAGCCTGATTCACCTGTACACCCGATTGAGCCCGATTCACCTGATCATCCGTTCTTGTTTGAGTTGCCACCTGGTAGTCCCGTTGAGTCGGATGCATCTTCTGAGGTTTCTGCTGAGCATGCAGAGTTGGGTGAGGTTGGCAGGTTGTGGGCTCGGATTACTGAGCTTAGTGACAGAGTTGCACGTGTATCTGATCGACTTGAGAGAGTTATTGGAGAGTTTTTAGCGGATTTGAGAGTTGATTTGACTGTCGCTGTGGGCAGGGCTACTGAGCTGAGGAGAGTTTTGATGGATGTCCACGAGCATATCGATAGTTTGTAGCGAGGATTTGTTACTGCTCGTGAGGCCGACCGCAAGCTTTGGCAAAGGAATGCCGAGCTAGAGAAGGAGGTGGCTGACCTCAAGAGAGACCGAGACACCCATAGCGTGGAGTTAGGATCGTAATGGAGGGATCTTGATGGCTTGAGGCAGGAGTTGAGGATTCTCCGTCAGCCACGTGGCTAGTTGTTTGGGTTATGTTATCTTTTGCTTTCTTAACCGAGGAGTGTTCGGTTAGAAAGGCTATTTATCATATTTTGATGTATTTTGTTCGGTATTCGTCTCTTTTGGAACGATTAGTATGTTTTGTGTTATCCGTTAGTTGGAACGATATAGATCGCTATTGTATGGTTGATGGTTATTAGTATATGGTATTATGTGATTTTGGGTGTTATGGAAATTGAGTCCTTATTCGCTTATTGTTACGTGGCGTGTTGTTGCTATTCTTTCTATGACTTGATTTCGTTGAATTACTTTTGTTGAGCATATTGATAAGTTCTATTGGAGACTCATGAACTTGTATGATGTTAGAGATTAATGGCAGCACGTCGAAACCCTGTTAGGTCTACCAGGACTGGTCCTGCTGTGACTACTCCTGCTCGCCGAGGTCGCCGACCTACTCGAAATGTTGAGACCCCTACTCCTGACAACCTGGACACCACTAACCGTAACAACAGGAATCAAAATGTTGATGTTCAGGGAGACAATGGTCATGTTCCACTTAATGCACCTACTGTGGATCAAGCAATGATCAACCAACTCGTGGAGCAAAGAGTTGCTGAACTACTCGCTGAGTCAAATCATTCCAACAATTCTGCTGGAACTTTTCCACCTGTTCGTGCTAATGGATGTCAATACAAGGAATTCAAGATTTGTGGACCCATTGAGTTTGGTGGGAATGAAGGAGTGGTTTACTTAGTCAGATGGATTGAGAAGACTGAGTCTGTGTTTAATGTCAGTGGTTGTGCGGAGAATGCGAAGGTAAAGTTTGCTTCTTTTACTTTCAAGGATGAAGCTTTGACTTGGTGGAACAACTACCGAAATGCAGTTGGGAGTGATGTAGCATATGCTATGACTTGGGAGCAATTTAAGTCCTTGCTGATTCAGACTTATTGCCCAAGGAATGAGGTCAAGAAGCTAGAGATTGAGTTTTGGAACCACAAGGTGAAAGGTAATGATATGGCGACTTACAATCGTCGTTACCAGGAGTTAGCCTTGTTGTGCCCAGATATGGTGAAAACTGAGACTCAAAAGATCGAGAGGTATACTGATGGTTTGCCTATAGCTACGAGGAATGATGTAATTTCTGCTAGGCCTGCAAACATCCATGAGGCAATCACAATTGCTCAACAACTTATGGATTCATTGGAGTTAGAAGAAGCTGATAAGGAGAAGAATGGAAAGAGAAAGAGAGACCGTCACTCTAAGAGTAATGATCACCGAAGCAAGAGACAAGCTAAGGCTTATGCTATTGGGAATGGAGATAAAAAGAATCAGAACGGTGATGCACCCAAGTGTGATCGTTGCCATCAGTATCACACTGGAAGGTGTAGTGTGAAATGCCAGAATTGCTCAAAGAAAGGACACACAGCTAGGGATTGTAGAGCCCGACCTCTTGCTATGGTTCAAGCTGCTCCTGAAATGAGAAACAAGGCAGATGTCACCTGTTATGGGTGTGGAAAGAAGGGACACTATAGGAATGATTGTAGAGAATCGCGGAACCGTGGAAATCAAGGCTCGGGTGGTAACGGGTACAATCATGGAAACCGTGGAGCTGGAGGAAACCGTGGACGACAAGATAATGGGGACCAACGTGTGGAAGCTGGAGCTGCTCAGGGAAGAGTGTATGCACTAGGGAACGAGAGAGGAGAAGATCCGAACGTCGTTACTGGTACGTTCCTTCTCAATAATCGTTATGCTTCCATACTATTTGATACTGGTGCCGATAGGAGTTTTGTGTCCACTACGTTTGCACCCTTACTAGAGAAAACCCCGATGGCCTTAGGAATTGGATATGATATTGAGTTAGCAAATGGAAATCTAGAAAGGATTAATACCATCATTCGCGGTTGTACGTTAAATTTCTTGAACCACCCTTTCAACATAGATCTTCTACCCGTCACGTTAGGAAGTTGTGATGTAATCATTGGTATGGATTGGTTGTCGAAGTATCGTGCTCACATACTTTGCGACGAGAAGATCGTGCGTGTACCATACGGAAAGGAAGTCTTAAATATATTAGGAGACCGAAAGGATTCTAGGAGCCCATCCCGATTAGCAGTCATATCTTGCACAAAGTTACCGAAGCTAATGGAGAAGGGATGTCATCTTTTCTTAGCTCAAATTTCTGAGAAGGGAGAGACGAAGAAAAAGGAAAGGTGCATTGGAGATGTGTCTATAGTTCGTGATTTTCCTGATGTGTTTCCCGATGATTTGCCGGGAATCCCGCCGACTAGACAAGTGGAGTTTCAGATTGAGTTGATACCTGGTGCTGCACCTGCAGCACGAGCACCTTATCGTCTTGCACCTACCGAACTAGAAGAGTTGTCGAAACAATTGGCGGAGTTAGCCGAAAAGGGATTCATAAGACCAAGTTCTTCACCTTGGGGAGCCCCAGTCCTATTTGTGAAGAAGAAGGATGGATCGTTTCGTATGTGTATTGATTATAGGGAGTTGAATAAGTTAACGGTGAAGAATCGATACCCGTTACCTAGGATCGATGACTTGTTCGATCAGCTCCAAGGATCGAGTGTGTATTCGAAGATCGATTTAAGATCGGGATATCATCAACTTCGAGTTCGCGAGGAAGACATTCCGAAAATGGCTTTCAGAACCCGTTACGGGCATTACGAGTTTCAGGTGATGCCGTTTGGGTTGACTAACGCACCAGCAATATTCATGGATCTCATGAATCGTGTGTGTAAGCCATACTTGGATAAGTTCGTGATTGTATTCATCGATGACATTCTGATTTATTCAAAGAGTGAGAAAGAGCATGAGGAGCATTTAAGACTCATTTTGGAATTGCTCAGGAAGGAGAAACTCTATGCCAAGTTTTCGAAATGCGAATTTTGGATTCCAACTGTACAATTTTTGGGTCATGTGATTGATAGACAAGGAGTCCACGTGGATCCTGCAAAAATTGAGGCAATAAAAGATTGGACTGCACCTACAACCCCAACCGAAGTTCGTCAATTTTTGGGTTTAGCAGGCTATTACCGAAGATTCATCGAGGGATTTTCGAAGATAGCTAAACCATTGACCAAATTGACTCAAAAGAGTGTTACGTATGAATGGGGAGATAAAGAAGAGGAAGCGTTTCAATTGCTTAAGAAAATGTTGTGTAGTGCTCCTATCTTAGCGTTACCAGAAGGTAACGAGGATTTCGTCGTCTATTGTGACGCCTCACATAAAGGTTTAGGAGCCGTGTTAATGCAATGAGAGAAAGTGATAGCTTATGCTTCCCGACAGCTCAAAAGGCATGAGAAAAACTACACTACCCATGATTTGGAGCTCGGTGCTGTGGTTTTTGCTTTAAGAATATGGAGACATTACTTGTACGGAACCAAATGTGTTGTATTTACTGACCACAAAAGTTTACAACACATCTTGAATCAAAAAGAGCTCAACATGAGACAACGACGTTGGATCGAGTTGCTAAGCGATTATGATTGTGAAATTCGCTACCATCCTCGTAAAGCAAACGTTGTTGCTGATGCTCTTAGTCGAAAGGAAAGAGTACCACCATTACGAGTTAGGTCATTGGGAATGACTATCGTATCGCCATTACCATCTCAGATACTCGAAGCTCAAACGGAAGCGTTGAAAGCAGAAAATAGATCTGCCGAGAATATATTTAGGATGACTGATAATGAGAAAGGATTTGTTAAGCGTTCTGATGGATTATTATGTTTTGGAGATCGGATTTGGGTACCTTTATATGGAGAAATTCGAGAATTGATTATGCATGAGTCGCATAAGTCAAAGTACTCCATCCATCCTGGTTTCGATAAAATGTACCAAGATCTTAAGAAGTTCTATTGGTGGCCAAATATGAAGGCAAGTATAGCATCGTATGTTAGTAAGTGCTTGACATGCGCCAAGGTTAAAGTTGAACACCAGAGACCGTCAGGACTACTAACGCAACCAGAACTTCCAGTCTGGAAATGGGAGCGGATTACTATGGACTTCATTACCAAATTACCGAGGACAGCTAGCGGTTGTGACGCTATCTGGGTAATTGTGGATCGTCTGACAAAGTCTGCTCATTTCTTAGCTATTAGTGAAGATGATAGTGTGGATAAGCTAGCGAAGTTATATGTGAAGGAAATTATTTCACGTCATGGAGTCCCGATATCTATTATTTCGGATCGTGATAGTCGTTTTACGTCAGCTTTGTGGCGATCACTTCAAACGGCTTTGGGGACGAGGCTTGATATGAGTACTGCATATCATCCCCAAACCGATGGTCAAAGTGAGAGGACCATTCAGACGTTAGAGGATATGCTTCGTGCATGCATCATAGACTTTGGTAGAGGCTGGGAGAAGTATCTACCCCTTGCGGAATTCTCCTATAATAACAGCTACCACACAAGTCTTAAGGCTGCACCATTCGAAGCTTTGTATGGCAGAAAGTGTCGTTCGCCTATTGGTTGGGCAGAAGTTGGAGATAGTCAACTTACAGGCCCTGAGCTTATTTTGGAAACTACAGATAAAGTAACTCAGATTCGCGATCGGTTGCAAGCAGCCAGAGATAGGCAGAAGAGCTACGCCGATCAGAGACGTAAACCTTTAGAGTTCCAGGTTGGAGACAAAGTAATGCTGAAAGTCTCGCCTTGGAAAGGTGTAATACGTTTCGGGAAACGTGGTAAACTCAACCCACGCTACATTGGACCATTCTTGATCTTAGAAAGAATTGGGCCCGTGGCTTATAGGTTGGAATTACCGTCCGAACTGAGCAAAGTTCACGACGTGTTTCACGTGAGTAATTTGAAGAAATGTCTTTCTGATGAAATGCCCGTCATTCCAATGAGGGACATTCATGTTGATGAGAAACTGAATTTCGTGGAGGAACCGATTGAGATTTTAGATCGTGAAGTTAAACGACTCAAGAGGAGTCGTATTCCACTCGTCAAGGTTCGTTGGAATTCCCGACATGGACCAGAATTTACGTGGGAACGTGAGGACGAGTTCAGGAAGAGATATCCGAAGCTTTTCACTTCGTAGATGAAAATTTTTCCGAGTGAAACCCGGGACGGGTTTCCTTCTGAGACGGGGAGGATGTGACAACCGGCAGTTTAGGGAGCTATTTTAAAAAAACCAGCATTTCAATTTAAGTTCGTTTATGATTTTTATTTGAAATTTTCATTTCACAACGAACTTGTAAGACCTATTTTATGGATATTTTATTTAATGACGATACGGAATTCGTGAATTATGTTCATAATTCATTTTTGATTATATGATCGGTGATGTATATTTGAATTCTCACTTGGTACTACGTTGACTTTGGCACTAGGATTACCTAACGACAATTTTATGATTCGTCTTAACGAGTCCGATATATATTTTTAATTATTTACGAGAGGTTCTCGAGTGATATTGAAGTTTTAAAATGAGTTCGGGTCCGGGCCATATGTTTTTACAATTACCCGTATTACCCGCTCCACCGTAATATTATTATTATTATTATTATTAACTAAAAAAAAATAATAATAAAAAGAGTAAATTACAAAAGCTGGTCCTTTGTGGTCTCGGTATACACAAACCACACAAACACACTCACTTATTTTTCCATCTCTCTCATCATCTCTTCCCCATCTTCTAACCTAGCCGCCGCTGACCAAAATCCGGCCACCACCGTCACACCGCCACTCTCACACCAAAAATAACACCACCACTTTAACCCTCTTGTCGAGATCTTTCATTTGAACTATAACACGCGCCCTAAAACACCTTTTAACATCACGTAATCTTATTAAATCCGAACGGAGTATCATTATTCTTACTAGATCCGCGTGTCTCGTGGTACAAGAAGGTGAGTATCGATGGCTAGGCACCTTGGGTGCCTCGATATGGTCCTAAGTCCGTGGATACATGGCTTAAAATTAATGGGTTTGATGAAATACGAGTTAAACATGTTGGGAAATTAATGGTTTTGTCAAATATACTCGTTTGGTATCCGGGTTTGGTTTATTTTTGTCGGGTCGAGGTGTACCCGAGGGTGATTCTTCCGATTATTTGATCTTTGTTAATTCTTGGTGATCGATTGAGGGTGTTTGGATCCTCATTTTTGTTGTTTGATCGGTTCTTGATGGTCATGGTTAACCATTGTTGTCGCTTGAATTCTTGGCCGACGACCCTAGTAGGTCGTGTGGTTAGTTTGGCTCATTTAGAGCTAGCCGAGACCATGGAGGTCTCGGGTGGGACCCACACTAGTTGTGGTGAAGTGTTGACTCGGGTTGACTTGATATTTGACCCGAATACGGTTATTTTTGAGAACCGTGGTTGGTGTCGATATATATATTTTGGCTAATTGTTATTTGTTATGATTGTTTTTGGTATATATTGTTTTGGTTGATATCTCGGCCGAATACATGTGGGTCGAATAGGATATTGATTATGGTAATTGAGGAGTTGTTGACGAAAGTGATTGGGGACCGATTGTGAGACGGTCGTTAGATTGACGGAGATAGGTTAGTCGGGTGCCGTAGTCGGACCCTCATGTTGTAGCCCGTGGTTTGAGTTTGTGATTGGACGGAGATTTGTTATTGTATGACTTTTGCTTATTATTGGACTTGGACAATGAGCCGAGAGTCATGACTCGGACATATGACCATTTCGTATAACTCAATAACTATTAAAACCAAAACGAAAATAATAAAACTCGTAATAATCATTATTGATAATATGAACGTTTATATGAATATATATATATATATATATATATATATATATATATATATATATATATATATATATATATATATATATATATATATATATATATACTAGCTTTCGAAGCCCGCCCGATGGGCGGGCATGACTTATAAATATCGTTAAAAAAAGTAACTTAATGAAAATAAACTATAAATATACCATATTATTTATTGAATGCGTTAAGAAGGAAAAGAAATATATGTTTGTCGAATATCAGAGAAAACATACACAAAGTGGTCTGCAAGAATAACGTATATGACTAATAAAACTCAAACGCGAAATAAAGCTTCTTTGTATACAACGTTTGTTGTTGATTTTGCGTAATTACCATACTTATCACAACAAATAATCTTCAATCCCATGGTGCACCTTGTCATGATTTTTAGTTGATGGTGAACCGTTGACGTGAGCCTTTATTTTTTGTAAAGGTGAATAATACATATCTACACAAAGAAGAATAAAAAAGTTACAAAAACAGGAGCTAAAACCATGTATACATTTACACGTATGCATGTTTACATGATTGTAATTCCAATATATCAAGTAGTATTATACCAGTATCATAAAACCCTTAAACATTTGATTCGATATTGTACCAATATTTCTAAGCACCTAAATGTACCATGTAAGTGATAACAAATATGTAGACAACTACTAAATTACATTAAACAAAAATTTATAAATCTAATTATACATTACAAAATCACTTATTAGTATACCACGAAGAGGTTTAGCCTGTGCGTTGCGGCGGGATGTAAAACAATAACATTCTAAATGAAGGCTCCGACATGGAGCCAAATAAACATGTATTATAATTTTTTTTTTTTTTTTTTTTTTTTTTTTTTTTTTTTTTTTTTAATTGCTAAATGATTTTTATGAATGACGATATGTGGAAAATTTTGCCTGTTTATCAACAATAAGTTGGGTTGGGTTTTATGTAAATGGGTCAAACGGGTTGAATATAAAAGGTTCAACTAAAAGTGGAGGTCGAAAGCTATCCAAATTGTATTCAGATACTCAAAACCTTTTAGAATGATTCAAACAAAAAGAGTTATTGCTTTAATAATAGTAATGATAATGATAATATAATTTGTAGTCATATTTAACACGTTAATCGTTAATAAAATTCGAAAAATGTGGGTCACCTATTTTGCCATGTTTACTGGTGACCTATTTTTTGATGTTTTTGTTACCTGATCTTCTTCACTTGTATCATAAAGGTAACATGAGGGCTTCCATGTCAATCGTAGCGCGTTGGTGTCTCTGTGGACATTGACCGACCATAACCACAGGTTCAGTTTGGCCTCTTTCATTCTTGTGGGCACTGATTGCAGCTTGTTGATATAATTAAATCATGCCTGTGATTCCTTATGAAGAAGCTCGTGCTGCATGTTGGACTCCAAACGAAGAAATTCTCTCTTGGTATTTTGTATAGATCTCTATCATTCTCTAAAAAGCAAAACAAATGTATGTTAGTCTCCAAATCAGAATTACTTAACATGTTCATATTAAATTCAAGAGTACAACAACTCTATCAATTAAATTATATATAAATTGTGGATAAAATTACCTCAATGATGCCACACCATAAAGATAGATTTACAACAGCAGCTAAACATTCAAATAAGTTAGTAATCGTGGAATCATCACTACTTTCGATAGTACTACACTCAATTTTCTGCAGCAAACAAAAGAAAGGTGAAAGGTTGCTTGCTTGACTTTGAGAAAGAAGGTAGTGAATTATATCTTTACAAACGAAAAAAAAAAAAAAAAAGAATATAAATTTAATTGTTTGCGTTTCAAATGACGATGAAAGATTTGAACGTTAGCTTTTTAAGCTTCCTGCCAGGTGACAGACTCCTGACCCTTTTTTTGCATTGTTAGCTCTTGGGTATGCTGTCAGCCTGTCCCTGCACCTTCTCTAAAGAAAGGGCATCTATGTTGCTAATGACTTGAGAGTTAACCCGGAAAAAATAAAACTGATTCATAATATTTAATATCACATGAATGTAGGATGTCTTCATGGGGGTGTTTGTGATAATTTAGTATGAGTATAACCATATACAGATACCATAACAACTTTACTTGCACAAAAAGTTATGGTCACTCAAGATATAAAAGAAGTTCTCAACATGATGTTAGTGACAAATCAGTGCATCCCTATGATCTAAGTACTTCAAATATATATCTAAATTTTATTATTCACAAATACAAATGGGGATACTTGCTCAACTGATTTGTTGATCAGTTAATTAGTTTTTAGCATCAAGCCAAAACATGGTACCTCGTGCAGCTTCAAATATCTCGCCAAGAGCCGGTTATTAGTTAGCCACTATCCATGATTCATGTAAAATTAATTATAACTTAGCAAATAGTAGTATTTAACCAAATAAGAACAACATCTTAGAGAGTTGTGTGTACTGATGATAGTTAAAAGTACAAATAAATTACCGTTCCCGTCTCTCGACGTATGCTTGTAACAGGTCTCCAATGTGATCATTAAATTTCTGGAAAAAAAGTATTTAAAACAATCATAGGAGCATCATTGATTCAAGAGTGGTTAAGGGTTAACAATATTATACCACTAAATTTGAAGATAGGAGCTCATTTTCTACATCACGTATTGGGAAAAAGAAAGGGGCAATATGTAAAAGAACAATCATTTTCTCAAGAAACGACTTGCATTCGAGAACATATTGTATTGTTTGCGTGGTTCACCTACAAACCCATAATGGTAATTATATATGAGGTTTTAACATAAATCAGTTAAATGTGTGATCATGATGTAAGAAGATGTTTCTTAACTTGACAATGAAGTTTCTTAATTTCACAATGAATTTACTTATGAGTGGGTTCAACTATCTAATGATAAAGTAATATCAGTGTAGTATACCATATGTCCTAAAGCCTCAATATTAACTTACTGTTACAATTGATTCATAAGCATATCTAATACAACAACAATTGACATAAACTCGACTACTCTTTTTGGGGAGGTCAACCTTACTATCGGCATTCGTATTGTCAACTACTCAACATTCTGACTTGACCCTTATCCTTAGGTTAAAATATGAAGAGTAAGGCTTGCACACCCTTTATCAATGCCAATGAAGGTCGAGTTGATTTACCTCCGTTGTCAACTGGAAATTCTTAACTGAAATCTGGATTTTGAATATTGATTTTCCCCTATTTCTGAAATCCAATTTGTGTTGCTTTGTAATCTGGAGAACAACGGTAATTTTAGACGATAATATTCATCTTTTTCAAAAGAATTAAAAATCTAATGTCTATATAAGCATGTACCATATTTAATGAGCTGCAACTTTTTATTTTAGAACATCATAATTGTAGCATTCAAAGAGATATGGAGCTGACGATACTAATGCTAGAAGTTTGGATTGTTTGGTCACTGTATTAAGCCGTCGTTCCTGCAGCAGATAAGCGTTGAACAATGATATCTGGAACTTAAAAGATGAAGGTGGTATTGTGTCGACGTTTAGACTAAATTGTCAGGATTTTTAAACACTATTGAAGCAATTGTTTGCTTACTGTTCCTTGTAACCGAAATACTACGTTTTCGAAAAGGAGGACTTGATATTTTTGGGGATGGCAAAAGGGTTTTTGCACCAATCAAGTTCAAACAGGTCATTGGAAAGCTTAGGTGGGGAATATTTTCAAGAGTTGCTGTCAAAGTCATTTTTTCAACATGTGCCTGGTGACGATAAATCTTTGTTTTTTATGCATGACCTCATGAACGACTTGGCCACATTTGTTGCTGCAGAGTTTTTTTATTAGGCTAGATACAGGTATGGAAAAGGAGGTTAGGGAGGAAGCTTTGAAGAAGTACCGCCACATGTCATTTGTTCGTGAGACATATATAACTTGCAAGAAGTTCATATGGAGATAAAGTGTTTCCAAGCTGGATTATGGATTGTGGATTCCAAATTTATACGATTGAGTCGCATCTTGGTTAGCCGCTGCAGAAACTATACGTTTCTACCACCATGCCTCATAGTGATTATTTGAAAGATCTTTCGACTGAGTCATATGGAGATAAAGTGTTTCCAAGCTGGATTGTGGATTCCAAATTTGTACGATTGAGTCGAATCTTGGTTAGCCGCTGCAGAAACTATACGTTTCTACCACCACTTGGGAACCTTCCATCATTCAAGAAGCTGTTTATTAAAGACCTGGATGAGGTGAAAGACGTAGGCTCAGAGTTCGTTGGGGCTGGGTGTGGTCCGGCATTCCCTTCACTTGAAAGTCCATGTTTTGAAAATATGAAGGGGTGGGAGGTGTGGTCAACTACTGTTGGTGGTGTTGTGGTGCAGTGTTTCCATGCCTTCAAGAGCCTACATTAAGAAATTGTCCTAATTTGCCACTACCTTCATTAAGGATTCTAGAAATAAAAAACTGTGGTGATAGTGTATTAAGAAGTCTGATTCGTGTGGCTTCATCAGTTACCAAGTTGAGTATAGAAGGTAGTTCGGGACTTACTAATGAGGTGTGGAGAGATGTCATGGAGCATCTTGGGGCAGTTGAAGAAGTAACTATTGGTGAGTGTAACAAAATTAAGTACTTGTGGGAATCAGAAGCAAAGGCAAGCAACGTTCTTGTGAATTTAAGAAAGTTGGAAGTATGGTTTTGTAAATAATTGGTGAGTTTAGGAGAAAAAGAGGAGCCCAAAACTATCGCAAGCAACATCCTCACTGATTTGATGACGGTGCATAACAACAATATTTACACTAATAATAAGCATACAAACCTTTAATGACTTACTACATAAATAAGTAGATTTCCATCAGTCCCGATCTGCTGTTACACCCTGATGCAATCCGGATTGAAGCTCATGTTCAAAAGCACACCGTTTCACTCAAACTGCAAATGGCTGGAAAGGTGCCGATTTCCATAACTACAAATTCTGAGATTTACGTTCAGCCAGATATACACCTGCAAACATCAGTAAAAAAGTTTCTTAAACTTATAATACTCGACAACGACTACTACGAAGTGCATCCCATAAAAAAAACTGTAGGATCAAAGATAACCCAAAAAAACAAACAATCAACAACCTAAAATCAAGTTAAATATATAATGACAAAAAATTTTCAAATTGCACTTGATAAAATTACCTAACTGATAAGAGACGGCCAATCATCCTTCCTGCAATAACCACCTAAAAAACTTTAACATAAGTAAGCCAAAACAAATAAAGAATATGATCCCTTAATCACTTCCAAATGATGCAGCAACTGCAACAGAACCTGCAACGCTTCCTATAGCACTTGCAACAGCAGCAAAACCACCACTCCAATCACTGGCATAATGGTGTCTAATGTAGGGGCTAAAGCACCAAATCCTGATGCAATTGCTGGAGCAGCTAAACCTGTTGAACGTGTAAGAAAATGATGGTGTATACCATATTACAGATGACAAATAAAAATATGTGCAGTTATGTAAGCAAATAAGGATCGTACCACCAGTGATTGCCATTAAGGTTCCAACAGTTATAGCAGCTATTCCAATGAGGCCTCCACATTTCAACTTCTCCCATGAGTCATCAGAAGTCTGATCATTTTCTTTTTCATAACCTTTTTGCAAAAAAAGAATATCTCCATTTAGGAAAAGAGTACAGATATAGAAAAGTGAAGCCATACACAAGTTAACGACATCGTGATTCGAGTTCTTGCATTTCATTTGTATTGTTATTGTCAACAAAATATTACAAATAAGTTCTTAAGAAACTATTAAGTATAATGTGTAATGTTTTAGGAGATCGACTTCACTTGAAAATGGGTACCATTTGACCAGAGCATCAATATTTATAACCAAGTCACTCCGTGATCGATGCTCATATGATTTTCTTCAATTCTCGACCACCTCCTTCATAATCAACCTTTTCCATTGCAATCATCATAAAACATCAGGTAATTGTAAAGCTAAATATGTGACATGAAAAACAATTACAAAGTACCCATAGTTAGCATTACCACACTACTTAATTCCAACGTTAGTTCTTAGACACCCTAACTCTAGTTTCCAATGCTCGAGACTGGTGTTAGTTACATGTATATGCATCATTTCTGAGATGAGAAATTGCCTTCTACTGCTAGATTGCTAACTGTAATGACACAACATTAAAATAGAGTTAGTACTTAGTATAGCTTAAACAATCGTGTATGTCTTCTACCGCTAAAGCTTTTTTTCCTTACATCAATGGCAGTGTTACTTTCATGTATGTATGCCATCTGATGGATCAAAAATTCCAAAAAATCTAGTGTAACCGGCCCAGGCTCACGGTCTGAAATTATCATCACATTCCAAAAAATCTAGTGTAAGTGGCCTAGAAACTAAAAACGACAACTCTTGTGAGCTTATTTCAATCAATCGTGGAAGTGAGCAATTTCGAGTTGTGAAGATCAAAATAATATTATGAACTATTTATATAGATATGTACCTAATATGGAGTCCATACTACTTGATTAATCGCATTCATAGTAGCCTCTCTGAATCCTTCAACAGAGGCAAACCATTGTGTTGTTGTCCTAAAAATTATTCGACATGCCACAGTCTTACAATATACAAAAGTCAAAAAATAATATTGTTAGTAACATTCATATCAGGATTAGAGTTACAGACCTGCACCAACAATCTCTCTGAATTACTTGCATATTGTCATCAAGATTGTGCCATTAGCTGCTAAATTCAAATAAAAGATGCCTATTAAATAAAATAAAAAAACCTGGTTAATTTAAAAGCCGGACATAAATTAAAGGAGACGTGAGTTGTGTAATAGTACCCTGCATGCCGTAATATTATCAGCTTTGTCCATCCAGTACCCACCATTAAAGGAGATGAGAAGCATCATTATTTGTAAAGATCTTTATCCCTGTAAACAACAACAACAAACTTATAAAAGTTAATAAAGAAAAAACCTAATGACCAACATCAATGTTTGATCACAAAAAACACAAAATAAATCTTAGAATCATTACGTAAAAAAAATATATAATTTACATGTTAATATATCCGATCAAACAAAAGTATGGTCTTCAGAAAGGTAAACGAAACATATACATAAATATACAAAGGTCTCATAGAACATATAAAAGATATACATAAACCCAATTATCATCATATAAACCCAAAATTCATCTTGACTTTGAAAATTGGAGATATAAAACATTAGACCTGCAAAGTTCAAATATGTATTAAGCTCACATAGCTTTGATGATTGTATTATAAGAATAAATTTTTTGATCATACAGGAACAAAGAGGAAGCACGTTAGCTTTTTTGAAGAGGCTGGAAGAAATAGTTTAGGTTTTTTTTATTAGATATGGCAGTGATCGTGTTATTAATTGAGAAGAGAATGGATATTTTAGGGGATTTTAATTGGTTTGGAGTTATTCCTTAGATGAATTAACATGTTCCAAAGGTTTATCTTTGTTGAATTGCAAACTTTACTCCAAAAGTTGTGCTGATCTAGTGGTTTAGATGTTTGTTATTGTTAGTAGACATCTCAAGTTCAATCCTCACCACCATTATTTTTACATATAACTAATATAGAAAATGATTAAAAAAAATATTGCTTACATGGCATGAATGTGATGACATGGCAGAAAATGATTTACATGGCAATGACTGGGCAATGAGGTGGCAATACGCGTGTAACGCCTCCTGTTATATATAATATAGAGATATATATATATACGTGAATAACGTATATATAACTATATAAACGCGTATATTAATAATAATAATAATCACGAGTCGTATTATAAATAATACGATTAGATATATATTAGGCTACGAAAGTGGCGTAATATTATTAAACGTATTACTATTATAAAAATTGTGTTATAAAACGGGAAACTCCCGACAATTATGAAACGTTTAATAAAATGTCACTTTGGATATATAACGGATAAACTTATTGAGTTAGGCGAAGTTGTTGTCATTCGGGTCCAGGTAAGTTACTATTTGTGACATTCGTGTTGTCACGGATATATGACGACTAATATCGACGTTTTCTATAATTAAATAACCACTTAACCGTAAGGTTGAGCCGGGTTGTTTGGTTATATGAAATGAATATATTAGTGGGCATCGTATCCTACGACGCCCATAGGTCGTAGTATATGTAAAGTGTAATAGATTGCGAGTGTATATATCGGGAAATCTGGCCAATTTGACGATATATATGAGGAATTTATTAAACTATGATATATACTATATAGTAATTATGTGCTATGTGCTTTAGGTTGGGTGTAATCTTGGAACGGTATGTTACGTAAATAAATATGAGGATTATCAAATCGACGGATTTGGTAAACTTCGGCGATTTATTTAAATAATATATTGGGCTAATATTAGATCCATAGTTTATTTATTTTTCTTTATGTGATCATATTGGTTTGTTTTGAGTCGACCCACCACCCGTATGGATACCAAACGCAAATACACCAAACTAATACGAAATGGATTTTCGGAAATAAAACGGATTCTCGTCCGAGTTTGGGAATATTATATATTTGAGGTTATGATTTCTGAAAGAGTTATTATTGTTAGGTCGTGCCAAGTCCGTAGTTGCTGTTTCATGAGTTATCATACATCTTATTTCTACCTACCTCGTCTTGCTATTTTCTGGACTTGAGGTGAGTCATAGCCCCACTTTTTACTCTTGAACTATGTTTTCAATGATTGGGGTGAGAAACGTGCAAATCATTTTACGTGGACTGTTATCGCTTTTATATTCTTTCTAAACTTGCTATGCGTATGGACTAGGATATATTGTCAGCTTTAGTCACACCTTTTGTGTGTACTATTCAAGGTTGGCTTATTTGGTTATTGATGGATTGTTAGCTTTAGTCACATATCGGTTGTGTGTACTATTCAAGGTTGGCTTATTTGATTATTGGTGGATTGTCAGCTTTAGTCACATAGTTTCGTGTGTACTATTCAAGGTTGACTTATTTAGATACTGTAGCGTGCACCTATAGGTTATTAATATTTCGGAGGTTATCCGAGTTATTATTGGTATTGCGGGGGCTACCCGAATATCTATGTTAGTACGGAAGGGTATCCGTGTGTTTTGTTAGTACGGAAGGGTATCCGTGTGTTTTGTTGGAGCGGAGGGTATCCGCAGGCTTTTAGCGAATCCTTAGTCTAGCTAGCAAGCGTTTTGCGTATATG
Organism: Artemisia argyi; assembly: GCA_030686995.1. Classification (NCBI taxonomy): domain Eukaryota; kingdom Viridiplantae; phylum Streptophyta; class Magnoliopsida; order Asterales; family Asteraceae; genus Artemisia; species Artemisia argyi. The sequence goes on from CM060677.1 coordinate 204,632,246, forward strand.
TCCACTATATTATTAGTTGAATTTAAACCTATGATCTCACCAGCGAAAGCTGACTTTTAGCACGTTTTCTCAGGTAATTAAGTGTTGAGGTGCATGCTTGGATTGGAAGGCTCGGCTAAGGCACACGGTTTATGGATCTATATTTTCTAAACTCTGATAATTAAATTTGGACCTATTGCTATTTTATTTTGGGCCTGACTCTGAATGATGTTGGGATAAATGTAAACCTTAAAACCCCATTTTGGTTGTGTTTTTATTATGTTTACTTTATCTCGTTCTATATTGTCTTGTGTTGGATACCAATCCCCGTAGCACCCCGAAAGCTTGTTGAGTCTTCCGCTGTATCAAATTTTGGGGGTGTTACACATCAGGAGCTACGTTACTCAAGATCTTTAAAATATATTGTATTTCAAAACTTGGATCGATCCATGGATTTTGAAAATCTCAAAGAAGGGCAACCTATTCAAAACCCACCGCTATTTGAAAAAGAAAACTTCCTTGAATGGAAAAGTATATTTGAAAACTATGTGAAATCAATTGATCAAGATCTTTGGCATATTATTTCTTTTGGTGATTTCAAATCAACGAAAACAAGTTTTGAAAATCAAAATGATTATCTTAAGTTTGATAAAAACACTAAAGCTAAATTAATGATTTATAAAGCTTTACCGAGAATTGAATATGAAAGAATGTATTTTTGTCAAACGGCTAATGATATTTGGAAAAATATAATCAACTTTCATCAAGAAATATATCAAGTCAAAGATGATCAATTCAATCTCACACATGAGTTAGATGTCGTAGAAAACCTAATAGATAGACGCTTAGTTGAAGTAAATACATGTGCTACTAGTTTTAATGTTTTCAAATGATGGTACAAGTGAAGGTGATTACTTGTGTCAAGCTCATAATGGCCTTGCCTATGATTCATGGAAAGACATGGATGATGATGTAGCCAACTATCCGGTTTGTGATTCTCAACTTGATAAAACATCAAACAAGGTACAATTTGAAACCAAACACTTTTGCTTTGACACATTTATCCTAGTGTTTTCTAAACTAGAAAATGAGTCAAAACTATTTTGTAACATGGACCTAAAAGCTATCTTTAACACTGAATCCTCAAAATCTCTTGTGAATAGTTTTGAAAAAGAAATCATGTTAGAAGATAAAATTTCTAAACTTGATAGTAATGTTGAAATTGATCTTGAATGCAAAATATGTCTAGATTACAAATATGAAATTAAAAGACAAAATGAGAAAGGAAAAATGATTGCTAAATTTGAAGAAAGTTCAAAAGCTCTTAAAAGCGTTTTGAAAAGTCAAAAGTCATTTAGTGATAAAACCGGATTAGGATTTAACAAAAATGCACCATCAACAAGTAAAACAAAACAAGTTGTATTTGTGAAACCTAGGAGAGAATTGTAGGAGAAATTTTATCTCTATTTGGTGCTCATGATAAAAGGATTAAAGATATCATGTTCAATACTTTTATGTGTTTGTCTAACCTCCTTGGATTCATAAGTATTTGAGTTTAGCTCTCTTACGAGACAAGATTATTTGCTTAATGATTATCGTCTTGGTGGCTAATCTATGGAGCTTAAAAGGTATACGTCTCTTCAACTTACCTTTCATTGCTTCTTGTTGATTAGCATTAAGATTTGTCGTAGGTAATGTTATTAGTTTTTACTCTAAGGTGTTTATGTTGTGTAAGTAATAACAAGGATTAGATCTTTCGGGATTAAAGGAGTTAGACACTTCATCTAGTAGGAGATATAAGGTATTTTACCTCTTTAAACTTTCGGGAAAAGACACGAGTAACTCTTGAGTGAGTCTCACTTAATACTTGTCTACAAGTGAGCTAACTAAGAATCTCCTAAGTGATAAGACAACCAACACTTTTGTGATGCTTGCAAATCTAGCAAAACCACAATATTTCATTGATATTTGTAGTACAACGTCTTTTGACATTATACCTTACATTTTCAATTGTGTCTTAAATTCAACCATTCTTTTGTTATAATGTCATATAAGACACACAAAGGAAAATAAATCATTTGAATTCATTACGATGATTGGGAGAAAATGATTTATGAACATCTAGGATTTGCACATCAAATACGACCCATAGTCTTTTGATGTTGCATCTCTTGGACATTTACACTCATAGTTTTTTAAGTAAATAAACCCATAGAGTCGAGGAGTCATTGAATTTAACATTCGATGAAAGACCACCTCCTTCTAAGATATCATCTTTGGTAGATGATGACTTAGTCGAAAGTCCAACATTGATAAGACAAGTAAGTCAAGAACAATAACAAGGAAGATGAACTATTACAATTGAAAAACAACATCTTTTCAAACATTGAGTCAAGCAATATTGACAAGGTCATGAAAACTTGAATCATGGGTCATAGTAGTGATTAAAACAAAATTGATAAAAAGTGTTTTTGGACATTAGAGTAAAGCAACCATTAAAATAAAATAGATCTTTCAAAATAGAAAATAATGTAAATCTATGAAAGACTTTTTAATAACCTATGCAAGCTCCAAAAGTAAGGAATAATCACTCAAAGACATTCCTAGTTATTCACATGTTCACAAGGATTAAGTCCTTTATGACTTATCAAGAATGAGATTAGTAAATCCGTAGGTAAAACTAAACATAGAGAAATGTTTGGAAGTTTACTTGTTCTCACAATAAATAAATCCAACATTATGCTTAGTGCTTGTCTATGTGCTCGTTTTAGAAAAGATCCTAAAACAACTCTTTTGGAAGAGCTTGTTTGAATACATCAAAAGGTACTACACAACTAGGAGTATGGTATCCCAAAAGAACAGGAATAGAAACCATAGTGCATACCAAATGGAATTATGTCGGTAATAAGTTGATAAGAAAAGCACGACTGGTACTTGCACTTTTATACTTACTTACCCAATGATTCTCCAAAATGCTTAAGGTTCTCAAATTAGTATCGGATGGAGAAGCACGTCAACAAGCTCCACTTGAACAAGCTAACTCGCGTCGACAATGGAATTCATCTTATCAACATTGTTATCCCTTCAACAAAGGAAGCATCGACTTCAGCGACAATTCAATCCATTATGTTCTTAATTGACATATTGTGATCCATCATCATCGCCTTGGTAAAAATGTTCATTGAGGAACATTTTAACTAAGAAAGTCTTATACGTTAATCATTCTGTCAACGTTTTCATGAAACCTTTTGAATGAGAAGCATTCATCATCCCTAGACTTAGGTAAAGACTCATAAGACTTAAAACCTTAGTTTTGAACATTAGGATTAAACCACAAAAATCAAGACAAATCCTTTTGAATTTCTCCTCTGCTGTACCCGCGGAACCCTGAGACCAAATGGGCGGAACCCTCCCTTTGGTTCCGCCTGGTCCGCCGAATCTGCAGCACATTTTTATTTTAAATTCAAAACCAAACATCTCTTAACTCACAACTTCAACTTATAAACACCTTACCACACGAAAATTAGGGCTCTCACTCACATCTCTTCCAATCCAATCAACTTTGTAAGTATTTTTATCATAATTGCATTTTCAATCAAAGTCTATCACTTTCATCTACATACATTAACTAGAATCTTAGGGTTTATGCATAAACTTGTTAATTCATGAAAAACCTTGGTTGTAAACTAATCATAATTTCCATTAGTTAGAAATTATATCCTCTTTGTTATTGTCATAATTTACCAAACACACCAAGTCCATTGTCTTTCAAAAGTTACTAGAACACCACCTTTCACCACATTGTTAAAATAAATGAAAAACGTCATTGAAACACCACTTGCATAATGTCTCTTGAATGCTAAAGGGAATACATAACTAATATGTATTTTCGGGTACATTCAAAAGAAGCTATATTGAATTAGGAGCGTTTGGGTTATCTTTTGTTTTATAACATAACTTGCATTACAAAAATGGTTCAAGCATCAAAATGAGTCAAGATAACTGCACCTCCACATTGTTTTCATATAGGCTTATACTAGAACATCCACATAATAAAAATCATTAATTTAAACTTAAAATTTTGTGTTTTCTAGGAATCAACATGCCTCCCGCAACATTCTCCGATCACAAGGAAACTCTTAAGTACTTACCCAAACACCATAGGACCAAAGGCCTTACTAAAGATCAAGTTGAAACCTTTAAGAGTCTAGAAAAACGCTACGTTCATGAAGGAAGAACCATTGATCCATCCTTCCTAAAAGGAACATCCATTCGCCAAAACTTTGCCGCTATCAACTTTGATTGCCTCCTAGACATCGATGAGCAAATTTGTCCTAGGTTCATCTTAGAATTCTATGCAACCATAAGCCTTTTCTTCGATGACGATGGTGAGTTCTCACTAACCTTTACAACCAATCAAATATCAAACATCATACCCTTGAAAGATTTTGCAACAATTCTTGGTGTCCCTAATGTTGGTACATGTCTCTACACGGATAAGTGACCCCTTTCTAGTCTTGATTCTATTGAGCGTTATCATCCATACGACACTCCTCTTGCTAATAAGTGTAACAATTCGCAATTTCAGGTTAACTTTTATTCCTGAAAATTTTACTATTCACTTTTTACTATTCACATTCACTATTCATCTCAGAAATTTTTATTTCATATTCTCGTAAGTTAAACTATTTTAACGATAATCCGAGAGTTTGACGCTCGTCGGATCATTTCTGCAAAAATCACAAAGCCGTGTCCGAGATTTACTTTTAGGTTTAAACGTCCTTCCAGCATCCCGATATATCCATAAAACGTCATAAACAATAGAAATATGATTTTCTATCATTTTATGACAATTCCAAAAGTTTTGGAATTTTACGTTTTTCAGTTCAGCGTTTTACGCGAATTACGCGTTTTAGACCCGTGTTCCCAGTTTTTAGCAGGGTTTTAGCACCCGATAGATCCTACCACTCATTTTATATTTTATTATGGACTATATGGACATATTTAACAATACTTTCAAATTCCATAATTTTACGACACCCGGTTTTACGTTTTGAGGCTTAATCATTTACGATTGGCATTTCCCGGAGTCAAAACTCATCTAGTAACTTGGATAATATCATCCAAGGCACACCTCACCCCCCCTTATCCATGTGAACCGCCCTAGGAGGGGGGATTCACACTATGTGGCTCAATTTCATGAATTTACCCTTAAATCAACACTTATTTACAACTTGGTCACCAAGTTGTAACACTTTCCTAGTAAGCTTCCTAACCTCCTCCATGGACCTATAAATACTCCCTCCCATCCCTTATTATGCCGTCCATCACCACACCCCAAAACCCTTCCATCTTTAGCTTATTTCCTTCCAATTTCTAGCAAGGTTCAAGTGCTTCTTCAAGGTAGAAACCCTAGTTGATCATAGGTTACCAAAACTCTTCCATAACCTTAATATACTTGGTGATTTCTCTTGAGTTTGAATCCACTCAAGTAACCTAAACCTTCATCATCCATCTTTCAAGAATACCAAGGGTAGAAAGATTGTATGAAGTGAAGTGGGTTGAAGCAAGTCTATCAAAGTCCTATCCTTACATGTTAACTTCCTTTCATTTTTGAAAGCCAAAAGTTGTGAGCCAAACCCTAACTTGATTCTTGTTAAATAATCATGTTCGTGTTATTTACATACTATTTGTGCTATATATTGTCTTGTATTAATGTCCATGATGTATAAAAGTGAGTAAAACAAGTTATTGTACATGATTGATAAGACAAGTTCATAAAACAAGTAAACTAATGACTTTGTTGGTATAACCTGATCAAAATGGTAAAAATATGATATTGGATTATTAAATAATACAGTAGAGGACTTAACAAGGAAACCATATCAATTTGAACCACCTAAAACGAGTATACGAGTCAAAAGTTACGCCGATTTGAAATTACCAAAACTTTGCGGCAAACTGCCAAATACCATTCTGATCAAATTTGGGTTTTGAAAGTCACACTTCTGGTCCGATTCATCAAAAAGTTAAAACACGAAAGTTGTCCGGAACGCCGTTTTCGTTCAGGAATTAAGAAGCTCGAGACCTAAAAATGCTTTCCGAGTGATAAAATTCTTCAAATTCTAAACAGCCCATTTTTAGGCAAAAGTCACTAGATTATGTTTATACTATGAAAGGAACAAGAGGTCTTATGACCTATAATCAAGACCACAACTATGGCTAGAGCCAAGGTTGTGTCTCATGACCTTGGAACAAGGACCAAAGGTCATGGCTAGGCCATGACGAAATGACCATTACAACTTACATAGGCGTAAACATGAAACAATGAATTAGGCGATAACATGAACAAGCAATTTGGATCTACTTCACCTAAAAGGAAAGCATGAGATATTACCAAGAGAAAATGGTCATTCAAGACTTATGAAACTACCCCTAATAACAATCTTCATGTACTAATAAACTTTCCTAAGTTTATTCAAATATCGGACAAGTAACTTTTCGGATCAAAACTTATATCTATATATTTTATCAACTACTACGATAGTAGGGAGCCTCATGTGAGGAGTTCATTATGTAAGCCGTCGAGATGAGTTGTGGATTTACGAGTTAAAGTGTCCTGGCTCCTCGAACGCTTACTAACATGACTTCTGAAATATGTCAGCCCGAACGGTAGTAAACGATATACAAAACATACATGTTCATGAATCTTTTCTTTCAAGGACATACAATATACATCATACCACATCATGGACTAAATGCAAGATATATATATAGGCACTCCATTATATTCTTTACTCCGATCCTAAGTCGCAACATTCTATTATAGGTTGCTCATAGAAACCTACACGATCCAACCATCACCTTCATTACTTGCTATTCTACTTAAGGTGAGTTCGTAGCCCCAATTTCTATTGTTTAACTATTTTACAAACCCATGGGGGGAATACATGCTATTATTTTTCTACTCGAACACAATGCTTTCTAATGTATGCTTCACGACGATGTTTTATTATCACTAAGTAACGATTGCCATGTTCGAAGTCCCTATATCATGAACCATTAGTCACTACCTTTAGTGAGCGCGAATATTATGAATAGATCTATTGGGATTGACGAATCCCATTTGTGTTGAACAACGACGAGTTCACACAAATGCACTATATTTGAGATTTAGCGGTATAACGGCAAAAGTACCTTGATAGGGCTTCTATAATGCCAATTTTGTTGGTTCGATGTTAATGTTTTGGTTGCATGAGCTTAGTGAAATAAATAACGATTTTTGTTTTCCAAACATTGGTGTGAGCCTATAACTCACACTACCAACATATTGTGTTCAAACGATTTAACTAAACTCTACGAATTCCACTCAACCTTTGTGTTGACCTCTCAAGCATGTATTTCAGGTTCATGACGATCAAGGATGGCACGGAAGGACACGGATACTCAAGAGGGCTATAAATTTTATTATCATTCAAAACTCATTTAATGTAAATTGTAAACATGGAACCATCTGGGACCTCATTTTGTAATCTCTGATATTTATATAATTTGAATGATAAATCTTTTAAAACGACTCAATTGGAGTTCGTTTTCTATTATTGTGACTATTGTGCCGTCAAGTAACACCCAGTTCGAATTCCGCGGCATCCATGAATTGGGGGTGTTACAGATTGGTACCAGAGCCATGGTTATAGAGAAACGGGTCTAATTGAGACCTAAACTATAACTACAACTACAAGCAAAACCATTTTATAGCCTTCCGCTCTCCGTGTCTTCCATCCTCCAGACGATTATGGACTTTGTAAGCATGTTATGCTACACAAACATATAAGTATATTTATATATACATTCGAGTTATTTTCAATCATTTTATCTAAACATATCTACACATGCCTATTCTATGGCATTTCGACACAACCACATTCTCCCAACCATGTTCCTACTCCAACATTTTATATCCAAGACATTGTAACGAATTACGATGGTCTCCTCTATTTCCCGAACATTGTATGACACAATGGTCTTAATCATTTCTCAAATGTTTTGAGTCACACAATGGTCTAATCTACTTCCGAGACATTGTGATTTGTGCAATGGTCTCTGGAATTATTCCACCACCTCATCAATATCATTTCATATGATATCAAAAACCCATCACAATCTATCGATTTCCAAACAAGAAATATGAGATTTCTAAAAGATAAACTAATCCATCACCTACAAAAGCTGAAGCTTCTCTACATTCATCAAAGTTTTCTTCTGAAACCTTCATTGTTAAAAGCTCGTGATCCTGACCAAGTATGGACTGTTACTTAAAACTTCCTTTCCACACATACCTACCCGTACTATCTTCTATGCGATGGAATGTGAAAACATAGGTTACAAGTCTTGTATGGACGGGACTTGCAACTGAATGGTTTGACATCGCCTTTGTTTAGTGGACAGTTTCCCGAAAGCAACGGACATATCACAAGTATACCTAATTTAGGTATTTGAAAATTTTATCGAACCTTGGCTAAATATAGACTAGTCACCTATATTTAACCTAGGGACAGTGGAATATAGTCTGACTAACTATATTCGACTTAAAATTTTCAAATACTGAGAATAGTTGTACTAGGGTTATGTTTAGGTTGATTTCCTACTTGAACTCGATAAACCACCAGAATACATTAAAACGATCTAGAGACACGATAGTGCCTTACCACTCAGCGAAATCTTAACCCTCAAATGGGTTCCGCCAGTGTAAATTCTGGGTAACCCAGTTTTGGCCCAACGGACCAGACGAAACCCAAAATAGGGTTCCGCCTGTGTTTTGCGAGGGTTCCGCTAGTCACCTGCAGAAATTTTTTGTCATTTTTCTAGATTTCAAAATTTGTAAAGTGTCAAATCATTATCTTTAGTGAGAAACATCTTCCCTTACTTCCAATAACCACATTAGGATCACTCTCACTCACTAGAACAATTAGGAAGTTATTTCCCGCCAAAAATTCAAATTCAAACATAACTAACCCAAGGAACCCTTGTAAAGGATCCTTCAAAACCTTTAGAACATTTTCAACCAAATCACTTCCCATGATCACTTAGCATTGAGTGCATAAGTTAGTCTTTCACTCCACCCATTTCCATTGGATTGACATCCAATTATTTAACATGTTCTTGGATATTTTCTAAATCATTAGAAACCTTAACATTTGTATGGTAAAACATCAAATCCAAACACCCCTTCCAACATCTCTTCCACTCTATAAATTTGACAATTTTGCAATACTTCAAATCACACCATCACCATCAAAATCACTTCTCCTAAAGCTTCAAAACCACACCTTTGAAATGACTAAATCCAACGCCTCATCCGAATCATCAAAATCCCTTGCAAAAACCGCTAGGATTAGTGTAAAACCTTGTTGCTTCAACAAAACCATCAAATCAAGCTCATCATCATCAAGTGATGTATCACTTGACATTTCTTCACCTATCCAAGATTTCCTTAACCTTACTACCTCAACACCTTGCAATACCAATGTGATCACTATTCAAGATTTGCTTAATCTTGCTACTCCAACACCCTCTCCAACGCATTGCAACATCAACATAGCCACTATTCCGCCACCAACTAGACCTTCAAGTGATTCAACATCACCTTCTCAACAATCTCAACCATCAAAAACTCCATCACCTCAATCACCAACACTTACACCAATGGAACTCTTCCATACACCACCAACGTCACCACTACCCTATTTGGAAACTTTAGACGACCTATCACCTAAATCATCAAGCCCTCCGTCATTGTCACTCTTTGACACCATTGCTCAAATGGAAACCCAACAACAACCAAGTTTTCAACCAAATGAGTTATTAGATGATGCACCTCATCAACCATCATTGGTTGAACGTTTAGCTTACCATTATGCTAGACCATCAATTTTTCCACAAGATCAAGGTCATACACACCTACAATCTTTTGTGTTTCACCCAATTTATAAAGACCTTCATGGTAATCCTTCCGGAGAACCAAGCTTCCGCCACTTTGTTCAACAACAAGAACAACCACAACCACAACAAGAACCACCACAACCACAACAACCACCACCACAAGAGCATTCCCAACACTTTGAATCTCTATTTCCTTCGTATAAGAAAATAGAAGCATCCATATGGGAAAAATCTCCAAACCTTAATGATGAGATTGGCACTCATTTAAACCACCTTCATGCCTTCAAACGTATGGTTGACTCTCAAATCAACCATATTATGGTTTTACAAACAACGTTACACTCATCTAGTGAAGGAACCAAAAACACCTCTCAACCATCCACATTTGCACCTTCAAGTTCAAACCATCCACCACCAACAAATCAAACCTCTCTTCCACCAAACTTTCCCCGCCATGATTGCGGACAATGCGAAAGAACCGCTCAGATTAGTGAAAGGTGTCGAACGGAAATTCGCGAGCTATCCAAAGAAATGAGGTTTATCCTAAACCACATTTTGGACCATCTACAATCCTTGTCTCACCCATCTCAAGTTTAGAGTCTCCGAAATGAAACAAAACCGTTTTTTTTGGAAAATGTTTTCCATTAAAACCAACAAACCAAATTGAGAGCACCAACACCAAAACCAACAAACCAAAACCGTTTCACCTACACAACCTTCAAAATAAAGCCCGCTACACCCTTCAACACACATTTTCATCCTTAAACAACATTAGCCTTGTTTTTGGAAAATGTTTCTCATTAAGGATAATGATGCTTTTCTTTTATAAATGTAGGATTTTATGTTCTTAGTTTCTTTTTGTTTTTCTTTTTGTTCTTAGAAGTAGGATGTTTTCTTCCTAATTTCTTGTCTTTGACTTTCTATAAGTCAAATTTTACATGAAATGAATTTCATTCTACTTTAAGGTATGCATTGTTTGTTGACCATTTAGGTATTGTGAGTAAACTATGCCTTGCTATGGTAGCATACATATATCTTGTGTTTTAGAAACTAACCTTCCTTTTTGTAGGATCATTATCCATGTTTTCTTTCCTTGATACTCCATTTGGGGGAGTAATATTCAAGAGGGAGCAAGAGAATTTCATTATTCCGCTTCGTAACTCTTAGTTGTATTTTAGACATAAAGTGCTTTCATGACTTGTTCTACACTTGTCTTGTGCGGCAACTAACATTTTTTTTGTAGGTTCAAAATCCATGTCTCCTTTCTTGGCACTCTATTTAGGGGAAATATTGTCCAAGGGGGAGCACTTGGATCATTATGTTTTCTTCTTTTTGTTTCGACAAAAAGGGGGAGAATTTATAGTAAACTTGTTTCTCATTTTTTTTCTAACTCTTGCATATCACATCTTCTTAGCAAAAACAAGTTCTAATACAAACTTTATAAGACTTAACACTAAATCTTGTGGCTTACTTACAAATAAAGTTTATGTTTTGTCATCAACAAAAAGGGGGAGATTGTTAATACAAATATCGCCTAAAAACATTATTTATATTTTACGATCTTTGCTAAGTTTTGTTAATGACAAAATATGAACTTTAGTTTATAGTAATAACATAACTTTAGTTTGAAGTCTTGTATAACTAGGTTTACATTTCTTTTTAAGCAAAACATTGTTTTTATTTCTTTATTTAGAAAGTGTCATGTCACATCATGCAATTATGGTAAGCTTATGTGTTTGACTTACCATAAGGTCTTACACATTTTTGAAAGCATTCCACTTTTGATTCAATGTGTTTGACTAGCATTTAGTTGATGTGATCTTGGTTGGTTTGGAAAGATTTATTGCAAAACCTACTGTAAGCCTGGCGGAACCCTGGGGGTACACGGGCGGAACCTATCTGAGGGTTCCGCCGTATCCGCCAGACCTGCTGTTTGTTTTGCTATAAATACCAAGCCACTTGCTAATTTTCATCCATCACTTTAGGACATATATTTCATATATTATTTCAACTAACTCAGTAACATTTGACTTGTGTGATCCTCTTATGTAGCAAGGGAGTTCACAAGTTCATCCAAGAAGTTACAAGTTTCAACTCTAAAGTTGCAAGGCTTGTTAGCTTTGTCATGTATAAGCTTTGGTAGTTTATACTTCTTTTGTATCGTGTGTAGAAGTGATCGGTTAGTATTTTAGGCCTTAAAATACATAAGTGTAACGGGAGTTGTTGTACCCTTGTAAAAGAACTAACGGGAGTGGTTGTACCCTTGTAAAAGAACTCGACACCTAGCCTAGTGTCGGAAATAGTGGATAGGCGACGTTTGGTTGGTTCTACCTTGAACTAGGACTCGGTATCTAGCTTTGTACCGGAAAAAGTGTAAGCGACGTTGTAAAGGTTTCTCCACCGGGAAAGGAGCTTGTTGATTAGTGCTTATAACTCTCGAGTTGGAAACTTGGGGCGTGGATGTAGGGCAAGGAAAAAGAGTCCTTGTAGCCGAACCACGATAAACAATCGTGTTGTGGTTTGATCGTTTCTTTCTTTGTCTTTGCTTATTACATATTGTCTTTAGTTAGAATTGTTAACTACACGTAAAGCTTTTCAAAGAACAAAACAAGTAATTTGAGTTTATATCTTTAAACAAACGTAAAGTTTTAAAAGATAATCAAGTGAAAAAGCGGTAAACTATTCAACCCCCCTTCTAGTTTTCCATAAAGTTCATGGAGAAAATTTCATAGTGAACTCCGTCAAATCAATCTGTATCTCCAGAAAGATATCTTCTTCTTGGTGGTGAGGTAAATTCACCATTGTGATGGATTTGCAAACTAAACATGGTTTCATTCAAATCTGTGTAACACATAAAACATCAATAACTTCAATTTCATGGCTTTTGGTTATCTAAGGTGTGCATTATACATTATCAAATACAACTCAAACATCCGGATTTTAGAGTTTACAATGTTTGAATCAAAACCAGTAACAAGTTTAAATGGAAACACGAAAATGGAACAGAGTATGCTTACCATAAAGGATTCCTATCAGGGATCGGGGTACTGTGTGCGTGATTTTGCCAAAACTTAACCATTCTCAAGATCTTTACTTGTTAAATTAATGTTCATAGAAGAAATTGAAACACAAATATAAACTATTACTTTAAAGGACTAAATTTGTATAACAATACACTGGCAAGTGACCTGGTTGGCAGGAAATGGAGTGAAATGACACTACTACCCTCACTAACGTTTGACTTAACGAGATAAATAACGAACGTTAGCAAAAAGTCGCTCTCGGTGGTTTTTTTGCAAAACTATGGAACATTAATGATAGTTTTGCAAAAAAATTCGTCTCGGTGTGATCCTTGCGCATTTGTGATAGTTGAGGGACCAAATTTGCAATTTACCCCTTACACTTATTTTCAATGTTTTGAAAATCGGGTTCAAAATTGACCCGGTCAAGTCACCGGGCACTGGTTCGACCACCTGGTCAACCCGGTTTTCAATTTATTTATTTATTTATTTTTTTTTCTATAGGGTCAACTCGGGTTTTTATTAAAAAAATTTGAAAAAACAAAACCCGGCCAGGTTTCGAGAACCGGGTTGACCCGGATCACTCAAAACCCGGCGGATCTAACTGGTTAACCCAGTTTTTGAAACCCGGGTTTTTTTACCTGTTTTTTTTTTTGCCGGAACCGATTAACCTGTCTGAGTCGACTCGGGTTTCAAAACACTGTTTATTTGTTAACTTTTTTATTACTCGCGATAATAACTACTTTCAGTAAACTATAGTTTATTAACTAATTATAGTGTATAACAAGGGTGTGCTTGGTGAAGGGTTTAAGGGGGTGGAGAATGTGTAAAGTATTCAAAAGGGCCCCGCTCCCTTATTATATTGTGCTTGGTAAGAGAGTGCAAAAGGATTGATTACCTCAAAGTGGGTAATCAACCATTATAAAGTAAATTGGGGGTAAGGTATTGATTACCCCACCTCACTCATTCTTTTGCATTCTCTTTTCTTTTTCCCGCTTTGAACCAAGCGGGCCCTAATTATCAATAAATAGCTTGGGATGTGTTATGAACATCCTAAAAAAACCTAGTATACTAATACATTATCAATACAAACTATATCGTTTAGGGATGGATAATATAATAATAGTTACATAACAACTTGTACAGGGGCGCAGCTTCTAGGGGGGGCCGCCGACCCTCCGAAATTTTTTTTGCGATGTAGGGGTATATAGTTTTCGTATAGAAAAATTTCGGTATTCTCTGTTTCGCCCCCCCGCCCCCCCCCCCCCCCCAATTTAATTCGGTTTCGACCCCCCATAGTGTTAGGAAAAAAAATTTTAGATCCCGACCCCCCACTTGAAAAAAAAAAAAAAAAAAAAAAAATTCGGGGGGCGGCCGCCCCCCGAAATTTTTTTGCGATGTAGGGGTATATAGTTTTCGTATAGAAAAATTTCGGTATTTTCGGTTTCGCCCCCCCCCCCCCCCCCCCCCCAATTTAATTCGGTTTCGACCCCTCATAGTGTTAGGAAAAAAAAATTAGATCCCGACCCCCCACTCGAAATTTCCAAGCTTCGCCCCTGTACTTGTAGACGTCCCACCTCTAGGATGTTATGTGAAAAACATTGCTCAAACAGATTAATTAAGCAGCTAGATTTTTTATTTTTATTTTTATTTTTATTTTTTTTAGAAATAATAACTTTAACTTGTTAAGATTCTTTTGTAAAAATCGTTTAAAAAGTATGAATAAAGTAAAGAAACTTGTTGTCAAAATTTGGTCGGCGTAAGCTGTTTTTCTACTAGTATTCCGACACATCGACTATTAATGAAATCAAGGACATGCCTAGTAGATAATACTCACTATCTTTACTCTCACTTACTCTCACCTGTATATACATAAAAAGATTGCACGCATAAACTGATGCTACTAAACACCGTCTGATGCTATACACGAATAATCATCAAGTATAAATAAAAATAAAAGGGAAATGATGCCTACTTTATTATAAAGTAGGAAAGTTGCCTATTTTTCTTTGTAAAAAATTAAAAATATTTACAATAAAGCTTCTTCATTATATCACAAATACATGTTTTTCTCCTTCCTTTATAACTAAAAGTAGACAACTTTTCTTCTTTATAAAGTAGTCATCATTTCCTCAAAAGTATATATATATATAAGCTTTAAACAAATTAGTAAGTTACTAATTACTAGGGGTGAGAAGAAAAACCGAAAAATTCGAATAAACCGAAAACAGAACCGAACAAAAAATAACCGAACCGAATTTGTCAAAACTGAACCAAACCGAACTTTTAATTCGGTTCTCAGTTTGGATTTGGTTTTGGTAATCAAAACCGAAAACCGAACCAAAAACCGAATTCATATAAACTTATATTTTTATATATTTATATAAATAACAAGAAAAGTTTATCATAATATTAAAAAAATACTTTTTATGTTTGAAATAACTTTTTTGGCTAAATATATTTGTATATATATATTTTTAAATAAAGTGTGTAATTCGGATTAAACCGAAAACTGAACCGAACCAAACCGAACTAGAATGCAACCAAACCGAATCAGAAACCGAATTCGAATTCGGTTTGGTTTGATTCACGATTTGACCTTAAAAAAACTTTTAATCAAATTAACCGAACCGAATTAACCAAAAACCGAACCGAAGAACACCCCTACTAATTTCATTTCATTTTGACTTTTTTTTTTATAGCTAATTGACTTTAACCTTCCATTAAAAAAGCTTCTAGTTGAAGTAACAGTAAAAACCCTATAAACAACATATAAAAGATAGAAAAATATAAAAATTCATCATCACCTTCACACAAACAAAACAAATCTCAATTCCCAATTCCAAAAATGGATCCATCAATAAAAATAAAAACCCCCAAATCCAAAATTAGGCCCCAATTTTTAACCCTAATAACCATCATCATATTAATCCCAGATTCATATTCAAATCCAATTTCATACAATCAACACTGTAATACCCCACAAGAATCAATCCCAACAAAAACCCAATTCACAAAACCCCCCAATTTCTTAAAACTAGATAAAGCCCAATTCACATTAGGGTTTCAAAACCCTAATTCCCAATTTTCAGATCAATTCGCTTCTTTTTCAGTTCAAAAAGCTTATGAAACTAATTCAAAAGATGTAATTCAAATTGAGGGTGTTTTGAACCTAATTGGGCCGGAAATAGTTGGTTATTTTTCCGGTGAGGTTTTCCGGCGAGGGTTACGGCTGGTTAAAGTCCGGCCACCGCGGTATTTGCCGCGGCAGGGTGTCGGTGCCGGGTTTCGGTTATTCGGGTTCTGGGATTCGGGTAGTGGGGAGGTGTGTATGGTTGGTTCGGGTTCGGGTTCGGGTACGGGTAGTTTGTTGGAGTCTGTTGAAGTTGTTTTTAAGATGAGATATCCGAATTCGAGTGTTTTGGATACAAGTTTGGTTAATGGGACTTTGGAAAGTTTGAAGCTTGATCATGGTTTTAAGCCGGTTTCGGTTTTGGGTTTTACGCGTTTCGGGTATAAGTTTAGTTTTATTAGTAAAGAGGTCGAAAGCGGTGGTTTTAGTGGGTATGATGGTGTCGAGAATAGGGCGCTTAGTCCACCTAACGGGATATGTTCGGTTATAACGTGGGGACTTAGGTTTGAGTTGGATTATAGTGAGTATAATTGTACGAATGTTTCGTGTAGTTTTGGGACGCTGGAGGATGAGATTTTTCCTAGGTTTATGTCGATTAAGGTTGTTGATTGTTTGGAGGATGGGAAAGTTAGGTACATTTTGCAGTTTACGAATTCGAGTTATGTTAGAGGGTGGTCGGTTAATCCGTATACTAGTTTGGTGGCCGAAGGGGTGTGGAATGAGAAGAAGAAACGGCTTATGTTAGTTGCGTGTAAGTTGTTTGATAGAAGGGGTGTTGGAGGGTGTTCGATTAGGTTAGCGTTAAGTTTACCTTCACGGTTGAGTTTAAGGCATAGGAGTAGTATTGTTGGGAAAATGTGGAGTACGGAAACCAGGGATCTTGGTAATGTTTCGTTTAATAGTCCAGCAAACTTAAACTCGAGGATTAAAGGTACCGCGTATGAGTATTTAGAAAATGAAAAGGTTGGAAATTTGTGTGAAAAGATTCTCGATAGTAAAGTGAAGAAAGGGATTTACCGTGATGAGATATTTACGAACTTGAGATTTGATATGCTTGTGAAAAACAAGAAAGGTCAGATGGCGTACGGTTATGCATCTCCATTATACATAGGTGACAAATTTTACAACCCTTTTGGCAATATTAAATCGGGTCAATGGAATTTAAGCAATGGGTATATTAACATTAGTTACGTGATTAGTTTCACGACCCGTGGTGAATTTGAGTTTGGTGGTAAAGTTCCCGCTTCTAAAATGGTTGAAATATCGGCGGAAGGTGTGTATAATACAAAAAATGGAGTTATATGTATGATAGGTTGTAGGCACATGCCATACGAGAAGTTTCAAAGGAATAGGTCATTAGATTGTGAACTTGTGATTAATATTAAATACCTGCCATTGCACGGAGAAGATGGAGAAATGGTTCACGGGACTATTAAAAGCACTCGTAAGAAATCCGACCCTCTTTACTTTGAACCACTTGAGTTTAGTTCAAACTCCATAACAACGCTCCAAGCACGGGAGTCAATATGGAGAATGGATTTAGAGATAACAATGGTTCTGGTATCCAACACACTCGCCTGCATTTTCATCGGTTTGCAGCTGTTTCATGTAAAAAGGAATCCCGAAATCGTTCCTTTTATTTCCATAGTCATGTTGGTTGTTCTCACTTTAGGCTATATGATTCCGCTGTTGCTAAACTTTGAAGCTATTTTTATGGCGAACCGAAAGCAAAACGTATTTCTTGGTACTGATCAATGGCTGGAAGTTAATGAAGTACTGGTTCGAGTCATTACAATGGTTGCCTTTCTTTTACAGTTCCGTTTGCTTCAACTCACTTGGTCTTCAAGAAAAGGCCACGAAAGCCAGAGTAACCTCTGGAGATCCGATAAAAAGGTCCTATATATGGCAATCCCGTTATATATTGCCTTTGGTCTCACTGCTTGGATTGCACACTCGTTACAAAACTCTCACACGAAAACACAACAATTTCACTCACGTGTTTTAGTATCCCAGAGTGTAACTTTCTGGGGTGAACTTAAATCGTACGTTGGGTTAGTTCTTGATGCATACTTGATACCTCAAATTATGTTCAATTTGTTTTATGATACACACGGGACGGTTCTTACCCCTTTGTTTTATGTCGGGTCAACAATGGTGCGTTTGTTGCCTCATGCATATGATCTTTACAGAACACATAGTTCTTCATGGGTTTATGACAAGATATACGCGAATCCCGGGATGGATTACTATTCAACTATGTGGGACGTTGTTATATGTTTCGGCGGGTTGATCTGTGTTGTCGTGATTTACGTGCAACAGCGATTTGGTGGCCGATCTGTAATGCCCAAGAGATTTAAGGATAGTGTTTTGTACCAAAAAGTACCTGATATAATTATTCCAGAGCAACAAATTTTCTGAGCTTATTTTGCTGTATATGCAGGCTTAGTTGTTGTAAAAGGGCTTATTACCACAGTTATATCGATATTTTTGTTCATATTCAAGATCTATGCAGCAAAAATTGTTGTTTACAGCACGTAGAGGTTAGTAGTATGTAAACTTGTCGAAACAAGTTTTACACGAAATATGTACAAATGGAACTGCAAAAATCTAACCACTGCCTCTAAAACCCTTCAATTAGGTAAAAAAAACAAACTTAAAATTCGATAGAGTTAACAATAGATGATAACGATAAGAAAACCTCCTGAGGTTCTTCATCGATGCAAAAAATGACTGCCTGCAACTGCCACTGAGCAGCATTTCCCGACGCCTAAAGATTGATTATAAAAGGAGTTTAGTATTCATCTTGAAAATTTGGATGTTATGGATGTTAGAAAAAGAAGAATATAACCTCTTGACCTCCTGAGTTTTCTTCAATGATGTAAAAAGTAACCACAACTTCAACTGAACAGCTAAATGAAGCCTGAAAAAACAGTTATAAAAGAGTTAAAATTTAACTTGAAATTTATGATATAAATTTAGTTATGGATTGAAGAAAGAAAAGAATATAACCTCGTATCATGACTCGGTGTTGACATTCTTCTTCCCAGTAAGAATTCGAGAGATCTGAAGGCCACGACTAAATGCTTCATTAAACAGAATCCTTGTTTGCATAGCTTGAAACCCAGGCATCCATGATAAAAACGCAAGTGGAGCCAAGACGAACAACCCAATTAGCATATCATAGAGTCGAGCTAATGACACAACTGTATCCCACACAATCGAGTTCTCAAGAAACGGCCTTAAAACTTGTGCAATCGATATAATCCCCCAGCCAGTCGGAATAAATGCCAACACACTTGAGAACAAATCCAAAACCGTCAACTTTGTAAACTCCAATAACATTATGGTCAGCAGAAGAACCAAAAACGTCACCAGAAGTTGAACGAGACGGTATTTGATATGTTCTTTTGCTGCAAATTTGTCTTGAGCATACGCTAGTACAATGTAAACAGCTGCAGCAACAATCACGAAAACCCACGAGATCAAGTACACGACAATACTCGTGCTGCCACCAGCTATCTTTAGATGATAAACCACCCCATACTGAAAGAAAAAGAATCGGAGATCGAGTACAATTTCCAATAACTTCCCCCATAAACCCGTTGTTCGTAAGTGGTCTTGTTCTTCATACCACCACGTTTCCCAGCTCACATCAGCTTTCACTAACGAACCTCCATTGTTAAAGATCCAGCCCACAAACTCGTTAAAATCATACACGGTTTTCAACCAATCAAACCCCGAAGGGTTAAACACAAACGGGGCCATGATCCATGAGACCACGAGAAACCAACTCGATAAGTTCAAAATGATATACATAAAACTGGCTATAGCTAATGGGGTGTTTGAAGCGTATACGGTTAAAATCACACCAAGCTCAATCCCCTTCACAAAATGACTTCGTGCATATAACCGGTAATTTTCGGCAAAACTCTTGTGTTCAACCACAAATCCACGTCCAGTGGCTCGATACTTGGCCCCACCGTGTAGAATGGTTCGGCCGAAGTAATGGCTGCGGGTCCCCATTGAGAAGGTGAAGAAAATTGAGGCAAGCTGTAGCTGCATTGTAATGTAGTCCCACACAGCGGATAAAAACCCGTGTTCTAACGAGTTCTCAACTATCATCGGGAGGGCTGTAAAAACCCCGATTTGGACAACAAACTGTTGGTTAAGAATGGCACCAAATGCTTTGTTGTACCGGGAGTTATCCATAACTGCACCCTCGACCCCACTCAATGCGAGATAAAGTCGTCCCCACAAAAACGTGTACACCATCACAATCATCACCATTGTGTTGTAATAAAATCCGACTGTTGAATAAAAAAACGAAAGCATACGAAAGAAATCGAGCCGGTGACCTAACCGATACACATCCCGACTTAAAACTTGCTCACCGTTTCCTGAGGCGACTTTTGCTTCAAACATTGAAATTTGATTAAGCCCGACATCTCGACCTTTCCCGACTTGGATATACTCGTGATGCGTCACATTACCGCCCCGTAAAGTACAGTTAAAACCCGCAAATATGTCTTCACTAATGTTGATTACTTTAGAAGCTTTACTTATTCCGCCTCTTGTCAAGAACCAGAACCGATCAAAAACATCAGGGTGACCGTAGTGCATTCGGACTTTTAACGGGTTCGCAAGGACCCGTTGACCGAGGGTCACAAAGCTCATTTCCTGAGTTGACATGAACCAGGCAAGTGATGAAACTGAACCCGTGAAGATATTTTCTCGAACACCGAGTAGAGTCGGTTTACGGATCCCGTGATTGACCTTAAACTCCTCCAAAAGATTTCTCATTTTTAACGCCTCTTCAAATGAATTATCTTGGTTCATATCGATCGTTTGTAGTGCATCACCCCGAGTGAAAATAATCGCGTGATTTTGGTTCTCGGGTTTACCCTCACCAAGTCTCATTGGTCCCGGTAATTTGATCCGATAAATCTCCTCTTCTTGCTTTGATTGATCGTTATACTTCACCAAAACTGAGTAATACTCGACCACGCCTCGACCCAAATGAACTTCATCTACATATGCCACACGAAGCGCCTCATTGGTTTTCATCAGATTTGCAATATCTTCTGCTTGTGATTCACCTTTTTTTTTCTGAGACCCGTAATTCTGGCAAGCAACAACGTATGTGAACTTCATCATTACTGCGCCAAACTCATTCATGGATTGGTTTTGATTTAAACTTCTTGAACCCCCGAGAGCCATTGACCCTTGCTTAATTTCGATCTCAGAAGCTCTGTCAAGATACGCAAGCATTTTAAGGGCTCGATAATAATACATCATACCACGAACAGTACGTGACAATGTTTGACCTCGATACGAAGCCCACATACGCAGTTCACGGGATCTTGTAGTGAAAATCTCAGCATCATCTTTCATACCGTCTCCCCGCATTCTTTCCATAAAATTCTCCCACTCGTCTGCATATATTTTCTGTAAATAAAACAATGTCGAGATCCCGTCATCATTAGGTTTTCTAAGCGCTTCTTTCTTATACACAACGTCTTCGTCATAATACGGTGTTAAAACACTAAACGCCATCATTTTTTCGACTTGTGGGGCACGTGGGATGTTCATGAATAATGAGTTGCTAAAAAACGCAACCCGTCTTCGAGCTTCAAGATTCTTCGGGACATTCCGCATCGAGTCACGGGCACTCAAAATCGTGTGTAAACGGCGTAACTGTCGATGAAAAAATGAATCATCGGGTTTTGGAAACCGAACCCTGTTGACGAAAAGCAAACCCTCTTCAGTTGTAGCCGGGTTTTGTGGGGCCAGACCCGCCTGTATCAATTCACTAGCCGTTTTCTTAATTTTTGGTAGCTCCTTAACCATAAGCTCATAAAGTGTTTGTAACACATTAACGAGCTTATTCATATTCTGATCCCGTGACATTAGGATTTCGACTAAACTAATTAACTGACTGTGGATCCGAATGAGTGTTCCACATTTATAGCTTGCGGTAAACTCCCCCATCTCGACAAGATGATCAATGTCCATGAATAACCTTGACACGATCCTGTGTTCTTCAGAGCCATTTTGAATAATTTTGAGTAGCAAAAACCGGATGCTACAATAAGCTTCAATAACCGCACACCGTCTATACTCATTATTACAAATTCTAAACCAAACCCACCGGTCAGATGCACCCACACCCGCAAGTTCACTAGCTTGAGACAATGCAAGAAGTAGCTCGTTACACAAAAGTACACACGGCCATCGAACCACCATTATATCCCAACAATTCGGCGGCAATTCACTTAATTCCACTTCTCGATCACTAATCAAATCTTCTTCCCTCATTGTAAAAATAATCTCGTTCCAAATCAAGGCAAACCGTCTCGCATCAACCTGACTCGACTCCAGTTTGTTAAATGGTTGACCAAGCCCATACCGAAGTTTGAACCGATGAATAGCGTTTCGCAGCATCTGAACAATGTTGTCTTTTGCAACCAGCGTTTGATCCTCAGGAATCAAATTAAACTGTAACGCGCTAGCAAAGAACTGGAACCTTAACCGAAGCTGTTCGGTATTTCGAATCTCGCCCAGATGTGAGAATAAACCGATAATCGACCCGACAAAAGCAGAAAATACCGTGTACCATATTTGCATATCGACTAAATACATCAAAACAACGGGAACCCATATAAGTAAAACCGCCATCCGATTCGTGTTACTAAAGAATTCATGCCAATTGTAAGTGATTCTTCTGAGGCTTAAAAGAGCTTTCGTGGGTGCAACAAGAGGCTTAATTTGCAAGAAATAACTAAACGAAAGCTTCGACAGTAATATAACGATCCAAAAGAGCGTATACTTCACATTATTAACTAACCCTTCACGTAAACCACGCCCCACATAAAGTCTGGAATGAAACCACCACGTTAACATATCGAACAACACGAAATCAGTATTCTCGATAAAGTTTCGAACCCACGGTAAAACAAAAAGTATCAACGCCAACACTTCTGGAATGATGTAAACCAAACCCGCTTTCAAAAACACAATGATTTTATCATTGGCAGGACCCGACCACCTACCGTCGTCGTTTTTCTGAATCCAAATCTGAATGTAGAAAGTAACGAACACAGCAACCCATGTTAACGACACCATACTTTTTGTAACCATTCGAAACAGAAGCAATTTGGAGTCACGAACCAAACTATACTGAGTCCCAGCATCGAGAATAGATTGACCAAATCTAAGACCAGCCCATGTAATAAAAACCGTAAGCAATTCAACTTGAACATCACGATCACTAATCGCTTCCCATGGATACTTTGTTTCTTTCCAAGCTACAATCATCGAAGCTTGAAAGAACAGAATTAACAAAACCCATAACCGATCAAAGTTCCTAAACACGTTCCAAAAAGTCCTTTGTTCCACAAATCCCGTTTTCCCAACACGATTAATAGCTTTTGGGTCATCTACAAAGAAATTACTAGATAAGTCCAACGGCCATTTAAGTTTCTTAAAACATTTTCGGCTCCAAAAGAATTCATTAATGTCATCATAATTTCTCCACGCAGAATGCGGCGCTTTTCCATTCCTACTTCTTTCAACTTCACACTTAATCGTTTTATAAATGGGAGTTATAACCTTGTCCAAGAAGGCGTTTTCGCCTGAGACTGACGGGTTAAAAGACCGACCCGTGTTAACATCAGTATCTCCGTTTAAAACTTGGTTCAATTCAAGAGTCATATAATGATAAATATAGCAAATGCACTCGGGTGTAAACCGAAGGTTACCAGCCTCACCCCATATCAACAAATACATAGCTACATATAAAAGCTCACGGCGATGAGTATCAGCATTTTGCCTAAAGTGTGGAAGGCGAACCTGTGATTTCCGTCGAAGAAACGAGCACCACGTCTCGTAGTTACGAAGCAGCTTACGACGAAACTGGTTAAGAACCTTCGGATCAAGGTTATCAGGTATAGCAGGCGGCGGCGATAACCTCATTTGGGCGTTTGCAAGATGAAGCACAAGATGCTCTCTTTGGTTCCGAACATTATCACTCTGAAACCCGAAAAACGCACCAAGCCAATCCATAAGGTCCATCCCATCATGCCACTCTCTAAAAGGTGGTCGCCGAAGATCACCAACAGCATGTAAAGCAGCCGCAGCTGCTCTCACTTCAGGATAGCGTAAAGCCGGATGGTCCGAAAGTAAACTATGGATGGGAACTATGTTATAAATTTCTTCAAGCCTGGCGGGGCGTGGCGGCGCGTGAGCATTCTCACGGCCGCGCGTGGGTACTGGTCTTTGCCTCAAATTCATTTCATTACAATCCTAACAACTTTTCTGATCTGGGTATCTTCTCAAATTCACTCTACAACACACAATACAGAATCTTTATAAGCATATACTAAATAAAAAAGATCACACCTTTATGAATTGGGCATTAAAATTTATAAAATTTAACCATAAATACAAAGCTAAAAATCACATTGTACATATAAAAACACATTAATAGATAGATACAGAATCTTTATAAGTATATACCCAATAAAGTTACAGTAAAAGATGAAATTAAGCAAAAAGATTGCACCTTTTTTAAAATTAGCCTAAACCCATAAAAGATACACAATCTTTATTTAAAAAAAATATGAAAATAAAGTAAAAAAAAAAAAAAAATCACCTTTTTGATATGGGTATTAAAAATTAAGCATTTTTAAGCAAAAAGAAACTAAACCCAGAAGAGCAAACATATAGAAACAGAATCTTTGTATGTATAATGAATTATGAAACTGACCAGTATATAAAAAGAGCGAACCTTTAGGAAATGAGGGATGAATATTTTGCTACTTTTGGGGGTTTAGGATGCGTTTGGTATGCTGGGAGGAATGAAAATAGGTATGAGTTTGATAGTACTCAACTATGAAAGTTCCATTCCCCACTCTCTAGCCATATATGGAGTATGGAAAATAATGAACTTTCATAGTCATAGTTGTGGGCCCAAGCATCCTAAACAAACATCAACTATTACTTTCATAGTCATAGTTGATTCCCAGGAATGGGTACCAAACGCACCCTTAGTTTTTGTGGGTTTTTGAAAGGGTGTGTGTAGGTTACAAAGTAATTAAGTGACACGTGTTACTCACGCGTGTGAGGGTGTGAGAGTGGGAGTGTTTGGATGGAATAAGATAAGAGAGAGAGATGGATGGGGTGTGGGGCCCACACAGAGTGAGTGTGTGTTTCTTTTTTGAAATGAGAAGTGATGGTAAAAGACAAGTGTAAACAGATGTATTCATGTGCACTGCACTGCATGTGTTGTTGTTCTTTATTTAGTTAAGCCGCCTTTGGTTTTAGGTCGGTGTTAAACATGTGGGGCGTTTGTCATGCAGGTTTTGGATTTGGTTTAATTTTGTGGTTAGGTAGAAGGGATTGGAATTCAAATAGCGTAAAATAGGGCCGAGCATCGGCCGGATCTCGACTCATCCCTACAAATCCCGATCTCGAAAATTACCTAAATCGTAAACTGAATACCAACTCGAAAGTATTAGCCGTCTCATCCCGTCCCGAATATAGTCGGTTTTTGCTTGTATTTTGTCGGTTTTTGACCCGTCCCGAATCCCGAAAATGCTAAAAATCATCCCGACTCCCGACCCGAGAAGCTATTATTCGGTTTCGGGACTATCGGTTTATGTCGGGATCGGATCGGTTGTCGAGACTCGGGCGGTTTTGCTCACCCCTAGCGTAAAAGGTATACACACAAGAAAGATAATAAGTAAGGAGATGTTTGTTACGGCTTATATAGTTGGCTTATTGCTTATTTGGTTTTAGGGTTATGTTTCATAAGCTCTAGTTTTGTGCTTATTTTGAAATTTTCAGCTTATATAAGCTTATTATGACATATTAAACTTATAAAAGCTGAAAAGTTTCAAAATAAACCACAGAAGTTGAGCTTAAGCCGGCTATATAAGTTGAACAAACACCCTTAAGGTGATCTTTGACTATGACATTATCTTGCACACAATTTTTATAATATATCTCTCTCTTTCTCTCTCACACATTTTTTCACTTTTTAATACCCACTCTGTTTCAAAATTCTAGTCTTTATTTTCATTTTGAGATATCTCAAAAGGCGGGATGTGATTTGCACACTCTCCAAATTGATTGGGACACTCAAATATAGAGTGTCTTGACATTTATACCCACACATCACTTTTATACATTTTCATCCTATAAGGGTATAAATGTCATGACACTATAAATTTGAGTGTCCCAATCAATTTGAAGAGTGTGCAAATCACCTCCCATCTCAAAATAATAGTCTCTTTCTTATGGCAACCGATAAAAAGAGAGTTTTGTGGGTGAAAATAATATTTGATTGGCTGAAAAATGTAGTGATCTCATTTTTATAAAACTAACAATTTTATTAAATAAATATAACTTCTATCAAATCTAAAATAAAAATCAATTATAATCCCCTTTACAATCCAAAGGCACCCTTGATTTTGTGATTCAAAATTTCTTATGATTCACATATTTTAAAATATTGAGTTTTTTTTACTGCTATAAATTTGGGTATCATTGTTGTTGACTAGAATTCTTTAACTTACTTTTAAATTATACCTCTTATTTACATTCACAAATTTACATGCCACATCATTGTGTGAAAACCTTTTATGGTTATAACATTCCTCTTAAATATGACCGAATACTATTTGGTTTTCTAATAGTTTATTGGTTTTAAGTTGATCTAATAATATTTGGATTTTAAAGAAGTTATAAAGTCTACTTTAAGTAAACAACCACACGACTATGACTGTGATTGGATAAAACTTACCTTAAACATCTTAGTTTACTAAAATATGAATCAAGCTAAAACAGATGGACCTAACCATTTCTTTTGACCTCAATTATTAGAATATGAAGATGACTTTTACACCATCTCTCTTTATTCATATTTTAGTGATGTCGTATACTTGTAAATAAATTTTTGTCATGCCAAACCTCTCGTAACAATATTATTATATTTTTTTTGTGTAGTAGTTTTGCATAAACAACAACAAGAATATTAACACAGATTACAGCATGCAAAATGAAACAACTTGTGTGATTATAAATATTAAAGAACATCCAGCATAGAATCTTTATTGAAATAAACGTTGATTTTTTAATGAATTGCTTAACATTTTTTAATGGTTTGATTAGTACTTATAATCTCACGAGTCATTTCTTGATTCTTGTTGTATCTGGATGGTTTCAAAAAAAATGTAGTCCGTTACTCCGTTACATAGGCGGGTCCATTGGTTCATTTGAATAAAATGTTACAAGTGTTTTAAATATAGTTTTGAAGACTTTAATATTAATATAAAATGTTCATTTGACGACTTTAATCATTTGACCCGTTTTACTTTAACTTTTTAACTGTATCAACTTGATTCATTGGTGGAAATCAAAAGCAACCAAATTCTTCGTTGTTTGATAAAATTGTCACATCTACTTTCTCAAATCATTCCTGAGAAACTAGAATACTAGAATTTGTGATAATTTTAAGACCAGATATTATGATCACAAAACTCATCACTTTCACATCAATGTCATATAATCATTCAGCACATCATAAAACCAGCCACATTTTACTCATTATCGTCACCACCAAATTCATTTTTTTTGACAAATTTTATTAAAAACTAAACCAAGCTTTTATTTATAATTAAAAACTTACATTAAATAAATATTTTATTTTATACATAGATATTTTATAAAAATATTTTACACAAAATTAAAAAAAAAAAAAAAAATCCATTTATTAAGCCCATTCCCCACCTTCCCCACACAAATACATTATTTTCTTCAATTATTTCTCTAACAATACAAACACGCATATTCACACAAACAAATTTTTTGTTCTTCTAAAAAATGAGAGTTAATGTTGGGAGGCCACTTTTGACAATTTTCTTGCTTTTGCCTTGGAATTCGTTCATTGGCATCGACTACCAAAACTGAGGAAAAAACTACTACCACCACGCAATGGTTTTGGTGCTTTTTATGGTGCTTCGCCCGTGGTGGTACCAGCACAGATGATCCACCACCTCTATAGTAACCAACCAAAGAGAAAATTTTAAATCAACAGGACCCACTGAAAATTTGACACACGTTCAAAAGTCGGTAGGTTTTTTTTTTTTTTTTTTTTTTTCTTTCTTTTTTTTTCATCAGACTAGAGTGACAATTTGTGCGACCAAAGATATGTTTTTGCAAAACCAGTTTGTCTTATTTAAAATGTCAACCGTGAGTCCCACTTTTTTATTCGAAAAATATATAAATGGATACAAAAGTGAGACCCATGGTTAACTTTGGATGAAAAGTGAGATCCACAATTGACTTTTTGAATAAGACAAACTCGTCTGGCAAAATATAACTATGATCGCATACCAACTTTTGGATACGTATCAAATTTTCACTAGAGTTGCACATATAGTATTCGCGCGAGACTAAATTAGAAAAAATAAATAAATACTAGTAACTGGACCATAAGATAAAGCGGAATTACATAGTTGGAACAGGTTTATAAAATGAAAACACTTTTCCAGCCGTTATCCAATTTGGTCACCATTTCGTGACCTCAAAAGTGTGAAGGGCAAAATACACTTGGGCACTCCAACCACAAGACACGTGCAATACTTGTCCCTTTTTTATTATAAGACGAGAAAGATTTCGCTCCATGGCTCACCTGGAAACCCATAACACCTCTTCATTAGTGGCACGCCACTTTCCCCCAGTGGCCCCATCTTACCCAATTAAAACACAACACTCACACACAAAACTTATTTTGGGGGTGTTTGGGATTGCTTATTGAAAATGGATTATGCGTTTTGAAAATA
Source organism: Artemisia argyi (assembly GCA_030686995.1). Taxonomy (NCBI): domain Eukaryota; kingdom Viridiplantae; phylum Streptophyta; class Magnoliopsida; order Asterales; family Asteraceae; genus Artemisia; species Artemisia argyi. Next base: position 204,661,162 of record CM060677.1, read on the forward strand.
GATACAAAATGTGATTCTGAAACATAGATTGGATTATGCTGTTTGATATCACAATAATTAGATAATCAGTTTTTTTAATGTTTGGCAAATCTAATTATTTTGTAACTTAGTGGGTAAAAGTACCAAAATGGACATTTGCATAATTCAGTTAATTTGATTTAAGACGTAAGATTGTATGTATCCTTTTTAATTTATAACAAGATTTATAACTTGCTTACAATAGTATTTCACTTTCATACATGTTCTATGTAAAATAGTTATTATGTTGGGCCAATTTAAAAGACACAAATTTGATAAGCTTGGCCTTAAGTTAAATTATAACTTTATTTTAATAATAAGCAGCCTCTCTACCTTAGGTAGGGGTAAGGCTGTCTACGTCTTAACCTCCTCCATACATCGTGAAAGACGGTATTGGGACCCATAACCCGTGAAAGACGGTATTGGGAGTTTACTTTACTACTTTACTTTATTTGGCAACTCATTTAATCCTATTACTTCGTCGACTACATTTGTAAACCTGCAACCTACAACAATATTTCACCACATAACAAAATCCACACAAAAGGAGGGCACATCGGTAATTTGCCAAGATAAGCATAATCACGTTTTACAAAAGCCGGAGAGGACATGCTTTTTCTAAACCACGTTGTGAATACAATAAAACACAAATAAGCAACCCCAAACATCCCCTTACAAAAAGAACATTTTTATTTATTTATTATTATTTTTTTTTTGCATGCCACTTAAATGGCGAAGTTGGAATTGGCGGGCTGCAGCGGTGTGGTGGTGGAGGTCCGGCGGCGCCACATCTTTGGCCACGTAGGAAGTAGCGAAGGGGGCGTCGCTCTACCTAATGCTCTTAGGTGGAGAATAGTGAAAGTTTTGTACTTGTGCGGTGATTATAAAATTTGTGTAATGACTATGGACCTTCTCAAGGGATTTCGTACAATTTTTGCATAGCGTTTGGTATGTTGTAATTAAAGGGAGAATGAAAAAGATTATTACGATAGAATGGAGAAATGTTGTTTGTTTACATGTATGTAATGTAATAATTCATTACAAGAAATGATCCATTACACCAAAATCATTCAATAAGGGCCTCCTACTTTTTTTTTCATTACGACCGTAATTGAATCAAAATTACATAAAATCCAATCATTAACTAATCATATTAATTAAACTTCTTATCAATAATGGGCATTTGAGTCTTTCTATTATAATTCCATTACATTTTATCATACAAACCAAACATGATTAATAAATGTAATGAATCATTACATTACATTATTTATTTCATTACATTGGTCATTTCATTCATTCGACATTTCATTCCATCCTACCAGACGAACCCTTGGTGTTTTCAGGTGGGTCATGGGACGAAATCTTTGTCGTCTTATAAAAGAAAAATGGGACATGTATTGCACCGTGTCTCACGGTGAGAGTGTCCGAATGGATTTCGTCCTTCATTATTTTTTAAGTTACCAAATGAATGACCAAATTGAATAACTGTTCACTATGTAATTTTCGCTAAAATAAATGATGTTCCAAATTTGAGATTTCCTTTAATTTTAAACACAAGACGTATACGTTTGAGCTTGATGTGACAGATGTGTTAACATGCCCTTTATTTACCATTCGGATTTATCTTTTGGAATTACGTGGCTATGAAGCTTTGCGTATATTCGAGAGATGTTTATTGATTATGATGGGTGGGTTTGAGTCAAGTATATCGTAGTCAGTGATAAATTACTTTGAAACTTTAGTCATCGCTGTTTAATCTCAAAAAACAGAACATATACTCCGTAACAAAACATGCGCGTATTTAGGATGTATATGTCATTTGCAGTGTGCATATCACCTCTCACACGTCAATTTACCCGTATGCAAAAGTGGTTATATCATCACAAAATATATTAACTACCTTCAAAATCATTTTTAAGTTATTCAATATAAATCTAATATTATTAATATACTAAAGCGAGAATTGATATTATAGGTACAACATAAAGAATTTTTGATAAAATTTAACAAGAAGCTAAATGGATGGAAAATTGCTAACCCACGTAGATTGCGTGGTTGGTAATCATAATGAAAAAAATGTATGATTAACATTATAATCATTAGGAGAGACGGACACAAAGCTCTAAATTACTGAGTGCATAATATTTATTGAGTATAAAGAAACTAAAATTGAATCAAAAGAAAAAAAATTATTATAAACAGTAAATAAATTAAAAAGACATGTATTGTTTTTTATATAATTAGGAACCAACTAAGCAAGATATGTATTTATGTGACACATTTTTCGGACCAATGTTCATTTTAGAAATAATCATGATATTTAATAAAAAAATTACACTAGATGACAAACATCTATCAAATTTCGTGAATCCTCGAAAACAACCCTGGGTCTGCCCCTATCATCGGTGCCTTGCATGAGTACTAATAAAAATACTTCTATTTAATAAAAGTAAGAAGTATACACGGATTATGAAAATTACACGTGAATTAATCTTGATAAATGATTTGCCAAACATTACCTAACATCATTATTTGGATAAACTACAAAATATTAGGTGCAGTTTGGTTTGATGGTATAGAATGAAAGATTAGGATTTAGGCTCTAAACTAATGTTTGGTTCATTTTGATTCATTTTCAGTACAGTAATTAATTTTCAAAATTCAATTTTTTTGAATCCAGGAGAGGTGCATTGGTTTGAGAAATAATTAGTAGGTTTCAATTTGTCTTATCCAATTACAACCACACATCATTTTTTTATTAAATTGACATATTATTATTTTATAACTTTTTAACTTTATTTAAATTTTAAAATGATATAAAATGTTTTATTTTATTTTTAACAACAATATAATAATATATTTTCTTTCTCATATTTTTTTCTCAAATCTTTTCTAAATCTTTCAAACAATTCTCAAATCCAAATCAAATTCTAAACCCACCTACAAACCAAATGAGCCTTAATAGTCACTACAATCATTCAGGGTTTTAGAAAAACACTGAACAAAGACAAGATGTGATATGTGAAAACAACACATCCTTAGGAGTCGAACCAAGGATGGCAACAAGCCCAGGGACGGAGCCAGGAATTAGAGATAAGGGGGCCGAATTTTTTTCCTTAAAGATTACGGGGGTCATTTGCCTATAATTGCGTCATATGTTTAACTTTTATAAGGTAAATAGCAAAGCGATTGGTGTGTTAGAGGGGGCCGAGCACCGCCTGGCTCCCCCACTGTCTCCATCTCTGAACAAGCCAACAAAGATATCAAATTCCAATTATTGTTTCGTATTTGTCTAGACTTGCTTTCTTGTAACTTGAACGAGATCCATACCATTAATCTTTTGATTGCAGGAAAACTTATATAAAAGCAGACTAAAACTTATATTTAAAATGATCAAAAGTGTATAATTGTTCTGGAATATATGAATTCACTTAATGTCATTTTTATAAACATGATGCTTAAACAAGATTCATAAAGTAGTTGTTAGCAAATCACTGTACAAAAAGTATAACCTATGTTTAGAGCACCAAGTATGTATTATTGAGTAAGAAAACTTGAGTCTCCAAACTTAATTACATTGGTCCACAAAAATATTGGCATATTTGGAACTTTGGACTTTTGCAGCTCACCAAAACACACACTACATGTTTGGTGACCTTTTATGATGATGATGATGTTCGCATATATGCCTTGTGTGAAGTTTATGGAAATGATTCTTGAATATGAAACAATGCTCCATAATTTCTTGTTATTTGACTCTTTTTTGAATTCTAATAGTGGCCACTGATTTCCACTTAATCAAGGGATCTTTCTATTTATAACTTTTTTTTTTTTTTTTTTTTTTTTTTTTTTTTTTTTTTTTTTTTTCAAACTTGCTGGTCTATTTTAGTTTATTCTTATTCGAAAAGAAAGGGTAAAGTTCATACTTCATGTTTTGTAGAATTACCTGAAGCTTATAGCATGAGCTGGAGTTTTAGCCGAAGCTTTTACTTTTAGATTAATATGAAAAACTACTAAAGCTAGAGCTTATGACTGTGAAATGATACAAATAGACATTTGAACAAAGATATAGATATTAATTCAAGGGTATTAATATAATTAATCATTTCAAAAGTTCCCGTACTCTTAAGCTACTTCAAGTAGCTTGTAAAAGAAAAGCCTTTGAATTTCATAAGCTTCTATAAATTTTGTTGCGAAACAAAAGTTTTATTAAAAGTATTTTTTTTTTTAACGGCAAAATATTAGAAAAGCTAAAAGCTAGAAAATTACAAAGAAGCTATAGTAGCTATAGAATTTTGCAACCAACCTGCTAAACTAATTTTAAATTAAGGATTTCTAGATGAAATCCATAAAAATAATTGAGAAACAATACCATCCCAAACCAACGCCTTCTTAGGAGGAGGATTAGAAAAAATCAATCGGTTGCGAAAGCTCCAAATAAACCACAAAAGAGTTCTTCCCACACCTTCAAGAAACACCCGCGCATTATGAGAGATGGACAAAGAATCAAGCCACGCAAACCATTCCGAAATACTCATACAAAAAGGAATATCTAGCCCCCCACCATCTGGCCAACAAAGCCCCACAAGTCCTTTGCCATATCACAAGTAAAGAAAAGGTGATCAAGCGTTTCAACGTCTTTGTTGCAAATGGGACATAAAAGTGAATCAACATCAATACCTTTATTAAAAGTCTAATATTTCATAAGCTCTCAAACACTCGCCAATAAACATACCCAAATCAAAATCATGATAAATTTGACATTGATTTATGGTTTTAGCTTTCGATTTTTTGATAGAAATCTAACATTAAATCTCACATGTCCCAAAGTTATGTAGTTTGTTTAGTTTTAATTGTGATGACTTTTTGTAACAAAAGGGTCATGTTTGTCAAAGTGGGCGGACACTCTTTTAATAGAACCGTTGAATCAGTTTAAACATTATCTTTTATATGTTAATTAGTTTTGAGACTTTTCATGTAAGCTAATTATCAGTTTCTAAAGCTTTTACAACAAATTATTAATCTCGGAAAAACTATTTGGTTTTCAAATAAGTGAACCACATGACCAGGATTGAAATTGGATAAATATTGGAGTATCTTAAAGATCTTAGTCAACATGGAAATAAGCAGAAAATCAACATGGACTGCATATGTCAACATGGAACAACTTGTGTGATAAAGATTTGTAGATATAAAATAAAATAAAAAATCCAACATATAATCTTTATTGAAAAAGGTTAATTTTTTTAATTAATTAATACTTTTAACATTTTAGAATGGTTAGTTGGTAGTTATAATCCCACGAGTCATTTCTTAATTCTTGATGTATCTGGATGATGTCAACTTTTTCAAAATTTTCAAGTTGTAGATCGAATGAGCGGGTCCATCTGAGTAAAATGTCATAAATCATACAGTAATTGTTTAAATAACTTTTGACCTGCTTTAATTTTAGTAATTTGACCTGCTTTATTTTTAGTTAATTTTTCTTAAGTTTTATTATTACTGTATCAAGCTACTTCATTTGAAGAAATTCAAAGCAACCAAATTACATGCAGTTGGATATAAAAAGTCACTTCTGCTTTTGTGAATCTAGAATATTTGTACGCCTAATAAAGTTTATCACAAGACGTATACGTTTGAGATTGATGTGCTATATAGTGTTAGAATTTCATTTATGTTTCATTCAAGTAATGTCATAATAATGTTATCTTGGTTTAACTTTGATTATCACCAAAGGCTAAAAAGGTAATATTAGAATCGGGTAGTTTATCACTATGCATAAGTGGTTATACCCGATATTTTTATAAAATTATTTTGAAATATATATAAATTACTAATCTAGGAAAGCATGGACTGCCATATCCAAGTGCAACATAAAGAACGTGTGACCAAACTTAACAAGAAGCCACATAAATGGAAAATTGCTAACCAGGTAGATTGTGTGACTGAATTGGTTATCAGGGTAAAGGGCGTGTAGCGGGGAAACACACGAGGAAGAGGTTTTCCCTAGCGGGAATCAAGCAAACACCGCACCCTTATTTGAGATAAAGGTTATAGTTTTTTCTTAGCGGCACTTTACTCTCGTAACGAAAATACAAGTACCAAGAAAGAGAATCTAATATAATATTTATTTATGTTTGTACTATGTGCGGGTATGTGTGTTTTGAGGTATTCTTAAATGAGAAAAACAATTTAGAGAAAGAGAGAGAATGTGCTGCAAAAGTTGAGGAAAAATTTAAAGAAAAATGATTGAAAGTGTTAATTGATGATGTCGAACTAATGTGACAAAGAAAAACCCAAAACCACATCCTCCACACTTATGATTGAGATATTGAAATCATAGTATCAATACAATACATATGATGCACATAATAAAAATGCTACTTCTACTTGATAAAAGTAAGAAATATGAATTAGCCTTGATAGATGATTTGCCCAGTATGAATATTGAACATTGCCTTATATGAATAAACTGAGTATAAAATATAAGTAGTCAGTACGTACTGTATTAGAACACTAAACAAAGCCAAGATATGATATGTGAAAATAACACATCATTTAGGTGTCTTACCAAGGACGGCAACAAATACATTGAATTACAAATAATTATTATGTCGTGTTTGTTTATACTTGCTTTCATATAACTTTGTGTTCATCAGGTATATCCCAACTTGAACGAGCTTCATAAATCATATGATTAGTTATATAATACTAGCAAAAACTATACACGATCAAGACTAAAACCACAAGAGCACTGGCAAACGTTAGTGGGATAAATTAAAAAAATAACAAATAAATAAAAAAAGTTTCTTTGTTTGCATAAATAAAAAAAATTACAACACAACCCCGCGATGGATAATTGAATTTATATAACACAGCCCACTAACAAAAGAAAAATAAAATAAAAATAAAACGTTACAACTTTATTTGTTTTCTTCATTTGGCTGCAAACACACACAATACAATTTCCTCCATATTAAAAAAAAAAAAAAAAAAAAAAAAAAAAAAAAAAAAAAAAAAAAACCCTTCGAGGACCTAAACATAAAGAAGGATAAAAATATATTTTGAATCACACATATAAATCCAAATGATCATTACATAAATCGTACATAGGAGACAGTCAAATGAATAGAAACTGGATAAAACAGAAAGCTTCATGATCATCTGTTCAAGTTCTCACAACATTCGTAATCAATCGCATACTTACATTCGAGACAGTTAAATATCATCTTGTACCGCAATTCCCTCCCACACATACTGCATTCACCATCACTCGCTGTCCCTTGAGTGAAAGAGAGAGGATGTGGGTGACCGGGAGTCTTATGAATGTTCCCAAACTTTACATTCACATACTTGTAGATATTGTTAGCATACCAGGAATGCATACCTGCCATTTCGGACCGAAGTATTAACGGGGCACAATCAGAATGCACCGACCAAACACACTTGTGACAGTGATAGAAAGATTGAAGAGGATTCAATTCGTCCTCACATATTTCACAAAAGTATTCACTCTTATGGTTCTCAATTGGGAGGTAACTCAAGCTCATGGGATGTTTGTCAATCTTGTGCCTTATTGTCCCAGGCAATAACAAAGCACACTTGGGATGTATAAAAATTTTGTCACAAATGCTGCAACTGAATGAAAAACGATCCTTAGATATATATGTGCCACATATATGACACCCCTGATATGAATCTAATTTAACTCTTGAAAGAAGGTGGTTTGGGTGTGCTTTATGTGTGATTTTTTCAGGAATAAACCCACAACTAACGTCAACATAGTATTCGCATTTGACACAACCATAAGCAAATCCGTTGCAATATAAATCACAAACTTCACAACGAAATATGTTGAAAAACTTATGGGGGACATTTGGCAGGAGAATAAGGGTATGTTGCAGGTGACCTGGGTGGTTCTCTATTGATGTTGGCAGTCGAGTGCACCACTCATGAAGAACAAAGCTGCAACTCTGAGAACACTTATAAAATGGCATTGACATTATCGGTCTCAAGCATCCGTTGCATAGTAGTTCGATCTTTTTCATTGGGTCATGCAACATGAATGAATTTATGTTTGAAGAGGTTGACCCTACTTTACTATCAATGCACTGTGTATCAACTAAAATTACCTGGTGTTGATGATTGATATGTTGTAGGTTTACCTCATCATCCGTTTCAAAGGTTCCAGGTCCATTGTTTTTGGAAAATAAATGTTTCAGAATGTTGTGAGACTCGTCTGGGAATGGTAGATGGAGAAGATCAGGATAGTCTGCATCCTTATAGTTTTTAACTAGTCTACCAGTACCTGAAAATGGAATAACATGCATGGTTATTATATCTTATATGAATAATGAATGCCAATCTAATTACTTGAAGAAATCATAGAATAACTTACCAGTACTAGACAAGATAGACATGAATGGTTCTCTTCTTGATGTTGCACAATCCACATGGGCATAGTACATACATTTCTCGCATTTATAAATCCAAAGACTAGCCTCGTAAAAAGTGACATTACATACTCTGCATATTGGGTAATATTTATCTCTTTGGTCTAGAATTGGGAAGGAATATGAAATGGTGAGTGGATGCGGATGGTAGAAAGCATCATCTGTTGTCTTTTGAATCAACAGTTTTTTTGGTAGGAAAGCACAATCACTGTGTATGGTGAAGAAACAAGTGGTACAACTATAAAAGATCCCTTCATGCTTTCTCCCACAAGCTTTGCAATGACACAAAATGGGTGTAGGGATAGTACAGACCTTGTGTGGGTGGCTTGGGTGATAGATGCTCTTTTTTTCAACATCTATGACACAATTTACATCAATTCTGCAATAACAATATTCCTCAGGACATGAGTATCCTATTTCACCAGTCTTGTGTTGGCTTTGACAGTAATCGCATGCCCAATCCCCATAATCGTAGATACGTTGGTGAAGAGTATGTGTGTGAGATGTGTGGTTTAACATTGGCGGCAACTCTGCACAGAATTTGTGAAGCAAGATATCACATGAACCTAAAGTACATTTATAGTAGTACCTGTGGTACACAGTGATGTCTTGGTTGCACCGGTTACATGGACGCCGGAACTCCTCTTCAATAATCAAATCATCATCATCACCATCATCAGATTCTTCTTCCCATACATCTACAATCTTTGGCGGCTGCAAATCAACGAGCTCTAGTGGATGCTCGTGTTCTAAGACCTTCATTATTTTGATTATATTTTTGTGTTTTAAAATATGGTGTTCCTTGAACTCATATGCTATTACTTATAGTAAGAAATGATAAGACCTCTGATACTTTGCTTGCAAACAGATACATGAAATTGAGAGCATCTTTTTTTTTTTTAATTTTTTTTTTTTACCTTTATGCTCTTACATGTTTGTTTTATTCTTATAAAACTTTGCCTTTGTTTGTTTGTTTGTTTTAATCTAAATATTTGGATGTGGAGTCACACTAATCAATCTGAATATGCACATCACACCCTTTGTAAAACTAATTAGTTGTTTTTCTTTTGCAACAAGTTCTTACACGAGTCTGCAAATTTAATAACATTGGCCCACAAATATTGGTATATTTGAAACTTTGCACTTTTGCAGCTCAGTAAAACACACTCTAAATGTTTGGGTAACCTTCTATGATGATTGTGAAGCCGCACATATTTTGATGCTTGAGTGAAGTTTATGGAAATGATTCTTGTAGATGACTCCTTTTATTTGACTGCTTTTTGAATTCTAATGGTGGCCACTGATTTCCTTTAATTCTCTGAAGCAAGGGATCTTTCTTTTTTTTAAGCTTGCTTTTGTTGTCTTAGTTTAGTCTAAATAGGACAAACAAAACAGAAACAAGAAAATTTTAATTGACTTAAGTAATTTCAAAATGGAGGGATTGTACATAGCCTTGTGTACTTATTTTGTATTAAATTAAAAGGGGCTTAATGAATTACAAGCTTAATAAATTTGGAACTCTCATATTTTAATTTTGATTGTTGGATTATTGTTATTTACATAAATTTATGATGATCGTATATTTGCAGGCATCCCCTGATGCTGTATTCAGCACTGCAGTCACATCTTTAAAAGTATAAGACGCCTCTGATCCTAATCGAGTTAAATGTTTGGTTGATAATCGTGGCTATGCAATATACTTTTCAAGGGGAATTATCCCATTTAACAAGTAAGCATTTTGGGTAGATGTGGCAAAATGGGTCGGTTGGGTAACCTTTTTAAAAAGGGTAGATTGTACTAAGTGTCGGGTCAAGTCGACCCACCAACACTTCTTTTTCTTTTATGTTCCAGTGCTTTTTTCAATAATAATCTAATTTTTAAAATAAAAAGATTTAGGATGTCAAATTCATTTTGGTTGTAGCTAATTTACCAATTTGACGTGTTTACCCCCCACGTTTAAATTTTGGTTATCATTTTTCTTGCACAAACTGTTGTATCGACACTTCATCTATACACGTGTGTTGATGCAGGTCGGGTAAGGTCAATCCACAGTTTCCGTATTTACTTCATCTCGGCATCCAGGTAAAGATCGAATTGATAAAGAAACTCACGCCTATAACTTAATGATTGATTGTGTGCATGCAAGACAAGTTAGCATGGCTAACACTGCATTTTCTCATGGGCAAGCATAGTTATGATGTAAAATTCTTAAAGCTATATCCCGAGCTTTCTCCTACTCCATTGCAAGTAGAAGAAGACCTGGAACAACTCAAAGTCCTTGAGAATGATTACAAGATGAAGGTATGATTATGTGTAAAGTAGTCTCTCTTATGACCACTTTCCTGTTTGAAAAAAACCTGATCCGTTAAATGATCTATCTACTATATAGTGAAACCTCGTCTTATTAAATTATCCATATGCTTGCTTCTACAACCATAGCATTGCAAGAACTATTAATTCTTAGTGTTTGAACGAGCTCTCCAACAGTTATTGAGAAAGTGTGATTGTATTTTGCTTTACAGTTAAAAGTCATGTGTGTGACCTTTTCCTTATAATATGTGTATATCTAGGAAGTCATTCGATGCAACGTTATATGTGCATCCAATATTTTGGGAATTAATTTGGTTATCCTGCTTGATTTGATTATAAAAAGGTGTTCTCTAGATTAAAATGGACGGATTGTGTCCTGTTGACTAAGAATTAATATGGACTTCGTTGAATTCATATGCTATTACCTATAGACTATAGTAAGAAATAATAAGACCTCTGATACTATGCTTGCAAACCAATACATTGAATTAAGAGCATCTTCTTTTTCTTTTTCTTTTTTCTTATTATTATTATTATTATTATTATTATTATAAGTTTGTATTATTCTTATAAAACTCTACCTTTTTTTGTTTGTTTTTGTTTAGTCTCTTCGGTTTTTTGAATAAATAAATAAAATAAAATTAAAAAAAAAAAAAAAAAAAAAAAAAAAAAAAAACCGAAATGAAGTGCTTCACAAGTAAAATATCATAGATTTATGTCGGAGCCTCTTCAATATAGTCATGTTCTCAATTTGGAGTTTAAGTTTAGAAAGAATCTACTTTATGTTAAGTTGCTGACAATGTTATTGATGTACGCTTTTAATTGATGTATGCAATTTTAAGATTGTCTATAAATTTGGATTGAGAAAATTACCAAAATAGGCCAAAAACATTTGGGCATTTCATGTTTTGGTCATGATTTGACCCAATTCCAATTTTGGTCACGCTCAACTGCTCGACTGCTCAACCTGCTTCTATGAATGCCACGTGTCCCACTTTCTATTTTTTTAATAATACTTTGTGGCAGACAAGATCTATGACAAGATCTTAGTTACTGTTGGTAGTGGATGTACTATATTATTAAAAATTGCTCGACTCATTTGCTCGACTGACGGCTGCTCGACTGACGGCGTACTTTTTGACTTTGGAAAAGGAAAAAGGTGTCAGAAAATCTTTTGCTTAGATTTCTTTTTGTACTTTCCAAATCCCACTCAAATATTTTTTTTTAGTTTATTTTTGTACTTTATTGAATAAAATATTTACTTAATTTATTTTTCTAAACTTAATTTCTAAAAAAAAAACACACACATCACAGGTTTCGGAATCTCTAACAATGGTGCATGTTGAATGATTGATTGATACCGGTTTTTTCATCAAAAATGGTGAGTGTTTTGCATCAAGTATTCCGTTTTTGATAAGTTTTTATTATTAGGGTTTTTGAAAGACCATTCGAATTGGGATGCTTGTTAGGGTTTTTATGTTTGTTAGTTTTCTTGGTTGACTAATTAAGTGATTGTGTCGATTGTGTCCTTTGTTAGTGTTTATTGGAAGATCCTAATTCCTTATCGTGATTAATTAATTAAGTGATTGTCTAAGCGCTTAATTCATTGTTGGAACAAATCTGTTTAGGGTTTTTAGTACTTAAGAAGATTAAGTGCTTAGAAATTTGGCTAATCTTTTGTTTTACTCGTTATTTACAAGATCTTTATGGTTATTACGTTTGTTGATTGCTTAATTAAGTGCTTATGCCCTTCGTTAATTCTCAATTTAGAGGTTTAAATTTTCTATGCTTATCTAGGTGCTCAACATTGAGCTAAAAAATCCAAGCATGTTTTTAATGGTCTTTGGAGTGATTACGAGTGTTGTTTAGGACTGAATGCCTATTTTGTACAATAGTTAGAAAGAAATATAACGTTGGTCGACTTTCCACCATTGTGTTAAAATGTACGTTTAGCACATTGCAAATTTTAAGTTTATTGGAAGATGTAGTCACTGCCTTACATTGAATGTTAACATAGTATGTTCTTATTTCCTGTATTTCTGCTTATGTTTAGTATACTTAAGCTCACTGGCTAGAGCATGAGCAAGTGACGAAAATAGTATTCGTTGTTTTAGTTTTATTAAAGCTTACTGGCTACATAAAGGCTTATGGGATTGTTAAGTAGCTTACTTAAGGGTTATCCTAGCTTGACAGTTAATTTTTAAGTGATTATTATAGTGCTTATGTTTCTTAGTATTGCTAATGTATTGGATGTTTTATTAACTGTAAGCCTTATGCTAACATTTTTAAGTATATTTCTTTTTTGTAGGACTATGATTCAACACTTATCGTTAGGAGTAAATTGCGTTACTTCTCACGTATGAAAAAGGAATTAGACCAGCCGCGACAGACATTGTTTAAGGCCACATGTTTTGGACCGTGGCTAGATCTTACTTATGTTGATAATGAAGAACGTCTGGTTCAGTATATGCTTCAGAAACAAGTCTGCCAATACGATGATAACTATGATCTTCCAATTGTATATTGTGTGAATGGACATAGTTTTGTTTTTGGTCGGCATGAATTCTGCTTGATTACTGGGTTTAAATTTGGTATTCTCAGCTTTCGGAAATGGAGAAGTGGGGATATCCCATTTCGTGATCGTGTTTTTCCGGATAAGGTTGGACAGTATGTGAAAAACATTGATCTTCTATATGTTATTGAAGATGAAGATGCTTTTTTAAACCTGTCGGATGCAGATGCCGTAAGGGTGTGTTTGTTGCTAACCTTAGAGGTTATATTCATGGGTAAGGATTTAGGGTCTGTCATTGATGATATGTTACTGAGGATGGTCGAAGATGTTGATGAGTGGAATGCATTCCCATGGGGCGAGTACATTTGGAGGCAGCTGTATGATTCAATCAGAAATGTTGCTTCAAAGAATCGAGTTGGATTGTATCCACCATTGGACAAAACAAAATCCAAGGATGTTCCGACATATTGCTTGGCTGGATTTGTTTGTGCATTCAAGGTGATTATATTTCTAGTCCTTTTAACAATTCTTTGGCTGGACAAAACAATTCTTTGCTTACTGTTTAGAGTAATGCTTGATTATTATATTTCTAGTCCTTGTAACTAATAATGGTTATGTTTGCAGATATGGATTATTGAGACTTCTGATAAAAGTCAGCTCTGGTGGAGGAAGGATGATGAGGTGATCCCAAGAGCGCTTTCATGGTCGAAGCATAGACCATCGAAAAAATCTGATAATTTTGAATTACTCTTTACTAAGGTAAATATAATGTTTTTGGAACATCTTATAATGGTTCAAATAATTACTTTGTTTACCGTAGTTGTTTTCAAAGCACATGTTTACTACTACTCACTACTTTAGCAGAGAAAACTAAGTTATATGTTTTTCATAGGAATCCAAACCAAAATTTGGTCTCATCCCAAACAAATTTGAGGCTGAATCTCAATGGTATACAGAATCATTAGAATTTTTTAAGTGGTATACCCCGAGGGCGCCGCCTGTTCGAAAGGGTGGACTTTATGATCATTATTGGAAGAAAAAGGCGAGTGATATGCCGAATATAAGTCAAGTTGATTCCTCAGTTGAGGTAGTTAAACATGTGGATGTGGTTGCTCTTCAAACTGTTGTCAAGGCTTTGGAAGCCCGAACATTGAAACTCGAGACTATAATTCAGGTTACTGTTTTACCTTTTCCAATTTGTTTCCAAGGTATTTTCTTTTGAGAAACTTGTCATGGTATACACTAATAGACTAGTTTTGTTCCACAATACTTTCACTTACAGTTACTTCCTAGTAAAAGAAAGAATGTGGAGACAGATCCTAATGAAAAGGTAATTTTATGATGTTGTCTTAAACAATACTTTCATTAATTTTAAGCATGTATTTTTTATTGAACTATAATGTTATACTAATTTTTGGTAAACAATTTGGTATGTAGGTTTACACTGCTCAAAGACAACGGGAGCCTTATGAAAAGGTGATTTATTTACATGTGAAGAGTTTTATATTTTTAAATATGAGTTTCTAATAGTATGCAGAAAAGGTAATTTTATGGTGTCGTGTAGGTGACATTAATATTAATTTATTTTTTAAGTATAAAGAGGGTTTTTGAATAGAAACAGTTGAAGTTGGATTTTGGGGGTAGTGGGTCCTTTGGCTAACTATTTTTATATCATTGGTAGGACAATGAGCTTGCTGATGAGTATTGCAGTCAAGGCAATGATTTTCTTAACATGTTTGAGTCGCCATGCGTTGAAGATGGACCATACAACGGATCACATGGACGAAATGTTGTAAACGATGAAAAGCAAGAGGATATCTGTCCACCTAATGAACCAAACAGCAAAATTTTACCTCGGGTGAAACTTCCTCACGAGCTAGCTGAAATGAAGAAGAGGAGGTTCGAAAATTCTATTAGGTCGCCGTTTATTGAAGTAAAACCTTCACCAGTTCCTAACATAGATGAATTGAAAAATCAGAAGAACATTCTTGATCCGATTATGGTTCAAATGTTACGGCAAGTAAGACCTTGGGTAGAGGTATGATGTTTAAGATCCTTTGTATTAATATAAGCACGTGGTATTGTGATTGTTTTGATATTAAAGGTGATTTATTTTTGTTATTTTGTATTTCAGGTTCTTGAACGACCATATCACAACCTCGACACAATTTATGTTAACTACGAAATTGATCGATTTCTCCTTAGGGATGGGTGGGTTAATTGTAAGTTTCCTTGGTCCGGTGATATAGTTGTGGGTCGTAATTTCTGGGATGCTCTAATCGGCCTTGATGATAAACGCAAAGGATGGCTGCATGACGAGGTAAAGTAAATACATATTTTATTTACTTTACTCAGTTTTATATAAAATTGTGCTTTTGATTGTATGTAATTGCCAACTGATTTCAAGTAACTTTTATTTGAGGTAAATTGCCAAACATTATAGTTGTGGATTCTATAAAATTGTTTCAAAGAGATAATTTTAACTTCACATTGAAAATCTCAATTATAAGGGCACATCTATCTAACGATGTTGATGGGTTCCATTGCTTAGTTTGACTGAGTTCCCATAAAATCATTTGTGTGGTTGATATTGATCCTATTTTTTTGGTTCAATTACAGATAACAAAGAATATGATCAATATCAAGCACACCAATGGTTTTATGGGAACTCGGTCAAATTAAGGAATGGAACCCATATACATCGTTTGATAGATGGGCTCTTATAATTGAGGCGTGTTGTTTGTGATAATGATATAGTGAGTATTGTTTATGGCAATTCACACTCCTTCATTATCCCATTCAACACGAGTCCTATTGCTCACATGCTTTTATATAATCCACAATATTTTCTTCGGCACACCTTGGTAATTTGTATCATATAAGAGTTGTTTGAAATCTGTCTCAAGGTATATAAAATAAAAATCGCATTTTTTATACAACCAACTGAATATTTTTTCTTTATTTTTTTTCTTTTCACAGCACATTGATCTATGGATTGGCTACATGTGGCATACTAGACCAGACGATATGGATTGGTCGATGGTTAGCTGCTTTTTTCTACCACTACTGATGAATGGATCGATGCCTTTGTTCTATGTAAACAAAGAAAAATACCCTCTTGGATGGGCTGATGTTGAACGTGTTTTTATCCCCATAAATGAACCTGAAACACATTGGTCTCTTGCTGTGTTTCACATCCGGACTGGTAAAGTTACATTCTATGATACGCAACCCCATCATGAGATTGAAACGCGTGATTTTTACCTGAGAATGAGGGATTGCCTAGAGAAAAGGCTTCCGGAAGTGCTGAAAGAAGCAGATTTGTTTGACCAGAAGGGAATCGATCCTATGTCCTATAGGATTACGTTTACGAATGCTGAGAACGTTCCAAGGCAGGGTGGGTTGTTTGACGACTGTGGGGTGTGGGTCTGCATGTTTTTATTCAGGTATGTCATTTTACATAGCATTTAAAATACGTTTTCCAATCAACTATGATACTTGTACAAATACTTTTAGAATTATAATATGATACTTGTACAAATCTAATACTTGATACCTAATAAGATAAACATTCATTAAGCAACATGTAAGATACATGCAGTAGGATAGGCAAAGCTACACGCGCATTTATTTTTTCCCATCTTGGTTTGGTTCACCATTAATGGCCGACTTGCTGCTACTTGCCTCACCGTACACTTCTCGTCTGAGGCCTTCTAGAATTTTAGATGGCAATTGCATATTTGGTTCGGCATTTGGGCCATATCTTTCATAAATCTCCGGAAATATTACCTCTTTCAGAACCTTGTTTGACCATTGCCTATCTTCAGCGTTATATTTGAACGTAACTTTTTTAGGTTTTTTAGGCATATTTCCTAAGTAAATAAGTTTTATAGTAGGGTGAATATAAACCACCATGTGACAAGAACCCCTTAAATAGCAAAATCCTGACCACATGGCAAGACACATGTAAACAGTCCATATGTAGTCATCCTATAAATAGATAAATGTAGTCCACAAATTAGTAAAAATTGGCAGCTAAAAATTGGCAGCTAAAGCATATTCCTGACTGACGTTCGCTATTTTCGATGTGAATGGTATAATTGAATTGAATAGTTGGTACACTTGATTAACAGTAGTGATGTATATATTTAATGGTTTTTACAGGTTGGGAAAAGGCAAGCTTTTGGACTTTGACAACCCTATTCAAGCACCGTTGGCATATCGAGAGAGGTTGATCAAGTTTTATTACAAGCATAAAATACATGTTCCTTGAATGTTCCAAAAAACGGCAAGCTTTTGTGTAAACATTTGTATGGTCCTTTTGTAAACTATGTTGGAAACGATATATTATCTATGGTATTGCATGGGAACTAGCATGTAGTTGCGGGTTATGTAATCCTCCGGGATAACTTTGGGTTTATGCATACCCAACATTTTGTATTTACCACCGCTTTTATGGCTAGTGAATGGATATTAACTATGTCTAATGACTGCAGCTTAAATAGATTGTTAAGTATTTTGTGGTCGATTGCTCGACTGGTGGTTGGGGAGATGGATCATTTAATGTGATGTGATATTTATTACATACTTCATTTTATGTTGCTTCTCTATCCCCTATTTAAAGGGTACATAGTTCATTTGTTTTTACTCAAAAACAAATGGAAGGCCCTTCTATGTTAATCGAAGAACTTGCAAATGCCGCGGATTCTCATTTGATTAGCAAACAACTGTATGTGTTATTTCATAGAGAGACAATGGAGGCGGAGCAGGCTGTGGTTGATCTTGAGATGCGTTGTGCCCATGCGGCGGAAAAAATCCGTAAGAAGAAAGCTTATATTGTAGAATTCGAAGCGGTAAATGGCATTGAAGCTGCAAATGCCGTTACTTATTTGAAGGAAATGGTTGGGGTAGAAGAGGAACAAGAGGCTCTTTTGAAGACAATGCTAGTGAATGCGCAACGTGCTGCTCGTCAGAGGCGTCGCTATATGGCAAAGGTCTATAACCAAATTACTGGATGAAGTGGGAAGGGTTTGCTTTTCTATGTTGGTGTTTTGGTTTGCATAAGTCTTAACAATATCCTATCTAGTTTCTGGTTGGCATAAATCTCATGTATTTAGTTCTAATAGTATGTGTAATGGTTATGTGTGTTTGATTAATTATATGTCTAACATAAAACCGTATAAAATAAATGGCAAAACCTTAAACAATAATCAATAAA
The DNA here is from genome assembly GCA_030686995.1 of Artemisia argyi. NCBI lineage: Eukaryota > Viridiplantae > Streptophyta > Magnoliopsida > Asterales > Asteraceae > Artemisia > Artemisia argyi. The sequence continues at coordinate 204,679,676 of CM060677.1, forward strand.
AAGAAGCAAGAAGCAAGTACCATTAAGTTCTTATAATGCAAATAACCTCAATACTAACGAGCATAACATAAAATATAACATGACATTTAAACAACATTTTTTTCATCTACTACGGGTCACCCAAGTTAAACTGTTCGTAGTTCCAATCCATTTCATCATATTGATGCGAACTTGATGTTCCATATGTTGATGGTTGTATCGAACCTGAGGTTCCATACGTTGATGGTTGTCCCCAACCTGATGTTCCAACCATTGATGGTTGTACCCAACCTGATGTTCCCTCCATTGATGGTTGTCCCCAACCTACTGCTCCCCCCATTGAGGGTTGTACCCAACCCGATGCTCCATCAATTGATGGTTGTACCCAACCCGAAGTTCCCGCCATTGATGGATGTACCCAACCTGAGGCTCCCTGATTAGATGTGCCCTCCATCGATGGGTATTGCCAAAATGAATTTCCCAACATCGATGGTTGTTGCCAAACTGCGTTTCCCACATTTTCCTGGAAAAAACATTATTTAAACAATGGTACTCTAATGTACAAAAAATATTATTTTGAATAAGATAATACAATTCAATTACATTTCTTTTTGGCAATGGTTCCATGCATGATTGACGCATGTGTCCAACCTTCCAGCACCTTGTACACGTTACAGGAGTTGGTACTTCTCCTTGAGATGCAATACGGTTTTTGTTTTTTGGTCTCCCTGATTGTTTTCGAATCACACCTGGTGGCTTCACAATTTGCAAGCCATCCGGTTTCTCCCATTCGGATGATTCTCCTACAGGGTAAACCAATCCTTGGTATGTCCCTTTTAGCGTTGTTGTTTTAAACCAATACCAGACCAAATGATTACAGTCTCTTTGTTTAAGAAATCTACTAACCGCTATCGCATGACCGCATGGTATACCGGAAAATTGCCATTGACAACAAGTACATGTCCAATTATCTAGATTCACAGTATGTTGCTTTCGAAAATCAACCACCTGATAAAGTATGTTAGCTTGAATACCTGTGACAATCCAATTAGCGCTTTTCATCATTCTGTCCTTTAGTTTTGCAGCAGCCCAGTCGCTAAGTTCCCCCTCTACCGCATCTAAAATATTTTTCACATAATAAATTATTTATCAAATTGTATAAAATTCAAATTACATTATAAAAAATGAAGGTTACCTTCATATTTGTCTCGACGTTCACAAAACCACCTTTGCACCAGCCCTCTATACCACTCCATTAGCCTTGTTATTGGTTCTTTTCTCACATCCCTTGTTAACGCATTTACCGACTCTGCGCTGTTGGATGTCATATAGTTGTACCGCTTAGCCGGACAATATGCCCTAGACCAAATTAACTCAAATTCTATCGTAAAAAACATATAAATATATGATAGCAACACTATCGTAAACAACAAACCTTTGAATCGTGATCTGCATCCATATTATCATCATTTGTAGTTGATTTCTGAAAAAAAACATAAAATAAAAAATAATTAGAAACAGTTATGTAACTCGCTAACTTATTGCGGTGGCAGAGGATTTCAAAAATTGCAAAACGGATATAACCTTTTCAACAAAAACTCTTGTAGTGTCGCCCGGACCACCATTCATCTGATTAACACCATCAGCCTAGAAGCAAAATAAATTCATGACGCAAAGTAAGAGCAAAATATATATATGTATGTTTGAAAGTGTAAGTAAGTAAGTAAGTAATATAACCTTCTCAGCAATGATACGATGGACAAAATTCTGAAGTCCGGTAATCTGCCGTTGCATTTGGGTCATCTGAACTACAAGTGATGCGTTAGGAGGTATGTCCGCATCCATATCCGTCATGTGCGTAAAACCATCGGGCTTCAAATTTGCAACAAGTTCACGAAGATGATTAATCTGCTGTTGCATACCATCCATTTGCGTTGCAACTGCTGCGCTAGAAGGCATCTGTTCATACACTTGCGGCATGGTTTTCTCCACATACCTACGCACCTCTGTACGGATATGCGTCGACTGATGAATCTCGGTACGAACGACAGAACAACTTTTACGTGGTGTAATCTTGGCCCGTGATCCAGACGCCACTTTGGGTGTGTCCATGATTGGAGTAGGTGGTACATCATTCGAAGAGCCTGATGGCATAAACTTTCCGAAATAGTCTAGACTCGAACTCCACCATAGTTGATTTCTCTCAACATCTGTGTATTAAATAAGTATTACTTTATTAAATAATAACAGCTATTTCAACTAAAGAAATTCAATGAAACACCATACTAATCATTCAAACACAGATTATTACCTTACTAACCTCATAAATGACAATGAAGTACAAATTAATAGCAAATACAGTTAATAAAATGAAACTAATGAACACATATTTAACGGAATAGTTATACTACAAATCAAATAAGCTCAACTACAAATTAATAACAGCTATATCAACTAAAGATGTTTAGTAAAGAAAATTGTCTAAGAAACATCACTCATCTTGAATGCGATAATGAAGGAGTGTGACATGTCATGAACAGTCCACACTATATCATTCTCGAATTAAAGACGTCTCAATTATAACGGCATATCTATCTAACGATTTTTGGTTTTCAGCTTTAGTGCGTTATTTTCAGGATACCGTTTTATAAAAGTTAGTGTTTGATCAAACACCAACCTGTATAAAAGGGTATCATGAAAATAAAGCATTAAAGCTAAAAACCAAAAACCGTTATATAGATATGCCGCTATAATTGAGCTTTAAGTCCTTAGAAAACATGTTCTTACTATAATTTTTATCGCTCAAATTAAATGTCATGAACATACTTATTAATTAAGTAGATTCGACGACATTAGAGAGCTAATTAAATATACACTAAGGAAAATATTAGCTTTAACAAGAATGTCATAATGCCCAACTTCACGAGTATTGTGAACTAAAACCTAATTCTAAAATAACACTAAGTATTGTGAACAAAAAGAACATAAAACCACATGAAAACACCAAGTATAAGCAATTATAAGTTAAGAAGCAGTTTGTGAACTAAAACCTAATAAAATAGTATTAAGATTGTGAAGTAAACATAGACTGCTTAGATCAACACAACATCAGTAAACCATAGTAAAGCTCAATACATTAAACGTTACAGATGTTTAGTAAAGAAAATTGTCTAAGAAACATCACTCATCTTGAATGCGATAATGAAGGAGTGTGACATGTCATGAACAGTCCACACTATATCATTCTCGCATTGAAGACGTCTCAATTATAATGGCATATCTATCTAACCATTTATGGTTTTGAGCTTTAGTGCTTTATTTTCAGGATACCGTTTTATACAGGTTGGTGTTAAACACCAAACACCAACCTGTATAAAACGGTATCCTGAAAATAAAGCATTAAAGCTCAAAACCAAAAATGGTTAGCTAGATATTCCGCTATAATTGAGCTTTAAGTCCTTAGAAAACATGTTCTTACTATAATTTTTATCGCTCAAATTAAATGTCATCAACATACTTATTAATTAAGTAGATTCGACGACATTAGAGAGCTAATTAAATATACACTAAGGAAAATATTAGTTTTGTTAAAATGTCAATAGAAAATATACACTAATGCCCAACTTGACGACACCAAATAAACATTTCTAAAATAACACTAACTAGTGTCAACAAACCCTAATCAATAAACTGCTTATGGACTTAGGCATAGAATGAGATTAAACAAGTAAAACTTAAGTTTTTATTGAAATAACTTCAAGATACACTAAATAAACTGCTTATGTGCTTATTAAATAAGTATTACTTTATTAAATAAGTATTACTTAAAAACACAAATAAAAAATCATATACAACTAATGTAAAATTCTCACCTGTCGGCAACAGGCGAACACGGTAGTTAGTGCCAAAAAGAAGATCATAATCGTTAAATTCAAACTTCTGTCCATCCTCCCATGCAAGTGCTCTAGGTATCACACTGTCATCTTTAACCCACCAATTGGTAGCAGCATTGGGGTAGGTTTCCAAAATCCAGATCTATGAAAAAAAATAATAAATATAATAAACAAACAATGAAAAAAAAACACAATAATTAATGAATTACACTAACACTAACCTTCAAAGCAAATGCAAATCCACACAGAGTGTATGTTGCGTTGTAACTAGGACCTTTCTCGGCAATTTCTGTCAAGTGTCGTTCCCTAACCTTTAAAACAGAATTGTATATCCTATTGTGAAACTCCACCCATATATACTCGCCCCATGGAAACGCATTCCATGCATATAAATCGTCTACTAATACTAGAATTTCATCAGATATTACACATCTTTCCTGTTTGCCCATAAAAACGTTCTCTAAAATTAACAACAAGCAAAGGCGTACAGCATCATCATTTGTTAACGAACCAAACTCAAATGGATCATTAAGTATCTTTAAAAGATGCGAGGCCTTTATAGTACTTGTTTTCTCACGTAGACTTTCTCTAAGAATCTTTAAAATACGCGCCTTAAAACCAGATTGACGCTTGTGACAAGGAGCAAAAGAAACATCACCAAATCGAAACCCTAATATCAAACACATTTCCTGCCGACCAAATTCTAAACTGTGCTGCCCAATATCAAAATAAAAGGGAGTATTGATATCATGGTTCTCAACTTCACGTTGATGTTGAAGTAAATAATGCAGCAAGTGGTTATCATGGAAATATGTTTTTATCTTTAACCAATCACCAAAAACTGTGCTTTTAAACAAGGAATGACGTTCCTTATTTGTGCTCAACTTTTGCCTTATGGTCTTTAGATAGTGCAACTTCGATCTCGTGCTAACCTTGGCATGATACAACTGTAAACACAAAGCAACAAAACATATAATGATTATGACTTATCTAACTGGATTAAGTAAATGCGTAAATAAATTTATGCCTCGTTATTTATATTAATCTTTACATCAGACATCACACGAACAAAAACTGTGCTATGCATCACTATGAGAAAGTGCGAGCAGGTTATATCACAAATAATAAGAATTTAACAAAGTTTAAGGATTTAAGAAATTCCCATCCCAACTCCTAGATCAACCAAGTCATTTTGGTATATACGAATACTTTAGTTTTAACTTTTAATTATTTATTGTCTTGAAAATGTCTTAAACTCTTTTAACCACATGATTAATCTATAAGCCGCTAAAATGTTTTTCATGTAACCCTGTGCAGGCATATTCATGAGTACATCTTAGCTTGTATTTCCAATTTACTCATACACACGACAGTTCGACTGCTTACTAGCCTACAATTCCCATGCTAACCCAAACATCAAGCTAACAACACCAATGTGTGAAGATAAACATCCAATAAAACTCAAAATCAGAAGTAGAATAATTGAATAAATGAGTCTCAAATTGCAAGCTACTTGTTGTTCTCAACTGACAAGCTCCTAAACTTTACAAATCAACAAGGAAATAGCAAGCTATTTCAGATAAGATAACAAAAACCCTTATCCTACAGGGAAATATCCTACAAGAGTTTCATGTGCCTTGCTACGCAGCGACCGTGTCCTTGCTTTTGTTTTTAAAAACTATTGGGCAATTTGTGTTTGTACAGTTCTAGTACAGTAGGAAAACAAAACACGACTAATGTATTCGGTATTGGAGTATTGTCTTTAAGTTTCGTATCAAAAGCAGAATCACAGTGTATAAACACTAATTATTAACTAAACCCACCAAGTACAAACTAACAAAACTATCTGCAAGGTGCAGATAAGCAACTGAAGGGAGGGGCCAAACTAAGAAGAAATCAGACATCCCAAAAGCACCAGACCCGATTACATCTGTTGGAGATCAACCCAGCACAAATACTTGAATTTCGCAGAAAACATTAGGGGTTTTTACTAGACTCGGCTGTACAACCCACCCTGCTATGGATTTTCAAATAAAATAAACACAATTCACATCAAACAGCTTGCCATATTTAGTTATGTTAATGTCGTGCAATTATTCAGTCTCGCCTACATAAAAGACAATTTTAAGAAAATAACTTTTTGGAACGTTTGATGACAATATCAATTAGATTGCAGTTTCAAAGGACTTTATGTAGTATTAACAATGACGAAAACTCGATATCTACTCCAATGTACATTCTTTTTGAAAGGGAGACTGAATTATACTTTACATGAATAAGTAAGGTTCCCTTACATGTTTCTTTTCAGTCTTAGTATATCATTCAACATTAAATACATAATTACACATTATTATGCTTTCTACTCAAGTACTTGTATGTCATTATAATATACAAATTTTAATCATCTAAATTTTCATGTACTCCTATCGTGTGTTTAAGGTCTATGGAGTCTTGTAATGGGATATTATTATCATTGATCATACTCAGTTAATTATTTAAATCATTGTCACAAGTGATACATGTAGTCGCTACGTGAGCACCCTAGAAAAGGAAGAGAAACCAGATTTTACTTACAATGGCCAACACAAGCAAGTAATTAACATCTGATGGTGAGGGTTTGCAACTATTGTGACTAATTATGATGTAATAAGCAGTTATGCAACTATTGTGAGCTACTATTATAATTCAATTTTAGACTACTACTATCCTGTTATAAGCTAAATGTTCATAGAAAACAATGAAACCACAACAACTCATCACATAAACTAACAAATCCAAACACTCCCTTATCTATCAGTTAAGCCAGAAATACAACAAACAACAACAATTAGCAATTCCTTATATAACCTCATAAATGACAAAATAAGCACTAAGATGCAAAATAATGGGGGAAAAAGCTCAAGTACCCTACTGATAAGAACTTATCACTTACTAACCTACATGAAACCTAGAAAATCTCTACAATGTTGATAATCAAAACTCTTTCACATTACATATACCAATACCTAATCAACCTTATGAGCCATAATCAGCACTACTAAACAACTAAAAAATAATAAGCACAATCAAAAGCACTTCTAATGTTTAAATGCTTTGTCATTACCAAAACCTAAAATAAAGCAAAACCTAAACGGTATTAAGCAATCGAAAACACTCATAAGCACTTCTAATGTTTAAATGCTTCGTCATTACCAAAACCACATAAAATACGCAACCAATCGGTAACCCGCAAAGGATGGAAAACGAAAAGGATGGATTCACTCACTTGTATTTCATCCATCAGTCAACCGCAAACGATGGAAAACGAAATATCTTTGTTCTTCTGATCGGATCTGTGTGACTGACCAATTAGGAGTGATCGATTTCTCACCACCGTTTGGATTCTAAACCATGCACGTTTCCCAATAGGGCAAAAATGTGTACTGTGTGTGTGTTTTTTAATTTTTTTAAATTTTGAATTAATGAAAATAGGGTAAAAATGTATTAATTAAAATAATATTAAAAAGTACAATAAGTGGGATTTGGAAAGTACAAAAAGAAATCTAAGCAAAAGATTTTCTGACACCTTTTTCCTTTTCCAAAGTCAAAAAGTACGCCGTCAGTCGAGCAGCCGTCAGTCGAGCAAATGAGTCGAGCAATTTTTAATAATATAGTACATCCACTACCAACAGTAACTAAGATCTTGTCATAGATCTTGTCTGCCACAAAGTATTATTAAAAAAATAGAAAGTGGGACACGTGGCATTCATAGAAGCAGGTTGAGCAGTCGAGCAGTTGAGCGTGACCAAAATTGGAATTGGGTCAAATCATGACCAAAACATGAAATGCCCAAATGTTTTTGGCCTATTTTGGTAATTTTCTCATTTGGATTTGTAAATTGCGAAGTCACACTAAATTAGATTCTTTCTAAACTGTAAACAGTATCAGTTGTTTTTCTTTTGCAACAAGTTCTTACACGAGTCTCCAAATTTAATAACATTGGCCCACAAATATTGGCATATTTGAAACTTTGCACTTTTGCAGCTCAGTAAAGCACACTCTAAATGTTTGGGTAACCTTCTTTGATGATTGTGATGCCGCATATTTTGATGCTTGAGTGAAGTTTATGGAAGTGATTCTTGTAGATGACTCCTTTTATTTGACTGCTTTTTGAATTGTAATGGTGGCCACTGATTTCCTTTAATTCTCTGAAGCAAGGGATCTTTCTTTTTGTAAGCTTGCTTTTGTTGTCTTAGTTTAGTCTAAATAGGACAAACAAAACCGAAACAAGAAAAAGTTAATTGACAAGTAATTTCAAAATGGAGGGATTGTACAGTATTGCGTAAGTATTTTGTACTACATATTAAACTAGCGGGGTTGCCCGCGCGTTGCGGCGGGTGTGTTTTGTGTTTTGTATTTTGTCGGTTGTACGATATAATTAATAATTTTGTTATTTGAAGTATGCATATGTTTACTTGGAAGCATAATTTGTTTATATTTATGGTTTTTTTTTTTTTTTTTTTTTTTTTTTTTGCGTTGCAGTTGAAATTTTTTTTGGTTGTTTGTTTTCTCGGTATGTTTTTTTTTTTTTTTTTTTTTTTTTTTTTTTTTTTTTAAATAAACAAATTTGTATAAGAAATTTTTTGTAAGTGTATTATTTTTGTATTTTTATTTTTAGTATTTTTTTTTAAAAACAAATTTTCTTAAGGAAATTTATGTTAAAAAAAAAAAAAAATCTGTACCGAGTACTGTAGCGACGCAAAAAAAATGTATTATTTTTTGTATTTTTAATTTTTTTAAAAAAAACAAATTTTCTTAAGGAAATTTATGTAAAAAAAAAAAAAAAAAAAAAAAAACTTTACCGAGTACTGTAGCGATGCAAAAAAATGTATTATTTTTTGTATTTTTTTTATTTTTTTATTTTTAAAAAAAAAAACAAATTTTCTTAAGGAAATTTATGGAAAAAATTTTTTTTTTACCGAGTACTGTAGCAACGTAAAAAAAGTTACTGTAGCGATTTACTGTAGCACAGTAGTTGCTACAGTGTTTTGACACGTGTCGGACTGTGGCAACTTACCTGGGTTTTAGAAGATATATATAATTAAAAGGGACTTAATAAATTTGGAACTCTCATATTTTAATTTTAGAACACGACTTGATGTGTGTTCATCAATTCTATATGAATTAATGTTAACGAATATTTGACCAAGCTGATTTTAGTTAATACACTTCACCTGTGTGTTACACCAGTTGTGGCTACGGATGATGTGAGAATTGCAAATTGATGTCGTGGATTTGGGGCTGATGTCATAATGACATCTGAATCTTGTCGAAATGGTAAGGTTCTTGTTATGCCCATATAATTTTCGTCCCCATGCTATAATGACCGTGAGTGTATGGCTTCATGCATGACCAACTTTCAGGGACTGAACGCTGCAGCGAGGCACTTCTACACCTTAAAAGAAAATTTCATATTGCTATAAGCATCCAAGGTGATGAGCCGCTTATTGAGCCTGAGATAATTGATGGGGTTGTAAAAGCTTTGCAAGTAAGCTACAATACTTTATGCACATGTGTTACTGATGAAAATAATGTCGAAAACCATACCATCACACATTCACACCCATGATCATATTCGTATAATACAAATGTGTTAACATTTCTGTTCAGAAACTTTTAGGCCTATTCAGTTCTTGACCAAATCAAACATACGTGAGATTTATTTAAGCCAGGTAGTGGGAGTATGATTTACGGCTATTTTGATTGTTAGATTATTGTTATCTACATAAATTTATGATGATCACGTATTTGCAGGCATCCCCGGATGCTGTATCCAGCATTGCTGTCACATCTTTAAAACCAGAAGATGCCTCTGATCCAAATCGAGTAAAATGCGTGACTATGCAATATATTTTTCAAGGGGAATTATCCCATTTAACAAGTACTGTAACTGGGAGGGGCTAGTTGTCTTTGTTCGGCTTTCGCCCATTGTCCAAGATTCCCCACTGCTGCCCCCCCGCGGGAGTCAAACAATCCTTTTTTTTGGAGCTGACGCTCTTTTTTTTGTTGGTTCATAAGCATTTTGGCTAGATGTGGCAAAATGGGTGGGTTGGGTAACCTTTAAAAAGGGTAGATTGTACTAAGAGTCGGGTCTAGTCGACCCACAAACACTTCTTTTTCTTTTATGTTCCAGTGTTCTTTTTAGTAATAATCTAATTTTTAAAATAAAAAGATCCCTTCATGCTTTCTCCCACAAGCCTTGCAAGATCCGTAGATTTTGTATACTATACAAAAGCGGCGTTTGGGATAGCTTGATTTTTCTACTAACCAGTTACGTGTCATGTCATCCAAACTGCTTTTGTTTATCTGTTTATTTTGAAGTGAAATAAGCCGTTTTCGATAATCAGTACAAACTGCTTAATTTCAAAGTGCTTATTTGAGACAGAGTTGAAATTATCTTTTTACCATCATATTAAGCTGAAACCTCTATAGCTGGATTTTACTGAAACTTTCTAACAAAATATTATTTATATTGCATTTTCTACAAGATAAGCAAAAATCCAAACACTATTTCCTGACTTACCTACTTTTAAGTAGCTTAAAAGTGCTTATTTCTAAGAAGACAAATAAGTAGGAGCATTAATCAATCCCAAACACCCTAACTGTAATCAACAGCTACAACTAATAGAATACATATATATCCAGGATACATAACTACATAACCTTCGATGCAAAATCAACTGCTTCAAATAGCCGAGTATACGTAACACGTCTTTGAAATCAAATTAAAAAAAAAAAAAAATGTAGTAATATTATTATATACCCAAGTTTCAATGTTATGAATAATCAAGGGACTAAAATGTTAAAATTAATTAAACTTAGAGGACCTAAAGGTAATTTTATAATTTATATTTAAAAAAAGAAAAAAATATGCATATCTTCTAATACAAAAGTTCAATGCAGAACAATAATTATTTAAAGATCAAATCAAGTAATCTCAACCATGCATTTATTTTAAATCTAAAGGTCTAGATTAATCTTTATTTTAATATAATTAGTTATTGAAGGGCACTTTTGTAATATTATTCAAAACTAAACATGTCGCACAAAGATTTCAAGATCTGGTCGGACATGGACTGAGCTTGCCGGAGATTATCGCCGGAGCTTGCCAACGGCGACTGAATAATATCCATTGGAGTGGAGGAAAGGTGGTTGTAGAGAGATGATTCGCAGAGCTGAGGGTAGCGCGTGGATTAACGTGCGCTGTGAATTAGGTGATGACGGTTGGTTTTTAATGTGACGGTGGTGGCGGTTTATGATTGTAGTGGTGGTGGTTAGTGGTTGGGTGGATGGGTGGAGGAAGGTTAAGAGGGATATTATGGATCTGCAAGTTTGTTTATGGTTCAAGGTTTATGGTCTTGTTTGAAAGGGACCAATTTTAGATCGAAACAAAATTTGTAAAAGGATCAGCGATCAACCTTCTGTGTTTAATTATTCTTGTAAAAGGTTTATGGTCTTGTGTTCAGTTGGTTAGTCTAGTTTTGACCCATGTCCTACAGTTCACTGTTAGTCACCATTTATTATCACAAATGCACAAATTTCCTATACTTTTTTATTGTATAATAATGGTTTTTTATATATATATTGGTGAATTGATTAGAAATCAATGTGGGATTTTTGGTCAATTTGGAAGATGAGTTTTGGGATGGCGTGCGAATGGGATAACCATTTCTGTGAGTGGGAGGGGTTCATGGGTTTTTCAAAATGGGTGTGCTATTTGAAAAAAAATGGTAGTTTATTTTTATAATTTTTAACTTTTTTTAGTGTCACTCGTCGAAAAATCACATGAGATTTTGTGCAAATCACATATGATTTACCGCAAATCACATGTGATTTTACTTCAAATTATTTTTTAACGTGAATCACATGTGATTTACACACAAATCACATGTGATTTATTATTTTAAAGATTGCACATAACTTGTGAAATCACATGTGATTTTTTTTTTCTTTTTTCGAGTTGTGTTTTTGACTCAACATTGCGAGTCAACTAAAAGCACATGTGATTTTGTGATTTATAAAATCACACGAGGTTTTTAAAATAACAAATCACAAATTATTTTTAAAAATCACGTGTGATTTTTCTGAACGAAAATTTTGAAAAAAAAATTTCGTCGAAAGTATATAAAAGTGCATATCTGTAGAAAAATAATTTAATTCTCGTCGCAATGGTATATTTTTCGTAGCTTGACTATTTAGCGTTTGAAAGATATGTTGTTTTTTTTAAAAATGTGAAAATGGGTTTTACATAATTACATTTCTGCCCCTTGCTTTATTATTATTTTATTTTAGTTCTTTTATCTCCACCGTAGGATGAAAATAGATTGAATGGCCAAGATGAGCTAATTTGTTCTTTAGATAATTGATGAATGTTGTGGATCTCACCTCTTCTAATCATAAAAAATCCCACAACACAAGTTGCAATGAATTAAAAAGATAAAAATATATCTTGACTCACACTGGATAAACAAATGTATTAATCACAAGATTGAAATGAACTCAATCCATCATTACATAAATCGTACAAGATATGATCTATTCTTCAAATGCATAGAAATTAACTGGATAAATACACCGCCCACCTATTCTTCAAGAGTGTAGAGATCAAGCTGTTCAAGGAGATGACAACAATCGTAGTCAATCGCATACTTACATTCGAGACACTTAAATATCATCTTGTACCGCAATTCCCACCTACACATATTGCATTCACCATCACTAGCTGTCCCTTGAGTGAAAGAGAGAGGATGTGGGTGACCGGGAGTCTTATGAATGCCCCCAAACTTTACATTCACAAACTTGTAGATGCTGTCAGCATACCGCCAGGAATGATGCCTATCTGCCATTTCGGACCGAAGTATTAACGGAGCACAATCAGAATGCACCGACCAAACACACTTGTGACAGTGATAAAAAGCACTATGAGGATCCATTTGTTCCTCACATATTTCACAAAAGTATTCACTCTTATGATTCTCAATTGGGAGGTAACTCAAGCTCATGGGATGTTTGTCAATCTTGTGCCTTATTGTCTCAGGCAATAACAAAGCACACTCGGGATGTATACAAATATTGTCACAAATGCTGCAACTGAATGCAAAACTATCCTTAAACATATATCTGCGACATATATGACACCAGCTGTCATCATCTAATTTAACTCTTGAAAGAAGGTGGTTTGGGTGTGCTTTATGTGTGATTTTTTCAGGAATAAACCCACAACTAACATCAACATAGTATTCGCATTCGACACAACCATAAGCAAATCCGTTGCAATCTAAATCACAAACTTCACAACGAAATATGCTGAAAAACTTATGGGGGACATTTGGCAGGAGAATAAGGGTATGTTGCGGGTGACCTGGGTGGTTCTCTATTGATGTTGGCAGTCGAGTGCACCACTCATGAAGAGCAAAGCTGCAATTCTGAGCACACTTATAAAATGGCATTGACATTATTGGTCTCAAGCATCCGTTGCATAGTAGTTCGATCTTTTTCATTGGGTCATGTAACATGAATGAGTTTGTGTTTGAAGAGGTTGACCCTACTTTACTATCAATGCACTTTGGATCAACTAAAATTACCTCGTGTTGATGTTTGATATGTTGTAGCTTTACCTCATCCGCTTCAGAGGTTCCAGGTCTGTCGTTTTTGAAAAATAAATGTTTCAGAATGTTGCCAGTCTGATCTGGGAATGGTAGATGGAGAAGATCAGGATAGTCTGCATCCTTATAGTTTTTAACGAGTATACCAGAACCTGAAAATGGAATAACATGCATGGTTATTATATCTTATATGAATAATCGTTCAATTGCTAGATAGTTAATAAGGAATACTAATCTAGTTACTTGAAGAAATCATAGAATAACTTACCAGTACTAGACAAGATGGACATGAATGGTTCTCTTCTTGATGTCCCGCAATCGAGATGGACATAGTAAATACATTTTTCGCATTTGTAAATCCAAAGAGTACTCTTCTGAAAAAAATGATCATTGCATACTCTACATCTTGGGTAATATTTAGCTCTTCGGTCATCTTCTGGGAAGGAATATGAAATGGTGAGTGGATGAGGATGGTAGAAAGAATCATCTGTTGTCTTTTGAATTAACAGATTTTTTGGTAGGAAAGCACAATCACTGTGTATGGTAAAGAAACAAGTGGTACAACTATAGAAGATCCCTTCATGCTTTCTCCCACAAGCCTTGCAATGACACAAAATGGGTGTAGAGATAGTACAGACCAGCTTGTGTGGGTGGCTTGGGTGATGAATGCTCTTTTTTTCAACATCTATCACACAATTTACATCAATATAGTAATAACATTTGTCACAATAATAACATACTTCACGATGGTGTTGGCTTTGACAATAATTGCATGCCCAACTCCCATACTCGTAGATACGTTGGTGAAGAGTATGTGTGTGAGATGTGTGGTTTAACATTGGCGGCAACTCTGCACAGAATTTGTGAAGCAAGATATCACATGAACCTAAAGTACATTTATAGTAGTACCTGTGGTACACAGTGATGTCTTGGTAGCACCGGTTACATGGACGCCGGAACTCCTCTTCAATAATCAAATCATGATCATCATCATCATCAGTTTCTTCTTCCCATATATCTACAATCTTTGGTGGCTGCAAATCAACGAGCTCTAGTGGATGCTCGTGTTCTAAGACCTTCATTATTTTGATTATATTTTTGTGTTTTAAAATATGGTGTTCCTTGAACTCATATGCTATTACTTATAGTAAGAAATGATAAGACCTCTGATACTTTGCTTGCAAACAGATACATGAAATTGAGAGCATCTTCTTTATCTTTTCTTTTTTTACCTTTATGTTCTTACAAGTTTGTTTTATTCTTATAAAACTTTGCCTTTGTTTGTTTGTTTGTTTTAATCTAAATATTTGGATGTGGAGTCACACTAGTCACTCAGAACATGCACATCCAAACACACCCTCTGTAAACAGTATCAGTTGTTTTTCTTTTGCAACAAGTTCTTACACGAGTCTCCGAATTTAATAACATTGGCCAACAAATATTGGTATATTTGAAACTTTGGACTATTGCAGCTCACAAAAACACACTCTAAATGTTTGGGTGGCCTTTTATGATGATTGTGATGCCCACATATTTTGATGCTTGACTGAAGTTTATGGAAATGATTCTTGTAGATGACTCCTATTTGACTACTTTTTGAATTCTAATGGTGGCCACTGATTTCCTTTAATTCTCTGAAGCAATGGATCTTTCTTTTCTTAAGCTTGCTTTTCTTGTCTTAGTTTAGTCTAAATAGGACAAACAAAACATAAACAAGAAAATTTTAATTGATTTTAAGTAATTTCAAAATGGATGGATTGTACATAGTCTTGTGTACTTATTTTTTATTAAATTAATAGGGGCTTAATAAATTTGGGACTCTAATATTTTAATTTTAAAACACATCTTTGATGTGAGTTCATCAATGCTTTATGTGTTAATGTTAACGAATATTTGACCAAGCTGATTTTAGTTAATACACTTCACCTGTGTTACACCAGTTGTGGCTACGGATGATGAGAGGATTGCAAATTATTGTCGTGGATTTGGAGCTGATGTCTAATGACATCTGAATCTTGTCGAGATGGTAAGGTTCTTGTTATGCCCATATAATTTTGGTCACCATGATATAATGACCGTGAGTGTATGGCTTTGTGCATGACCAACTTTCAGGGACTGAACGCTGCAGCAAGGCACTCCAAAACCTTAATAAGAAATTTGATATTGTTGTCAATATCCAAGGGGATGAGCCACTCATTGAGCATGAGCTAATTGATGGGGTTGTAAAAGCTTTGCAAGTAAGCTACATAATTTATGCACATGTGTTACGGCTATTTTGATTGTTGGGTCATTGCTATTTACATAAATTTATGATGATCATGTATTTGCAGGCATCTCCTGATGCTGTATTCAGCACTGCAGTCACATCTTTAAAAGCAGAAGACGCCTCTGATCCTAATCGAGTTAAATGTGTGGTTGATAATTGTGGCTATGCAATATACTTTTCAAGGGGAATTATCCCATTTAACAAGTAAGCGGTTTGGCCAGATGTGGCAAAATGGGTCGGTTGGGTAACCTTTTAAAAAAGGGTAGATTGTACTAAGAGTCGGGTCGAGTCGACCCACAAACACTTCTTTTCTTTTATGTTCTAGTGCTTTTTTCAATATATTTTTAAAATAAAAAGATTTAGGATGTTAAATTCATTTTGGTTGTAGCTAATTTACCTATTTGACATGTTTACCCATACGTTCGAACTTTCCACCTTTAAATTTTGGTTATCATTTTTCTTACACAAACTGTTATATCGAAACTTCATCTATACACGTGTGTTGATGCAGGTCGGGTAAGGTCAATCCACAGTTTCCGTATTTACTTCATCTTGGCATCTAGGTAAAGATAGAATTGATAAAGAAACTCACGCCTAAAAACTTAATGATTGATTGTGTGTTTGCAAGACAAGTTATCATGGGCAAACATAGTTATGATGCAAAATTCTTAAAGTTATATCCCAAGCTTTCTCCTACTCCATTGCAAGTAGAAGAAGACCGGGAACAACTCAGTCCTTGAGAATGGTTTCAAGATGAAGGTATGATTATGTGTAAAGTACTCTCTCTTATGATGACTTTCCTGTTTGAAGAAAAACTGATCCGTTAAATGATCTTCTACTATATAGTGAAACCTCGTCTTATTAAATTATCCATATGCTTGCTTCTACAACCATAGCATTGCAAGAACTATTAATTCTTAGTGTTTGAACGAGCTCTGCAACGGTTATTGAGAAGGTGTGATTGTATTTTGCTTTACAGTTAAAGTCATGTGTGTGACCTTTTCCTTATAATATGTGTATATCTAGGAAGTCATTTGATGCAACGTTATATGTGCATCCAATATTTTGGGAATTAATTTGGTTATCCTGCTTGATTTGATTATAAAAGGGTGTTCTCTAGATTAAAATGGACGGATTGTGTCCTGTTGACTAAGAATTAATATGAACTTCATTGAACTCATATGCTATTACCTATAGACTATAGTAAGAAATAATAAGACCTCTGATACTATGCTTGCAAACCAATACATTGAATTGAGATCTTATTTTTCTTTTTCTTTTTTTATTTTATATTTTTTATCTTTATGTTCTTACAAGTTTGTTTTATTATTATAAAACTCTGCCTTTGTTTGTTTGTTTTTGTTTAGTCTCTTCGTTTTTTAAAAGGAAAAAAAAAAAAAAGATGAAATGAAGTGCTTTACAAGTAAAATATCATAGATTTATGTCGGAGCCTCTTCAATATAGTCATGTTCTCAATTTGGACTTTAAGTTTAGAAAGAATCTAATTTATGTTAAGTTGCTTACAATGTTATTGATGTACACTTTTAATTGATGCATACAAGTTTAAGATTGTCTATAAATTTGGATTTGTAAATTGCGAAGTCACACTAGTCACTCTGAACATGCACATCCAAACGCTCCCTCTCAGTGGCGGAGCTGTGTGGGGGGTAAGGTGGGCCATGACCCACCCACAAAGCCTTAAAAATTGTACACAAGTATTATGTTGAAAGCCCAATGTTGTAAAGTGTAACTAATATTGTTTTTTTGCCCACCTTATCTAATGATAAAGTCCACTTAGGAATACTAATTATTATACAACTGATCCATCACCCTTTATTAATTCTTCTATAAATACTTTACAACTAAAGTGGATGAGCGCCGTGTGCAACAAGTTCTTACACGTGTCTCCAAATTTAATAACATTGGCCCACAAATATTGGTATATTTGAAACTTTGCACTTTTGCAGCTCAGTAAAACACACTCTAAATGTTTGGGTAACCTTTTATGATGATTGTGATGCCGCATATTTTGATGCTTGAGTGAAGTTTATGGAAATGATTCTTGTAGATGACTCCTTATATTTGACTACTTTTTGAATTCTAATGGTGGCCACTGATTTCCTTTAAGCAAGGGATCTTTCTTTTCTTAAGCTTTTGCTTTTCTTGTCTTGGCTTACTTTACACAGGACAAACAAAACAAAAAAAAAAAGATAAATTTAATTAAGTAATTTCAAAATGGAGGGATAATCCATAGTCTTGTGTACTTATTTTGTATTAGATTAAACTGGGCTTAATAAATTTGGAACTCTTCTATTTTAATTTTAAAACACAACTTGATTTGAGATCATCAATGCTATATGAATTAATGTTAACGAATATTTGACCAAACTGATTTTAGTTAATACACTTCACCTGTGTTACACCAGTTGTGGCTACAGATGATGAGAGGATTGCAAATTGTTGTCGTGGATTTGGAGCTGATGTCTAATGACATCTGAATCTTGTCGAAATGGTAAGGTTCTTGTTATGCCCATATAATTTTGGTTCCCATGATATAATGACCGTGAGTTTATGGCTTTGTGCATGACCAACTTTTAGGAACTGAACGCTGCAGCAAGGCACTCCAAAACCTTAATAAGAAATTTGATATTGTTGTCAATATCCAAGGGGATGAGCCACTCATTGAGCCAGAGATAATTGATGGGATTGTAAAAGCTTTGCAAGTAAGCTACATAATTTATGCACATGTGTTACGGCTATTTTGATTGTTGGTTCATTGCTATTTACATAAATTTATGATGATCGTGTATTTGCAGGCATCCCCTGATGCTGTATTCAGCACTGCAGTCACATCTTTAAAAGCAGAAGACGCCTCTGATCCTAATCAAGTTAAATGTGTGGTTGATAATCGTGGCTATGCAATATATTTTTCAAGGGGAATTATCCCATTTAACGTCCATTTCTTTTCTTGATATTAGTGCATGAAAGTAATGTAAAATTTTATGTCACGTTAAGTGTAGTCTTGACTAGCAGATAAGCAGATAAAATCAAATGATTTGACTAGCAGAAAAGCTAATAAAACCATAAGAGACAATTCTATAAAAATCGGATGTAAATGCCAAAAAAACACTTGATAAGCAGATAATGAGGCTATGTTTGGCAAAAGTAGCTGTAAGCAGTAGCTGTGAGCAGTAGCAGTGAGCTGCGAGCAGTAGCTGTGAAAAATGAGCTTTCTGCTCACAGCTTCTCAAAGAAGCATTGAAAAAATGAGCTTTTCTAAAAAATAGCAAAGCTCACCACTCTTTTGCCAAACAACACTGAAAATAAAAAAGCTCATTCTCACCGCTCATTGACCAAAAAAGCTCCAAAAAAGCTCCGTACCAAACATAGCCTGAATGTCATCTTTAGAAGTCCTCTTTCTGTTGGTCATCCTTCCTCTATGGATATTGTTCACCATGTCAACAACCAAATAAAACTAATTGTATGATATCTGTCACCATTGTTCACCATTTCAACAAGTAGCATATGTAAATATGTGTCATCAATCAGTGTTAAGGGTGAATAAAGGATTTGACCAAATCTGTAACGAAATCTTTCAACAGGCAAGAACTATATACATTCAAACATTAGCAGGCTCGAAAATATCAGTGGACTGAACATGACATCCAGAACATGCCATAAGATGAAATAATATCAGCAGGAAATATAATTGGGGTAAATTTGAGAGTGGCCCAGTCGCTCAAAGTGGTGGGCTTTTGTGTACCTAAGTCCTTTGGTTTCTTGAAATGGCCCGAGCGACTAGCGACCTTAACAAAAATGGCAAGTGCCTAATCATTGTGTGTAAGGCACAAGTACGGCTCCTTTTGAGCTACTTATCACTAGCGACTTATAAAAGTTTGAGCGACTTCTAATAAAATTATTTTAATCTTTTTTCCATTTTCCAACACTTACCATCACCACCACCCTCTACCACCACACAACTATCACCACCACCACCAACCA
The DNA here is from genome assembly GCA_030686995.1 of Artemisia argyi. Lineage (NCBI taxonomy): Eukaryota > Viridiplantae > Streptophyta > Magnoliopsida > Asterales > Asteraceae > Artemisia > Artemisia argyi. Next base: position 204,699,460 of record CM060677.1, read on the forward strand.
ACCTCTACCACCACACATATTATTAAATTGGTTAGTGGGTTTTGTTAATACATCTATGCTTAACATGTTTCTAACAAGCAATCATACCCAGAAACAAAATAACGAGCAGTAATTATACCCATGAAAACTACTCTAATGTATTCCCACCAGTATCCCTTCGACTTTAATTCACAAATTAAAGAACCACCGTCATTTTAGAACAAATCCAACCAATCAATCTGCTGTAAAAACTGACATTGTCAGTCTCACGTTGAATGAATAAAACAATTTACCACCTATTCACTTTGTCCACTTCTGTACACAATTAATGATCCATGTCTCGCTTGCAAAAGAAAACAATCAGCGATTTTAAGATTCCATAAGGAATGACCACCGCCCCATGATTGTTTTAGTACGAGGTTTAATAAATGAAACAAGCCAATCACGAATCAATATCAACGAATATATAAATCTCTTGGGAATTAACGCAATTTAATAAACCAACAATGCTACTGTCCCACTTTGCAATATTCGGTTCACAATAAATCATCACCGATCACCAATTAATTACCCCAATCACGTTTCTGGGTATGATTGCTTTTTAGAAACATGTTAAGCATAGATGTATTAACAAAACCCACTAACCAATTTAATAATATGTGTGGTGGTAGAGGTTGGTTGGTGGGGGTGGTGATAGTTGTGTGGTGGTAGAGGGTGGTGGTGATGGTAAGTGTTGGAAAATGGAAAAAAGATTAAAATAATTTTATTAGAAGTCGCTCAAACTTTTACAAGTCGCTAGTGATAAGTAGCTCAAAAGGAGCCGTATTTGTGCCTTACACACAATGATTAGGCACTTGCCATTTTTGTTAAGGTCGCTAGTCGCTCGGACCATTTCAAGAAACCAAAGGACTTAGGTACACAAAAGCCCACCACTTTGAGCGACTCGTCCGTTTGTAGAATTGCCCCAATAAAATTTGGTGGGTTACACGACAAAGGCAACTGCTAGTTTATCTTTGACCAACTTTCAGGCATCATATAAAACCCGAGAGAGATTTACGTATGAACATTTTTACCTTACATTTAGTTTTGAAAATTGGAGATGACGTTAAACATATGAACCTCAGCAAAAAGATAAAGTAGACATGTGGATACATGAGGCAATAAAAAAGGGACATTGTCATGAATAGTTAATTAGCTTTAATCATGAAAAGAAGCATAAACTAATAAAAACCGAAAGAATTTTTCTCACTTCTTGACTTGAAAGCGTACAATGGTCCCAGCCTCTATCTTATGGCGCCTATTAACTGTGCTAGGATATACTTGTTAACTGAATTACAACAAATATAAGTGAGAAAACGAATACACCTGGTGACAATTGGTAGCATGAATTAGCCTTATCTGAGCAGGGACGGACCCACTTGGGAGCCGGGTGTGGCACGTATTTTGAGTCACGAAGTGTGATCTGTTCTTAAAAAGTGTCGTTTTTCGATATGTGCAACCCCCAAAAATATTTTTTACTACTTTATTTCTTTATTGTGAAACTTGAGTTTAACCCAAAAATACTATATTGTGCAAATTTTAGTACTTATAATAGAAACAAGTTATGCAAGAATTTCGAAAAAATTTGTGCAATACCCATTTCAAAATCCTGGGTCCGTCCCTGTATCTGAGTGCACAGAAGGATGAATTATTACAAAAAATCAATTTTAGATCAAGAAAACAAACTATTGTTATAAGCGGTAGCATGACATGAATTAGCCTTTATAGGAGTGCATAGAAGGATAATGTTTATGTTCAAGCATCCAAAGAGGTTTTTATAGCTTTAGATGGTATACTTAAATAAGATTAACATTTGCGCACCAACTTTTTGTTGTTTCCATTTTTCCAATTAGACACGCATATATATTCGAGTCCTTAAAATGGCCGGAAAAATTCTACACCGTCAGTAGCTATTAATATTTTTTTATCATCAAATCATCTATGAGGAGGGACATTGTGTAGTTAGTAGTACACGACTACACATTGTGTACTAGCAACAACTTATTCTACATAATGAAATTGTTGTGAGTTTGATTACCTATTTGGCAGGCACTAATGAATAACCCTAACTAATAACTTACAGAAATGGTACTAAAGAATCAGCTGAGTTATATGAGTATCAATCTAACTGATATTGTTATTTTCAAAATAGCAAGTGCCAAGTAGAACATTTATAAAAGTCTCACTCTTTTTTTACAATACAAATAATCTGATGAGAAACTTCAATTCTGCGAAAATTTTGCAAGTATATCAGTGGTTCAGAATGATTGCCAAGTACCAAGAATGTTGTCCCAGTCGTGTATGATGTATATGGATCGATATGGTTGAGTCAAATATGAATTTGCAAACGATAATAACAAAAGATAACTTATATTATTTGTCTAACCATTGTAATAATACATAAACGTAAGTACTTATAGGTTTCCAAACGATGCAATGAATCGTTGTAACCTTTCATCTAAAAGTCATGTCTATTCGGTATTGTCTAAACCGATGCATCTATTCATTTGTGATGGTTCGAACAGGTATATGCCAAGCATCATGACCATTCGACCATTCCAGGAAATAACTAACTTAATAACTACTTTAACTAACTAATCGGTTGTAGAGTTTCTAATCTACACTTCTGGTCCTTCATGTTTTCTTTCAAAGCAATATCGAGATTACTTGGATCACATTCTCCTCCTTAATCTTGATCGTTGCTTTATCCAAGTTCTTGAACTCTGAGCATTTGTCTCATAGTTGTAAACTTGAGTCTTGGTAAAGCTTTCGTTAAGATGTCTGCTCTTTGTAGTTCTCCGCTAACGTGAACCACATTTATATGACCATTCTCTACGCATTCCCAAATGAAATGATAGCGAATGTCTATATGTTTACTCCTTCCATGAAATACTGGGTTCTTTACGAGTGCTATTGCTGATGTTGTCAACTCTGAGCGTTATCATTTTTTCTTCAATTCTAGTTAGTTCACTAAGTAAACGTTTTAACCATAAGGCTTGACATGCTGCTGCAGTAGCCGCCATGAATTCTGATTTACATGATGATAGCGCCACTGTCGGTTGCTTCTGAGTACACCAGGTAATAGGTGACTCTCCAAAGTAAAATACGACTCCAGTAGTTCCTTTTCCTTGATTGGTATTGATTCCATAACTACTGTCACTATAACCTGTTATCTTGCAGCCGCCTTCCTTCTTGTATATTATTCCATGTTCTTTTGTTCCTTTGACATATCGGATTACTTGTTTCACTTCCTTCAGGTGATGATCCTTCGGGTCTTGCATAAATCTGCTGAGTAGTCCGACTGAGTAACTAAGATCCGGTCTTGTATGTAATAAGTATCTTAGGCTTCCAATTAAGCTTCGGTAATAAGTTGCGTCAACTGGTTCTCCATCTTCCGCCTTGACCAACTTAGTGCCGGGATCCAATGGTATCTTCGTATCATTGCTATCCGCCATACTTGTTTCTTTTAGGATCTTGTTAATGTATCCAGTTTACTTGATTGTAATCTCTCCTCCTGTCTGTGTAACTTCTATCCCAAGGTAATATGCTAGCAATCCTAAGTCGCTCATTTCGAATTTATCTTCCATCTGGGATTTGAACAAGTCTATCTCCTTCTTTGGAGTGCCCGTGATTATTAAATCATCTACATATACTCCAACTATAAGTGTTGAATTCTTGCTTCTTTTCATGTAGACTGCTTATTCTAGATTACATTTCTTAAAATCTAATGACTTCAAGGTTTGATCAAGCTTCACATTCCAAGCTCTTGGTGCTTGTCTTAAGCCATACAAAGCTTTTGTTAGCTTGTATACTTTTCCTTGGTTTCCTTGCTGAATAAAACCTTCAGTTGTGTAACATAGACTTCTTCCTTTAATTCTCCATGTAAAAATGTTGATTTTACATCTAAGTGGTGTACTTGCCATCCATGATATGCTGCTAGTGCTAATATTAATCGAACTGTTTCTATCCTAGCAACTGGTGCGAATACTTCATCAAAGTCTATTCCTTGTTCTTGTACATAACCTTTTGCTACTAATCTTGCTTTATATCTAATGATCTTTCCGTGTGCATCTCTCTTGGTTTTATAAACCCATTTGAGTCTGATTGCCTTCTGATTTTCTGGCAAATCTGTAAGAGTCCATGTGTGATTCTTGTTGATTGAATCTAATTCAATTTTCATGGATTCAATCCATTTTTCATCTTTTGATGCTTCCTTGTAGTTACGGGATTCTTCTTCTATGAAAAATAAACTTGGAGTTTCTACTTCTCGTGCATGTTGATAAATTTCATTGATATTCTTTAAACCTCGTACTGGTCTGTGATCGTATCTTTCTGAGCTTCCTAATGAGCTTTCTAATGAACTAATAGTAGCTTCTCTTTCACTTTCTGAGTTGGGTTCGTAAGTGTATGTTGGTGGTGTAGTTGGTGATGCTGGATCAGGTATTGGATCTGGTATTAGATCCAGTATTTGATCTTCTTCATGATACGTGTTATCAATGTTTTCTATGTTGATTGGTGTAGGATTTCCATTATCAACTTCGTCTACCACAAAACTAACCCAAAATGTGTCTTGTGTATCCGTATCATCTTTATCTTTATCCCAATTCCACGGCTTTGTTTCCATAAACTTTACGTCCCTACTAATATGTTTCTTCTTTCTTACTGGATCATATAGCCTACAAGCTTTTGATCCTTCCTCTACTCCTAAATAAACCATCGGAATGCTTCTATCATCTAACTTCATCAAGTGAGGTATGGTTATCTTAGCATAAGCTTTGCATCCGAATATTTTAAGGTTTTGTAGGTTCGGTTTTCTCTTGTAGAGTGCTTCATATGGTGTTTTATCTTCTAGTGCTCGTGTAGGTACCCGATTTAGAATATAAATGGCATGCTTGACTGCTTCTGCCCAAAAAGTTAAGGGTAACTTCATCGCTTTCATCATACTCCTAGTAGTTGATAACACCGTTCTATTCTTTCTTTCAACTACTCCATTCTGTTGCGGTGAGTATGGTGCTGTTAACTGTCTTGCTATTCCATTCTCTTTACAGTACTTAGTGAATTCATTTGATGTAAATTCACCACCTCTATCTGTTCTTAGCATTCTTAACTTCAATCTCAACTCCATTTCAATCTTTTGTCTAAATTCCTTAAATATGTTGAAGGCTTGATCCTTAGTTGTTAGAAAATAAGCCCACATATAACGTGTATAGTCATCTACTAGTAAGAAGATGAGTTTCTTTCCAGAGTGTGTGGTTGGACTTATGGGACCACAGAGATCTCCATAAAATAAGTCTAGTGGGTTCTTGGATCTGAATTTAGCTTGATTGGGAAATGGTGTTTTGCTATGTTTTCCTAATAAACATGCATCACATACTTGTCCAGTATGGTTTATTCTTGGTATTCCTTCTACTAGACCTTTTCTTGTCATCTTGTTGATATCGTCAAAGTCCAGAAGACCTAATCTTGCGTGCCATAACCATGCTTGATTATCCACATTTGCTAAGAGGCATATAGGTGCTTCTATCTGTAATCTAATACTGTAAAGTCTATTTTTCGACCTTTCTACCTTCATCAACAACTTCTTCTTCTTATCATACAAAGTCAGCTTATTCCCGTCCATTATGATCTTACAACCTATTTCAGTAAGTTGTCCTAGACTAAGTATGTTGCTCTTGAGGTTTGGTATGTAGTAAACATCTGTTATTATCTTCTGCTCCTTGTTTCTACATCCTAGTATTATTGAACCTCTACCCTTTATCTCTACATACGATCCATCTCCAAAACGAACGCGTCCAGTGATACTTTCGTCTATATCTTTAAAATGACTCTTTGCTCCCGTCATATGGTTACTTGCACCATTATCTAAATACCATATGCTATCATCTGTTGTAGCCTACTTTCCGGGTTGTATTTGTCCTTCATTTAACAATACTTCTTTGTGTGTAGTCATTAATAGTGATGGTTCATCGTCTTCATAGATAAGGTTTGACTGTTCCTGAGTTGTTGGTTTGCTTCTACATTCTTTCTTAATATGTCCATGTTTCCCGCAATTGAAACATTTTACTTTCTTCTTCCACTCACTTCTATTCTTATTGTTCTTGTCATTGTGAGTTGGGTTTTCTCCATTCGAGTTATTTCTATTTCCTTTATTCTGCCAGTTTCCTTGTGTGTAGTTTGATCTACCCCTATTCTTGTTGAAACGTTTCTTATATCTAGAGTGTTCGCCTTGTGCGAATAATAGGTTATCCTGGCTTTCTGCTTGTCCTCCCTTTTGGAGTTTTATCCTTTCCTCGAATGCCTTTAACTTTCCAGTGATCTCATCTAGGGTGATATCATCTAGATCACTTGTCTGTTCTATGGATGCTACTATCTGAATGAACTTATCTGGTGTGGAGTCTAATAGTTTTCGTACTAAAAGTGATTCATCCAAGGTTTTTCCTAATTCTTTTGCCTTCGTGGCATAACCATTTAGTTTGTTTGTAAATGCATCCACCGTCTCTTCATCCTTCATTTGAAGGGCATTAAATCCTAACATTAGTGATTGTAATCGTGCTTGTTGCACTCTTTCTTCTCCAACGTGTCTCCTTTTCAATGATTCCCATAATTCTCTAGCAGTTTTACAACTTGCTACTTGTAATATCACATCCTCGGTTACTGCTTGATATAGGAGGGCAATAGTTGCCTTATCCTTCTTAGCATCTAATTCGGTGTTTTCTTTGGGTTCTATAGTCTCCCATAATCCATGTGCCTCTAATATAACCTTAATTTGTATAGCCCAAACAGTGTAGTTTGTGGTTTTGAGTTTAGGGCATTGATATTGTGTAAGGGGTGTAATGGGTTTTACTATAGTGTTATTGATATTGGTGTCATCTCCACCCGACATTCTAGATGTGTTTATGATCTTTACTTTTGATTTGTATGGGAAGTGTAACTAGTATGGTATATCCTTACTACTACGGGAAACGAAAATAGTTATCCGGGAATCCTAGTAATACAGGGATCAATATATAGTTTTCGGGATTTCCTAATAGTATGAAAATGAGTATCTATACTATAATCGTATAAATGAAATCCAAAATAGTGATTACGTGACCTCGTATGTTTTGCGTTCCTACTTGTGTGTCGATACAAAGGGATATATCAACCACGTACTTTTCTTTCCTCGTCTCCTTTCAAATCCAAATTTGGTTGTCGAATGATTAACCAAATTTTCACGTTGTTCCTTTTTCTTCTCGACTTGGTTCCTACTACTTGCCTCGGACCCTTGTTATGTCTCGGCTTACTCCAAAATCCACCCAAAGTGATTTTTGGCCACGATCAACTTCAAAATTGTTGTCGTTTGTGGAAACTAGAATGGGGGGTTGAATAGTTTTACGTCCTTTTAAAAGTTTATTACCAAAATATTTTGTAGGTTATTAAAAACTTTCGATTCGATCTCAAGTGAATTCAAATGACAACCAATATAAGCAATTCTAATCAAGTAATGAAAGTATTGAAATGTAATGAAGAAAAGATAGAGTTAGAAAGATCAAACCACAACACGCGAATTTATAGTGGTTCGGCTACAAGGACACCTTCCTTGCCCTACTCCACTCCCCGAGTACCACACTCGAGAGTTTTCTTCACTATGTCAACAAACTCCTTATGGTGGAGAAACCTTACACACCTTGGCTTACACGAGTTAACGACACTAAGCTAAATGTCGAGTTCTAATCGTAGCTAGAACCAATCTCACGACTTCTTCAAGGCTTCACACCTTCTTCACAACTTCACAACTTCTTCAAGGCTTCACACCTTCACAACTTCACACCTTCTTCTATGCACAACTAATTCACAACTACTAAACTACTTTACAACACACCTAGTTTCTACAATCAACAAATTTACACAACACTTTTACAAATATCTACCACAACTACAATATGAAACTAGCTATTCACAACACTACTACAATTAGATGGATGTAGAGGAGTGTTCTTCTTCTTGCACTTGAATGGATGAAGCTTTGGATCACTTGGAAACAAAGACTTATGAATTATATGATCAAAGGATTTTAGATCTAGAAATGGAGGTTGGATCAGAAAGTTTATAGTGCAAAAAGGTGAGAAAAATGTGTGAAATGATCCAATATTTATAGGGCAAGAATTTACTATTCTGGAGCGTGCCGGTCCCCTTAATCATTAAGGGGGCCGCCTAGTAAAATTAAGGGGGCCGCCCTCCTGAACGTTGGAAAAGTTTTTCTGGATAAAATTTGCCCTTTTTGGTTGGAAATTTGAAATCATATCTTTGTGGTTTAATATAGCATTACCAAAAATGATTTAAAAATATATATAAAATGTTTATATCATTTTATAAGATGTTATGTCTTAAGACAAAATTTTCTTTGATCATGTAATGCATAAGATGCTTAGTTTATGCATACCTTAAGTGATATTAGAAGTAGAGGTAAATATTTGTTACCAAATACTTGTTTACGTCTTAATCTTGACTTAATTTGATTTGAGTTTTGTGATTATCAAAACATAGGTTTATTGAGAGATATTAATAACCTTTTTAAACATTATTTATATCAACAATCTCCCCCTTTTTGATGATTACAAAACTTAAACTCATTAATTCAAAAATTTATTTTTAAATAAGTATTTTAGTGAGTTTATATTTACTTCTCCCCCTTTTTGTAGTATCAAAAAGGTTATGCCGACAATTTTCAAACGTGAAAGATTGACGGGTAGATATCTCCCCCTTGATGTGTACTCCCCCTCGTTTGGGGGCAACAAGAGAACGAGCTATGGAATGCTTTGCAAAAAAAAATATTAGAAGCACAAGTATATGCATGCAAACATGTATAAGTTGATTAGAAAAAAATAAAGCATATTTGAAAGAAAGCACACAACAACAACAACAACAACATACCCAATCCCGCAGGAGCGGGGTATGGGGGAGGTAGAAGTGTAGACAGATCCTACCCCTACCCCAGGCAAGGCCTAGGAGTAGAGAGACTGCTTCCAGGGAGACCTCCGGCACGTGCACAAGTGTGAGTGAAAAAGCAACCCAAGGTGCAAGGAGCAAAAGAGAAAACAGACAAACAAAGCACATAGTACCAAACAAAGAACAAGGAGCAAAGCAAGTAAAGCAAGCAAACAAAGCATAGAGGCACGCAAGAGAAACAAGGAACGAAAAGGCAAAACAGACACAAGCAAGAACGCAAAGGCAAGCAGGCACCAGGCAAGAAGACAACACAAAACAAGTAAAGCAACGCAAGGGGGCAAAAGGAAAGGCAAAGCAAAGGACAAAAGCTAAGGCAAGGGGGCTAAAGCAAAGGCCAAAAGGGAAAAAGCTAAGGCAAAGGGAAAAGAAACCACAAGCCTACAAAACTAAAAGGGGTACAAGCAAGGAGACCAAAGCGCCTAAAGTGCAAAAGGGCCTACCAAACCTAAAACGCAAAGGGGCAAGACAAAGACAACCTACCACACGACCTAAACTACCCGCAAGTTCTAATCCTAGCTCTCCACTCGTTCCTATCTGAGATCATGTCCTCGGACAAGAGAAGCTCCTTCATGTCTAGCCTAAGTCTATCCTCCCACCTGAGCTTAGGTCTTCCCCTCCTTCTCAAACCGTCGGCCCTAAGCTCTTCGACTCTCCTTACAGGTGCCGTCTGTGGCCTTCTCCTGACATGACCGAACCACCTCAACCTTCCTTCTCGCATCTTCGAGATAATAGTCTCAACTTCAAGTTCTGCTCTGAAAACTCCGTTCGATATCATGTCAAGCAAGGTCTTACCACAAGTCCACCTAAGCATCCTCAGTTCTGCAACTTCCACTCTGTTAGCTTGGGCTTTCGTGATAGGCCAACACTCTGACCCGTACAAGATAGCGCGTCTAATCGCCACCCTATAAAATTTTCCCTTAAGCTTAAAGGGAACTTTCTTATCACAGAGCACACCTGACGCCGCCCTCCATTTTGCCCATCCCGCTCTAATATGGTGGGTAACGTCATCGTCAATCCTTCCTGATTTGTGTATCACCGAACCAAGATATCTAAAAAAATCCTTAGGATGGAGGATCTGGTTGTCGATACGAACTTCCTCCTCGTTGAGGCCGATCTCGTTGCTACCGAAATCACATCTCATGTATTCAGTCTTCTCTCTGCTAACCCGAAGGCCATTGTCTTCCAATGCTTCTCTCCAGTGCTCCAGTCTGTAGTTTAGCCCTTCGGCCGATTCAGCTACCAACACAATGTTGTCAGCGAATATCATGCTCCAAGAAATGCCCTCTTGTATCCCTCTTGTTATCTCATCGAGGATCAGGGCGAAGAGGTACGGACTAATGGCAGATCCTTGGTGGAGTCCAACTTCCACCGGGAAAAAAATAGGTTGTGTCAAGACACAACATACAAGTAGCAATTTGGATTACAAGTAGAAAAGCTAGTTCACAAACTAACAACAAGGAAAATACATCATCATGGCAAGAGTACATGGTCTTCATAGAGCTTGCAAGCAAAAGGGTGGTAGAGGCGTTATTTATTAAGCATATCAAATGCTTAATTAGGAGAGCATGATGGTGATGATGGAGGAATGGGTGAGAGTTGTGGTGGAGGAATGATTGGAGAGGATGGTGGAGTTGGTGGTGGTGGTGGGTTGGTAAGCAAATGTTCAATATATGAAAACATATATTGAATTTCATCTCTAAGGCCAAAGATGACCGTGCGGTTATGGATGCAACAAAGACAAGTATCCCCATGGGATTCAAGTAGCCTCCAAGGCACGGGATTGGCAAAGAATGGTGGTGTAATTGGTGGAGATGAGAGATGAGCATCAAGTGGTGTTATTGGTGAAAGTGAGATGGTAAGATGGGTGGACATGGGTTCTTGTGTAGGAAGTGGTGATGATACTTGTGGTGACAAGTGTGAGTTGATGTAGTCATTGATTGATGAGGTTGAGGGTATGGAGGATGAGGAAGTTCCATGAGTGGAAGGTGTTTTAGATGGTGCATTGGGTGCACTTGGGGATGAGCATTTGGGTGGAGGTGATGGTGTTTTGTTGTCTTCATTTGTTAAGTCAATGAAGAGTTGTTTTGGGGGGATGACCACAAGTTTTTGTTTCTTGGAGGCTTTGGAGTGTGAGGTGCTTGGTGGAGTCATGATGATCTAGATGGTGAATGATGAGATGAAGAATGGTGATTGTGGAGGGAATTTATAGTATGGAAATGGTTGATTAAGGTATGTATTTGAAATGGTTGAATGAGATTCTAAAATCAGTTGGGTTAAAATGGGAAATGGTAGCTGAAACTAGAGAAAGGGTTCACAAGATGCAAAAGAAAACAGTGAATCCAGTTCCAGATGGCCGGTCCCCTTAATTATATGCTGGCCCCCTTAATAATTAAGGGGACCGCCTAGGGAATTAAGGGGGCCGCCCATCTGGTGTTTTCCTAGACGACCAGAAACCCAAAATTTGCAGAATTTGGTGATTTTTCAAGTGTGTTTTCCCAGCAAGCACTATTAGAAGTATATACTCTAGGAATGATGATATATAAACATATATATATATAATCAAATTGCATGCAAATAAACATATTATAATCCATTTTGAAAATAAGCATAGCATAACATTAAGTTAGTAGCATGATAACAATTAAAGTCTAAACATCATTCAAGAGATAAACAAGAAATAAGACAAGTATTTCCGAATAAATCGGACAAATAGCAAATCATACAAATGTCAAATAGAACCAAGTAATAACAAGTAATTTTTGAGAGTTATATCAACAATGTGCCTCTTGAAAAATAAAATTTAACAAGGGTTTATGGGCGATTAATGATTTTGACAAAATGATATGTTATACTAAATTTGAGTTGCAATACATCATCCTAATCCTATGGGAAGCATTTGGTAGTTCAATTTCTAGCTTCTATTACACTTAAATTCGAATTAAAATAAATTTTAATAAAATGCATAATTATTGATTAGACACCAAATCGAATGAAATGTGATGAAATGCATGTTGGAAAACTTACAAAAGATGTTGTTATATGTTTGGTTGATGTTTGCCCCTTGTGAAACAACCCTGGATTGGTGATATGGTGGAGGATTTTGATGGTTTTGGGTGTTTTGGTTCGTACTCAGCAGCAATGGGGAAAAGATGAATGAGCAAATGGGGTGTTTGGGAATGGAAATAAGGTGGAAAACGTATTTGGAAGTGTCAGATGGCCGGTCCCCTTAAACATTAAGGGGACCGCCCTCGATAACAAGCCGGTCCCCTTAATCTTTAAGGGGGCCGCCTTTGAAATTTTCGAAATTTCGCGGAATTAGTTTCTGGAACAAAAATATTTATACGTATATAATTAGATTTATAATATATCAAAAATACGTAAACGTTTATTGGCACGATGATAAAATTCTTAACAATTTTTAATTACCGTTTCGATAATTAAAATATACCTTTGACAATTTTGGATAAAATGATCAAAGTGTTAAGTTGATGAAGGGTTTGAGGTGTGTTCGGGAATATGTGAATAAGTGTGTGTATATATATATATATATATATATATATATATATATATATATATATATATATATATATATATATATATATATTTATATATAAGTATAAGTGTGAGTGAAAGATGGGTTGATGGGTGAGGTTTGAAAGATAGTAGTGGAGATAGGATAAAGTCGGCGAGAGGAGCTTGTTTCATCCATAGTGTTCACGTGCGAAGGCGTTCTTGCATGATAAAAGTCCACTTGACTCATATCCCTTCATCATCATGAGTCTCCTAAAAGAGGACTTAATAGAATAACGCGAGGGGGGAAGGAAAGGGTTCGATAAAGAACAATTTCCTAGAGTTCTAGAAAGTCAACTAATGACGTATCTAGGTTATGTGCAAGCAAATATATATATATATATATATATATATATATATATATATATATATATATATATATATATATATATGTATTTAATATATTAGGTATTAAGAGTATATGTAAATATAAGTATATATATGATCGAACAAATAGAGAGAAAAAGGCAAGCTATATCTATGCAAACAATGTAATCAACTAAAGCATATTTATCTAAGCATGGCAATGAGTTATGAAAGAATGGCGTACCCGGTGGTCTTCAAAAAATCTTCAAAATCATCAAGATGATATATAGACTTTGAAAAAGTCTATGTTGAGAGAAACTTCAAGATTGCCTCAAGGAATGTTCATCTAGCCATTCGATCCCCATTGTCTCTTTGGTCCAAACATGTTTAACATTTGACTAGGATGCATGAAAGGTGGTAGTATACCCCAAGGATTGTAGCTTTGTTGGTAGTTCCACATTTGATTACTATTGTTATTATAGTTTTGCCTATTTTGGTTTCTTCTTGGTTGAGGTGTTTTAGACCTAGGATTAGGATTATTTGATTTTCTAGGTGGTGGTGTTTTAGATCTTGTCTTAGATTTAGAAGATCATACCTCGTTTTTCAAAGACGATTTATAAAAAGCTTTTACTTCTTCATTGTTGGCAAGAGGTATTTTTCTATCATTAATAAGTATATACTTAGGATTAGATTTTAGAGATTTTTGTTCGTTAGGTTCATTTTCGAATTTGACATTTTTAATCTCACTTGTTGAAGCTTCATTTGAGTTAAATCCTAAACCGGTTTTATCTCCGGATGTTCTTTGAATACTTATTATTTTACTAAGTGAGTGACTACTATTTTCAAATTTATTAAGTTTGCGAATTTCTTCCCTAAGTATTTCGTTTTCACTTTTAAGCACTTGACATGATTTACATTCTTCAAAAATTTCTTTACCTTTTTCAAGTTGATGTATTTTAATTTTTAGTTCAAGTACTTCATTTTCCAATTGATTGTTTATGTATTTTAGTGATTTGTTTTTGGCCATTACTAGTTGTCCTAATTTGCATAGCCTATTATATTCATTATCTAGATCTTTTTCATCTAATGATAAACTTTCATCACTAAAATATTTGGTTTCGGAACGTACCTCATTTGATGTATTCGCCATAAGACACTTTTCTTCTTTTGTCGTTTCTTTCTCATCTTCATCACTATCACTCCAAGCACCTCCAACAAAAGTTCTTTGATTTTGATCTCTTGTCATCATTGGACATTTTTCGATAAGGTGATTTGGATTACCACACTTTTTCTTGTCATCTTTACTCTTTTGAAATGTTTTCTTTTCATCATGCGGTTGTCTTACGAATCTTCCTCGCCTTTTGAAGAATTTATTGAAATCTCTTACGGCCATGGCATATTCTTCGTCATCACTTTCGGAAGATGAGCTATCTTCGATACTAGATTCCTTTCTAGCTTTCAAGGCGATTGACTTGCTTTGCTCTCGTTTTTCTTTGACCATTTCGGAATCCTTCTTAATGATAACTTCGTAAACTTTTAGATTTCCAATTAATTCATCAAGTTGCAATGTTGACAAATTCTTCGATTCTTCAATAGCCGTCACTTTAGCTCGCCATTTTGGATGAAGAGCCCTAAGAAACTTCCTAACAAATTTCTTACTAGAAAAATTCTCATCAAGTGCTTTTAAACTTGTGATGATAGTGTTAAATCTAGAAAAAGCATTATCAATTGATTCCTCTTCCGGAATCGTGAATTGCTCATATTGTTGAACAAGTAGATCTATCTTATTATCTTTGACTTGACTATTGCCTTGGTGAGTTATTAGTAAAGAGTTCCAAATTTCTTTTGCGGTTTCACACATAAAGATCCTTTCGTACTCTTTACGTGGTAGCGCATTATAAATAACCATTTTTGCTTCATTATTTTTAGCAAGTTTTCTTTTTAAATCATCATTTTGTTTTTCAAAAGGTACGATTTCATCTTTCTTAGTTTTGGGGTTATTTTGAATAGGTAAAAAATCACCATTAGTAATAACATGCCAAAGATCTAGATCTTTTGACTTCACATAAGTTTCGAATCGATTTTTCCAATATAAAAATCCATCACTTTCAAATAGTGGTGGTCTTTACATAGATTGCCCTTCTAAATATTTTTCAGATTCCATAGATCGTTACAAGTTTTAAAATACAATATATTTTAAAGATCTTGCTAGACGTGGCTCCTGATACCAATTGTGGAAAACTAGAAGGGGGGTTGAATAGTTTTACGTCCTTTTAAAAGTTTATTACCAAAATATTTTGTAGGTTATTAAAAACTTTCGATTCAATCTCAAGTGAATTCAAATGACAACCAATATAAGCAATTCTAATCAAGTAATGAAAGTATTGAAATGTAATGAAGAAAAGATAGAGTTAGAAAGATCAAACCACAACACGCGAATTTATAGTGGTTCGGCTACAAGGACACCTTCCTTGCCCTATTCCACTCCCCGAGTACCACACTCGAGAGTTTTCTTCACTATGTCAACAAACTCCTTATGGTGGAGAAACCTTACACACCTTGGCTTACACGAGTTAATGACACTAAGCTAAATGTCGAGTTCTAATCGTAGCTAGAACCAATCTCACGACTTCTTCAAGGCTTCACACCTTCTTCACAACTTCACAACTTCTTCAAGGCTTCACACCTTCTTCACACCTTCACAACTTCATACCTTCTTCTATGCACAACTAATTCACAACTACTAAACTACTTTACAACACACCTAGTTTCTACAATCAACAAATTTACACAACACTTTTACAAATATCTACCACAACTACAATATGAAACTAGCTATTCACAACACTACTACAATTAGATGGATGTAGAGGAGTGTTCTTCTTCTTGCACTTGAATGGATGAAGCTTTGGATCACTTAGAAACAAAGACTTATGAATTATATGATCAAAGGATTTTAGATCTAGAAATGGAGGTTGGATCAGAAAGTTTATAGTGCAAAAAGGTGAGAAAAATGTGTGAAATGATCCAATATTTATAGGGCCAGAATTTACTGTTCTGGAGCGTGCCGGTCCCCTTAATTAGGGGCCGGTCCCCTTAATCATTAAGGGGGCCGCCTAGTAAAATTAAGGGGGCCGCCCTCCTGAACGTTGGAAAAGTTTTTCTGGATAAAATTTGCCCTTTTTGGTTGAAAATTTGAAATCATATCTTTGTGGTTTAATATAGCATTACCAAAAATGATTTACAAATATATATAAAATGTTTATATCATTTTATAAGATGTTATGTCTTAAGACAAAATTTCCTTTGATCATGTAATGCATAAGATGCTTAGTTTATGCATTCCTTAAGTGATATTAGAAGTAGAGGTAAATATTTGTTACCAAATACTTGTTTACGTCTTAATCTTGACTTAATTTGATTTGAGTTTTGTGATTATCAAAACATAGGTTTATTGAGAGATATTAATAACCTTTTTAAACATTATTTATATCAACATCGTTGTTTTCTTGTTCCAAGTCTCCTCTTAATGAGTCTCGGTAAAAATTATTACCGTAGCAAATATATTGCTTTCCTTCTTCTTTTTCTTTAGTACTTGTTGTACCAAATCTAATAAACGTCTAAACAAAATGATTTGTTTGTCGTTCCGCTATTGCTTGCTTCTTTCGCTTCGTTGTTTCCACAATACTCTTGTCGTTTTTCTTTTTCTTGTCCACACCGTTTATCAACAACTCCGAATACCTAATCGGTATTCTTTCTTTTGTGAAGCGAGTGATCAATTCACTTCTGTATTTCAAACTTGTTGTTGCTTCTTGTATTGCCAACGTGCTTTCCTTTTCTTTTATATGTACCGGTATCTTTCTTTCTTGTTCCAAGCAATGCTTTTGTTTTTCTGCGCTTCTTCTTCTCCTTGCGTACCAAAATTTGTACACAATCTTTCGACGTCTAAACTTCTCCCTTGTGTTGTAGTAGAGAACACACAAGTACGTTTCTTGTTGTAGATTAACAAGAAAATCTTCCAATTTTCTGGTTTTGTTGTGGCGTACGATACACAACAAACCAAGGTACCAAGTTTCTGGATTGGTATCCTTCCTGTTTGCAAATCACGACACAAAGAAAAGTGTATACGGTTTTTCTAGTGTCCCTAAGTTATCTATGCAACCTTTCTAATGTTAACAAGGATCAAAGGTTTGCATTATTCTGGAAAAAAATTCCAGTCGTGGGTTTCTGTCTTTGGTTTCTGGTTTCTGTGTCTTGATACAAGGTTTCTGGATTTCTGGGTGAGTTTGATGATTGTAACGAGATGTTCCAACAAGGCTCTTGATGCCAAATGTTGTCCCAGTCGTGTATGATGTATATGGATCGATATGGTTGAGTCAAATATGAATTTGCAAACGATAATAACAAAAGATAACTTATATTATTTGTCTAACCATTGTAATAATACATAAACGTAAGTACTTATAGGTTTCCAAACGATGCAATGAATCGTTGTAACCTTTCATCTAAAAGTCATGTCTATTCGGTATTGTCTAAACCGATGCATCTATTCATTTGTGATGGTTCGAACAGGTATATGCCAAGCATCATGACCATTCGACCATTCCAGGAAATAACTAACTTAATAACTACTTTAACTAACTAATCGGTTGTAGAGTTTCTAATCTACACTTCTGGTCCTTCATGTTTTCTTTCAAAGCAATATCGAGATTACTTGGATCACAAAGAATACAAAAACCAAGCACTCGAAATAAATTGCACATAACTTGGTATGATACTATTTGACTAATACACAACAAGCTAGGTCCTCCTTGCAAATTTTTCGATTTCAGATTAGTTAGAGAAACATATAATTTCTCGCCGTGATGAGTAAATACCAAGATCCTTAGATTTTGTATACTCCTATGGATACTAAAGTGGTGTTTGGGACAGCTTGATTTTTCTACTAACTAGTTTCATGTCATGTCATCCAAACTGCTTTTGCTTATGTGTTTACTTTGAAGTGAAATAAGCCGTTTCCGATAATCAGTACAAAACTGCTTAATTTCAAAGTGCTTATTTGAGACAGAATTGAAATAATCTCTTTACCATCATATTAAGCTGAAACCTCTATAGCTGGATTTCACTGAAACTTTCTAACAAAATATTATTTATATTGCATTTTCTACAAGATAGCAAAATCCAAACACTATTTCCTGACTTACCTACTTTTAAGTAGCTTAAAAGTGCTTATTTATTAGAAGACATAAAAGTAGAAGCATAATCAATCCCAAACACCCTAACTGTAATCAACAGCTACAATCCTTGCCTACATACACACAAACCGGGGGGGGGGGGGGGGGGGGACCCATAAAAAACTACCGTTATTTCATAAAAAAATGACTGTCAAGTGATCCTTATTTCTAATTAAACTTCGAGGACCTAAAGGTAATTTTATAATTTATATTTGAAAAAAGAAAAAAAGATGCATCTCGATCTAATCATAAAAAAATTCCACAACACAAGTTGCAATGAAATAAAAAGATAAAAAAAGATATATCTTGAATCACACTGATAAACAAATGTACAAGAGTGAAATGAACATGCACAGATATAAATTCAATCCATCATTACATAAATCGTACAAGGTATGAACTCCTACCCTGTCCACAGTTGACAGTCTAATGTATAGAAACTGGATAAAACAGAAAGCTTCATGAGCTGTTCAAGTTCTCACAACATTCGTAATCAATCGCATACTTACATTCGAGACACTTAAATATCATCTTGTACCGCAATCGGTCACCACACATACTACATTCACCATCACTCGCTGTCCCTTGAGTGAAAGAGAGCGGATGTGGGTGACCGGGAGTCTTATGAATGTTCCCAAACTTTACATTCACATACTTGTAGATGTTGTTAGCATACCAGGAATGCATACCTGCCATTTCAGATCGAAGTATTAATGGAGCACAATCAGAAGGCACCGACCAAACACACTTGTGACAGTGATAGAAAGATTGAAAAGGATTCAATTCGTCCTCACATATTTCACAAAAGTATTCACTCTTAAGGTTCTAAATTGGGAGGTAACTCAAGCTCATGGGATGTTTGTCATACTTGTGGCTTATTGTACCAGGCAATAACAAAGCACACTCGGGATGTATAAAAATTTTGTCACAAATGCTGCAACTGAATGCAAAACAATCCTTCGACATAATTGTGCCACATATATGACACCCCTGATATGTATCTAATTTAACTCTTGAAAGAAGGTGGTTTGGGTGTGCTTTATGTGTGATTTTTTCAGGAATAAACCCACAACTAACATCAACATAGTATTCGCATTTGACACAACCATAAGCAAACCCGTTGCAATCTAAATCACAAACTTCACAACGAAATATGCTGAAAAACTTATGGGAGACATTTGGCCGGAGAATAAGAGTATGTTGCGGGTTACCTGGGTGGTTCTCTATTGATGTTGGTAGTCGAGTGCACCACTCATGAAGAGCAAAGCTGCAACTCTGAGCACACTTATAAAATGGCATTGACATTATTGGTCTCAAACATCTGTTGCATAGTAGTTCGATCTTTTTCATTGGGTCATGTAACATCAATGAATTTATCTTTGAAGAGGTTGACCCTACTTTACTATCAATGCACTGTGGATCAACTAAAATTACCTCGTGTTGATGTTTGATATGTTGTTGCTTTACCTCATCCGCTTCAGAGGTTCCAGGTCAGTCGTTTTTGAAAAATAAATGTTTCAGAATGTTGCCGGTCTGATCTGGGAATGGTAGATGGAGAAGATCTGGATAGTCTGCATCCTTATAGTTTTTAACGAGTATACCAGAACCTGAAAATGGAATAACATGCATGGTTATTATATCTTATATGAATAATCGTTCAATTGCCAGATAGTTAATAATGAATACTAATCTAATTACTTGAAGAAATCATAGAATAACTTACCAGTACTAGACAAGATGGACATGAATGGTTCTCTTCTTGATGTCGCGCAATCCACATGGGCATAGTACATACATTTCTAACATTTGTAAATCCAAAGATGAGTCTTCTCGTAAAAAAATTCATTGCATACTCTACATCTTGGGAAATATTTAGCTATTTGGTCATCTTCTGGGAAGGAATATGAAATGGTGAGTGGATGAGGATGGGAGAAAACATCAACTGTTGTCATTTGAATTAACAGTTTTTTTGGTAGGAAAGCACAATCACTGTGTATGGTGAAGAAACAAGTGGTACAACTATAGAAGATCCCTTCATGCTTTCTCCCACAAGCCTTGCAATGACACAAAATGGGTGTAGAGATAGTACACACTAGCTTTTGTGGGTCGCCTGGGTGATGGATGCTCATTTTTTCAACATCTATGACACAATTTACATCAATATAGTAATAACATTTGTCACAATAATAACATACTCCACGATGATGTTGGCTTTGACCATAATTGCATGCCCAACTCCTGTAGATATGTTGGTGAAGAGTATGTGTGTGAGATGTGTGGTTTAACATTGGCGGCAACTCTGCACAGAATTGGTGAAGTAGGATATCACATGAACCTAAAGTACATTTATAGTAGTACCCTGTGGTACACAGTGATGTCCTGGTAGCACCGGTTACATGGACGCTGCTGGAAAATTTGGTGCACTTGAGGGATCAAATCATACTTGGGAATGGGTTTGGAGGTACGGAGTGTACACCCATCAAGTCCCTGATTACCCTGACTCAATAGTGGTTGTGCTAGTGTGAATCTAATTCTGCTGATGCATGAATCTGATTCTGGTGCTAGTGTTGTGAATCTGCTGCTAGGATTCTGCTGCTAGCTGATCCTGCTGATAGGATTCTACTGTTGCTGCTAGCTGATTCTGCTGCTGATAGCATTCTGCTGCTCGGTTTTAACCACTGAGTCCTACTATTATGGAAAGTATTATGATATAATTAATGGGCCGTTAATTATATATAATTCCATGGGCTAGGGTTTTGAGTATTCTCTATTATAAATAGAGGTCATAACACATCTGCATGGATATACGAAATCACAAAACCCTAAACACTTGAATACGCATCTGGTTCTTGGTTTGTGCCTAAAACAAGAACATCACTTGGTCTTATCCCATAGAGATATTCATGTAACCCAGGCATAGGGTCGAATAGTTTCTATTGGAAAGTGATACCACGATTTCAAGTGAATATCCGGTACCTTATTGATTATCTTAACCCTAATCTGGAACTTGTTAACACATAATAACCAACAATCAATAGAAACTATTAGTGATAATCAATGGCTGCTGCTATGAGACAAATAGCTGCTAACTTTTCCAAGTTGGAAAAGTTTGAAGGTGTTGATTTCAGAAGATGGCAAAAGAAGATGCACTTCTTGTTGTCAAGTATGAATGTGGTTTATGTTCTGACAACTGAGATTCCAAAAGATTTTGGAGAAGATGCTACTATGGATCAGATGAGGGCAAGAAGCAAATGGGAGAATGATGATTATGTTTGCAGAGGTTTAATTCTCAATGGTATGTCTGATTCTCTATTTGATATTTATCAGAATGTTGAAACTTCACAAGAACTATTGGATTCCTTGGAAGCCAAATATATGGCTGAGGATGCATCAAGTAAGAAGTTCCTTGTAAGTAATTTTAACAATTACAAAATGGTTGATTCTAGACCTGTCATGGAACAATACAATGAACTTCTTAGTATACTTGGTCGATTCACACAACACAAGATGAACATGGATGAGGCTATTTCAGTCTCGTGTATCATCGATAAACTGCCTCCCTCTTGGAAAGATTTCAAGCATATGCTTAAGCATAAGAAGGAGGAGTTAACTCTGGTTGAGTTGGGCAGTCACTAGCGCATTGAGGATTCACTCAAAGCTCAAGACATTGACAAGCCAAAGAGTAGCACTGCTACTGGTCCATCAGTTGTCAATGTCGTGGAACATAACAACTCCACCAAGTACAATGACAACAAGGGCAAGCGTAAGCATCAAGATAACACCAAATCTGATATTAACAAGAAACCTAAGGTGACTTGTTGGAAGTGTGGGAAACCTGGACACTTCAGGAAAGATTACAAGGGTGGTAAAGTTGGAAACAAATCCAATGGATCAGGCACAGGTGGAGGGAATGGTAACACCAATTCTCTGAAAGGTCAGAATATGTTTAATAAGTCTTTTGAGATTTATTATGTTACATATATATCTGACATTTACTTTGTGCAGGATGATGATCTTGCGTGGTGGGTTGACTCTGGAGCAACAATTCATGTGTGTAAAGATAGAAGCTGGTTCAAGACCTATAAGTCAATGAATGATGGTTCTATTCTTCATATGGGAAACGAGCCAACTGCCCTGGTTCATGGAAAAGGATGTGTTGATTTGAAGTTTAGTTCTGGAAAGATTGTTTCTTTATTTAATGTTTTACATGTTCCTGATATTAGAAAGAATTTGGTTTCTAGTAGTGTTTTGAATAATTGTGGTTATAAACAAGTTATTGAATCTGATAAGTTTGTTTTGTCTAAAAATAGTGTGTTTATTGGTTTTGGTTATTTGTGTAATCAAATGTTCAGACTTAATATTGTTCATGATAATATTGATTCTGCTTTTATATCTACATCTGAATTTTATGATTCAAACCTATGGCATGCAAGACTTGGCCATGTACATTTTAAAAGAATGCAAGATATGTCCAAGGATGGGTTAATACCAGCTTTTGATATGAATACTGAAAAGTGTAAAACTTGTATGTTGAACAAGATAACTAAGAAACCTTTTCAAGGAGTAAAACGTGAAACTAAAGTTTTGGAGTTAATTCACAGTGACCTTTGTGATTTACATGCTACTCCCTCTTTGGGGAATAAGAAATACTTTGTGACTTTTATTGATGATGCTTCTAGGTTTTGTCATGTTTATTTATTACATTCTAAAGATGAAGCATTAGATAAATTTAAAGTATTTAAAACTGAAGTTGAATTGCAACAAAGTTCCCTGATCAAAAGATTAAGGACTGATAGGGGAGGTGAGTCCATGGATACTCTGTATTTTTAGTCTGTTGGTATAATCCATGAAACAACTGCTCCCTATACTCCTTAGCAAAATGGTATTTCTGAAAGGAAAAACAGGGTGCTGAAGGAGATGGTTTATTCCATGTTGTCCTATTCAGGACTGAGTCAAGGGTTCTGGGGTGAAGCTATGTTAACAGCTTGCTATTTATTAAATAGGATTCCCAACAAAAGGAACAAAGTTACCCCTTATGAAATTTGGACTAAAAAGAAACCTAACCTTAATTATCTTAGGATATGGGGTTGTAGGGCTGTTGTAAGACTCCCTGATCCAAAGCAGAAAACTTTGAGAGAAAGAGGCATTGAATGCATCTTTGTTGGATATGCTGAGCATTCCAAGGCATATAGGTTTTATGTTATAGAACCTAATGAGTCTGTTTCAATTAACTCAATAATTGAATCAAGGGATGCACTCTTTGATGTGAACAGATTCTCATCTATCCCTAGACCAAGTCAAAGGATTCCAAATGGAACCAATGACAATGGTGTTTCAGAAGTATCTGATGAGGTTCCTGCTGAGGTTGTGGAACAACAACCTGAACCTGAGCTAAGAAGGAGCAATAGGGTGAGGACTCCAAAATCATTTGGACCTGAGTTTCAATTATACTTAATTGAAGGTACAAGGAGTGAGGTCTCTGACCAATACTCCTATTGCTTCATTGTTGAGGATGATCCCAAAACATTTGAAGAAGCAATTGTAACACCCCCAAAAGTCGTTAATAACAGCGGAAGACTTAACATGTCAGCGGAAGACTTTCGGGGTATTACTTCAAGGATCTTTGTCATAATCATAGTAGACAACACAAAGTGAAGTATTAAAGTTTAATTTATTTCAAAATACCAAATATCTGGGATACAAAACATTATGAAGTTAAGAACGTGTTTTATTCTGAAGGAAAATAAGTAGTTTATTATGGTTCTTGTCATGCTTTTGCCCACTCCGTGCCATCCAGATCCATCTTGTTTAGTTACCTGAGATAAACATGCTAATGTCAACATAAAGTTGAGTGATATTCATAGGTTTGAGTTTAATAGTTTGAATCACAAGTTAAGAATGAATTGTAATTTCATACAATCAATATGTAAAAAAAAAATTAATGTTCTTGTTATTGCCTTAAGCTCATGATACTCAACGATTAACAGCCAATCATAAATATGAATTATGATGGTAAGTAATAGGCCCCCAAAGATAGGTATTTGTCAATAACCTATTTATAAGAACAATAAAGTGCGCCTGGTGTTTTCTCTAACAACCAAACGAGGATTGTCAATCACTAATAGTACTATCCACAATTATTTACGCTCACCCTTCAGGTGATTAAGGTTCATGATAGAGGGACTTCTGACAATAGTAACTTAAGCAAATAACATTGGCCTGACGGTATTTCAATACCCGGTATAAAAGACTTGTGATCGAGTTTTAAGCATGTATCTCCCCACGGGAAAAATAGTTAAAGAGTGGGCTATGAAATCACCTTAGTAGTACAGTGGTATCGTAGTCTCAACAAAGCAAGGAAACGGCTTCACACAACACAACCTAAAAGATAATGCAAGTTTCAGTTGATAGTCTAAATCTGGTTTTATCGCGATTACTTGTTATTTACTTATGAATAAATCTCGTGTTTGTTTAAGTGTCTAAAGTTCAAAAACAATGTTATATATAATCATAACTCGTAAGTAAAATGATGATTGATATAAAGTTAGTTTTTATAACGGAAATAAACATATCGTTTTACAAGAAATAAATAGCGTATTGTTATATTGTTTAATTATTATTACGAATATATATCGTATATATATATATATATATATATATATATATATATATATATATATATATATATATATATATATATATATATATATATATATATATATATATATATATATATATATAAGTTTATGTGTATATAAGTCTTATATTAATTATATGTTTAAATATGTAAAAGGTTAATATTATTTTTATAAAATAATATTTACTGAAAATTCCTTCAAGTTTCCAAAATTTACATTTTTAACCCTAACGATATATATTTTACACCGTTAGTCCAAAATATAAATAATTTGCATTTTAGGTCCAAAAGCATCAATATTTACATTTTTCAACTCTAATTATCATTTTTATCAGTTTAGAACTCAAAGTTTTACATTTTGACAGTTTCTACCCATAGTTTCCCATTTTGACACTTTTAGTCCCTCGATTTGAAAAATTTGCAAACTTGGTCCGAATTTCACCCAATTAAAAATTTAACATTTTCATTATTAGATTAAGCTCATAATATTCAGAAAAACTTATTTTCGCAGCTTATAAGCTTATTAGTAGCTTATTTCGTTTGTTGGGCTTAACGAGCCAAAATAAGGGCCCGTTAAGGTTTAATGATCCAAGAGGTTAGGGGGAACACTAGGTTAGTCGAAATCCATAATTTTAAGTTATAACATCATTTCAAAACAGCTTATTCTCATAACTTATTACAATAAGCTAAAAAGAGCTTTTTGGGCTTATAAGCCCACGTAAAGTTTTTAAGTTTCTGAAAACAGTTTTCCCATAGCGATTTACTTTGGGTCTTGTTAGGTGATCAATCGATGTTTCTAACTTCAAACGTTTATCAATCCTATTTCTCTACTAGTAGAACTATTAGTATACGTAAAAATATATGTAGGTTATGCGTCTACATTTCACAATATATGATCAAAGTAAACGGGGTATACGAGTTTCTCATCTTAGTATATTAGTGTTGAATTATTCTAAGTCTTTTAGTGAGTAACATGCATGTCTTATACGCCTTAAGATCGTATGGCTTTTAGTATTTAAACGTAACTATAAACTCGTAATAATTATATAAGCGCGTTTGTGACTTAGTAAACATGTAGAATCAAGAATAATACATATGTGTTACGTTTTAGTTTCACGTTTTAATTAGGTAAAGTGTTCGTGCAAAACAAGAAATACGTATATATATAAAATGAAAATAATGATTAGAAGGTCTCACCTCACCCTAAATGGTGGAGTAAAACAAGACGTATGGTTCGTGTATATGGTTCAACGTGTTGTGGTTCACTTCTCGTCCTTCCAAGGTTCAAGTAGACTCCAAGCTTGCTTCCTAGGTTCGTCTTGAAACGTGGTACACTTGAGAATCCTTTCGTCCTTCTCTAGCTCCTTTTCGTTAGTATTCTTGGTACGTATGAGGGTGTGTAGTGATGTTGTTTGCATGTAGGGTTTATATAGGCTGAACTTTGAAGTGTAGAAACAAGATAGGTTCACATGAGTGAAGGTTGCATGTTAAGCGAATAGTATCACCATTCACAATGCCCAATCGAAAGTTTACATAGCCAAGATCTCGTGTGATTTGTTCCTGTTCACTCCTGACGCATTCTTACATTTACATTGTTCATTTAGATGGGATTGGAGAGCAATGGGTGGTGCTAAGGGATGTCTTGACACGTTTTGAGTTATCTTGTAACATAGCCTTTGCGTTTTACTTTGGGCAAAATTTAGGTAGTAAACGAGCGAGACATATGGTAAACTTGGTCATTTATGATTCTTTGCTAGGTAGTTAATGAAGTGGTGCAAAGATATAACTAGGTCGTGTGTCAAAATAAAAAGAAACGAGGGGGTTTTGGAGGTGTGTCGTGGTTGAGTAAAACAACCAAATAGGGTGCGTTTTGGGTTTTAAGCCCTTTGGGCTTGCGTTTGTTTTCGGCCCAGCAGAAGAAAGAAAAAGAAAATGAAAAAGGGTCCGTTTGGTATTAATGCTAGGAAGTGGGGCCCATTTAAGATGTGGGGTCCACATAGAAATTTTAGGGAGTCGGGATAAGTTCAAGTAACGATAGTGAGCAATCTCGGGAATTTTCGTAGGTTCCGGAATATATAAATATTGTACGGTATAGATAACGAAACGTATATTATAAAATATAAATATTTTTAATATATATATATTCGCGATAATTTAGACTATCTAGGTTTGTGTGCAAGCAACGTTTCTAAGTAAAAGATAATTCATAATTTACTGTTGTGAATTATATATCAAGTCTAAAAAAAAAAAAAAAAAAAAAAAAAAAAAAATTTGTTATACGTAAAAGTGGGTAACAACTTGTAGATATTTACTAACCGTTGGGAAAATTACGAGAGGCTACAGTACATACATCTTACAGTGAATTCCGTCCCGGAATTCGAGTTTAGGAGGGTTGCCAAGGGTGTCTAAGAGAAGAGGTGTGGGTACTTGGTGCAAAACTGGTCCTCGCGTTCCCAAGTATACTCTGGTCCTCGTTTAGAGTCCCATCGAACTTTTATGATAGGGATACGGTTTTGTTTCAGTTGTTTGACTTCTCTATCCATGATTTCTACTGGTTCTTCGGTAAAAACGAGTTTGTCATCAAGTTGTAATTCTTTCAATGGAATGACCAAAGATTCATCGGATAAACACTTCTTGAGGTTTGACACATGAAAAGTGTTGTGAATTCGGCTAAGTTCCTCGGGTAATTCAAGTTTATATGCCATGGGTCCAATTCTTTCTAGGATTTTGAATGGACCGATGTATCTTGGGTTTAACTTTCCCCTCTTTCCGAATCGTATCATTCCTTTCCATGGTGATACTTTTAACATAACCTTATCTCCGATCTGAAATTCCATGGGTTTTCTTTTTAGGTCGGCGTAACTTTTCTGTTGGTCTCTAGCGGTTTGTAAACGTTGTTTGATTTTGATGATTTTCTCGGTTGTCTCATGAACTAGATCCGGTCCTGTGAGTTGTGTTTCTCCGACTTCTGCCCAGCAAACGGGTGATCTGCACTTTCTACCGTAAAGTGCTTCGAATGGTGTTGCCTTGATACTGGTATGATAACTGTTGTTATATGAGAATTCTGCCAACGGTAAGTGTTTGTCCCAACCTTTTCCGAAGTCTATAACACAAGCGCGTAGCATATCTTCTAAGGTTTGTATAGTTCTCTCACTTTGACCATCGGTTTGTGGGTGATAGGCTGTGCTCATATCCAGCTTTGTTCCTAAAGCTTTTTGCAATGATTTCCAAAAATGAGACGTGAAACGACTGTCACGATCTGATATAATAGAAGTCGGCACTCCATGTCGTGACACAATTTCTTTCAGATATATCTGAGCAAGGGTGTTCATTTCATCAGTTTCTTTGATTGGTAGGAAATGAGCTGACTTGGTGAGACGATCAACGATAACCCATATCGTATCGTAGCCAGTAGAGGTTTTGGGAAGTTTGGTGATGAAGTCCATTGTAATACGTTCCCATTTCCACATGGGGAGTTCAGGTTGGGTGAGTAATCCGGAGGGTTTCTGGTATTCTGCTTTTACTCTTGAACATGTTAGACATTTACTGACGTACTCAGCGATGTCGGTTTTCATATTCGGCCACCAATATAGTTTCTTAAGATCTTGGTACATCTTGTCGGAACCTGGGTGGATGGAGTATTTTGACTTGTGAGACTCATGCATGATAAGATCACGAATACCTCCGAAGATAGGAATCCAGCTTCTTTCCTTGAAACAAAGCATTCCATTTGATCTTTTCACAAATCCGTTTTCGTTTTCCGGCATACCAAAAATCTTTTCGATTGGTCGATTTTCTTTCTTGAGAGCCTCGCTCTGGGCGATAATGATTTGTGTTGGAAGGGGTGAACAAATAGTCATGCCTAACGATCTAACCCTGAGAGGTTTTAGTCTTTCTTTCCGGCTTAGTGCATCTGCTACTACATTAGCCTTTCCTGGGTGATAACGGATTTCACAATCATAATCACTAAGCAATTCTAACCAACGGCGTTGTCTCATATTTAAATCTTTTTGATCTAGGATATGTTGGAGACTTTTGTGATCTGTAAACACGATACACTTAGTGTCGTATAGATAGTGTCTCCACAATTTAAGAGCGAATACTATTGCTCCTAGTTCTAGATCATGGGTTGTGTAATTTTCCTCATGTTTCTTCAGTTGACGTGAGGCATAAGCTATTACCTTATCCCGTTGTATCATAACTGCACCTAAACCATGGTACGAAGCGTCACAATATAGCACAAAATCTTTGTTTCCTTCGGGCAATGCTAGTATTGGGGCTTCACAAAGCTTTTGTTTTAATAGTTGGAAGGCTGATTCTGCTTCTTATCCCCAGACGTACTTTTCGTTCTTTTGGGTCAACTTGGTCAATGGTTTTGAGATTTTAGAGAAACCTTCAATAAATCTCCGGTAGTAACCTGCAAGACCTAAAAATTGACGTACTTCTGTGGGAGTTGTAGGTGATGACCACTCTTTAACTGCCTCTATTTTTGCAGGATCCACGTGTATTCCTTGACTATTGATTACGTGTCCCAAAAATTGCACCGTGGGAATCCAAAAGTCACATTTTGAGAATTTCGCGTACAACTTTTCTTTCCTAAGTAACTCTAGGATTGTTCTCAAATGATTGGCATGTTCCTCTTTGTTACGAGAGTAGATCAGAATGTCGTCAATGAATACTATCACGAATTTGTCCAAATATGGCTTGCATACTCGGTTCATTAGGTCCATAAACACAGCGGGTGCGTTCGTTAGACCAAATGGCATTACCTGAAATTCATAGTGTCCATAACGGGTTCTGAAGGCTGTCTTGGGAATATCTTCTTCCCGAACTCTCAATTGATGGTATCCCGACCTTAGATCAATCTTCGAGTATACACTCGATCCTTGTAATTGATCAAATAAATCGTCTATTCTAGGTAAAGGATATCGGTTCTTTATAGTGAGTTTGTTTAACTCTTGGTAATCTATGCACATTCGGAATGATCCGTCTTTCTTTTTAACAAATAGAACTGGGGCTCCCCAAGGTGATGAACTTGGTCTAATGAAACCTTTATCGGATAATTCCTTTAGTTGTTCCGATAGTTCCTCCATTTCGGAAGGTGCCAACCTGTAAGGTGCTTTTGCTACTGGTGCCGCTCCAGGCACTAGTTCAATTTGGAACTCTACTTGACGAGTCGGTGGAAGACCGGGTAGATCTTCAGGAAATACTTCGGGGAATTCCTTAACGATAGGTACATCTTTAAGTTGTTTCTTGGTTAACTTACTTTCCGTCACCTGAACCATGAATACATGACATCCTTCGTTCATGTATTTTATCATTCTGAGGCATGAGATGATTCCGTATCGGTTTTTATTCTTGTCGCCATGGATAACGAGGGTTTCATTCTTAAAAGGAATGTGTATGGCTTTCTCGTCACAATGAATCTTAGCATGATGTTTGGATAACCAATCCATTCCGATGATAGCATCAAAACTACCGAGTTGGACAGGCATCAGGTCAATAGGAAAAGATTCTCCTACGAGGGTTAGGGTACAATCCTTTAAAACAGAGTTGGTGCTAATTAAGTTCCCATTGGCCATTTCTATCTCGTATGTGGTGTTTAGCTTAGAAGGGTTAGAGTTAATGAAAGGGGCAAACGTATCTGACACGAAGCTCTTATCTGCTCCAGAATCAAATAATACTCTAGCATTATGATGATTTAATAAGAACGTACCCGTGACAACGTCGGGGTTTTGTGGTTCATTTTCATTTCCCATCACGTATGCTCTTGCTCGTGCAGTGTTCTGACCATTTCCTTTTGGACAGCGGTTCTTGAAGTGTCCAGTCTCTCCGCATGAGTAACATGTTGGTGCTATTGGTTGTAGGTTGCTGCCGGTAGCAGGGGTCCTACAATCTTTTGTGGCATGACCTATCCTTTGGCATTTATGGCATTTTACTGTACAAGTACCATTGTGATGGAGCTTGCATCGGTTGCACTGTGGCTTAATACCTTGGTATCCATTACCATTGGTTGCCGTAAATACCTTAGGAGGTTCTTGTCGTTGGTTCTGTTGTTGGCGATGTGGGTTCTTGTTCTGGTGTTGTTGTTGGTTGATCCTGTTGTAGTTGCTGTTGTTGTTGTGGTGATGGTTGTTGTTGCGATGGCCGTTGTAGTAGTGATTGTGGTTTTGGTGGTGGGTGGTTCTCCTGTCATCGAGCTTTCTTTTGAGTTCGTTGCACTTGATTTCGCGGTCTAGGAGTTTTTGTGCTAACTCCATTGCGACTTCTAGTGATGGTGGGTTGGATGCTGTGACATTTCCTTCAATATTCCGGGGAAGACCTTCAATATACTTCTCCAGAGTTTTCTCTAAATCTGGTACGATAGAAGGACATAATGCCATCAGCTCGTGGAATCTCCTGTTGTAAGCCCTAAGATCGATTCCTTTGACTGCAAGGACATGGAATTCGTCTTCCAGTTTTCTTATTTCGGATCGAGGACAGTACTTCTTTAGGATCTTGGCTTTGAATTCCGTCCAGGAGAGTCGGTATGCTGCTTCTGTACCTAAAGTTTGAGTTGTAGCGGTCCACCATGACAAGGCGTCATCCATTAAGGTTCCTGTGGCAAATGTGACCCTGTTGTTTTCTGAGCATCCACTCCTTTGGAATACCGTTTCGCATCTCTCGAACCAATGGGCGAGTTTAGTTATCCCTTCAGTACCCATGAAGTAAGTCGGCTGACAAGCCATAAAATCTTTATAGGTACATTGGCGAGGTGCGGGAGCAACATTTCTTGCCGGTTGTGCGTTAACATTTGCTTGTTCGGCTAAGGCTGCATTGATTCCATTGGTGATTGCTTGTTGGATTTCTTCCGGGGTCATGGTTGCTGCTGAGGTAGTGGTCGTGGTTCTCTTAGGTGCCATATTCCTAAAAATGAGAATATATTTTCAGAATTTTCATAATAACCATCTTGTGTTAGACTATTAGTAACATCAATAGGTTCAAAGTTATAATAGTGTCACATATATCACGATGCAATATACGATATCATAACACTTATGAAAATAAAGCAAACATAACATCATTGATTAGATTGTCGTTTTGAGTTTACATCACTTATTCATTCTTGTTGACATATCTCTAGGACATTCAAATACAAGTTATTACTGTGATGTGGGTGAGGCTACGTCGACAATCTATGGCATTCTAGGGTTTTCCTTGGTTATCATCAAGACGACGTTCTAGTTCCTGAATTTTGGCGGCCATGGTTTCTATGATTTGGTCTCGGTCTCTCTCCCTAGCTTGTGTTTCTTGTTGTGCACGTCGCAGAGACATGACTTGGGCTCTTGTGGTGTCGAGGGCTTGATCGATGTCACACATGATGTCCTTGTTTATGGTGTTAGCAGAGCAAAGTAATCCGATGAATTCCATAGCTTCACCGAATTGGGTACTTAGTTGTTCAATCATGGTTCCCATCTCTAGGTGTCCCATCACAAGTTGTTCTATCTCAGCTGACATAACTTCTATCAGTTCATTAGGGATGTTGTTCACCAAGGTGGCTATGGCGTCTAACCTGTCTTCATGTCTTACTAACCTAGCTGCCAAGAGTGGTATGGTATGGTGAATGGGTTCTCCAGTGACTGGAAGGATCTTAGATGCAGCAAATGATGATCTTTCACCAAGTTCTCTGTTGGTGGGTGTACCTTCTTGAGATCTCCAATACTTAAGGATTGGTAGTAGAAATGACCATTTGCGAGCATTGACCCGCTTACGAGCCTTATGGTTGGTTCTTGCATAATAGTAAGGATCTGAGGAGGTAGGACGAATCTGGTAATTCCTTGGTTGATAAGTCAGAGGAGCACTGGAAGTTTTCACAGGTGGTGAACTGTTGATTGTCACTGGTACAGTAGTAGTCTGCTGATAAAATATACTAGGTAGTATCACTGGTTCTGCAGTTGGAGCAATTTCCTTTTTCCATTTAGTATCATTCCAGATGTCTTTTTCTTCAGCATATGAAAGAGCTTTTCCAGCTGTGGCTGGTTCATAAGGCTGGAATGGAGAAGTTTGCTTACTGCGTCTGATTGGACCAGATGATGCTTGAGGTGAAGTAGAGGATTGCTGACTTTCCTTATTCTTGTCTGTTGTAGGTGACACAGTCATTGGAGTAAGAGTTGGTACAATAGGTGTAGAGCTCTCAGTTTCCGAATCCGATAACAAAACAATGAAGTTGGGTTTGGAAGACATGGTACTATAATAATCCCGATTAGTAAACATAGTTATTAGCAAAATCATAGCATGTAAGCATATATCAAGTTATATAAGTAAGAAATAATGAGAAGTAACTTTTCTACCAGATGTTGGAATGTAGGCACGGAGGGCATGAAGTGGTATTTTGTAAAAATGGTCCAGTTAAAGTGTAGTTATAGTCCAATGTTTAAAAACATCTGGTTCTCTATAACCGTGGCTCTGATACCAATCTATAACACCCCCAAAAGTCGTTAATAACAGCGGAAGACTTAACATGTCAGCGGAAG
This sequence comes from Artemisia argyi, assembly GCA_030686995.1. Taxonomy (NCBI): domain Eukaryota; kingdom Viridiplantae; phylum Streptophyta; class Magnoliopsida; order Asterales; family Asteraceae; genus Artemisia; species Artemisia argyi. Next base: position 204,732,726 of record CM060677.1, read on the forward strand.
ACTTTCGGGGTATTACTTCAAGGATCTTTGTCATAATCATAGTAGACAACACAAAGTGAAGTATTAAAGTTTAATTTATTTCAAAATACCAAATATCTGGGATACAAAACATTATGAAGTTAAGAACGTGTTTTATTCTGAAGGAAAATAAGTAGTTTATTATGGTTCTTGTCATGCTTTTGCCCACTCCGTGCCATCCAGATCCATCTTGTTTAGTTACCTGAGATAAACATGCTAATGTCAACATAAAGTTGAGTGATATTCATAGGTTTGAGTTTAATAGTTTGAATCACAAGTTAAGAATGAATTGTAATTTCATACAATCAATATGTAAAAAAAAATTAATGTTCTTGTTATTGCCTTAAGCTCATGATACTCAACGATTAACAGCCAATCATAAATATGAATTATGATGGTAAGTAATAGGCCCCCAAAGATAGGTATTTGTCAATAACCTATTTATAAGAACAATAAAGTGCGCCTGGTGTTTTCTCTAACAACCAAACGAGGATTGTCAATCACTAATAGTACTATCCACAATTATTTACGCTCACCCTTCAGGTGATTAAGGTTCATGATAGAGGGACTTCTGACAATAGTAACTTAAGCAAATAACATTGGCCTGACGGTATTTCAATACCCGGTATAAAAGACTTGTGATCGAGTTTTAAGCATGTATCTCCCCACGGGAAAAATAGTTAAAGAGTGGGCTATGAAATCACCTTAGTAGTACAGTGGTATCGTAGTCTCAACAAAGCAAGGAAACGGCTTCACACAACACAACCTAAAAGATAATGCAAGTTTCAGTTGATAGTCTAAATCTGGTTTTATCGCGATTACTTGTTATTTACTTATGAATAAATCTCGTGTTTGTTTAAGTGTCTAAAGTTCAAAAACAATGTTATATATAATCATAACTCGTAAGTAAAATGATGATTGATATAAAGTTAGTTTTTATAACGGAAATAAACATATCGTTTTACAAGAAATAAATAGCGTATTGTTATATTGTTTAATTATTATTACGAATATATATCGTATATATATATATATATATATATATATATATATATATATATATATATATATATATATATATATATATATATATATATATATATATATATATATATATATATATATAAGTTTATGTGTATATAAGTCTTATATTAATTATATGTTTAAATATGTAAAAGGTTAATATTATTTTTATAAAATAATATTTACTGAAAATTCCTTCAAGTTTCCAAAATTTACATTTTTAACCCTAACGATATATATTTTACACCGTTAGTCCAAAATATATATAATTTGCATTTTAGGTCCAAAAGCATCAATATTTACATTTTTCAACTCTAATTATCATTTTTATCAGTTTAGAACTCAAAGTTTTACATTTTGACAGTTTCTACCCATAGTTTCCCATTTTGACACTTTTAGTCCCTCGATTTGAAAAATTTGCAAACTTGGTCCGAATTTCACCCAATTAAAAATTTAACATTTTCATTATTAGATTAAGCTCATAATATTCAGAAAAACTTATTTTCGCAGCTTATAAGCTTATTAGTAGCTTATTTCGTTTGTTGGGCTTAACGAGCCAAAATAAGGGCCCGTTAAGGTTTAATGATCCAAGAGGTTAGGGGGAACACTAGGTTAGTCGAAATCCATAATTTTAAGTTATAACATCATTTCAAAACAGCTTATTCTCATAACTTATTACAATAAGCTAAAAAGAGCTTTTTGGGCTTATAAGCCCACGTAAAGTTTTTAAGTTTCTGAAAACAGTTTTCCCATAGCGATTTACTTTGGGTCTTGTTAGGTGATCAATCGATGTTTCTAACTTCAAACGTTTATCAATCCTATTTCTCTACTAGTAGAACTATTAGTATACGTAAAAATATATGTAGGTTATGCGTCTACATTTTACAATATATGATCAAAGTAAACGGGGTATACGAGTTTCTCATCTTAGTATATTAGTGTTGAATTATTCTAAGTCTTTTAGTGAGTAACATGCATGTCTTATACGCCTTAAGATCGTATGGCTTTTAGTATTTAAACGTAACTATAAACTCGTAATAATTATATAAGCGCGTTTGTGACTTAGTAAACATGTAGAATCAAGAATAATACATATGTGTTACGTTTTAGTTTCACGTTTTAATTAGGTAAAGTGTTCGTGCAAAACAAGAAATACGTATATATATAAAATGAAAATAATGATTAGAAGGTCTCACCTCACCCTAAATGGTGGAGTAAAACAAGACGTATGGTTCGTGTATATGGTTCAACGTGTTGTGGTTCACTTCTCGTCCTTCCAAGGTTCAAGTAGACTCCAAGCTTGCTTCCTAGGTTTGTCTTGAAACGTGGTACACTTGAGAATCCTTTCGTCCTTCTCTAGCTCCTTTTCGTTAGTATTCTTGGTACGTATGAGGGTGTGTAGTGATGTTGTTTGCATGTAGGGTTTATATAGGCTGAACTTTGAAGTGTAGAAACAAGATAGGTTCACATGAGTGAAGGTTGCATGTTAAGCGAATAGTATCACCATTCACAATGCCCAATCGAAAGTTTACATAGCCAAGATCTCGTGTGATTTGTTCCTGTTCACTCCTGACGCATTCTTACATTTACATTGTTCATTTAGATGGGATTGGAGAGCAATGGGTGGTGCTAAGGGATGTCTTGACACGTTTTGAGTTATCTTGTAACATAGCCTTTGCGTTTTACTTTGGGCAAAATTTAGGTAGTAAACGAGCGAGACATATGGTAAACTTGGTCATTTATGATTCTTTGCTAGGTAGTTAATGAAGTGGTGCAAAGATATAACTAGGTCGTGTGTCAAAATAAAAAGAAACGAGGGGGTTTTGGAGGTGTGTCGTGGTTGAGTAAAACAACCAAATAGGGTGCGTTTTGGGTTTTAAGCCCTTTGGGCTTGCGTTTGTTTTCGGCCCAGCAGAAGAAAGAAAAAGAAAATGAAAAAGGGTCCGTTTGGTATTAATGCTAGGAAGTGGGGCCCATTTAAGATGTGGGGTCCACATAGAAATTTTAGGGAGTCGGGATAAGTTCAAGTAACGATAGTGAGCAATCTCGGGAATTTTTGTAGGTTCCGGAATATATAAATATTGTACGGTATAGATAACGAAACGTATATTATAAAATATAAATATTTTTAATATATATATATTCGCGATAATTTAGACTATCTAGGTTTGTGTGCAAGCAACGTTTCTAAGTAAAAGATAATTCATAATTTACTATTGTGAATTATATATCAAGTCTAAAAAAAAAAAAAAAAAAAAAAAAAAATTTGTTATACGTAAAAGTGGGTAACAACTTGTAGATATTTACTAACCGTTGGGAAAATTACGAGAGGCTACAGCAATGAAGTCCCAGGATGTTGCTTTCTGGAAAGAAGCAATTAATGATGAGATGGACTCTATCATGGGCAATAACACTTATGTGTTGACTGATCTACCACCTGGTTGCAAACCTCTAGGTAGCAAATTGATGAGGCGAAAAATGAACCACTTTTAGGGGGTCATTTAAGCCCGGAATTGAACTTATTTGATCAAATATTACCCTAAATCGTTCCTTTTGTGATTTTAGGTACTTTGGGAGAGAAATCTGGAAAAGGAAGCAATTCGGACGTTTTTGGAGCATAAAAGTGAAGAAAACGCCATAGACTTAATTTTCCATGCTGAGAACAGTGTATGACAGCGTCAAGAGAAAATTCCTGACGGCGTCAAGAGTAAAGTCCATGACGACCCAGAAGAAATGTGAAGGCGTCACATCAAGAGCGTCAAGAGTTAAATTCATGACGGCCTGCATAAGGGGACTACATGACGGCGTCAGATCCAGATCTAGGCAGTCCGAGGAACTATTTGGCGGCGAGATGACGGCGTCAGACATTTGTTCTTGATGTTGTCACCTTCTAAAATATATATATATATAGTTTTCTAATTTTCATTCATTAGGAGGAACTTGTGTGGAGAAACCCTAGGGCCGAACTTTGTAAACCCTAGCTCGTATTTTACAGTAAATTCAAGGGTTTTCACCCCTTGAATCCTTTCATGTGCTATTAAGATAAGTCTTCTCTTTAATTCAATCAATATGTCTATGTGTTGGTTGTCTATATCTTGTGCTTGTCTTAATTTCAACATGTTAGGCTAGATCTATCTTGTGTTTGCTTAGATCTAATAAAACCTAGATGTTAATTATGTGTTAATTACTTGTTTATGGTTGTATTGGATGAATGATTTCAATGTTAGGCTTAAGAAAACTGGCAGATCTCCATTTGGTAACATGCTTGAACATCTTAGGAAACATGAACCGATGTGTACTAGGTTTTATTGGTTGTATTTAATGCATGAGTAAATTCTAATGATCCCATGTTAGGAGCTTCTTAGCCGGCTCGACATAGGAGTGAAGTAGGCACTCATAGGATTGGGGAAGTAAGTACGCCACCCCATGAATGGTATTAAGGTATACAATCCGTCATCCACGCAACTATAACAAGTAATTAACGTGTAAAAGATATCTAGGGAGTAGTGAAATCTAAGTAAACACACTTCTCCCACATATTGCTCACAACCTTAGTTTAATATAGTTTATTTTCATTTTTAGTATTTTATTTTGATTGCATCTTAGTATTGGGTTAGTTGACTAGCAACTAATTCCGCCCAAATCCTTCAAACTCGAGATTTTAATTTGCTTTCTAAAAAAATATAAAAAAATACAAAAAGAATCATCCCTCATCTCTAGACCTAGTCTTTAGGTTTTCTAATCCTAGCGACACTATTCCTAGCTGAACGATCAATCCCCCGGTACTTGTCATTATACTATACTACATCGATCAGGTACACTGCCTGGTGGGGGTTGTAAGCTTCTCAAGATCCCTTGAGAGGTAAAGCCTGGTGCAAACCCCACGCATCAAGTTTTTGGCGCCGTTGCCGAGGAACAGTTATTGTCTAGGTTAGAATCTCTTTTTATTAGGTCTACTTGCTAGATTCCTTTCTAGTAAGATTTTATTTTTATTTTTAGGATCTCTTTAGTCTATCTTATTTCTTTGTGTTTTTGTTCGTAACTTTTCACCACCCGACATCATGGACGATGGGAACATCTTTGAACCCGTCATCCCACCACAACAAAACCCACCACTAGAACCTCTTAGGCCCCGAACCTTAGGAGAGTATTCCCGACCTAGCCACCAAGGCTATCGAAACACCATTGAGCTCACCGGAGCCAATGTGACCCCCTTGCGATCCGACACCATCCGGTTGGTGCAAAGCGGATGTGCATTCCATGGACTTCGTTCCGAAGATCCATATCAACATCTTAAGGACTTCCTTAAAATCGTAGATTCTATAGACTTAGATGTTGCAACTAGAGAGACAACCCGATTATGCCAATTCCAATTCTCTCTACGTGATCAAGCTAGTCAATGGCTTGAGCGTTTACCCGCAGGATCCATCACCACATGGGATGATCTCACCACTCGTTTCCTTGCTCAATTTTTCTCACCGGGGAGAACTACTAAGCTTAGAAATGACATCTTGATGTTCCAACAACGTCAAAATGAATCTCTTTATGAAGCATGGACTCGTTTCAAGGACTTACTCCAAAAAGTCTCTCATCATGGCATAGATCTTTGGCTCCAAGTCCAATTCTTCTATGACCATATTGATCTCTCCACGAGTCGAGCCATTGACCAATCGGCCGGTGGTAAGCTACGTGATCTAAGTGCGGAACAATCATGGGAACTCATACAAGATCTTGCTCTCTATAACAATGAAAGTTGGAATGATCCCCGTGATTTGAACAAAACGGTCAAGGCAATATCTTTGCCTTCGAATAACTCTAGCACTCCCGACCGTAGGATCATGGAACTTGAGGACCAAGTCAAATTTCTCATGAAATCTTACGAAGCTCCTACGCCTTCAAGCCAAGTGAACAAAATCACTTCTTCATGCGAATTATGTAGTGGTCCCCATGACACTCGTGATTGTGTGGAACTCCCCGGAACAGCTTTTGCAGACTACGCATCCTCGCGTACCGACGAAGCGGGAGATAAGTGGTACACTTTCAAACCCGAGCCAAACCCTTACGGTGATTCATACAACCCCTCTTGGAAAAATCACCCAAACCTTAGGTGGAAACAAAATCAAGCCAATTCTTCCAATCCGCCTAATCGTTATCAGCCAAACGGTCCACCCTCCAACCGTACTTTCAACAACAATCCTTCTATCAACTATGGTAGTACCAACAATCTTGAAGGATTGATGTCTAAGTTCATGGCATCTCAAGAAGCTCGCATAGCTAGGTTTGAAACCGAATTCAACCAACAACAAATGGAGATGACCAACAAGATTGGCAACTTGTTGAAAGCCCTCAACAACCAAGCGTTAACTACACCTAGGAAGGACACTAGGGACACAAATAACAGAATCCAAATTAAGGATCCCTCAGTATCCAAACATGTCCACTTTGTCAATGTTGTCACCATTAATCCAATAGATAAGAAGATAGAAGAAAGTGGCAAGGATGAAGTTGGAGTAGAAACCGAGACTAGGGATGAAAGTAGGGAAGTTGAGGTTAATAAGGGAGAGGAGTTAGAGGAAGTAGAAACTATAGAAAAGCACTTTGATAAGTTGCCCACCAAGGAAGAACGGGAATACCATAAGGATTTATTCGATAGTCCTGAGAGACCATATACCCTTGGCACACCCCTTATCAAAATGGGAGACCCCTCTAACATCAACATACCATGCAACATCGGGCATATGCATATATGGAAAGCTTACATTGATCCTAGATCTCCTGTAAACATCATGACTAGGACTTATTACAATTGGGTGATGAAGAAACAACTTGATTATAGAATGATGCCCAATAAGAATTTGATAAGTAATTTTGTAGGAAGAGTGAAGGGATTGCATGTGATTATAGGTAATTTCACTTATGAGATCGATTTTATGATAGTAGAAGACACTCGTCCGGTGATAGATGATTGCCTAAGCCAAATAATATTCGGAAAACCATTTGTTGAGGCCACTAGGATGAGTTATGATCCGACTTTAGGGATAGTTAGGTTCAAGGAAGAGAATGATGAGATTGCCTACCAAATGCCCTACAAAATTGAGCAATACCGCCTTCTCTCAAATATAGAAAAGGAACACAAGAAAGCGGCTTATTATAGGAATGATGAGGATAGACGTAGAGGAGTAGAGTATGTGAAGAATAGGATGCTTGGTTTCTACAAATAATGTTTGCAACTAGGTCCGGAGTACAAAACTGGTTTAGAAGACGACCTAGAGAGTGAAACCAACGATGAGATCACATAGTAACCCATGACCTTGAGTCTAGCTACATGTGACAACCGGCAGTTTAGGGAGTTATTTTAAAAACCCGCATTACGTTAAAGTTCGTTTAAAATTTTTATTTAGAATTTTATTTCACAACGAACTTGTAAGACCTATTTTATGAATAATTATGTGTTTATGATGTTATGGAATTCGTGAATTATTTTCATAATTCATTTTGATTTTATGCTCGGTGATGTATTCTTAAATTCTCACTGGTACTACGTTGACTCTGGCACTAGGTTTACCTAACGAAAGATTTTATGATTCGTTTTACGAGTCCGACTATATATAATTATTTTACGAGATGTTTTTCGGGAGATATTAAAGTTTGAAATGAGTTCGGGTTCGGGCCACATGTTTTACATTTACCCACGTTACCCGCTCCACACCATTAGTAATATTATTATTATTATTATTATTATTATTATTATTATTATTATTATTATTATTATTATTATTATTATTATTATTATTATTATTATTATTATTATTATTATTATTATTATTATCCTTATTATTAATTTTACAAAAAAATAATAATAATAATAATAAAAGAGTAACTACAAAAGGGTCTTGTTTGGTTCGGTTCTCACAAAAACCCAACACCCTCACCACTTCATTCTCATCTCTCTCTTTTCTTTTTGCAAACCCTAGCCGATATCAAAAATCCGGCCACCACCACAGCCACCGCCGGCCACCACTCAACACCACCACTATTTTCTAATCTCCCATCATCTAATCTTTTAGATCTACTACTCCACGCGCCCCATAACACCATCTTACCTCACGAATCATCACCAAATTCACCACCATTCGTTGTTTTTGGAAAGGTTATCACGGTTTTGAGTTGTAGTTCGAAGGTGAGACGAGTTTTACTCGTATTTTTGATAAAAAAAAACGTGACCCTTGGTCACGACATGTTTAGATCCGAACGAGTTTCATATTAAAATGGGATTAATACTTATGGGTTTGGATTGGAAACTCGTTTTCTTGAAATAGTTTGGTATCCGGGTTGTTCTTGTGGGTTTTGGTTCGAACCATGAGTCGTAGACTCACGGCTCGTGTGTAAATCCGAGCCATGGTGCTCAAATATGTGTTTTCTTTCGAGCCTTGGTTGTGGCTCATGATTTCTTGCTCGAGTTGGATTGCTTTGGTTTCTTGGTTCGAGCATAACCGAGACCTTTGAGGTCTCGGGGTTACTTTTGGTCGGTCGTATAACCAAGTCGAGACCCGATGGGGCTCTCGTTTGGTTGTGACTCGAGCCTTAGGCTCGATTATTGTTGCCTCTTGTGGCCTTGTACTAATGGTTTCATGATTTACTTGCGTTGGGTCCGTGGTTTGACTCAATGGAGTCATGTGCCTGGCCGATTATTGTTGTGGATGTCTCGACCCAAGTGGGTTGTTTGGGGCAGTTTTGGTTGGCTCATTTGAGCTTATTTTGGAGACCCATGGTATTAGTTGTCGAGTCCTAGTGACTCGTGTGGTATGCCGAGACTCAAGTGAGTCATAAGGCCCGGGTTTGGCTTGGTAAACCAACCCGGATATGGACCATAATTGTGTTTATATGTCCTTGTTATAAATTTTGTTAACTTGATATGGTTTCGGCAGTTGTTGTGGCACTTTCATATTCGGCCGAACACTTTTGTTGGGTCAAGACCCTTGTGGTCTCGACAATGGGAATAATGTGATATTTGAGGAGTTGTTGACGAATTGTGATGTTGGGGACCGATTGTGAGACGGTCACTTAGATTGACGGAGATAGGTTAGTCGGGTGCCGTAGTCGGACCCTATTGTTGTAGCACGTTTCTCAGGTAATTAAGTGATGATATGCATGCTTGGAATGGAAGGCTCGGCCAAGGCTCATGGTTTATGGATCTATTTTTCTAAACTCTGATAATTAATTTTGGACCTATTGATATGTTACTTTGAGCCTGACTCTGAATGATGTTGGGATAAATGTAAACCTTAAAACCCCGTTTTGGTTGCATTTTTATCATGTTTACTTTATCTCGTTCTATATTGTCTTGTGTTGGATACCAATCCCCGTAGCACCCCGAAAGCTTGTTGAGTCTTCCGCTGTATCATATTTTGGGGGTGTTACAGATTGGTATCAGAGCCAAGGTTATAGAGAACTAGGTAAATAAACGCCTAAACTATAACCGTATTTTTATAGAAAATGATCCTTGACCACCGCCCACCAGCCCGCCAAGCCGAAGCATCTTCTATTATTTGAGGTATTATGAGATATTTGAGATGATTGTTAGATTTGAGATTTATTGAGATGATTTGAGGTTTATGGATTTTAGTAATAAGATGGCGTTTCGAGGAATTATATGGTCTATATGTTTTATAAACATTTTAGTAATGCGGTGTTTGAAACTCTTTATTGAAATTATGTGATTGAATTATTTGATGAGGATTTTTGGTATGGTATTTTGAGTTGTGATTTAGTTGTTTTGAAACACTTACACCTACCCTACGCCGTTGTCACAGACCATGGCCTCTCATATGCCCGATGTCGTCGAGGATATTCTTACTGCACCGGTTTTACCTGCACAGTTCATTATGGCATCTGATGATCCTTACCAGATGGCCATGCCTTCAGCTACTGTATCGCAGGCAGCTTCTACTTCAACACCACCTGCTGCATCTATGCAGGGACCCTCATCTTCTCTAGGGCTCCCTGGTACATCGAGGCAGCTTACTCTTCATCAGGCTTTGGCTCGTGTGGCACCTCGCTTTGCCCACCGAGCTACGGCACGCATGTCGGTACGCCCTACTCCATCACCTTTACAGATTGATGCTCATTCTCTTCTGTCTGAGGTGCCACCCACATTATTGCGTCGTCGTCCCAGATCACCTACTACATCTCCACATGGTTCACCTAGTAGGAGACGACGAGTGATGAGGTACTCTTCCGATGAGGAGGAGGAGGAGTACGAGGGTGAGGATGAGGAGGATGACCCTTAGGAGGCTGAGCAGGGTGATGATGATGACCCTGAGGAGGAGGATGACCCTCAGGAGGATGAGATGCCTGATGATGATGATGTATTAGTACCACCAGCTCAGGCTGAGGAGCCTGATTCACCTGTACATCCGATTGAGCCTGATTCACCTGATTATCCGTTCTTGTTTGAGTTACCACCTGGTAGTCCCGTTGAGTCGGATGCATTTTCTGAGGTTTCTGCTGAGCATGCAGAATTAGGTGAGATTGGCAGGTTATGGGCTCGGATTACTGAGCTTAGTGAGAGAGTTGCACGTGTATCTGATCGACTTGAGAGAGTTATTGGAGAGTTTTTAGCGGATTTGAGAGTTGACATGACCGTCGCTGTGGGCAGGACTACTGAGCTGAGGAGAGTTCTGATGGAGGTCCACGAGCATATCGATAGTTTACAGCGAGGATTTGTTACTGCTCGAGAGGCCGACCGCAAGCTATGGCAAAGGAATGCCGAGCTAGAGAAGGAGGTGGCTGACCTCAAGAGAGACCGAGACACCCATAGCGTGGAGCTAGGATCATTATGGAGGGATCTTGATGGCTTGAGGCAGGAGTTAAGGAGCCTCCGCCAGCAGCGTGGCTAGTTACTTGAGTTATGTTGTATGGTTGCTTTCTTAACCGAGGAGTGTTCGGTTAGAAAAGCTAGTTATCATATTTTGATGTATTTTGTTCAGTATTCGTCTCTTTTGGAACGATTAGTACGTTTTGTATTATCCGTTAGTTGGAACGATGTTAGATCGCTATTGTATGGTTGGTGGTTATTAGTATATGGTATTATGTGATTTTGGGTGTTATGGAAATTGAGTCCTTATTCGCTTTATTGATGTTACGTGGTGTATTGTTGCTATTCTTTCCATGGCTTGGCTTTGTTGAATTACTCTTGTTGAGCATATTGATAAGTTCTATTGGAGACTCATGAACTTGTATGATGTTACAGATTAATGGCAACACGACGAAACCCTGTTAGAGCTACCAGAACTGGTCCTGCAATGACTACCCCTGGTCGTCGAGGACGCCGACCTACTCGAAATGTTGAAACCCCTACTCCTGACAATCTGGACACTACTAACCGCAACAACAGGAATCAAAATGCCGATGTTCAGGGAGACAATGATCATGTTCCACTTAACGCACCTACTGTGGATCAAGCTATGATCAATCAACTTGTGGAGCAAAGAGTTGCTGAACTGCTAACTGAGTCAAATCATTCCAACAATTCTGCTGGAACTTTTCCACCTGTTCGTGCTAATGGATGTCACTACAAGGAATTCAAGATTTGTGGACCTATTGAGTTTGGTGGAACTGAAGGAGTGGTTTACCTGGTTAGGTGGATTGAGAAGACTGAGTCAGTGTTTAATGTTAGTGGTTGTGCGGAGAATGCGAAGGTAAAGTTTGCTTCTTTTACTTTCAAGGATGAAGCTTTAACTTGGTGGAACAATTACCGAACTTCAGTTGGGAGTGATGTAGCTTATGCCATGACTTGGGAGCAATTTAAGTCTCTGCTGATTCAGACTTATTGCCCACGGAATGAGGTCAAGAAGCTAGAGATTGAGTTTTGGAACCACAAAGTGAAAGGTAAAGATATGACAACTTACAATCGTCGTTACCAGGAATTGGCCTTGCTTTGCCCAGATATGGTAAAAACCGAGACTCAAAAGATCGAGAGGTATACTGATGGGTTTCCCGTAGCTACGAGAAATGATGTGATTTCTGCTAGGCCTGCAAACATCCATGAGGCAATCACAATTGCTCAACAACTTATGGATTCGTTGGAATTAGAAGAAGCCGATAAGGAGAAGAATGGAAAGAGAAGGAGAGACCGTCACTCTAAGGGTAATGATCACCGAAGCAAGAGACAAGCTAAGGCTTATGCTATTGGGAATGGAGATAAGAAGAATCCGAACGGTGATGCACCAAAGTGTGATCGTTGCCACCAGCGTCATACTGGATGGTGTAGTGTGAAATGCCAGAATTGCTCAAAGAAAGGACACACAGCTAGGGATTGTAGAGCCCGACCTCTTGCTATGGTTCAGGCTGCTCCTGAGATGAGAAACAAGGCAGATGTTACTTGTTATGGGTGTGGAAAGAAGGGACACTATAGGAATGAGTGTAGAGAATCGTGGAACCGTGGAAATCAAGGCTCGGGTGGTAATGGGTACAATCATGGAAACCGCGGAGCTGGAGGAAACCGTGGACGAAAAGATAATGGGGACCAACGTGTGGAAGCTGGAGCTGCTCAGGGAAGAGTGTATGCACTCGGGAACGAGAGAGGAGAAGATCCGAACGTCGTTACTGGTACGTTCCTTCTCAATAATCGTTATGCTTCCATACTATTTGATACTGGTGCCGATAGGAGTTTTGTGTCCACTACGTTTGCACCCTTACTAGAGAAACCCCCGATGGCCTTAGGAATTGGATATGATATTGAGTTAGCTAATGGGAATATAGAAAGGATTAATACCATCATTCGCGGTTGTACGTTAAATTTCTTAAACCACCCTTTCAATATAGATCTTCTACCCGTCACGTTAGGAAGTTTTGATGTCATCATTGGTATGGATTGGTTGTCAAAGTATCGTGCTCACATACTCTGCGACGAGAAGATCGTGCGTGTACCTTACGGAAAGGAGATCCTAAATATATTAGGAGATCGAAAAGATTCTAGGAGCCCATCCCGATTAGCAGTTATTTCTTGCACGAAGTTACCAAAGCTAATGGAGAAGGGATGTTACCTTTTCTTAGCTCAAATTTCTGAGAAAGGAGGGACGAAGAAGAAGGAAAGGTGCATTGGAGATGTGCCTATAGTTCGTGATTTTCCTGATGTGTTTCCCGATGATTTGCCGGGAATCCCGCCGACTAGGCAAGTGGAGTTTCAGATTGAGTTGATACCTGGTGCTGCACCTGTAGCACGAGCGCCTTATCGTCTTGCACCTACCGAGCTAGAAGAGTTGTCAAAACAATTGGCGGAGTTAGCCGAAAAAGGATTCATAAGACCAAGTTCTTCACCTTGGGGAGCCCCAGTCTTATTTGTGAAGAAGAAGGATGGATCGTTTCGTATGTGCATTGATTACAGAGAGTTGAATAAGTTAACGGTGAAGAATAGATACCCGTTACCTAGGATCGATGACTTGTTCGATCAACTCCAAGGATCGAGTGTGTTCTCGAAGATCGATTTGAGATCGGGATATCATCAACTTCGAGTTCGCGAGGAAGATATTCCGAAAACGGCTTTCAGAACCCGTTACGGGCATTACGAGTTTCAGGTGATGCCGTTTGGGTTGACTAACGCACCGGCAATATTCATGGATCTCATGAATCGGGTGTGTAAGCCTTACTTAGATAAGTTCATGATTGTGTTCATCGATGATATTCTGATTTATTCAAAGAGTGAGAAGGAGCATCAGGAGCATCTAAGACTCATTTTAGAATTGCTCAGGAAGGAGAAACTCTATGCCAAGTTTTCGAAATGCGAATTCTGGATTCCGACGGTACAATTTTTGGGTCATGTGATTGATAGACAAGGAGTCCATGTGGATCCTGCTAAGATTGAGGCAATAAAAGATTGGGCTGCACCTATAACCCCAACCGAAGTTCATCAATTTTTGGGTTTAGCTGGTTATTACCGAAGATTCATTGAAGGATTTTCGAAGATAGCTAAACCATTGACCAAATTGACTCAAAAGAGTGTTACGTATGAATGGGGAGATAAAGAAGAGGAAGCATTTCAATTGCTTAAGAAGATGTTGTGTAGTGCTCCTATCTTAGCGTTACCAGAAGGTAACAAGGATTTCATCGTCTATTGTGACGCCTCACATAAAGGATTGGGAGCCGTATTAATGCAACGAGAGAAGGTGATAGCTTATGCTTCCCGACAGCTCAAGAAGCATGAGAAAAACTACACTACCCATGATTTGGAGTTAGGTGCTGTGGTTTTCGCCTTAAGAATATAGAGGCATTATTTGTACGGAACCAAGTGTGTTGTATTTACTGACCATAAAAGTCTACAACACATCTTGAATCAAAAAGAGCTCAATATGAGACAGCGACGTTGGATTGAGTTGCTAAGCGATTATGATTGTGAAATTCGCTACCATCCTGGTAAAGCAAACGTTGTTGCTGATGCTCTTAGTCGAAAGGAAAGAATACCACCGTTACGAGTTAGGTCATTGGGAATGACAATCGTATCGCCATTACCGTCTCAAATATTTGGAGTTCAAACGGAAGCGTTCAAAGCAGAAAACAGATCTGCCGAGAATATATTTGGGATGTCTGAGAATGAGAAAGGATTTGTTAAGCGATCTGATGGATTGTTATGTTTTGGAGATCGGATTTGGGTACCTTTGTATGGAGGAATTCGGGAGTTGATTATGCATGAGTCGCATAAGTCAAGGTACTCTATTCATCCTGGGTCCGACAAGATGTACCAGGACCTTAAGAAGTTCTATTGGTGGCCCAATATGAAGGCAGATATAGCATCATACGTTAGTAAGTGTTTGACATGTGCTAAGGTTAAAGCCGAACACCAGAGACCGTCAGGATTACTAACGCAACCAGAACTTCCAGTCTGGAAATGGGAGCGGATTACAATGGACTTCATTACCAAATTACCGAGGACAGCTAACGGTTGTGACGCTATCTGGGTAATAGTGGATCGTCTGACAAAGTCTGCTCATTTCCTAGCAATAAGTGAAGATGATAGTGTGGATAAGCTTGCGAGGTTATATGTGAACGAAATTATTTCGCGTCATGGAGTCCCGATATCTATTATTTCGGATCGCAATAGCCGTTTTACGTCAGCTTTGTGGCGATCACTTCAGACGGCTTTGGGGACGAGACTTGATATGAGTACTGCATATCATCCCCAAACCGATGGTCAAAGTGAGAGGACCATTCAGACGTTAGAGGATATGCTTCGTGCATGCATCATAGACTTTGGTAAGGGCTGGGAGAAGTATTTACCCCTTGCGGAATTCTCCTATAATAATAGTTACCACACAAGTCTTAAAGCTGCACCATTCGAAGCTTTGTATGGCAGAAAGTGTCGTTCGCCTATTGGTTGGGCAGAAGTTGGAGATAGCCAACTCACAGGCCCTGAGCTTATTTTGGAAACTACAGAGAAAGTAGCTCAGATTCGTGATCGGTTGCAAGCAGCCAGAGATAGACAGAAAAGTTACGCCGATCAAAGACGTAAACCCTTAGAGTTCCAGGTTGGAGACAAGGTGATGCTGAAAGTCTCGCCTTGGAAGGGTGTAATACGTTTCGGGAAACATGGCAAACTCAACCCACGCTACATTGGACCATTTCTGATCTTAGAAAGAATTGGGCCCGTGGCTTATAGGTTGGAATTACCACATGAACTGAGTAAAGTTCACGACGTGTTCCACGTTAGTAATTTGAAGAAATGTCTTTCCGATGAGATGCCTGTCACTCCAATGAAGGATATTCATGTCGATGAGAAATTGAACTTCGTGGAAGAGCCAATTGAGATTTTAGACCGTGAAGTTAAAAGACTCAAGAGAAGTCGCATTCCGCTCGTCAAGGTTCGTTGGAATTCCCGACATGGACCAGAATTTACGTGGCAACGTGAGGACGAGTTCCGGAAGAGATATCCGAAGCTTTTCACTTCGTAGATGAATTTTTCCGAGTGAAACCCGGGACGGGTTTCTTCTGAGACTGGGAGGATGTGACAACCGGCAGTTTAGGGAGTTATTTTAAAAACCCGCATTACGTTAAAGTTCGTTTAAAATTTTTATTTAGAATTTTATTTCACAACGAACTTGTAAGACCTATTTTATGAATAATTATGTGTTTATGATGTTATGGAATTCGTGAATTATTTTCATAATTCATTTTGATTTTATGCTCGATGATGTATTCTTAAATTCTCACTGGTACTACGTTGACTCTGGCACTAGGTTTACCTAACGAAAGATTTTATGATTCGTTTTACGAGTCCGACTATATATAATTATTTTACGAGATGTTTTTCGGGAGATATTAAAGTTTGAAATGAGTTCGGGTTCGGGCCACATGTTTTACATTTACCCACGTTACCCGCTCCACACCATTAGTAATATTATTATTACTATTATTATTATTATCCTTATTATTAATTTTACAAAAAAAAAATAATAATAATAATAAAAGAGTAACTACAAAAGGGTCTTGTTTGGTTCGGTTCTCACAAAAACCCAACACCCTCACCACTTCATTCTCATCTCTCTCTTTTCTTTTTGCAAACCCTAGCCGACATCAAAAATCCGGCCACCACCACAGCCACCGCCGGCCACCACTCAACACCACCACTATTTTCTAATCCCCCATCATCTAATCTTTTAGATCTACTACTCCACGCGCCCCATAACACCATCTTACCTCACGAATCATCACCAAATTCACCACCATTCGTTGTTTTTGGAAAGGTTATCACGGTTTTGAGTTGTAGTTCGAAGGTGAGATGAGTTTTACTCATATTTTTGATAAAAAAAAACGTGACCCTTGGTCACGACATGTTTAGATCCGAACGAGTTTCATATTAAAATGGGATTAATACTTATGGGTTTGGATTGGAAACTCGTTTTCTTGAAATGGTTTGGTATCCGGGTTGTTCTTGTGGGTTTTGGTTCGAACCATGAGTCGTAGACTCACGGCTCGTGTGTAAATCCGAGCCATGGTGCTCAAATATGTGTTTTCTTTCGAGCCTTGGTTGTGGCTCATGATTTCTTGCTCGAGTTGGATTGCTTTGGTTTCTTGGTTCGAGCATAACCGAGACCTTTGAGGTCTCGGGGTTACTTTTGGTCGGTCGTATAACCAAGTCGAGACCCGATGGGGCTCTCGTTTGGTTGTGACTCGAGCCTTAGGCTCGATTATTGTTGCCTCTTGTGGCCTTGTACTAATGGTTTCATGATTTACTTGCGTTGGGTCCGTGGTTTGACTCAATGGAGTCATGTGCCTGGCCGATTATTGTTGTGGATGTCTCGACCCAAGTGGGTTGTTTGGGGCAGTTTTGGTTGGCTCATTTGAGCTTATTTTGGAGACCCATGGTATTAGTTGTCGAGTCCTAGTGACTCGTGTGGTATGCCGAGACTCAAGTGAGTCATAAGGCCCGGGTTTGGCTTGGTAAACCAACCCGGATATGGACCATAATTGTGTTTATATGTCCTTGTTATAAATTTTGTTAACTTGATATGGTTTCGGCAGTTGTTGTGGCACTTTCATATTCGGCCGAACACTTTTGTTGCGTCAAGACCCTTGTGGTCTCGACAATGGGAATAATGTGATATTTGAGGAGTTGTTGACGAATTGTGATGTTGGGGACCGATTGTGAGACGGTCACTTAGATTGACGGAGATAGGTTAGTCGGGTGCCGTAGTCGGACCCTATTGTTGTAGCACGTTTCTCAGGTAATTAAGTGATGATATGCATGCTTGGAATGGAAGGCTCGGCCAAGGCTCATGGTTTATGGATCTATTTTTCTAAACTCTGATAATTAATTTTGGACCTATTGATATGTTACTTTGGGCCTGACTCTGAATGATGTTGGGATAAATGTAAACCTTAAAACCCCGTTTTGGTTGCGTTTTTATTATGTTTACTTTATCTCGTTCTATATTGTCTTGTGTTGGATACCAATCCCCGTAGCACCCCGAAAGCTTGTTGAGTCTTCCGCTGTATCAAATTTTGGGGGTGTTACACTACAAGACTCGTAAATAAAGAAAAGCGCTTCTTAGGAGGCAACCCATGATTTTGTGTGATTCTTATTTTGTTTGTTTGTTATTTGATTTCGTATGCATGCTTTATTTTTATTGTTGGTAGATCATGTTTCTAAACTAAAACAGTGGAAATACTTTATTTTGTTGTTTTGGCCTAGTCTTAACTTCACCCAAAGGTATTTTTGCAAAAGATAAGTGTAAGGGGAAACCCCAAATATGTTTTTAAGAAACAAACCGATCATGATTCTCCACAATATTACATGAACATGTATATTCGTATTTGTTAGAGTCAAATGCTTGTATCGAGTCATAATGAAGTTTTGCAGGATTTTCCAGGAAGTAGGACCAAGTTTTTCCAGAAATTTTCCGGAAACATAACATAAGAATTTCTGTAGGTCACTTTTGACGGCGTCACGAGTTTACTCTTGACGGCGTCACGTGTAAAAATCTGGAAATTTTACCGGTTTTGTTTTTCTAAAAGTTTTTGTTGAATTATTAGTTTTATAATCTCCAGGAAATCTGCAAACATCATTCCAGAAGCATTATATCTTATTTTGTTTTCTAGGATTTAGTAACATATGTAGATTGCCGCCGATTTTATGCGAGGTTGCCTTGTCTGTTTTCTCAGGATTTACAGGTTATGTATGACAAGAAGATGATTTATATTCTGGAAGGGAAGCTTTGATTGTTCATTTTCTTAGAGGAAGATCTAACCTGGCCACCTTATTATCCATACCGAGCGAATCAGGGGAGTATTTGATTTCATTCGTTTTACTTATTCACTTTTACATTCTTTACTTGAACATTGGGGACAATGTTCATCTTAAGTGTAAGGGGAGGGTAAAATGATGACACCTTACAGATACACTTTCGCTTGAGTGTTTGATAGTAGATGTGTAATAAAACTATGAAAAATACTTTTTAGTGCAATTTTAGCGCCAAATTTAAAATTTTTTACAACATTTAGGAGTGAAACTTTAGCCATAGCAAGTGTCTCATGGATAGGAGATTGTATGACTAGCAAATAACCGTATCATTCAGAAAAATTTTCCACCCAAATATGTGAGGTTCGCCTTTAGATTTGATAGGAAAAGCATTTACTGTTAGTGCTTATGAGCGTACCGGTAGCATTTAGATTCTAGAACTTGCGTTAGTGATGCATCCCGAGACCGCTAGTGAGACTACATTCGTGTAGTAGGATTTACTACATGATAAGAGGCATTAGGATCACCCTTGTGTTAAACCCGTATCATAATTACTTGACCATTTAAGTCATATTATTTGGCTAGTTAAGTCAACTAATTTTTCCCACACCTTAGCGTTGTACTCATTTTTAGTACACGAAACTCCTAGTACACCCCTCCGAGCCTATCTTTTCGTTTCTAACTTTAAGCATTTTACTTAAAGGAAGAATTTGTTACACCCCACTTAAATGTACAACAAAATCGCCTTAGCCTTCCGTGTATGCACTCATCTTTAGTGCATTATTGTTATTTGTTAAACCCTAAGTTAATTATCTAATTGATTACATGGTTGCTAAGTCGAGTCATATCCTTGTACATATTGTTTTGGGACAATTGGGACGATTGGGTAAAGTACTTATTTTATGGATTAATGGGGAAGAACATCGTATATTACCCCCATATGTACGTTAATCTTAAAAGTACTCCAAGTGGTTTGATTACCTTAATTCGAGTCATTAGATTAGTTTATTGTAAAGTATGTAAAAATTCAAGTGTAAGGGGAATATTCATCCCCTACGATGTATTATTTTGGATGGTAGGGTAAGAGTGTATGCAAAAAAAAAAAAAAAAAAAAAAAAAAAAAAAAAAAAAAAAAAAAAAAAAAAATCGAAAATACAAGAAAAAGAAAAAAAAATAGAAAAAGAAAAGAGAAAAAACATACGGACTACCATCCCGTTTCATTCTATGTTCATTTTATGTTTTTGTTATTTTTCATTTATTAGCTTAAGTCGAGTCTAGTCTTGGCTTAGCAAAGCCATATTGTACATGTAATTAACCAAGATTGTTAACTCGCCACCAGTAAAGACTGCCTATAGCCAACAAAACCGTGTATTTCATTTCCCTACACCTAACGTTACAACCCTTTAAAAGACCTCTTTGATAGTTTATCCTAGGTGCTTACGCCATGTGGTGGAGGTTTGATCCTTTCCCAAGCCTATGGTAATCTATTTTGCTATGACAGGTAGTGACAGATATCTCCCGTTTCCATATTGTGATATTACTTTATTACACACGAGAGATGTGAGTATCTAAACACTATTTGTGAGGTGCTAGTATATGACCTCCGTGCTTGTCTATTGGTCTTTAGTGGAATGATTATTTGTTGTAATTACTTTTATATTAGTGTTAAATGACCCCTAACTTGTATTTTGATTAGAATAAAAGCGCATTTGCTTGAGGACAAGCAAATCTCAAGTGTAAGGGTATATGATGAGGTGAAAAATGAACCACTTTTAGGGGGTCATTTAAGCCCGGAATTGAATTTATTTGATCAAATATTACCCTAAATCGTTCCTTTTGTGATTTTAGGTACTTTGGGAGAGAAATCTGGAAAAGGAAGCAATTCGGACGTTTTTGGAGTATAAAAGTGAAGAAAACGCCATAGACTTAATTTTCCATGCTGAGAACAGTGTATGACGGCGTCAAGAGGAAATTCCTGACGGCGTCAAGAGTAAAGTCCATGACGACCCAGAAGAAACGTGAAGGCGTCACATCAGGAGCGTCAAGAGTTAAATTCATGACGGCCTGCATAAGGGGACTACATGACGGCGTCAGATCCAGATCTAGGCAGTCCGAGGAACTATTTGGCGGCGAGATGACGGCGTCAGACATTTGTTCTTGACGCCGTCACCTTCTAAAATATATATATAGTTTTCTAATTTTCATTCATTAGGAGGAACTTGTGTGGAGAAACCCTAGGGCCAAACTTTGTGAACCCTAGCTCATATTTTACAGTAAATTCAAGGGTTTTCACCCCTTGAATCCTTTCATGTGCTATTAAGATAAGTCTTCTCTTTAATTCAATCAATATGTCTATGTGTTGGTTGTCTATATCTTGTGCTTGTCTTAATTTCAACATGTTAGGCTAGATCTATCTTGTGTTTGCTTATATCTAATAAAACCTAGATGTTAATTATGTGTTAATTACTTATTTATGGTTGTATTGGATGAATGATTTCAATGTTAGGCTTAAGAAAACTGGCAGATCTCCATTTGGTAATATGCATGAACGTCTTAGGAAACATGAACCGATGTGTACTAGGTTTTATTGGTTGTATTTAATGCATGAGTAAATTCTAATGATCCCATGTTAGGAGCTTCTTAGCCGGCTCGACATAGGAGTGAAGTAGGCACTCATAGGATTGGGGAAGTAAGTACGCCACCCCATGAATGGTATTAAGGAATACAATCCATCATCCACGCAACTATAACAAGTAATTAACGTGTAAAAGATATCTAGGGAGTAGTGAAATCTAAGTAAACACATTTCTCCCACATATTGCTCACAACCTTAGTTTAATATAGTTTATTTTCATTTTTAGTATTTTATTTTGATTGCATCTTAGTATTGGGTTAGTTGACTCGCAACTAATTCCGCCCAAATCCTTCAAACTCGAGATTTTGATTTGCTTTCTAAAAAAATATAAAAATATACAAAAAGAATCATCCCTCATCTCTAGACCTAGTCTTTAGGTTTTCTAATCCTAGCGACACTATTCCTAGCTGAACGATCAATCCCCCGGTACTTGTCATTATACTATACTACATCGATCAGGTACACTGCCTGGTGGGGGTTGTAAGCTTCTCAAGATCCCTTGAGAGGTAAAGCCTGGTGCAAACCCCACGCATCACAAATGGATTTTCAAAAAGAAAATGAAGGTAGATGGAACTGTTGAAAAGTTCAAGGCAAGATTAGTTATTCAAGGATTTAAACAAAAGTCAGGAATAGACTAGTTTGATACTTATGCTCCAGTGGCACGTATCAGTACCATAAGATTGCTGATTGCTTTGGCATCAATTCACAATCTGATTATTCATCAGATGGATGTGAAGACAGCTTTCTTGAATGGTGATTTAAATGAGGAGGTTTACATGAACCAACCTCAGGGCTTCATCATGCTTGGCAATGAAAACAAGGTGTGTAAACTGATTAAGTCTCTTTATGGACTAAAACAGGCACCTAAGCAATGGCATCAAAAGTTTGATGAAGTGGTTTTGTCTAGTGGTTATTTACTTAATCAAGCTGACAAATGTGTATATAGCAAATTTGATGAATATGGAAAAGGAGTCATCATTTGTCTATATGTTGATGACATGTTGATCTTTGGCACTGCCCAAAATCAAGTTGATCTTACAAAAGAATTTTTGTCATCAAAGTTCTCCATGAAGGATATGGGGAAGGCTGATGTTATCCTTGGTATTAGGATTAAACATGAAAGTAACAAAATTTCTATCTCTCAGTCTCATTACATTGAGAAGGTGTTAAGGAAATTTAATTACTTTGATTGTACTCCATTGAGTACTCCTATGGATACAAGTGAGAAGCTAATGCCTAATACTGGCAAAGCTGTATCTCAACTTGAGTATTCTAGGGTGATTGGCTGCTTGATGTATGCCATGACTTGTACAAGACCTGATATTGCTTTTGTTGTGGGTAAACTGAGCAGGTATACTAGTAATCCTAGTGCTCATCATTGGCAAGCAATTCAGAGGGTCTTTAAGTATTTGAAGAGAACTATGGATTATAGCCTCTCATATATTGGTTACCCTTCAGTATTAGAAGGATACACTGATGCAAGTTGGATCAGTAACACTGAAGATAATTCGTCTACTAGTGGCTGGGTATTCCTACTTGGTGGAGGTGCAATTTCTTGGGCATCCAAGAAACAAACTTGCATTACCAGTTCAACCATGGAATCTGAATTTGTGGCTTTAGCTGCTGGCAAAGAAGCTGAATGGTTGAAAAACTTGCTTCTTGAGATTCCATTGTGGCCTAAACCTATAGCACCTATTTCTATCCGTTGTGATAGTGCTGCTACATTGGCAAAGGCTTATAGCCAGATGTACAATGGAAAGACTAGACACTTAGGTGTTAGGCATAACATTATTCGTGAGCTTATCATGAATGGGGTGATATCTATAGAGTTTGTTAAATCTCAACAAAACTTAGCTGATCACTTGACCAAGGGTTTGGCTAGAGACTTGGTTTTGAAGTCTGCTAAAGGGATGGGTTTAAGTCCTACTTAGTCACTGAATGCAAGGATACCCAACTCCCTTCTAAGGAAACTTGGAAGCTGAGTTCAATGTGGAAAGTTGATCATTTAGTGGACTGAAGCACATGTATCACAAACATCCCAAGGTTGTGCTTGTTACCTGCTGGAAAGGAGGATGAAGTCATAACTTCTTAATGGTTAATTTTCTTTGAAAAAGTGCTAAGCAGGAGCATGAATTAAAGATGAACCACCTATGTGAATGTTGAAGTTTTGCCGCTTCAGGAAGCTTTGGACATTTAGCTTTTACCAACATTTATGAATTGGATATGGACACATGGCTTGTATAGTGTCAGGAGTATTTTAGTGTGAATCTGCTGATAGCAATTCTGCTGCTTGGTTTTAACCACTGATTCCTACTATTATGGAAAGTATTATGATATAATTAATGGGCCGTTAATTATATATAATTCCATGGGCTAGGGTTTTGAGTATTCTCTATTATAAATAGAGGTCATAACACATCTGCATGGATATACGAAATCACAAAACCCTAAACACTTGAATACGCATCTGGTTCTTGGTTTGTGCCTAAAACAAGAACATCACTTGGTCTTATCCCATAGAGATATTGGTGTAACCCAGGCATAGGGTCGAATAGTTTCTATTGGAAAGTGATACCACGATTTCAAGTGAATATCCGGTACCTTATTGATTATCTTAACCCTAATCTGGAACTTGTTAACACATAATAACCAACAGACGCCTGAACTCCTCTTCAATAATCAAATCATCATCATCATCATCATCATCAGATTCTTTTTCCCATACATCTACAATCTTTGGCGGCTGCAAATCAACGAGCTCTAGTGGATGCTCATGTTCTAAGACCTTCATTATTATAATTAAATTTCTGTGTTTTAAAATATGGTGTTCCTTGAACTCATATGCTATTACTTATAGTAAGAAATAATAAGACCTCTGATACTTTGCTTGCAAACTAATACATGAATTTGAGAGCATCTTCTTTTTCTTTTTCTTTTTCTTTTTTACCTTTATGTTCTTTCAAGTTGGTTTTATTCTTATAAAACTTTGCCTTTGTTTGTTTGTTATTTGGATGTGGAGTCACACTAGTCACTCAGAACATCCACATCCAAACACACCCTCTGTAAACAGTATCAGTTGTTTTTCTTTCGCAACAAGTTCTTACACAAGTCTCCGAATTTAATAACATTGGCCCACTAATATTGGTATATTGGTAACTTTGGACTTTTGCAGCTCAGTAAAACACACTCTAAATGTTTGGGTAACCTTTTATGATGATTGTGATGCCGCATATTTTGATGCTTGAGTGAAGTTTATGGAAGTGATTCTTGTAGATTGTTAGTAAATTTAGTACACTTGAGGGATCAATTCACACCTGGTAATGGGCTTGGAGGTATGGAGTATACACCCATTTGGTCACTGAATCCCCTGACTCAATAGTGGTTATGTATTGAATCTGCTGATAGCATGATTCTGCTGATTGTTGTTACCACTGCAAGTGTTAACGTTACCACTGCAAGGGTTGTTGTTACCACTGCAAGTGTTAACGTTACCACTGCAAGGGTTATTGTTACCACTGCAAGGGTAACTGTTTCCACTGATAACCACAGATCCTATAATTATGGAAATTATTATGTTATCATTAATGGGCCGTTAATTATACATAATACCATGGGCTAGGGTTTGAGTATTCTCTATTATAAATAGAGATCACATCATTATGCATGAGAAAAAAGTTATCATACGATTTACTAAACACAAAACCCTAAACACTATATACGCATCTGGTTCTTGGTTTGTGCCTAAAGCAAGAACATCACTTGGTCTTATCCCATAGAGATATTCGTGTAACCCAGGCATAGGGTCGAATAGTTTCTATTGGAAAGTGATACCACGATTTCAAGTGAATATCCGGTACCTTCATTGATTATCTTAACCCTAATCTGGAACTGTTTTGCAGCTTTACAACCAACATAGATGACTCCTTTTATTTGACTGCTTTTTGAATTGTAATGGTGGCCACTGATTTCCTTTAATTCTCTGAAGCAAGGGATCTTTCTTTTTTTAAAGCTTGATTTTCTTGTCTTAGTTTAGCCTAAATAGGACAAACAAAACAAAAACAAGAAAAATTTAATTAAGTAATTTCAAAATGGAGGGATTGTACATAGTCTTGTGTACTTATTTTTTATTAAATTAATAGGGGCTTAATAAATTTGGAACTCTCGTATTTTAATTTTAAAACACAACTTGATGTGAGTTCATCGATGCTATATGAATTAATGTTAACGAATATTAGACCAAGCTGATTTTAGTTAATACACTTGCACCTGTGTTACACCAGTTGTGGCTACAGATGATGAGAGGATTGCAAATAGTTATCGTGGATTTGGGGCTGATTTCATAATGACATCTGAATCTTGTCGAAATGGTAATGTTCTTGTATTGCCCAAATAAATTTCGTCCCCATGATATAATGACCGTGAGCTTATGGCTTTGTGCTTGACCAAGTGAGCAACTTTCAGGAACTGAACGCTGCAGCGAGGCACTTCTAAACCTTAAAAGAAAATTTGATATTGTTGTAAACATCCAAGGTGATGAGCCGCTTATTGAGGCTGAGATAATTGATGGGGTTGTAAAAGCTTTGGAAGTAAGCTACAATACTTTATGCACATGTATTACTGATGAAAATAATGTCGAAAACCATACCATCACACATTCACACCCTTGATCATATTCATATTATATATATGTGTTAATATTTCTGTTCAGAAACTTTTAGGCCCATTCAGTTCTTGACCAAATCAAACATATGTGAGATTTATTTAAGTAAGTCGGGTAGTAGGAGTATGATTTACGGCTATTTTGATTGTTGGATTATTGTTATTTACATAATTTTATGATCCTAATCGAGTTAAATGTGCTTGGTTGATAATCGTGGCTATGCAATATACTTTTCAAGGGGAATTATCCCATTGAACAAGTAAGCATTTTGGCTAGATGTGGCAAAATGGGTCGGTTGGGTAACCTTTTAAAAAAAGGGTAGATTGTACTAAGAGTCAGGTCGGGTCGACCCACAAACACTTCTTTTCTTTTATGTTCCATTGCTCTTTTCGGTAATAATCTAATATTTAAAATAAAAAGATTTAGGATGTTAAATTCATTTGGTTGTAGCTAATTTACCGATTTGACGTGTTTACCCATAGGTTCGAACTTTCCACCTTTAAATTTTGGTTATCATTTTTCTTGTACAAACTGTTATATCGAAAATTCATCTATACCCGTGTGTTGATGCAGGTCGGGTAAGGTCAATCCACAGTTTCCATATTTACTTCATCCTGGCATCCAGGTAAAGATCGAATTAATAAAGAAACTCACGCCTAAAAACTTAATGATAGATTGTGTGTTTGCAAGACAAGTTATCATGGCTAACACTGCATTTTCTCATGGGCAAACAGAGTTATGATGCAAAATTCTTAAAGTTATATCCCGAGCTTTCTCCTACTCCATTGCAACTAGAAGAAGACCTGGAACAACTCAAAGTCCTTGAGAATGGTTACAAGATGAAGGTATGATTATGTGTAAAGTACTCTCTCATATGACCACTTTCCTGTTTGAAAAAAGCCTGATCCGTTAAATGATCTATCTACTATATAGTGAAACCTCGTCTTATTATATTATCCATATGCTTGCTTCTACAACCATAGCATTGCAAAAACTCTCAAGCTCTTTCTTTTTTCATATTTAGTTTGCATTTTAGTGTTTGAACGAGCTCTGCAACGGTTATTGAGAAGGTGTGATTGTATTTTGCTTTACAGTTAAAGTCATGTGTGTGACCTTTTCCTTATAATATGTGTATATCTAGGAAGTCATTTGATGCAACGTTATATGTGCATCCAATATTTTGGGAATTAATTTGGTTATCCTGCTTGATTTGATTATAAAAGGGTGTTCTCTAGATTAAAATGGACGGATTGTTTCCTGTTGACTAAGAATTAATATGAACTTCGTTGAATTCATATGCTATTACCTATAGACTATAGTAAGAAATAATAAGACCTCTGATACTATGCTTGCAAACCAATACATTGAATTGAGAGCATCTTCTTTTTCTTTTTCTTTTTCTTTTTCTTTTTCTTTTTATTACCTTTTATGTTCTTACTAGCAGGGTACCCGCGGCCGTGACTATATTATGGCGAGCAAATATTATTTGGTTACACGTTTTTTCTAACAATAATTGTACAAATGAATGATAATTAAATTAAAATAAGTTTAAGCTTTACAATGCAAACTATATTTGCTTCAAACCGTCTCACAGACATGAGTATGCACGGTTTCTAATTTCTTTTTGTTGAAAGGTGGCTTCAAGATCTTGGAAAAGAGGTGTTGGGTAGGTGACGTTTGTATATCATTTTTGAGTTTTGATTTTCCGTTTTAAGTCTTACCGAATGAAAGAAATAATTGAAACAAAATTGTTTTGGTTATTTCTTTATAAGGTTCAAAGATTAAAAAGAAGATTTGTAGCCTTTTATTGGTTAAGTGAATCTTGATAATGGATTAATCCTGATTTTGTCAATAACACGTACCCCAAAAATAACTATTAGCCAAAATACTACCAAGAATTAATAATAATCTGAAATAACAAAAAATTGTAACACCCATATTTCAGCTAAAACAAAACAGCTTTTCAATAATCGGATTAATGCTACTTGTATTATAACCTATCCAACCCAGCATTAGTGCCAACGGCCCATCTCAAAAGATAGTAATACTAAAATTACAAAAGCCCAGTCCATGATCTATCCTATCCAACCCGATCCAAAAACCATACATACCCTAATCATTTGTGACAACCCTAATCACACATAACTATCACCAGCGCCCCCATCTCCTTCTCTCTTCTAAACACCAACTTCAATCTTCAAAAAAAAATAATAATAAATAAAAAATAAAAATAAAAAACCCTTTCTTGATACTTTCAAACCCACGAAAACACAAAAGCACAAAAATGTTAGAATTTTCAGTTCGAATGCGGCTTCAAGACCTCACAGAGGTCTCGGGTAGGTATACTTTGTTTGCTTTTGTTTCGTTTTATTTTGAACCGAATGAAAGGAAAGAATGAAACGAAGGTTTTGTTCTTTCTTTACATGTTTCGGATATTAACAAGAAGCAAAGCTTCACATAGATCTATGATGTTATTTTTTTCGTGCGTTTAAGATTTATTTTGGTTTGGAAATATCTTGTGAAACACAAAAAAAAATTCTGAGATCTTGTTGTTCTTTTAGTTTTGGATCTATGATGGGTTTTTGAATAAAACTTGTAAAATGTGTTAAAGATTTGTAAACAAGTTTACAAAATCTGAGATCTTGGAGTTGATGTGTTGAGATTTGTTCTTGTTGTATGGTTTATATGAGAAGTTAGACATACATTTATATAGCAATATAGATAACTGACATTTTAATGTTATCAATATATTTTTTTCAATTCATATGTTACAAGTACGTGGTGATTAGTATTACGAGCGTTACAAGTTTTCCCATTAAATCACTTGTTTGGGCAATATTATCTTACTATTTGATTCGATATATATTTTCTAAATCGTTACGATTTTATTGTATGTATCGCTCTCGGTTTTGCAAGATGCAACCTTTCAAGCAATGGTACATAACTTCGTAGAATCGCTTAAGGGTTTCATCCTACAATCAACAAGTAAAATATTTTTGTTTGATATTTTAGCTTTTTAACGACCCAACTTAGTTAGAAAATATATTGATTCAATTCGTATAATGTATAATCCAATAGTTAATGTCATGTTTTGTTTTTTTAATATGTACATTATGCATTGTGCATTGTGAATTGGGTTTAAAGATGGATGAGTTTTAATGGAGGGTTGCAGTTATTGTATATTGTGCTTAAATGGTTGTAATTTTTGGTAAAGGGGTGTTTTTAATAGCATTAATGATGTGATTGTGGGTCTGAAAATGATATTATGCTTATTTTTGTTGTACAATATGCTTACTTTGTTGTAATTATAAAAATTGAGTGCATTAAATAGGGGTTGTACATTATGTTCTAATAGTTGTAATATTATATTTAGGGGTGTTTTTAATGGTATTTAATGTACAATTTTATGCTTTTGGTCTGAATTTCGTATTATGCTTGTTTTGCTTGTACATAATGCCTTGTTTGTTGTACTTATGAAAAATCATTGCTTTAAAGTGTTGTAAACATTGCATATTTTTTTGTACATTTGAAATTTTTGGAGAGAGAGTGGTTTACCTATTATATGTAGTATAGATAAGTTTGTATTATTCTTATAAAACTCTACCTTTTTTTGTTTGTTTTTGTTTAGTCTCTTCGTTTTTTTAAAGGAAAAAAAAACGAAATGAAGTGCTTCACAATTAACATATCATATTTTTATGTCGGAGCATCTTCAATATAGTCATGTTCTCAATTTGGACTTTAAGTTTAGAAAGAATCTAATTTATGTTAAGTTGCTTACAATGTTATTGATGTATACAAGTTTAAGATTGTCTATAAATTTGGATTTGTAAATTGCGAGCCACACTAGTCACTCTGAACATGCACATCCAAACACATCCTCTGTAAACAGTATCAGTTGTTTTTCTTTTGCAACAAGTTCTTACACGAGTCTCCGAATTTAATAACATTGGCCCACAAATATTGGTATATTTGTAACTTTGGACTTTTGCAGCTCAGTAAAACACACTCTAAATGTTTGGGTAACCATTTATGATGATTGTGATGCCGCATATTTTGATGCTTGAGTGAAGTTTATGGAAATGATTCTTGTAGATGACTCCTTATATTTGACTACTTTTTGAATTCTAATGGTGGCCAATGATTTCCTTTAATTCTCTGAAGCAAGGGATCTTTCTTTTTTTAGGCTTGCTTTTCTTGTCTTGGCTTACTCTAAATAGGACAAACAAAACAAAAAAAAGATAAATTTAATTAAGTAATTTCAAAATGGAGGGATTGTACATAGTCTTGTGTACTTATTTTGTATTAAACTAAAAGGGGCTTAATTAATTTGGAACTCTCATATTTTAAGTTTAAAACACAACTTGTGGCTACCGATGATGAGAGGATTGCAAATTGTTGTCGTGGGTTTTGAGCTGATGTCATAATGACATCTGAATCTTGTCGAAATGGTAAGATTCTTGTTATTCCCATATAATTTTCGTCACCATGATATAATGACCGTGAGTTTATGGCTATGTGCATGACCAAGTGAGCAACTTTCAGGAACTAGACGCTGCAGCGAGGCACTTCTAAACCTTAAAAGAAAATTTGATATTGTTGTAAACATCCAAGGTGATGAGCCGCTTATTGAGGCTGAGATAATTGATGGGGTTGTAAAATCTTTGAAAGCTACAATACTTTATGCAAATGTGTTACTGATGAAATTAAAAATAATGTCGAAAACCACACCATCACACATTCACACCCTTGATCATATTCATATAATATATATGTGTTAACATTTCTGTTCAGAAACTTTTAGGCCTATTCAGTTCTTGACCTAATCAAACAAACGTGAGATTTATTTAAGCCAGGTAGTGGGAGTATGATTTATGGCTATTTTGATTGTTAGATTATTGTAATCTACATAACTTTATGATGATCACGTATTTGCAGGCATCCCCGGATGCTCTATCCAGCACTGCTGTCACATCTTTAAAACCAGAAGATGCCTCTGATCCAAATTGAGTAAAATGCGTGACTATGCAATATATTTTTCAAGGGGAATTATCCCATTTAACAAGTAAGCATTTTGGCTAGATGTGGCAAAATGGGTGGGTTGGGTAACCTTTAAAAAGGGTAGATTGTACTAAGAGTCGGGTCTAGTCGACCCACAAACACTTCTTTTTCTTTTATGTTCCAGTGTTCTTTTTAGTAATAATCAAAATTTTAAAATAAAAAGATCCCTTCATGCTTTCTCCCACAAGCCTTGCAAGATCCGTAGATTTTGTATACTATACTAAAGCGGTGTTTGGGACAGCTTGATTTTTCTACTAACCAGTTTTGTGTCATGTCATCCAAACTGCTTTTGCTTATCTGTTTATTTTGAAGTGAAATAAGCCGTTTCTGATAATCAGTACAAAACTGCTTAATTTCAAAGTGCATATTTGAGACAGAAATGAAATTATCTTTTTGCCATCATATTAAGCTGAAACCTCTATAGCTGGATTTTACTGAAACATTCTAACAAAAAATTATTTATATTGCATTTTCTACAAGATAAGCAAAATCCAAACACTATTTCCTGACTTACCTACTTTTAAGTAGCTTAAAAGTGCTTATTTATTAGAAGACATAAAAGTAGAAGCATAATCAATTCCAAACACCCTAACTGTAATCAACAGCTACAATCCTTGCCTACATACACACAAACCGAAAAGAAAAAACCCACAAAAAGCTACCGTTATTACAACAACCAGGTGTATGACCCTTTGCACCATGCACTCTAATCATAAAAAAAGATGACTGTCAAGTGATCCTTATTTCTAAGTGACAATAAAAATATCTTGAATCACACTGGATAAACAAATGTACAAGAGTGAAATGAACATGCACAGATATAAATTCAATCCATCATTACATAAATCGTACAAGGTATGAACTCCTACCCTGTCCACAGTTGACAGTCTAATGTATAGAAACTAGATAAAACAGAAAGCTTCATGAGCTGTTCAAGTTCTCACAACATTCGTAATCAATCACATACTTACATTCGAGACACTTAAATATCATCTTGTACCGCAGTCGGTCGCCACACATACTACATTCACCATCACTCACTGTCCCTTGAGTGAAAGAGAGAGGATGTGGGTGACCAGGAGTCTTATGAATGTTCCCAAACTTTACATTCACATACTTGTAGATGTTGTTAGCATACCAGGAATGCATACCTGCCATTTCGGATCGAAGTATTAATGGAGCACAATCAGAATGCACTGACCAAACACACTTGTGACAGTGATAGAAAGATTGAAGAGGATTCAATTCGTCCTCACATATTTCACAAAAGTATTCACTCTTATGGTTCTCAATTGGGAGGTAACTCAAGCTCATGGGATGTTTGTCATACTTGTGCCTTATTGTCCCAGGCAATAACAAAGCACACTCGGGATGTATAAAAATTTTGTCACAAATGCTGCAACTGAATGCAAAACGATCCTTCGACATAACTGTGCCACATATATGACACCCCTGATGTGTATCTAATTTAACTCTTGAAAGAAGGTGGTTTGGGTGTGCTTTATGTGCGATTTTTTCAGGAATAAACCCACAACTAACATCAACATAGTATTCGCATTTGACACAACCATAAGCAAACCCGTTGCAATCTAAATCACAAACTTCACAACGAAATATGCCGAAAAACTTATGGGAGACATTTGGCAGGAGAATAAGGGTATGTTGCGGGTGACCTGGGTGGTTCTCTATTGATGTTGGCAGTCGAGTGCACCACTCATGAAGAGCAAAGCTGCAACTCTGAGAACACTTACAAAATGGCATTGACATTATCGGTCTCAAGCATCCGTTGCATAGTAGTTCGATCTTTCTCATTGGGTCATGCAACATGAATGAATTTATGTTTGAAGAGGTTGACCCTACTTTACTATCAATGCACTGTGTATCAACTAAAATTACCTGGTGTTGATGATTGATATGTTTTCGGTTTACCTCATCATCCGTTTCAAAGGTTCCAGGTCCATTGTTTTTGAAAAATAAATGTTTCAGAATGTTGTGAGACTCGTCTGGGAATGGTAGATGGAGAAGATCAGGATAGTCTGCATCTTCTTTGCTTGCAAACAGATACATGAAATTGAGAGCATCTTCTCTCTTTTTTTTTTTTTTTTTTTTTTTTAACCTTTATGCTCTTACAAGTTTGTTTTATTCTTATAAAACTTTGCCTTTGTTTGTTTGTTTGTTTTAATCTAAACATTTGGATGTGGAGTCACACTATGACACTAGTCACTCAGAACATGCACATCCAAACACACCCTCTGTAAGCAGTATCAGTTGTTTTTCTTTTGCAGCAAGTTCTTACACGAGTCTCCGAATTTAATAACATTGGCCGACTAATATTGGTATATTTGTAACTTTGGACTTTTGCAGGTCACTAAAACACACTCTAAATGTTTGGGTGACCTTTTATGATGATTGTGATGCCGCATATTTTGATGCTTGAGTGAAGTTTATGGAGTGATTCTTGTAGATGACTTCTTATATTTGACTACTTTTTGAATTGTAATGGTGGCCACTGATTTCCTTTAATTCTCTGAAGTAAGGGATCTTTCTTTTCTTTTTTTTAAGCTTGCTTTTCTTGTCTTTGTTTAGCCTAAATAGGACAAACAGAACAAAAACAAGAAAAATTTAATTAAGTAATTTCAAAATGGAGGGATTGTGCATAGTCTTGTGTACTTATTTTGTACTGTATTAAATTGAAAGGGCTTAATAAATTTGGAACTCATATTTTAATTTTAAAACACAACTTGATTTGAGTTCATCAATGCTATATGAATTAATGTTAACGAATATTAGACCAAGCTGATTTTAGTTAATACACTTTACCTGTGTTACACCAGTTGTGGCTACGGATGATGAGAGGATTGCAAATTGTTGTAGTGGATTTGGAGCTGATGTCATAATAACATCTGAATCTTGTCGAGATGGTAAGGTTCTTGTTATGCCCATATAATTTTGGTCACCATGATATAATGACCGTGAGTGTATGGCTTTGTGCATGACCAACTTTCAGGGACTGAACGCTGCAGCGAGGCACTCCAAAACCTTAATAAGAAATTTGATATTGTTGTCAATATCCAAGGGGATGAGCCACTCATTGAGCATGAGCTAATTGATGGGGTTGTAAAAGCTTTGCAAGTAAGCTACATAATTTATGCACATGTGTTACGGCTATTTTGATTGTTGGGTCATTGCTATTTACATAAATTTATGATGATCATGTATTTGCAGGCATCTCCTGATGCTGTATTCAGCACTGCAGTCACATCTTTAAAAGCAGACGACGCCTCTGATCCTAATCGAGTTAAATGTGTGGTTGATAATTGTGGCTATGCAATATACTTTTCAAGGGGAATTATCCCATTTAACAAGTAAGCATTTTGGCTAGATGTGGCAAAATGGGTCGGTTGGGTAACCTTTTAAAAAAGGGTAGATTGTACTAAGAGTCGGGTCGAGTCGACCCACAAACACTTCTTTTTCTTTTATGTTCCAGTGCTTTTTTCAATAATAATCTAATTTTTAAAATAAAAAGATTTAGGATGTTAAATTCTCTCTCTCTCTCTTTCTCTCTCTCTCTCTCTCTTTTTGGTATACCTGGGTTTCCGACTCGACATTGCGAGCCGACTAATCCTAGGGCGACTCTGAACATGCACATCCAAACACACCCTCTGTAAACAGTATCAGTTGTTTTTCTTTTGCAACAAGTTCTTACACGAGTCTCCGAATTTAATAACATTGGCCCATAAATATTGGTATATTTGTAACTTTGGACTTTGCAGCTCAGTAAAACACACTCTAAATGTTTGGGTAACCATTTATGACGATTGTGATGCCGCATATTTTGATGCTTGAGTGAAGTTTATGGAAATGATTCTTGTAGATGACTCCTTTTATTTGACTACTTTTTGAATTCTAATGGTGGCCACTGATTTCCTTTAATTCTCTGAAGCAAGGGATCTTTCTTTTTTTAGGCTTGCTTTTCTTGTCTTGGCTTACTCTAAATAGGACAAACAAAACAAAAAAAAGATAAATTTAATTAAGTAATTTCAAAATGGAGGGATTGTACATAGTCTTGTGTACTTATTTTGTATTAAACTAAAAGGGGCTTAATAAATTTGGAACTCTCATATTTTAATTTTAAAACACAACTTGTGGCTACCGATGATGAGAGGATTGCAAATTGTTGTCGTGGGTTTTGAGCTGATGTCATAATGACATCTGAATCTTGTCGAAATGGTAAGGTTCTTGTTATTCCCATATAATTTTCGTCACCATGATATAATGACCGTGAGTTTATGGCTATGTGCATGACCAAGTGAGCAACTTTCAGGAACTAGACGCTGCAGCGAGGCACTTCTAAACCTTAAAAGAAAATTTGATATTGTTGTAAACATCCAAGGTGATGAGCCGCTTATTGAGGCTGAGATAATTGATGGGGTTGTAAAATCTTTGAAAGCTACAATACTTTATGCAAATGTGTTACTGATGAAATTAAAAATAATGTCGAAAACCACACCATCACACATTCACACCCTTGATCATATTCATATAATATATATGTGTTAACATTTCTGTTCAGAAACTTTTAGGCCTATTCAGTTCTTGACCTAATCAAACAAACGTGAGATTTATTTAAGCCA
The DNA here is from genome assembly GCA_030686995.1 of Artemisia argyi. Classification (NCBI taxonomy): domain Eukaryota; kingdom Viridiplantae; phylum Streptophyta; class Magnoliopsida; order Asterales; family Asteraceae; genus Artemisia; species Artemisia argyi. The sequence goes on from CM060677.1 coordinate 204,768,485, forward strand.
GGTAGTGGGAGTATGATTTACGGCTATTTTGATTGTTAGATTATTGTAATCTACATAACTTTATGATGATCACGTATTTGCAGGCATCCCCGGATGCTCTATCCAGCACTGCTGTCACATCTTTAAAACCAGAAGATGCCTCTGATCCAAATTGAGTAAAATGCGTGACTATGCAATATATTTTTCAAGGGGAATTATCCCATTTAACAAGTAAGCATTTTGGCTAGATGTGGCAAAATGGGTGGGTTGGGTAACCTTTAAAAAGGGTAGATTGTACTAAGAGTCGGGTCTAGTCGACCCACAAACACTTCTTTTTCTTTTATGTTCCAGTGTTCTTTTTAGTAATAATCAAAATTTTAAAATAAAAAGATCCCTTCATGCTTTCTCCCACAAGCCTTGCAAGATCCGTAGATTTTGTATACTATACTAAAGCCGTGTTTGGGACAGCTTGATTTTTCTACTAACCAGTTTCGTGTCATGTCATCCAGACTGCTTTTGCTCATCTGTTTATTTGAGACAGAATTGAAATTATCTTTTTACCATCATATTAAGCTCAAACCTCTATAGCTGGATTTTACTGAAACTTTCTAACAAAAAATTATTTATATTGCATTTTCTACAAGATAAGCAAAATCCAAACACTATTTCCTGACTTACCTACTTTTAAGTAGCTTAAAAGTGCTTATTTATTAGAAGACATAAAAGTAGAAGCATAATCAATTCCAAACACCCTAACTGTAATCAATAGCTACAATCCTTGCCTACATACACACAAACCGAAAAGAAAAAACCCACAAAAAACTACCATTATTACAACAACCTGGTGTATGACCCTTTGCACCATGCACTCTAATCATAAAAAAAGATGACTGTCAAGTGATCCTTATTTCTAAGTGACAATAAAAATATCTTGAATCACACTGGATAAACAAATGTACAAGAGTGAAATGAACATGCACAGATATAAATTCAATCCATCATTACATAAATCGTACAAGGTATGAACTCCTACCCTGTCCACAGTTGACAGTCTAATGTATAGAAACTAGATAAAACAGAAAGCTTCATGAGCTGTTCAAGTTCTCACAACATTCGTAATCAATCGCATACTTACATTCGAGACACTTAAATATCATCTTGTACCGCAATCGGTCACCACACATACTACATTCACCATCACTGGCTGTCCCTTGAGTGAAAGAGAGAGGATGTGGATGACCGGGAGTCTTATGAATGTTCCCAAACTTTACATTCACATACTTGTAGATGTTGTTAGCATACCAGGAATGCATACCTACCATTTCGGATCGAAGTATTAATGGAGCACAATCAGAATGCACCGACCAAACACACTTGTGACAGTGATAGAAAGATTGAAGAGGATTCAATTCGTCCTCACATATTTCACAAAAGTATTCACTCTTATGGTTCTCAATTGGGAGGTAACTCAAGCTCATGGGATGTTTGTCATACTTGTGCCTTATTGTCCCAGGCAATAACAAAGCACACTCGGGATGTATAAAAATTGTCACAAATGCTGCAACTGAATGCAAAACGATCCTTCGACATAACTGTGCCACATATATGACACCCCTGATATGTATCTAATTTAATTCTTGAAAGAAGGTGGTTTGGGTGTGCTTTATGTGTGATTTTTTCAGGAATAAACCCACAACTAACATCAACATAGTATTCGCATTTGACACAACCATAAGCAAACCCGTTGCAATCTAAATCACAAACTTCACAACGAAATATGCCGAAAAACTTATGGGAGACATTTGGCAGGAGAATAAGGGTATGTTGCGGGTGACCTGGGTGGTTCTCTATTGATGTTGGCAGTCGAGTGCACCACTCATGAAGAGCAAAGCTGCAGCTCTGAGCACACTTATAAAATGGCATTGACATTATCGGTCTCAAGCATCCGTTGCATAGTAGTTCGATCTTTTTCATTGGGTCATGCAACATGAATGAATTTATGTTTGAAGAGGTTGACCCTACTTTACTATCAATGCACTGTGTATCAACTAAAATTACCTGGTGTTGATGATTGATATGTTGTAGGTTTACCTCATCATCCGTTTCAAAGGTTCTACGTCCATTGTTTTTGAAAAATAAATGTTTCAGAATGTTGTGAGACTCGTCTGGGAATGGTAGATGGAGAAGATCAAGATAGTCTGCATCCTTATAGTTTTTAACTAGTCTACCAGTACCTGAAAATGGAATAACATGCATGGTTATTATATCTTATATGAATAATGAATGCCAATCTAATTACTTGAAGAAATCATAGAATAACTTACCAGTACTAGACAAGATGGACATGAATGGTTCTCTTCTTGATGTCCCGCAATCGAGATGGACATAGTACATACATTTCTCGCATTTATAAATCCAAAGACTAGCCTCGTAAAAAGTGACATTACATACTCTGCATATTGGGTAATATTTATCTCTTTGGTCTAGAATTGGGAAGGAATATGAAATGGTGAGTGGATGCGGATGGTAGAAAGCATCATCTGTTGTCTTTTGAATCAACAGTTTTTTTGGTAGGAAAGCACAATCACTGTGTATGGTGAAGAAACAAGTGGTACAACTATAAAAGATCCCTTCATGCTTTCTCCCACAAGCTTTGCAATGACACAAAATGGGTGTAGGGATAGTACAGACCTTGTGTGGGTGGCTTGGGTGATAGATGCTCTTTTTTTCAACATCTATGACACAATTTACATCAATTCTGCAATAACAATCTTCCTCATGACATGAATATACTATTTCACCAGTCTTGTGTTGGCTTTGACAATAATGGCATGCCCAACTCCAATTGTAGATATGTTGGCGAAGAGTATGTGTGTGAGATGTGTGGTTTAACATTGGCGGCAATTCTGCACAGAATTTGTGAAGCAAGATATCACATGAACCTAAAGTACATTTATAGTAGTACCTGTGGTACACAGTGATGTCTTGGTAGCATCGGTTACATGGACGCCGGAACTCCTCTTCAATAATCAAATCATCATCATCACCATCATCAGATTCTTCTTCCCATACATCTACAATCTTTGGCGGCTGCAAATCAACGAGCTCCAGTGGATGCTCATGTTCTAAGACCTTCATTATTTTGATTATATTTTTGTGTTCCTTGAACTCATATGCTATTACTTATAGTAAGAAATGATAAGACCTCTGATACTTTGCTTGCAAACAGATGCATGAAATTGAGAGCATCTTTTTTTTTTTTTTTTTACCTTTATGCTCTTACAAGTTTGTTTTATTCTTATAAAACTTTGCCTTTGTTTGTTTGTTTGTTTTAATCTAAATATTTGGATGTGGAGTCACACTAATCAATCTGAATATGCACATCACACCCTTTGTAAATCTAATTAGTTGTTTTTCTTTTGCAACAAGTTCTTACAGGAGTCTCCGAATTTAATAACATTGGCCACAAATATTGGTATATTCGTAACTTTGGACTTTTGCAGCTCACTAAGCACACTCTAAATGTTTGGGTGACCTTTTATGATGATTGTGATGCCGCATATTTTGATGCTTGAGTGAAGTTTATAGAAATGATTCTTGTAGATGACTCCTTTTATTTGACTACTTTTTGAATTCTAATGGTGGCCAATGATTTCCTTTAATTCTCTGAAGCAAGGGATCTTTCTTTTTTTAAGCTTGCTTTTCTTGTCTTGGTTTAGCCTAAATAGGACAAACAAAACATAACCAAGAAAAATTTAATTAAGTAATTTCAAAATGAAGGGATAGTACATAGTCTTGTGTACTTATTTTGTATTAGATTAAACGGGGCTTAATAAATTTAGAACTCTCATATTTTAATTTTAAAACACAACTTGATGTGAGTTCATCGATGCTATATGAATTAATGTTAACGAATATTTGACCAAGCTGACTTTAGTTAATACACTTCACCTGTGTTACACCAGTTGTGGCTACGGATGATGAGAGGATTGCAAATTGCTGTCGTGGATTTGGGGCTGATGTCATAATGACATCTGAATCTTGTCGAAATGGTAAGGTTCTTGTTATGCCCATATAATTTTGGTCCCCATGATATAATGACCGTGAGTTTATGGCTTTGTGCATGACCAACTTTTAGGAACTGAACGCTGCAGCGAGGCACTCCAAAACCTTAATAAGAAATTTGATATTGTTATCAATATCCAAGGGGATGAGCCACTCATTGAGCCTGAGATAATTGATGGGGTTGTAAAAGCTTTGCAAGTAAGCTACATAATTTATGCACATGTGTTAGTGTTACAGCTATTTTGATTGTCGGGTCATTGCTATTTACATAAATTTATGATGATCGTGTATTTGCAGGCATCCCCTGATGCTGTATTCAGCACTGCAGTCACATCTTTAAAAGCAGAAGACGCCTCTGATCCTAGTCGAGTTAAATGTTTGGTTGATAATCGTGGCTATACAATATACTTTTCAAGGGGAATTATCCCATTTAACAAGTAAGCATTTTGGCTAGATGTGGCAAAATGGGTCGGTTGGGTAACCTTTTAAAAAGGTAGATTGTACTAAGAGTCGGGTCGAGTCGACCCACAAACACTTCTTTTTCTTTTATGTTACAGTACCTTTTTCAATAATAATCTAATTTTTAAATAAAAAGATTTAGGATGTTAAATTCATTTTGGTTGCAGCTAATTTACCGATTTGACGTGTTTACCCATAGGTTCGAACTTTCCACCTTTAAATTTTGGCTATGATTTTTCTTGCACAAACTGTTAACTTCATCTATACACGTGTGTTGATGCAGCCATGCAGGTCGGTAAGGTCAATCCACAGTTTCCGTATTTACTTAATCTCGGCATCCAGGTAAAGATCGAATTAATAAAGAAACTCACGCCTAAAAACTTAATGATTGATTGTGTGTGTATGCGAGACAATTATCATGGCTAACACTGCATTTTCTCATGCGCAAACAGAGTTATGACTTATGATGCAAAATTCTTAAAGTTATATCCCGAGCTTTCTCCTACTCCATTGCAACTAGAAGAAGACCTGGAACAACTCAAAGTCCTTGAGAATGGTTACAAGATGAAGGTATGATTATGTGTAAAGTAGTCTCTCTTATGACCACTTTCCTGTTTGAAAAAAACCTGATCCGTTAAATGATCTATCTACTATATAGTGAAACCTCGTCTTATTAAATTATCCATATACTTGCTTCTACAACCATAGCATTGCAAGAAATATCAAGTTCTTTCTTTTTCATATTTAGTTTGCATTTTAGTGTTTGAACGAATTCTGCAACAGTTATTGAGAAGATGTGATTGTATTTTGCTTACACTTAAAAGTCATGTGTGTGACCTTTTCCTTATAATATGTGTATATCTAGGAAGTCATCCGATGCAACGTTATATGTGCATCCAATATGTTGGGAACTATAAACCTCCTATAACAAACATTGGGAATTCATGTGTCCTGTAGATTAAAATGGACGCGTTGTCTCCTGTTGACTAAGAATGGATATAATTTCTTACAGTAGAGCTCTAGTTTAAGTATTCGTATGTTTGCAAACTACTAGGCCGTGGGCGCTATTATTCTTAGAAATTTGCTTCTTTCATTTAACAATTTCTTGCGCTATCATTTATTGCTCGCCTCAAATAGCTTGTGGTAACGGTTTTTATTAAATTAAAATTTTACCAAGAATGTGATTTTGAATTTTATTTACTTGCTGTGAACACTTAAGCAACCGGAGTGACAGCTAATGTCTGATCTTTTAGCACGTCATCAAGGTTGTCCATGATGCTCATGGCGTAGACACCCCTGAAGATGTTGAAAAGATCAAATCTTCGATGCGAGAAAGGAACTTGTTGTAAATTATATTTATGGAAAGGGAGTGATCGATCTTACAAATTTGGACTGTTTTTGGTTCTGAAATGGGAACTCTGCGTTGGAAGTAGTTGACTTGTATGTTTGACTTTGAGATCAAATTGTGGATTCAATACTTCAAGACCATCTGTCTCAAATATACTAGAAAATGAAGAATGCACATGATTGATCCAAAACAATCTACAACTTTCGTCTCATAAGAACAAATCATTATAGATTAACTTGGTAACATACAAAATTTGTATACCGGGTACGAAATAAGTAACGTCATAGCTTTCTAAACAGGATAAACATCGTATACTTGCAAAAATCGAACACCATGAATTTTTGCCAGGAACACTATATAAAAGGTACTAGAAGTATTTCTAGAATGATAAAGTGATATATATCATATATAACTAAGCTTTAAAAGCAACCAAGTTAAGAACATTGTTGAGAGAGCAAAGGAGGAGCAAAAAGTAAAGAATGACCGCGACAAAACCAGCTATTAGAGATGCGGTAACGTGGTGGCAAAATTTAGGAACTTGACCACATATTGGTAGCCAACCAGCATGTGAATTCCCTTGCTTCCCTAACTGCCCTACTCCAACTGCTGCCGAGAAGCTTGATACCAAAAACGAGAGTACAATCTACCAAAAAAAGGAAAGTTAATGCATGGCTATTAAGTGGCTTGAGAACATGAAAGGGGAAAGGTTTGTTATACCATATCAAGAACAAGAACATGACGCAACGATTTCTTGGGAGGAACAAAGAGTGCTGCCAAACTATAAATCGTTGTGATGATGCAAACGATCACAAAATACCTACATGAAACATTTCAAGTCAATGGACCATAAACTTAATACGACACCATGTTTCAGTTAATACTTGAACCGACAACCTCTCGGTAGATCAGCCAGACCTTTAATATGAGGAATATTATGTTGCATGTATAGTTTGCTTTGACTTACTTGAGTGTAGGTGAGTTGGTATACTTGGCTACAAAGGTCATGCCCAAGACTTTAGCCGAGTCGCGGCTAGTGACCATGAGAATAGTGGCTACCAAAGCTGCAACCATGGCTATGATCCTTAAGCAAACAATTGGAATCCATTGAGCCTTCTCCATGGATGATATCAACTTTCTAACTGAATCAACAAGACTATAAGACTAAGAAAAGAGAGAAACTTGAAAGTTGACACAAAATTATAAAAAGATGCATACATTTTTTAACTTCTATATATAAAGTTTGGTTAGCCCACTTTACCTAGTCAAAATAACTAAATAAAAGTATCTTATAACTTTTGATGTATAATGTACAAGTTTATATAACAAAATTTTGGGTCATATTATGAATGGAATAAGGTAGATAACATGGTTGGCAAGGTTGGTACGTGTGTTGTTCTTTGGTGACCTAATAAACTTATTTAGTGTAAAAATATCCACCATGCTACCATGTGAATTAGAAAATATAATAATAGGGTCGACTATTATAATTAGTGTCATCAAAATATTGTTGTATTTTTTTTTATTAAATATCTTTGTTAGTATGAGTTTTGAATTTACGAAACGTTCACTTGCTTGCATACGTATGTTATGCCTTTTAACTACTAATATAATTAATCATGTTTTCAAAAGGACAAAAATAAAGGTTTTTGTCAACTTTATTTAATATATTGTGACAGATATATGCACTAAAATAATTAGATTTTTTCGGCTCATGAAGTTGTAATGAGTTCACATATGAAACAACCTGTGAAAATAAAATGTCGCGGGTATTTTACTTTGGATAATTAACTGAAAATGTGTTTAAATTATAGTGCAAGTAGTATGTATTGACCATGCAACATGGCACGCTAACACAAATATTACGGCTAAATGGATTAATTTAATTTTGATAGTAATATTAGGTAATAATTTAAATTAAATTATCTTATGCTTCTTTAATGGCAAAAGACGGCATGACAAATCAAACAAGATGGACATTGCGGCTATCCAATTAATAGCTAAAATTTTTAAATAACAATATCTAGAGTAGAGTCGTAATTTTGATATCCAATAGTGCAAAGAAGCATATATGGTGAAATTGTAATTTTTATAAAATAACGCTGAAATTGGTCAATATATTACGGCTAAATTTAAATGCTTCTTCATAATATCCAAATAGCACTTCAAACAGATCGATCAATGCAAACATTTCAACATCCTCGTTTTCTTATTATATCAAACAATCATTAAGTATCGATATGGGTTTTTAATTGAAATTAGATGATGATTAGTCTGTTTAAGAAGAAAAAAAAAGGTCATAAGTGGTGGTGGTTATGGTGGCCGAGAGTGGTGGTGATGGCTGGTGAAGTGGTGAAGAAGACAAGGGGTAGTATTGTCTTTTAAAGAGAGAAAGATGAGTTAGTTAAGCATAATGAGTCCAAATGGTGATGTATAATGAGTGGTTTAAAATTTGAGAAAGTATAATGAGTTATATGAGATAGTGCATAGAGTATTTTTGGCTTTTACTATTTTTAAAAAGCAAAACAAGCATGTCCTTACTTGTAGCGTATACAAACATGACTTTACATAATTTACTTGTGATCAATGTATGTCATGGCATGACTAAGATAACTTTACTTGTGATCGATGAAACATAACGGATATGCCCATAGATAGTTTCTTGCTAATTCTTGAACTACTAAAAAAACGAATGAGTGTTTATCCATGACTTTTTATTAGAGTGAACGTATAATCGATAACTTATATCCATCAAGGATGATCTTAGCCTATATGTGTGCAAATTCTAAGGCTTTTAAGTAACTCAATTTGACAATTTCATGCGTGTGACTTGGGATGGTCCTTTGACGTAGGGCTTTTTGGCCAATCTCACAAGCTGCAAGGACCAGATTCTTTTATATAATATGGCTTTTGTGACAAGGCAATGGTAGAGGTTTGGTTTTTGTTCATTTCCAAAACCTACAATGAATGTTCTTTGGCATAGAGATGTTATGGTGGGCTTAACTCAAAGTAAATGTTTGTTGATAAATGGAATAAAATTATTGTGCCTTTAAATGAATGTTCAGTTTTATTTCTTTTTCTCAATTATGATTCAGTTTTTTCTTAACCTGGATTCAAAAAATCCTTTAGGTATGCTTAATGGTAAATATGTTAAACAGTAGTGTTAAACACTCAAAGATTGTAAAAAAAGAAAAAAAGAAAAAAACCTTTTATTTCAAGTATCGCGACGTAACGGGAGGCACATAATTTAATATAAATTAAAAATTATTTTTGTTAATATTGAAAGGAGAGAGAAAGTGAGAAGTGAATAACGGGACCCACAAAACACTTAAAAGGGCGGTTGCACCCCAACCAACCGAGTCTCCCCCTTAGAGCATGCCCATCCATAACTCAAGTTAAAAATTAACGGAGCGTCACATCAGATTTAACACTTTAACTTTAACTCCGAAAAAAACACCCACAACAATAACTCAGCTTTAATTAAAATATTTTCCAATTATTTAAACAAAATACAAATTAAAACAAATTACATTTTATTTAAACAAATCACTAAAAGTACAAATGTTATTTACTAAAAAAAAAAAAAAAAAAAAAAAACCGCAAGGACTAAACTGTAAATACATAAAAGCCATAACCACAAGGACTGAAAGTGTAAAAGCCATAACCACAAGGACTGAAAGTGCAATTTTACAAAAGTTACATATTATCTTCTTCTTCTTCCTTTGAAACCTACAATGACACACACTAAAACACACACACACACACGTTATTATATATAAACACACCAACAAAACCCACCAAATATTAGTTAAATCGGAAGAAAAAAAAATAAAAGAAAAAAAATAACGCTTAACGCCGCGTCAAGCCACTAACGCGGAGTGTTAAAGAGCCTTAACGTGGGCCTTAATGCAACGAACACAACAATAACGCACCCTAACGTGCGTTAAAGTTGGCTTAACGTGCCTCTCCACGTTACGTCTGGGCATGCTCTTAGCTCAACCTAGGGGTGAGCATCGGGTTGGATCCCGATCCGACCCGACCCGTCCCGACTAATCCCGATCCCGAAAGTCACCTAAATCGTAAACCGAATACCGATATGAAAGTAGTCGGTTTTTTGGCCTGTCCCGGCTCGTCCTGAAAGTAGTCGGTTTTTGCTTGTATTTTGTCGGTTTTTGGCCCGTCCCGACCTGTCCCGAATCCCGAAAATGCTAAAAATCCATCCCGACTCCCGACCCGAGAAGCTATTATTCGGTTTCGGGACTATCGGTTTATGTCGAGATAGGGTCGGTTGTCGGGACTCGGTCGGTTTCGCTCACCCCTAGCTCAACCGGATGCAACCGAGTTTCACCCCAACTTTTTTAATCTTTCGGTTGGCTACCCAACCATAACTTTCATTTTATTGTGTTGTTTTTAACTTAATTTATTTTTGTGGGGTATGTCTTTTTGTTATGGTTGCGTTTGTCTTTCTTATTGTTTGTGGTTGGGGTGTAATCTTGGAGAGAGAAAGCTCATATTGTGCTACTGATGTGGCAGGGGATGATCACAATATTTATGGTTGCCATTAGCATTGGCCTTAAGAGCACTAGGTACGTAAGAGTCATAAGGCTCGCGTTATAGTAAAAAGTGTAGTTACCTCAACACTATAACTCAACAGAAAAACACTCTCCTTCAATAACTCTAGTTATAGGATACCCCAAGGGCGGAACTACATACTAATTGGGGGGGGGGGGGGGGTGCTCTCCATGCTTCGCCAAAAAGTAGGATTGGGCAAACAACCCGAACGGACCGGACCGGACCAACCACATTCGGTCCGGTCCTGGGTCTTGGATTTTTGGTTAATTCGGTCCTCGGTCCGGTCCAGACCAGACCACAAACCCATTATTTGGCCTTGTTGGACCAGACCGACCACATTCAGTCTGGTCCCCGGTCTTGGTTTTTTGGCTATTTCGGTCCTTGGTCTTGTCGGTCTGGTCCGTTCCTGGACCGTTGCTCACCCCCACCAAAAAGTATCAATTTTTAGTTAAATAATAATAATAATAATAATATAAAAAACAAAAAAACAAAAAAAAAAACTTTTTAGGACGTTTTTATTAAAGTGCATCACGACTTTCGTCAAAAAAATATTTTTTTTTTTGCCCGCCGTCTTCTAAGATCCTGGATCCGCCACTCGGATACCCTATTGCCACACTTAACACAATAAAACACAAATAAATAAATAAATAAATAAAGAATGCCGAATAACTTGGCCATTAGAGCACAAGGTATGATAACTCAGAGTTATCCTTTAACTCAGTGACACGCCAGCGCCACATCAGCTTTAACCATTTCACCTTAACTAAAAAGAAACACCCGGTATCATAACTCACCTTAACTCAACATTTTGGGCCCTATTTTTTTCTTCTTTTTAACAAAAAAAAAAAAAACTGATTTAAAGGATAACTTGGGGGCGGTATAATAACTCACCAAAAACCTCCCCCCCCCCCCCCCCCCCCCCCTTAAAGCTGCGTTATACTCTTAACGTGCCAAGTTAACGTGGCTTTAACGCAGGGTCACGGTAAGGTAACTCACTCCTTAACGCAGTGCAAGTTATCCCATAACTCACCTCCATGGTCACCATACCGTATGCTCTTAGTTTTGGTGCGAGACCCTATGCCTTGGGGTGAAGTGTGGAGCTGGTGTTATAAGGCTAGTCACAGAAGGAGTATACGATCGAGTGTGGCGATCGATTTCATTCGATCGTCACTTCTGTGGTGACTCGGTCGTGGGACGACAAAATGTGAAATAGGTCGCAGGCTCGATCGAGTTACATTTTCATTTGCTTTTCATTTTTGATCCATTCGATCGTTGGAATATTGACGTTAGAGGTAAAAAAAAAATAAAAAATAAAAAATAAAAAATAAAAAATAAAAATAAAAAATCCTACCATTAGAAGTAGCCGTTTGGAACCAAAAAAATAATAATAAAATAAATTAAATTAAATTACCATATAAATACACAACATAAACACACTCCAATTCACAAATCTCATTTCAAACATTCTTTATATTTTTTCATACCATGAATTCTTTCGAGATATTTTTTGCCGATTCGTCTTCGGATAATGAAAATGAAGTTAGTACCAAGTTTTTGATGTTTGCGGGAGATTGTTGGGAGGCTTATCAAGCGTCACAACCTAAAGAAACACGAAACCAAAATAGTAGGGATCGTTTGGGTGCTCATAACCATTTAGTGAGTGCTTACTTATGCGCTCACCAAGATACGGCGATGAACAATTCCATGATCGTTTCCGAATGAGCCGAAGACTATTCACACGAATTGTTCGAGAGGTAACCGATCATTCACCTTATTTCCAACAAACTACTAGTTGTGCAGGCATACTTGGTATTTCTCCATTGATGAAGTGTACTTCGTCAATTCGTCAATTGGTATACGGAGTCAATCCTGATATGCTAGACGAATATGTGCAAATGGGTGTGTCAACAATTCGTGAGTGTCTCCAAAAATTTTATGAGGTCATCATGGAGTTATATGGTCCAGAGTATTTGTGAAAGCCAACGGTTACTGACATTGACAGACTCTATGAGCATCACTATCAAGTTCATGGGTTTCCTGGGCTGATAGGAAGCATTGATTGTACAGATTGGCCGTGGGAGAATTGCCTACATGGTTTAAAAGGTCAATTTTGTAGGGGTGATCACGGGAAAACTCCTTTCATTTTATTGGAAGCGATGCCCTCCCAAGATTTATGGATTTGGCATGCATTTTTTGTTGTCGCCGGCAATGTTGCAAAAATCGGCCTAGGCGAACTTGTAATCGGCGATTACAAGGTACACGGCCTTCCACCTTGTTGACTTTTACAAGGTAATCGGCCTTGTGATCGGCAATTACAAGGTAATCGGCCTTGTAATCGGTTATTACACGCTACATGGTGGTCAACCGCCTCACTATCGACTCACGATTTTTGCAACATTGGTCGCCGGGATGAATAATGACGTAAATGTTTTACGTGCATCGCCTCTTTTCAATGATCTCAAAACGGGAAGAGCACCGGATGTGGAATTCTTTGCTAACGAACGGGGATATTATCTTGCTGATGGGATATATCAGGAATACTCTGTTATTGTGAAGTCCATTAAAAATCCAAGGACGCATGATCACAAGCGTCAATTGTATAATAGGATGCACGAAGCAGCAAGAAAAGATGTGGAACGTGCTTTTGGTGTACTAAAGAAGAAGTTCCTAATGATTAAAAATCTGGCTAAAGGGTTTAACAAAGAGCGTCTTGGACATATAATGTACACATACATCATATCTTTTATATAATAAAAGAATTACATCATTTCTTAATGTTTTTGCAAATCCCTTTTTATCGAAAAAAAATTAGACCAATAGGAGAGCTCGATTTTGCCACGTAGGCAAAATCAAGCAACATGATTGGTTAATAAAAAGTCAAAATTGAATTGATTTTGGTCAAATTTTAATAAATTTGGTGGAGAAATTTGGTTAAGAAAAAAACACATAAAAATATTTGTGTCAAATTTGTGAAAACAAAAACTTAAAAAAAAAGAGGAAGTAATTAATAAAACTTTAGTGGTTGAATTTTACAAAAATTATATATAGCTAAGTGTAAAATTAGAAGTTTTCATATTTTTTAATAACTTTAGAAAAATAACAAATAACCCCTTACAGTTTATACCCCTATACTTTATAAGATGAACTTTGTTTGAAATTACATAAGTATTAGTATTATTTTCAAACTTTCATCTATTAAAATTACAAAATTTTGTAAATATACGAATTAGTTTTAATATACGTTAAATATTTTTTAAAACTAATATTCATTTTAAACTTTCATCATCCCTTAAAATGTTTTTTTTTTTTTTTTTTACTATATACGTTAAATAAGGACCCATGTTATTTTATTTGAAAAGTTTACATGCTTAAATATTAAATACGGATAAACTATTGTTAACGACAATATGAATATCATGCATAATAAAAAATCCTGGAAAAGGTATTACTTATACTTATATCACAATTTTCATGGGTAAATTCTTATATGTCCATATACTAAACTAAAATTTTAAAATAAATTTGATTCATGTGTAAACCCCGTGCGTGCACGGGACTTATAGCTAGTTACATAATATGATAATTCAAGACGAATGTTGCTAATGTTAAAAACTTGATTATAGGTGCTGCTCACTACAAATGCTGATGGGTTGAGGTTTGTGAAAGTGAGGGTGAGATCAGTTAGAATACCCCAAATCGGAGATAAGTTTAGTAGTAGACACGGTCAAAAGGGAACCGTTGGTATGACTTACACACAAGAAGACATGCCCTGGAGTGTCGAAGGCATCACCCCTGATATTATCGTCAATCCGCATGCTATTCCTTCTCGTATGACAATCGGTCAACTTATCGAGTGTATTATGGGGAAAGTTGCAGCGCATATGGGTAAAGAAGGAGATGCTACTCCCTTCACAGACGTCACCGTAAGTCAAAACTATCAAAACAGTGTTTCTAGTGTCAGTTTTGTTCTAGGCTATTAGCTGATTCTGGGTATTAAATATAACAACTTTTTCTATTGACCATAAAATATTTTCTTATATCTCTGATACCAATAATTGTTTGACTGATCATTGATATTGATTCAGTCTTATGTCTTGTTAGTCTTAATCTGAGTGCTCACAGTTTGGTGTGCAATCTTATTCTCTCTTAGTTTGTATTGTAATCGCTTTGGTTATTGTCTTGATTGATAATAACCTGATCTTGTAAACATTGTGTATTTTTAGTCGGTTTAATTTGTGCCAACCACTTTGGATCTTGGTTGAATAAAGAGTTACTTGTGTTTATGCTGTTGGTCTGATAATTTCTACTAGAAATTGGGGTTTTCTTTGGTTCTTGATCTATCCGGTAGCAATTTTTTTTTGTATTCTGGAACATCTATCGTGGTTGGATTGGTGGATTCGATTCTATTGAAGCTTAATTGGAAAATTAGGGGTTGTTTCTGAAACCCTAATTTTTTTAATTTTTGGGGCTTTTGCTATTAGAGTAACTGCTGGTTGTTTCTGGTTCATAATCAGCCCTAGTCTTGTGAATCTAGGGCGAATTGCTGATTGGGCTGAAGTTCTGGTGAATTAGGGTTTGGTTCTGAAAAAACCTAACTTTTTCTGAATTGGGGGTTCCTGATTCGGGTAGTTTCTGGTATTATTGGGACCTGATCCTTGGTTCTTTTCCGCTGCTTATCTACTTATTGCACTAGTTCGGTGGTTCTTGGATCTGGACTATTTGAAATCTGCTAGCCCTCTTGACTAAGTGAATCAAGAGGGTAGCCGGTTTAGTTTCCGCTGTTTTATCTATCTGCTTATAGCACTGTAACACCTCTTATTCTTCTTAATTTCTATCTTTTTATTTTTCTGTATTAGACTGCTGGAGGATAGGTTGAGGCCACTATTGAGGAGTTGAGGTTGTTTATTTGGTGTTCTTATTGATTTTTTGTGTTTTTTTCTTTTTCTGTACCTTATTTGTATGTTATTTTTTGTTGGTTTACTCTCTGATTGCTTGTGTGCGCCCTTGACCTACCATCTTGAATGGCAAGGAAAGCCTGGGAACTACCTTCTCTTCCCATTGTGTGTTTGATCTTTTTTGTGTGCTTGTTGGCCTTCATGTCTGTTCATGATAATTCTAGTAGAACTAATAATCCTATTGCTATTATTAATAATGTTACTGATGGTAGGAAAAACACTAGTTCCGGTCATACAGTTGTTTGTGAACATTGTGAATTTAATGAACATACCTTAGTATGTTGTTTTAAACTCTTTAGATACCCTACTATTTTTGGTAAAAAGAAAAATGATCAACCCCTTAAAGGGAAAAATGTTGTTAATACTTCTGTTAGGTCTACTAAGTTTTGCAATCTAAATGGTTTTTTACATCAGATTTCATGTAGTTATACCCTTCAGCATAATGGCATTGTTAAGAGGATGAATATGGATCTTCTTAATGTTGCTAGATCTCCTCTGCTTCTGGGAGGGTTTCCCTTGAATATGTGGTCTGGGTGTATTCTTACTGCTACTTGTTTGATTAACAGGTTACCATCCTCTGTGATTAATGGAAAGTCTCCATATGATTTTTTATATGTTAGACATCCTTCTCTTAGGCACCTAAGGGTTGTTGGGTGTCTTGCTTATGCTACTATTCCCAATAATCATGATATATTTGGTAGTAGGTCTGATAAATGTGCTTTCATTGGATATTCAAGTTTTAAAAAGGACTGCAAGTTGTGGAGACTTGATCAAAAACTGGTTATTTTTTCCAAAGATGTAAATCTTTTTGAAGATATTCTTTATTTTAAACAAACTTTTTTCTCTCAAGGTCAAACTAGTCAAGACAGTAATCATTTAAATTTTTTCATCTCTGACTTTCTTGATGACCTTATTGATACTCCCGATAATTCCAATGATGAAAGAAGAGGTAAAAATACCACACCCAATGATGAGGGTGGTGCCTCTTCTTGCCCTAGAAATACAAATATTTCTAGTGATGGTGAGATTAATGGTTTTGCAACTTCTATGGGTGTTAACACTCCTTCTGAGGGAAGTGTCCCTTCCAGTTCTGATTCTGTTCAAGCTCATCCTTGGTATAGCAGTTCTCCTCCTCATCTAGGCAGTGCTTCTGAGTCTGTGAGTGAGGATGTTGGGGGGCATTCTCAAGACTCATCTGCTTCTACCAGTGAGGATGAGAAGTCTGCAGCCTTTGAGGATAATGTAAATAAAGACAATTCTGAGGGTAATGATTTGATCATTCATTCTCAGGAAGTTAATCATCAAGAATCTGGATTTAGCAGGCCTTCTAAGTCTTCTGTCTTTTCAAAAATTTTGAATGGCCTTGTTGAGGTATCTAAAGTCAAAATTTGGGTTAGAAAACTATGTTACCTATTCCAACTTAACAAAAGAAATTTTTTGCTTTGCTTCTGTTCTTAATAAACATTCTGATCTTAGAAGTTTTTGGGATACCTTTGTGATTGTTAAGCTTCCTGCTGGGAGGAAAGCCATTGGTGGTAAATGGGTTCTTAAGATCAAAAATAAGTCTGATGGAGATGTGAATAGATTTAAGGCAAGGCTTGTTACTCTGGGTTTCAATCAATGGGAGGGAGTTGTCTTTGATGAAACCCTTTCTCCTATTGTTAAGATTGTGACTCTTAAATGCTTAATCAACCTTGTTGTTCAAAATTATTGGACTTTATCTTAACTAGATGTTAATAATGCTTCCTTATATGGTGATCTGAATGGGACTGTCTATATGTCTTTGCCTCATGGATATTATGATGCTCATGAAAAAAGAGGTTGTAAGTTCATGATTAAGGTTCTTGACAAACTGAAATATCTTTCTGGCGTTGAGGTCTTAGAAACTGGAAATAACTTATGCTTAACTCAGAAATAACATTGTCTTGTTTTTATTGCTGTTTTTGGCTGTTATTTGCTGATATGTGCTCAACATACTTGTAGTCTTGGGGATTGATGATCCCTTGCTACGTGGTCTTGTGGGTCTTGGGGATTGATGACCCCTTGCCTACATTGTTTGTTGTGTTGTCTTGGCATGGCTTTGGTCAAAATTGGTTTACCAAGTGACTTCTAAAGATGTTCATCTGGAATGTTGTTGGGTTCCCTCTTGAATGATGGCTCATGTCTTGTCTAGTTCTTTGTTGGACTGGTTACTGTATAACAGTTTCTTGTGTGTAGTTGTACTATCATCCTACAAGTTATCGATGCCTCACTCTCAAAAGAGTTGGCTAGTGGTCTTATATGGTGATGGTATGACTACTCATCATCAGCAGCTATCATGAGCTGCTCTCTTTTTCTACCCATGGACTGTTCTTGTGATTCATTCTCACATGACTTCTTGTTGGAGTATTGTTGTTAAACTTTCAGCTGTGGAATCTGGTTGTATCTTGTATAGATTGACTCTGGAGTTCAATCTTTTGCAGTCTCTTGCGTGAGCTGCTTTTCTTTCACCACTCTCAATATTGAAGGTGGTTGGTCTTTTTTATGGGCATTCTTAGCCATTATGGCAGCCTCTCTATATTTGGGCATTCTTAGTCTTTTATGACTGCCCCTTTTTTTCTGATAAGGCCTTGTGTGGCTTTGTTGTTGATCTTGTGTCTCTGGATCTGGTTTCTCTTATTTCTTGACCTTGGTTGTCATATTTCTTAGACATTGTAATTATTTTTCAATGGTCTCTTTCTTTGCATAAGCTTCTTCTCTCTCCTTGGGATGCTCTTAAAGTACTCTGGTACTTGAAGGGATCTCCAAAGGCAGGAGTCCACTTTCTCTGGTGCCCATAAATATCTCTTGAAGCTTTTGCTGATACAATCTGGGCAAGTGGGTTATTTCTGGAAAATCTGTTGCTGGTGCTGGTTGGTGTTACTCTGGCTGCTGATTTATATCAGCTTGCATTTTTTCTTGGTTACTGCTGATTATAATCAGCATTACACCTTGGTTCGGTTGCTATTGTTTCTGTGGTATTTTTTACTTGATTGAGATCAAGTGTGGTTCTGGTTAAAAACAAATCTGGATCAGTTGTTTCTTCAGCTGGTTCTATTTCTTCCTGCTTATGAGCAGGTTGTTGTTACACTGCTGCTGATTAATATCAGTGTTGCTCTATGGTTGTTCTAAGTTCAGGTTGCTGGTTCCAGGTTGTGTCCCCTTGGTTATAAAAGAGTTCTTTAAATTATTTCTAGTGTTGTTGAAACAAAGAAAATCTTTTATGAAGATCAAACTCCAGTTTTTTTGACAAAAAAAAAATAATAAAAATAAAAATAAAATAAAATAAAATAAAATTAAGAAGTTTTTTCAGCATAATAAGCTGCTTTCAAATCTGGGAATGGCTGGTGTTGTTCCAGGTTGGAGTTAAGGGGGGATGTTGAAAGTATAACTCTCAACCTCGAAATATATTACAGGGACTAACTTTGTCACTTTTTTATCTCAGTTACTTTATTCTGAAGTTTAAGCTATGTTTGATGGAGATGGAAAGTTGAAGGGCTGATGCTGTCTTGTGAGCAAAGATTATTGAGCTGGGCTATATATGCTGCTTCTCTCTCATTCTCAAGATAGGAATGGATAGATTTATCATCTCTCTCTATCAACAAAAATAACGGTCATTTTATCTTCCTCAATATATGCTCTAAAGCTTGGTGTCTTATTGAGGGGTCTGATAATTGTTTGACTGATCATTGATATTGATTCAGTCTTGTGTCTTGTTAGTCTTAATCTGAGTGCTCACAGTTTGGTGTGCAATCTTATTCTCTCTTATTTTGTATTGTAATCGCTTTGGTTATTGTCTTGATTGATAATAACCTGATCTTGTAAACATTGTGTATTGTTAGTCGGTTAAATTTGTGCCGACCACTTTGGATCTTGGTTGAATAAAGAGTTACTTGTGTTTCTGCTGTTGGTCTGATAATTTCTACAGATAGTTTGTAAATGATACTATATGTATTATGTTATCACTCTCAAACATTCTATGTTGATTGGCGGTTGATTTTGCAGGTGGATAATATCAGTAGGGCGCTACACAAGTGTGGCTACCAGATGCGTGGGTTTGAAACCATGTACAATGGTCATACGGGACGACGCCTTCCCGCTATGATATTCTTGGGGCCCACTTACTACCAAAGGCTGAAGCATATGGTGGATGATAAGATCCATTCACGTGGACGTGGTCCGGTTCAGATTCTGACACGGCAGCCAGCTGAGGGACGATCACGTGATGGTGGGCTTCGGTTTGGGGAGATGGAACGAGATTGTATGATTGCTCATGGTGCTGCTCATTTCCTTAAAGAGAGACTCTTTGACCAGAGTGATGCGTATAGAGTTCATGTCTGTGAGCGTTGTGGCTTGATTGCTATTGCTAATCTCAAAAAGAACTCTTTCGAGTGCAGGAGCTGCAAGAACAAAACCGACATTGTTCAGGTGACATGTCATATCTCTTTCATTTTGTCTCTCATGGTCAAATGATATTTCACTTCTTTTTAAGTAAAAACATATTATTTTGAATCAGTTTAATATCTTTTCACATTATTTATGAAGATTTTATATATTGGGACAAAAAATGTTTTTTTTACCCATTTATCTGCAGGTGCATATTCCATACGCATGTAAACTGCTGTTCCAAGAGCTCATGTCCATGGCAATTGCACCTAGAATGCTCACAAAAGATATAAAACAAGCAAAAGACAACAAGAAGAAAGGCGCTTGATAACTCTAATCTGAGTTTTTTTTGAAAGAGCACATCTGCAATAGCTTGTGATTGTAATTACAAGACTGTATTTTTGGACTTTGTATCTGTATCGTGAACTCTGATACATATTGCTCCAGTATTGTATGTGTGAACGTATCTGTATCATACTGTATGAAATTTGAGCTTCTAAACTTCTATCATTTCTTGATTGTGGTGGTGGCTACTTTGATCCAGTTATAATATATTCAGTTGTAAAAGGCCTAAAGAAATAGTTGAAAAAGTTGGTTTAAGGTCAATTATGTAATGTTGTGTTACTTTTCCTTGCAATTTCTTTCAACGGTTCTAATCCCGTTTCTTACAAGTTAATTAAGCTTGATTGATCATAAACCTTTATCTGAAGGTGTTGGTTTTTTCACAATTTTTTGCTAGTCTCTCATCCTGCCCCAAATGAGAGCAGTTTGCTTACTTTTCAATGATATGCGTACAATAGATTCTAAAGTTAGTTTCAAACCTGGATTATTATTATCTCTACCGTGTTGTAGTAAGCAGTAACGGTGTCGGCTTTGTAATCAGTAACGGTGTCGACTTTGTCATTACTGTAACATACACCAACAAGAAAAACCTTGTCAACGCAGTAACGGTGTTGGCTTTGTCATTACTGTACTATTTATATACTATATATAATGAGAAAACATATTTGCTTAAAAACTTACAAGATGAGTAATATATCCTTGCTTATAAAGAAAATGCAACCTATAAATTATTTATAAATGCTTAATTATAATTTAATCCACAAATACTTACTTGACAAAACTAAATATGCACAAATTAAACTCAATGTCTTGATATATCTTGTGTTCAAAAAGAAAAGTAAAGTATTGAATAGAGTGACTCAATCATGACAGAAGAACACGACGGAGCTCCACCCGAAAACCTCAACACTCAATCATGACATTGTATATTTTTATTTTTTTGGATTTTTAAGCTGATTTTTCCTCCAGGGATTGCTAAATGAATTCGTCAAATTTTATGTCAAAAAATGTAACCTGTCAACAAAAGTCGCATAAGAGTGAAAGATTTTGCAATGGTTGCATTGTAGCACATGATTTTAAAAGATTGCATTGAACAACAAATTCTCTCTATTGCATTCATCAAAGAATCCATTATTCGATATTCTACTAACAATATAGATTCCAAAATTTACTGTAAAACGGCTAAGTCTGTACTCTCAATGGCATTATTCCATGGAGCAGACGGAGCGGCTAGTCACATTTACAAAGGAAATCTTAGGAAAAGCATAACCTGTTAGTTGTATGCTTTTTTCTCAAGGATTGTTAACTGATAAAGTCAATCTTATGTTACAGATCAAACGGGTCAAATGCGACAAATACAACCCAAATTTTCAGACGCGCAGAAATGTAAGAAAAAAATAGCTAAAGAGTGTAATACATCAACTACCTTACGACAGTCAACCAAAATATAGCTCCCAGAAAGTGGATGAGTTCAAATTTACTCTATGCACAATACTACTTTACGTCATATCAAAATGCTAATAAGTCCTAAACCTTGCAAGTGAACCTACTCAAAAGAAGATTTTGATACTGTTAATTCCTACACAACAGAAGATCTCGCAATTAAACATACTCCTTCCAAACTACGTGCACACTTCTTCTTCCTTGACCTCAAGAAGACGTTACTATTGTATGCAACAGTGATGGCTACAGTTTCACTTACAATCAGATAAAAATGTGTTGTAAAAAATTAAGCTACAAATGAAGCACGCCAACCGGACAATCAGATAAAAGTGTATTCAGGTCATATTGGGTTTACGCAATACACAAAATTACATCAAACAAAGACGCATTAAACAACATATAGTATTTTCCAATGGCAATTGCATCAAAAAAGTTAATGCAGGCTGCATTACAAATTCCATTATCTAAATTCAACTAACAAATACAGATTTCAATTCACTGTCAAATTGCTATATCTTCAGTTCTCCACTCTCAAGATGAACAGGGTAAACTAGACCAAATTCGCTCAAAATTTCAATCATATAGAAATGTACAAAAGATAAACAGGACAGAAGTGTATCCAAGTGGGTCAGATTAGGTAGACCCAAAACACATATTGAATACTTGTGTTGTGACAGATTAAACTAAACTAAGATTGCATTGAACACTATACTTTCTACAACAGCAATTCCATTAACAAAAGTCAAATCAGGATGGCATTACATCACTACAACCAAAAGATAGCTCCTGAAGCTAGTTTCCTTACCAGAGTTCACTACTATTAACTTCTAAATCTTCATATAGCTTTTTGAATTAGCGGATGAACTTCAAGATATCATGCAGGTTTCACCTTCCTTGACCTCAAATAGACATTAAAATTATACGCAAGAGTGATCAAAATAGTTACACTTATAATGGACCACTTAACAAATTTGTAGTCGACCATGTTGATAGGAACAAGTAATGACAAGACAATTGGTGTAGCTGCATGACGAACAGTGTAATCAGTAGTACGGGTTTTAATCATTGAGTCACTAAGAATATATTTCTTGTGAGCATCATAGATATATAAATCCTCAATCCCAACGATTACACACACAACCAAAAATCCAATCCATTCAAGATTGACAACGGGGAGAGAAAAGACCAAGAGAAGTGAGGCTATAGTTAGGGGTGGCAAGAAGTGACAGACAGTACGTAAGATTGTGTGATATGTATTCCAAGTTGAGCTCTGAAATACATTCAAACTCCCATTTGCTAGAACTAGAAGCATAGATGTGAGAACAATGCATTCGATGATACACGTACACTGAGCTTTGAAAGGAGATACCTTTTCAGTATTATTATAGTTGAATGCAATTATTATGAGGTAGGGTAAAGACATGTAACTCAGAAAGAAGCTTTGGAGCAAACTGTCAATATCCCTGCAAACAAACACCACAAAGGAAACTTGCTTAGATTAACAACATGTTATTTACCAATTAAAATCCGAACAGCAAAAAACATGATTCCTCTTATATACAGTTTTCGAAAAACATGATTCTTTTAAGTCACTTTTCCGTCGTTTTCTACCATTCAACATGTTGGAAGGGTATTTTAGTATGTAGTAACAAATAAATTTCTAGTCAACAACATGAACTCAAAGGATTTAAAACAAAGTTACCAACAACCAGCCAAATACTTGGTACTAATATTATTTTTGGGTTTTCTGCACAAAATGGTTTTTGATAAGTCCCAAATTATACCAACCCCTTGAATTTAACTACTTTCAACCAACTTTATGTATAACCCATCAATGAAACATAAACAATAACTAAAAAAAAAAACCAAGTTTGAAAATGTGTTCCGTTCAGGTCACTCTAGCATAAAAAGTACACAAAATGGAACAGTTTTGAAACTTTTAATGGTTTTATGGTTGATATAAAGTTTTAGTGACAAAAATTGAAACAGATCTCAAACTTGGTTAAAACAAATGGTAAGTTAAACAAATTTTAACCAAATGCCAGTGCATATAAACCCATATTTATGATAATATTGTGCACAATAATAATAATAATAAATCATGAAATATAAAATATTTAAAAAATGAAAACAAAAATAAGTAATCTGAACTTAGCTTACTCTTGTTTTTTGACGGGTGAGGTGGAAGACACTCTACCGGACTCCATAACTGACTAACTGGTCTCTCTTTTTAAGAATGTGTTTGAAAGGAAGTAGTTGTTTTTTTATACAGTAAGAAATTAAAACAAGGTACCTTGCTCCCCATGCCCCAACAGGTTTCTTTTAAGGAAGGCATAATATGGGTGAGATGAAATATGGACCGTTAGATTAAGAAAAGGTGATTTGTTTGTTCCTACAATGGGAACCTCTAGGGTTTTTGGAAATTTTTTGCATTGCACCAATGCGTTTCAGCGACGGGTATCCTGTGATTAAAACTTTTGATGAGCAATATTATTTGATTATATATTTTTCGTAATAATAACTTTATCCATGACGAAAATTTTATGGAATAACTTTATCGCACACTATTTCATATAAATAAGGTAGAGTACATGAACAAATTTATAAACCAACTGCAATCTTGGACTTAAACCAAGATTCTTTATTAAAACAATCACAAACCCAGAACAATATATCAACTGATCTCAATCAGCAATCAACACTAAACCAATGAACTAAACCACATCCACCACTGCTACTCAGGTGTGGATCTATTATCTATCTTGATAATAGTTCTATTACAAAAAATCAATAGAAACAGAATAAAGTGAGAGCTTGTGATTGTGAGTAAAACGGCAAGAGATATCAACTAGGGTTCTGAGAAGTGAAGAGGGGAACCCAGCTTATATAGTCCAGCAATATAACTTTCTACACTTCACAGCTTTAGTCCTCCATCTTTGTACTCTTTATCTTCAGATACCAAAAGTCCAAATTAAAGCTTAACTGAAACTTTACAAAGTGTACAAAATTAGACCCTGTACTATATAAACCAGAATAAGATTATATTTTCAACACCCTACCTTAATCTTATTCTGATATAGATCAATAAGATTAAGTCTAGAACATAGGAAGCTATGTTGTTTTATATCCAATCCCTTAGTTAGAACATCTGCTATTTGATCAGCAGTGCCTATCTTAACAGTTTCAATTACCCCAGCAATAATTTTTTCCCTTACAAAATGTAAGTCAATTTCTAAATGTTTTGTTCTCTCATGAAAAATGGGATTGGCAGCAATCTTAATTGCTGAATTACTGTCACAAAAATACTTTGACAGGTAAAAGATTTTTACAATTCAAATCCTCCAGAATTTTTAAGATCCAAACAACTTCAGAAGTCACAGAAGCTAAAGCCCTATACTCAACTTCTGTAGACGATTTAGAAATAGTATTTTGTTTTTTACTTTTCCAGGAAACTAAACAATTGTTCATGAAAACACAATATCCAGTCACTGATTTTCTAGTGACCACACATCTAGCCCAATCAGCATCAGAATAAGCTTTTAATTCAATAACTGGGCTAGTAGATTTCTCAATATTCAAACCTTTACCTAGAGAACCCTTAAGGTATCTTATTACCTTTAACGCAACAGTCAAATGAGATTTCAAAGGACTATGCATAAACTGACTAAGACATGATACAGCTTAAGCAATGTCAGACCTAGTAGTAGTAAGGTAAATAAGCTTACCAATTAACTTCTGATATTCAGTGATATTCTTAAGTTTAGGATCAACATCAGTAGGTTCACTAGATAAAGCAAGATTAGGCTGCAAAGGTACAGAAGCAGGTTTTCCAGCAAGTAGACCAAACTCAGCAATAAGATCAAGACAATATTTTCTTTGAGTTAAACACAACCCATTCTTAGTATCTAAAACTTCAATGCCAAGAAAATATTTTAGTTTGCCAAGATCTTTAATCATAAACTTGCTCTTCAAAAACAGTTTAACATTTTCAATCTCATGCAAATTATTACCAGTAATGATAATATCATCAACATAAACAAGCAATGCAACAAACATATCACCACAAGTTTTAGTAAATAATGAATAATCACTCTTACTTTGCACAAAATCATTTTCTATTAATACAGAAGTTAATTTGGCATTCCACTGCCTAGGAGCCTGCTTCAACCCATACAAACTCTTTTTTAATCTACAAACTCTTTTATCGTTTGGATCATAAAATCCAGGTGGCAACTTCATGTAAACAGTTTCATCAAGATCACCATATAAGAAGGCATTGTTAATATCTAATTGAAACAAGTTCCAATTATTTTGAACAGCAAGATTAATGAGACATCTAACAGTAACAATTTTAACAACAGGAGAGAAGGTTTCATCAAAATCTATTCCCTCCCTTTGATTGAAACCGATAGCAACTAATCGAGCCTTAAATCTATCAACTTCACCATTAGACTTAAATTTGATCTTAAAGACCCATTTACTTCCTATAGCATTCCTCCCAGCAGGAAGTTCAACTATCTCAAAAGTGTCATTTCTATATAAAGCATCCATCTCATTATTCATAGCATCATTCCAATGTCTATACTTAGAGGCTTCCCAATAAGACTTAGGTTCAGAATGTTGATTAATAATAGTGGAAAAACAATAATTTTCTTTAGACAACTTTGAATAGTTAACATATTTTTCAATACCAAATTTCACTTTAGAATCCACAACAAAATCATTGAAATTTTTTGGAAAGACAGAAGTCCTAGAAGACCTTCTTAAACCAGAATCTTGATGACCATCTACCTGAGAATGAACTGGTAACTCATTACCCTCAGAAGTTTCACTATTTATATTTTCCTCTAAGGCTGCAGACCTCTCACCCTCACTGGTAGATGCAGTTAAGTCAGAAGAATGCCCCCCAACATCCTCATTAAAAGACTTAAAAGGACTGCCTAGATGAGGAGGTGGACTACCAAGCCTATTAGGGCTGGGTTCATTAGTTTTCTCATCACTGGGTATGTCAGGTAGGTCATCAAGAGTATCATAATTGAAAAAATTCAGATGAGTAACATCTTGATCAGGTTGAGATGTGAAATCAACATTTTGTTTAAAAGGAAAAATATCCTCAAAAAACTTAACATCTCTAGAAAAAATAACCTGTTTATTATCAAGACTCCAGAGTTTATAACCCTTTTTTGAATTAGAATATCCAACTAAGACACACTTTTCAGACCTACTGCCAAATTTATCATGATTATTAACAATAGTAGCATATGCAAGACAACCAAAAGCCCTCAAATGCTCAAGAGGAGGAGCAAAAGAATGCACAAGTTCAAAAGGAGATTGACCATTTAGCACAGAGGAAGGTAATCTGTTAATCAAATAAGTAGCAGTTAGAATACATTCAGACCACATATTTAAGGGAAGCCCTCCCTGAAACAAAAGAGATCTAGCAACATTAAGAAGATGTCTATGCTTCCTCTCAACAATGCCATTTTGTTGAGGGGTATAACTACATGAAGTCTGATGCACAATACCATTGTTTTTACAAAACTTAGTAAACTGCTTATTAACAAATTCAGTCCCATTATCACTCCTAAAACACTTAACTTGTTTATTAAACTGAGTTTTAAGATAATTGTAAAAAACCATAAGATTCTCAAACACTTCAGTCTTATTTTTTAAGAGATAAACCCAAACAGCCCTAGAAAAATCATCAACAATAGTAAGAAAGTATCTGTAACCATCTTTACTAGTGACTCTATAAGGCCCCCCATAAGTCTAAGTGAACTAACTCACCCACATTTTTTGAAACATGGTCACTTAAAGGAAACGGTTCCCTAGTTTGTTTAGCTTTGTGACAAACATCACAAGTAATTTCAGAATCATTAGTAGTGAAACCTTAAAACATGTTTTAACACATTTAATACTTGGTCTGCAGGATGGCCAAGCCTGCAATGCCAAGTAAATTTAGAAAGAAAACAAACACTATTCACAGATAACCTCTCAAGGTCTTTACCTTGATTTCCATCAAAGTAATACAAGCCACCAATCTGTTTACCAGTCCCCAGAATTTTCCCTGCCCTCAAGTCCTGATTTAAGATATAGCAATTAGCTTCATCAAAGACAAATAGTAACTTACTATCCCTGGCAACTTTGTGAACAGATAAGAGACTGACACAATATTCAGGCACAACAAGAACATCATAAAGAGATAAGTAACTAGTCAAAGGCATATTCCCAATTTTAGTAATAAATGCTTCAGTCCCATTTGGGTGTGAAACCTTAATTTTAAGATGAGAAACATCAACAACATTAACCAGAAACTTATCACTATATGTTATGTGCTGATTAGCACCAGAATCAGTAATAACTCCCTTATTAACAAGATTAGCATGTAATTGACTATTAGAACAAAAAAACTTCTCAAAGTTTTCATTGAACATTCTACTAGAGTTATAAAAAGTACCTGCCATATTGGCTTGTACACCATTGCCAGAAATAGAATTTTCCTTAATCAAAGAAATAAGAGTAGCCATTTGCTCATCAGTGAAAGCAGAAGAAGGACTAGCACCAACAGAATTATTAGCAACATTTTTGACTTTACTGTTTTGACCATTTTGATTATTTTTCTTTTTACCAAAGTCAGAAGGGTAACCAATGAGTTTATATAACAACCCACATTTTTCCAGGTCTTTACTCAACCATAAAACTTGAAATAATCTATTTTTGAGGTTTACATATTTACTTTTGCGTGTAACTTTTAACTAAATGACACAAAGTGGGGA
The DNA here is from genome assembly GCA_030686995.1 of Artemisia argyi. Taxonomy (NCBI): domain Eukaryota; kingdom Viridiplantae; phylum Streptophyta; class Magnoliopsida; order Asterales; family Asteraceae; genus Artemisia; species Artemisia argyi. The sequence goes on from CM060677.1 coordinate 204,796,825, forward strand.
ATCGAGCTCGCACGCGTACCGACACAAAATTAGTAACGGCATAAAATCGATGCTTATTACCCAGGAACCACCGAGATAAACAGAAACTCGGCAAAACACGGAGTACACCTAAACCCACTAATCGAATGCTTAAGTTTGTTTAGACAGACCCTCACTTTTAAATTTAACTCACTTTTAATTAACACACACTTTATAAATAAAATCTAAACCAAATTAAAAAAAAAAAAAAGAGTTTAAAGCCGAAATTGTCATATCCCCTCATTATCCCCACACATTTTCTTCCTCCTTCCTTCTCTCTCTTCTGCAACGTATCATCCCCACATCCTGATCTCTTCACCACACCTGAATCCCATGTGCTATCAAGCAGATCTGAGCCCAACTATGAAAAGAAAACTACAAGGATCTGTCCCCCTATTTTGTTTGTAGCAGCAAGTCTGGTTTTCTTTGTCTTACCCTCGAAGACAACAAAGTGATGATAAAGCTAAGGACAATGGTATCCCCTTATAGCTATGGAGCGTCTGATAACGTAAAAGGATAGGGTCCAACCTTCCTTGTCTATCTCTTCTTATACCCCTAATCAGTCCACAAGCAAAACCACATCCCAAAAGAAACTTCACTCAAAACATTTCTCTCAAAAATCTCAAGAAAAGGCTGAGGTGGGATTTGCTTGCTTGGAATCGGATTTGGGTATTGATTATTGGTCTCCTCTCTCAATCGACTTGTGTGTTGTAAGAATCTTGAAACTCTGTTTTTGATGTTTCATTCGCATATGTCGATGTTTTTGTGTTACTGGAGTTTTTGTTGATTAATAAATCTGGGCTTTATTTTGTTGTTAATAAAACTTGCGATTGGAGTTGTATCTTTTTATTATATTGTTTTGGATTCTTGGGTGTCGATTTGTTTCAATCCATGATCTATGAATGATTGTACTTTATTGTTGTGGTTAACTTGGTCTTGTGTGGTATGCATATGTTGATAATATGGAATAAGGCTAATCAATAAGTAGTACGGAGTAGCTTATTTGTTTTCAACATACCTCAACCTTTATAAGCTTATTACCTCTTTTGACGTTAATTTAAAACCTGCAAGTCTTGGCTCGATATGGAGGTGCTTATTCTTGGCTGGCGTATTTTGGTTTTTTGATGACTTTATCAACTCATTTAGTGTGATATATTGAGGTTACGTTTTGTGTTGCACTTATGGTTACGACTGTGTTCGTTTTGCTCGGGTTAAAGGCCTCAAGTCCATTTACATTAAGGTGTGTGGGTCGTTTCGCAAGGTCGAGTGTGTTTGGGTTTCTCATTATTTGGTCACTCAGAGCTCGACATAAGGGCATGTGGTTTACTCGTCTTGTGTCAAAACGAATTCAACCTTAAAGCTGAAAACACAAGTCTGATAACAAACTTAGGGTCTGGGCTTATTTGTTTTCAACAGGCCAACCAGGTGTGTTTTGTTTGCGTTGGGTTTCACTCTCGGCCACAGCCCAACAATCAATATAGAATGGTGTTTGTTTTTCATTTGGCCCAACAGAAAATTTTTACAACCGTTCTGTTTGTGCACGATAGCGTATCGAGTAAAAATTTTATGTTTATACACGGCTTAATTCCCGACTCTTTTTCATTCGACCACGGACTCGTAAAACTTCAACGAGCTTATACAAAAACATACGTAATAACTTAAGATAATATATATGCTTGATGCTTATAACTATAAACTCTTTTATACCTTTAAAACTTATGAATTAAGTTTCAAATATGCTCATTAATTTATATCACTAATATAACTCATATAATACATGATGTGTTTTATAAAAATTTATATGAGTTTTATAAATTCTAAAAATGGCTATTTACTTAAACATATACTTCACAACTTATAGTTACCATGAGAAACCAAAATGCCTACATGGGTCATGCCTGATTTTCTTCAAAGATATACACTTGATTAATATTTCAAATAAAAATAACCATTTTCCATAAATTATCTTTTCACAAACTTACTATATACACTATATATATGTATGCATTTTCTTGATTTTTCCAACAATGCTTACTAATTAATTTTGGCTATTTTTCGTAATTGTCTTTCGGATATTGTCTAACCAATTTCTTATCGTCATAAATACCCTACGTGTGCACTTCCAAGAGCCAAACCATGCCAACATTTGCAACAACTATTTAAACTTAAATGCTGCCACACAAGCAACAACAACACAACACTCTAAGACTTTTGAATTCAATTAAACTTCGTTGAGTCTTAAACTTAAACTGTGAACTAAACTTGCCGTACTAATCTAGGTCGCGTGTCGGTGCCGCCCACTATTACTATTTGACTTTACTCTATTCAGACTGCCTTGCTAAGGTGAGTTCTCGTAGCCCCACTTTTTAACATGTTTTTCCTTGGGGTGGAAATGGTACTCAATGCTTTATAAATGTTTTATGTTGTGAATTACTGTTTTACATGATTTTGGACATATATGTGTGATGATGCGATTATATGCTGTGACATGTTTGTTTTGCGAATACATGACTACGCCTCTGTTAACTCTCTACTGAGAGCCACAAGTTGATAGGTTCAGTTGATGCAACTGTTAACTCTCTTTGAGAGCCCACATGTTGATAGATCTATCGGGGTAGCTCCCCACGTGATATTTGTTATGAGTATGATGTACACTATAGGTTCAGTTGGCGTGACACTATTTTTGATTTGTTACGTGCTTGTAGTTGGTAATCATTTTCACTAATGTCCGATGCTATTATTCACAGCTTCGTGGTTTACTTTCAAACCTACGAGCTCACCAACTTTATGTTGACATTTTCAAGTATCCATTTTCAGGTGTTAAGAATGAAGTTGCTTTAGAAGGTTGAGTATTGGCCTGGCTTAGCAGACATAAGACGAGACTCTACCGGGTTGTATTCCCGAGGAGTTATGCATTTGGGAATGTCCCTTTAAGACTTGATTATTGTGAACTTATGTAGTAAGACTTGTATTCCCCCGTAGTATGGGATCATTGTAACTTTGACTTGCATTGTGATGTTATGCATTTAGTATTTCTCTATTATGACATCATGTGTTCTTGATCTTGAAGTCACACCCAATAAATGACATTCCGCTGCGCCATTTTTGGGGTGTGACAGATTGGTATCAGAGCCTTGGTTATAGAGAATTAGGTGGTTTGGCCTAGACTATAACCTAAGAACCTTTATATAGTTTGCATAAATAGGGACTGCGTGTGCGATTATGCGTGTAGTATGACACGAAGTGATGATGATAAGTAAATGCCGCATGATACTATCTTAAAAACGCTTGGCCAACGTTTTTACGATAACATGATGCGGCATGGACTTATCAAACTCATGGATTGTCATATAGGAAGTTGAGTGTAGTAGCACGACACGTATACCAACCTGTCCTACCTATCTCCTATCTAATGTTTACCGATGTCCTACCTTGTAGAATCATGCCTCCAAGAAGGTCATCTCAAGTTAACCGTGGTGTTCCACCAACGAGGGGTGGAAGGACTGGTGGACGAGGAGGTAGGGCAGGAGGTCGCGGCACGGGAAGCGATGATACCGGCAATGAGACTCCTGATGTTGCTACCATTATCGCCCAGCAACTACGTGAATTACTACCGACTATTGTCACCCAAGTTGGCGACCATATGAGTAACCAAGGAAACAACATGAGTGGGAATAACCAAGCAGACAACGACGGCAGAAGTGATCACGTCAATGATGGGAACCATAACAACGGTAACAAGGGATGTAACTACAAGGAATTCACCACATGCAAACCGGTGGATTTTGATGGCAACGGAGGTGCAATAGCTTATACTCGATGGGTAGAGAAGATGGAGTCAGTGATTGACATAAGCGAGTGTGCGGACCGTAAGAAGGTGAAGTTTGCTACTTGTTCATTGACTAGAAAAGCGTTGACTTGGTGGAACACGCAAATTCAGGCTAGGGGCAGGGAAGCTGCCTCGGGGATGAGTTGGGATGACTTTAAGGCATTGTTAAAGGAAGAGTACTGTCCAGATAATGAGATGCAGAAACTGGAACATGAGTTCTACCACCATACCATGGTAGGAACTGATCATACGGCTTACACGGATCGATTCCATGAGCTCGCTAGGCTAGTACCTCATATGGTCACTCTTGAATCCAAAAGAATTGAAAGGTATATTTATGGGTTGTTTCCTGAAATTCGCGGGATGGTGAAAGCAACTGAACCCCCTACTATTCAGAGTGCGATATTGAAATCTGCAACCTTAACGGATGAGATGGTTAGGAATGGGACGTTGTCTAAGAGTGGTGACAAGAGGAAGGCCGTAAGTGAGCAGAGTAAGCAAGGTGGTGCAAAGGGTGACAATAAGAAAGCAAAGTGGGGAAAAGGATTTGTGGCAACTAGTACCGTCAAGAAGGAGTATCAGGGTCCCTACCCTATGTGTGTCAAATGCAACTACCATCATCCAGAGACTAGGCCATGCCAGGTGGTATGCTTTAACTGTAAGCGACCTGGTCATATAGCAAAGGATTGTAGGGCAGTGGCTAAACAAGTGACACCAGTTAATACCGTTAACCCAAGGGCGTGTTATGAATGTGGAAACCCGAATCACCTTCGGAATGCTTGTCCTAGGTTGAATGGGACACGAGGGCAAGTGCAAAACAACCAGAACTAGGCTTTAGCAATTGGTGGGAACAATGCGAACCGTGGAAACAACGCTAATGGTGGAAACAATGGTAACCCAGCTCGTGGTCGGGTATTTGTGATGAATGCTGAGGAAGGACGCCAGGACCCGAACATCGTGACTGGTACGTTCTATTTAAACGACCACTATGCTACTATGCTGTTTGATTCTGGTGCTGATTATAGCTTTGTCTCCACTAAATTCTTGCCCTTGTTAAAAATGGAACCTAGTAGACTAGGCTTTAGTTACGAAATTGAAATAGCAAGTGGTCAAAAGTTAGAAACAAATAAGATCGTTCGCGGGTGCAAACTAGAGTTAGAAGGCTACACCTTTAGCATCGACTTGATACCATTCGGACACGGAAGCTTCGACGTGATTGTGGGAATGGATTGGTTGTCCAAGCATAAGGCTGAAATAGTGTGCCACGAGAAGATGGTCCGAATACCACTACCAAACGGTGAGTTACTTAAGGTCTATGGGGAGCGACTTGAAGAAAGATCAAAGCACCTCATGAGCATGAAAGTAGACGAGCAGAAACTAGAAGAAATTCCGGTTGTTCGAAACTTCCCGGAGGTATTCCCTGATGACTTATCCGGATTACCTACTACATGAGAGGTCGAGTTTCGCATAGACCTAATTCCTGGGGCAATGCCAGTTGCTAAGTCTCCCTACCGCTTGGCACTTACCGAAATGGAGGAGTTGTCTAATCAACTCAAAGAACTTCAAGACAAGGGTTTCATCCGACCTAGTTCTTCGCCATGGGGAGCACCGGTATTGTTCGTCAAGAAAAAGGATGGTTCCTTTAGGATGTGCATCGACTACCGAGAACTGAACAAACTAACCATTAAGAACCGTTACCCTCTCCCTAGAATTGATGACTTATTCGACCAACTCCAAGGTTCACGATACTTCTCCAAGATAGATCTCCGTTCCGGCTACCATCAGTTACGAGTACACAAAGATGACATTCCAAAAACGGCATTCAGGACTCGATACGGTCATTTCGAGTTCACGTTTATGCCGTTTGGACTAACAAATGAGCCTGCGGTCTTCATGGACTTGATGAACCGAGTATGCAGGCCATACCTAGATAGATTTGTTATCGTATTCGTCGATGACATTTTAATCTATTCCAAAACAAAAGAGGAACATGAACTGCATCTGAAGTTAATCCTAGAGTTACTCAAGAGGGAGAAACTATACGCCAAATTCTAGAAGTGTGAATTCTGGCTACAGGAAGTCCAATTCCTTGGACATGTGGTTAACAAAGATGGTATTCATGTGGATCCCAGCAAGATCGAAGCTGTGAAGAATTGGGAAGCCCCTAAGTCCCCAACAGAAGTCCGCTCATTCTTAGGACTGGCAGGCTACTATCGGCGATTCATCGCAAACTTCTCTAAAATTGCCAAACCTCTCACCTTGCTAACTCAAAAGAATAAGAAGTACGAATGGGGCGAGGAACAAGAAGAAGCCTTTCAAACCTTGAAGAACAATCTATGTAATGCTCCAATTCTGGCCCTCCCTGATGGACCAGAAGATTTCGTAGTGTACTGTGATGCATCATGTCAAGGTCTTGGGTGCGTATTAATGCAAAGGGGCAAAGTAATTGCCTATGCATCCCGACAGCTGAAGATTCATGAGAAAAACTATACCACCCATGATCTGGAGCTAGGTGCTGTAGTTTTTGCTCTCAAGATATGGAGACATTACTTGTATGGGACAAAAAGTATTATCTATACTGACCACAAGAGTCTCCAACACATCTTCAATCAGAAAGAGTTGAATATGCGCCAGAGGAGATGGATCGAACTCTTCAGCGATTATGACTGTGAGATTCGCTACCACCCAGGTAAGGCGAACGTAGTAGCTGATGCTTTGAGTAGGAAGGAAAGACTTAGGCCTAGGAAAATAAAAGTCATGAGTATAACCATACAGTCGGGTGTCAAGGATAAGATACTAATGGCTCAGAAGGAGGCATCTATGAATATGGATGCACCCAAAGAGAAGATGCAAGGTTTAGATAAACAATTGGATAAAAAGGACGACGGTGGACTGTACTTTGTAGACCGAATTTGGGTGCTGTTAACTAGTGGTGTGAGAACCCTAATCATGGATGAAGCACATACGACGAGGTACTCCATTCATCCAGGAGCAGACAAGATGTACTACGACCTTAGAGAATTGTATTGGTGGCCTGGAATGAAGAAAGACATAGCCGACTACGTTAGCAAGTGCCTGACTTGCTCAAAAGTGAAGGCAGAACACCAGAAACCATCTGGTTTGCTACAACAACCGGAAATTCCTGAATGGAAGTGGGAAAGGATAACCATGGACTTCGTTACAAAGCTACCTAGGACTAGTAGTGGACACTGATGCGTGGGAATCGCAACAGGCTTTACCTCTCGAGGGATCTCGAGAAGCTTACAACCCCCACCAGGCAGTGTACCTGATCGTTGTAGTATAGTATAGTGACAAGTACCGGGGGATTGATCATTCAGCTTGGGAATAGTGTCGCTAGGATTAGAAAGCCTAAATACTAGTTCTAAAGGTGAGGGATGATTATTTTTGTATTTTTATATTTTATGGAAAGCAAGTAAAAATCTCGGGTTTTGGAAGAGTGGGCGGAATTAGTTGCTATTCAACTAACCCAAAACTAAGATGCAATCAAAATAAAATACTAGAAATGAAATTAAACTAATTTATACTAAAGTTGTGAGCAGTAATTGGAGAAAATGTGTTTACTTAGATTTCACTACTCCCTAGATATCTTTTACACGTTAATTACTTGTTATAATTGCATGGATGACGGATTGTATTCCTTAATACCATTCATGGGGTGGCACACATAACTCCCCAATTCTATGAGCTCTTATCTCCTCCTACACCATGCCCAGCACAACTATAGGGATTGTAAACAGTGGCTCATGCATTAAATACAACCAATAAAGACCTAGTGCGCGTTGGTTCTGTTTCTTAAGACGTTCAAGCATGTTACCAATTGGAGATCTGCCAGTTTTCTTAAGCCTAACATATAAATCATTCATCCAAGACAAGAATAAACAAGTAATCAACACATAATCAATATCTAGGTTTCATTAGATCTAAGCAAACACAAAAGAGATCTAGCCTAGCATGATAGAATTAAGACAAGAACATGATATAGACAACCAACACATAGACATATTGATTGAATTAGAAGAACACTTATCTTGATTAATCATGCAAGGTATCAAGGGGTTGGAACCCTTGAAAAACCTGTAAAGTTACACCAAAATCGTACTTAGGGTTTCTCCCAAAACTTCTCTCTTATAATGTGAAAAATTAGAAAACTATATATAGAAAAATGGGTTTGACGGCGTCAAGAGTAAACTTGTGACGCCGTCACCTCGCTGCCAAAACTCTCCTCGGACTGCCTAGATCTACTTCTGACGCCGTCAAGACTTGTACACTTCCAGGCCGTCATGACTCTTTTACTCTTGACGCCCTTCCTACGTGACGCCGTCAAATCTTCTCTGGGTCGTCATGGAAATTCATGAAATTTGCTCTTGACGCCGTCAAGGTGTTGCTCTTGACGCCGTTACCTACTGTTCCCTGCATGGAAAATTAAGACTTTGGCGTTTTCTTCACTTTTATGCTCCAAAAACGTCCGAATTGCTTCCTTTTCCAGATTTCACTCCCAAAGTACCTAAAATCACAAAAGGAACGATTTAGGGCAATATTTGATCAAATAAATTCGGATTCGGGCTTAAATGACCCCCTAAAAACGGATCATTTTTCTCCTCATCATATACCCTTACACTTGAGATTTGCTTGTCCTCAAGCAAATGCGCTTTTATTCTACTCGAAAGACAAGTTAGGGGTCATTTAACACTAATATAAAAGTAATTACAACAAATAATCGTTCCACTAAAGACCAATAGACAAGCACGGAGGTCATACACAAGCACCTCACAAATAGTGTTTAGATACTCACATCTCTCGGGTGTAATAAAGTGTAAATTACAATATGGAAACGGAAGATATCTCTCACTACCTGTCATAGCAAAATAGATTACCATAGGCTTGAGAAAGGATCAAACCTCCACCACATGGCGTAAGCACCTAGGATAAACTATCAAAGAGGTCTTTTAAAGGGTTGTAATGTTAGGTATAGGGATATGAATTACACGGTTTTGTTGGATAAAGGAAGTTTTACTGGTGGCGAGTTAACAATCTTGGTTAATTACATGTACAATGTGGCGTTGCTAAGCCAAGACTAGACTCGACTTAAGCTAATAAATGAGAAATAACAAAAACATAAAATGAACATAGAATAAAAAGGGATGGTAGTTCGTATGTTTTTTCTCTTTTTCCTTTTTCTAATTTTTTTTTTCTTTTCTTGATTTTTCGATTTTTTTTTTTTTTTTTTTTTTTTTTTTTTTTTTTTTTTTGCATACACTCTTACCCTACCATCCAAAATAATACATCATAGGGGATTGAGCATTCCCCTTACACTTGAATCTTTACATACTTTTCAATAAACTAATCTAATGACTCGAATTAAGAAAATCAAAACACTTGGAGCACTTTTAAGATTAACGTACATATGGGGGTAATAATATGATGTTCTTCCCCATTACTCCATAAATTAAGTACTTACCCATGAGTCCCAATCGTCCCAAAACAATATGTACAAGGATATGACTCGACTTAGTAACCATGTAATCAATTAGAAAGTTAACTTAGGGTTTAACAAATAACAATAATGCACTAAAAATGAGCGCATACACGGAAGGCTAAGGCGATTTGGTTGTACATTTAAGTGGGGTGTAACAAATTCTTCCTTTAAGTAAAATGCTTAAAGTTAGAAATGAAAAGATAGGCTCGGAGGGGTGTACTAGGGGTTTCGTGTACTAAAGATGAGTACAACGCTAAGGGTGTGGGAAAATTTAGTTGACTTAACTAGCCAAGTAATATGAATTAAATGGTCAAGTAATTATGATACGGGTTTAACACAAGGGTAATCCTAATGCCTCTTATCATGTAGTAAATCCTACCACACGAATGTAGTCTCACTAGCGGTCTCGGGATGCATCACTAACGCAAGTTCTAGAATCTAAATGCTACCGGTACACTCATAAGCACTAATAGTAAATGCTTTTCCTATCAAATCTAAAGGCGAACCTCACATATTTGGGTGGAAAATTTTTCTGAATATACGGTTATGTGCTAGTCATACAATCTCCTATCCATGAGACGCTTGCTATGGCTAAAGTTTCACTCCTAAATGTTGTAAAAAAAATTAAATTTGGCGCTAAAATTGCACTAACAAGTATTTCTCAAAGTTTTATTACACATCTACCATTAAACAAAACAAACTCAAGCGAAAGTGCATATGTAAGGTATCATCTTTTTACCCTCCCCTTACACTTAAGATGAACATTGTCCCCAATGTTCAAGTAAAGAATGTAAAAGTGAAAAAGTAAAGAAAATGAAATCAAATACTCCCCTGATTCGCTCGGTATGGATAATAAGGTGGCCAGGTTAAATCTTCCTCCAAGAAAATGAACAATCAAAGCTTCCCTTCCAGAATATAAATCATCTCCTTGTCATACATAACCTGTAAAACCTGACAAAATAGACAAGACAACCTCGCGTAAAATCGGCGGCATCCTATATAAGTTTCTAAATCCTAGAAAACAAGATAAGATATAATGCTTGTGGAATGAAGTTTGCAGATCTCCTGGAGATTATAAAACTTAATAATTCACAAAAACCATAAGACTCCGTTAGAAAAACAAAACCGGTAAAATTTCCAGATTTTAACTCCTGACGCCGTCAAGAGTAAACCCCTGACGCCGTCAGAATGGACCTGCAGAAATTCTTATGTTAAGTTTCCGGAAAATTTCTGGAAAAACTTGGTCCTACTTCCTGGAAAATCCTGCAAAACTTCATTATGACTCAATACAAGCATTTGACTCTAACAAATACGAATATACATGCTCATTTAATATCGTGGAGAATCATGATCGGTTTGTTTCTTAAAAACATATTTGGGGTTTCCCCTTACACTTATCTTTTGCAAAAATACTTCTAGGTGGAGTTAAGACTAGGCCAAAACAACAAAGTAAAGTATTTCCACTATTTAGTTTAGAAACATGATCTACCAACAATAAAAATAAAACATGCATACGGAAGCAAATAACAATCAAACAAATAAAATCACACAAAACATGGGTTGCCTCCCAAGAAGCGCTTTTCTTTATTTACGAGTCTTGTAGCTAGACTCAAGGTCATGGGTTACTACGTAATTTCATCATTTGAAATGATATACCCCATGTAGTTGCGATCATTACTATTATGGTGGTAGTACCTCAATCTATCGATACTCGCAATCACCATTCCACCTAATTTGCTTCTCAATTTAGCTACCCCATCTTGGATCAATCCTTCGATTGTGACTGGCCCATACCACCAAGGACTTGGTTTATCGGGTGGTATTGTTGTTTCCAAGTGTCTCAAGAGCACCAAGTTCCCTTCCTCAAATGGTGCATGATTTTTTTCGTGTCGAGTATGTTCGAGTTCAACCTGAACCTTATTGCTTTTTCTTCTTTCATCCTTAGCTTTCTTATAGCTTTTGATTCTTGCCTCCCATGCAAGAATCTTATTCTGAACACGAATGGGTGTCATGCCAATGTTGTTTTTGATCATTCTCCAACTCAAATTCTCATGCCCACTTCGCGAGGTCATGGGGAAGCTAATCTTTCTTTTCCCAGATTTAAGCTCAATCTTCCTGCCTTCATACTTAATGACAGCCCTAGCGGTGGTGAGGAATGGTGCCCCAAGGATTATTGGCATGCATCCATCCCCTTTATCATCAATGATCATAAAATCAACGGGGTACATGAATCCTGCAACATTAACTAATACATCTTCTGCGATTCCTAGGGGGTATACGTACGAGTGTCCAACAAGAGATAACCTAACACGAGTAGGTGCTGGCATTTTTGATGTTAGTTGGATGTAAATAGTTAGGGGCATAAGATTTACTTCCGATCCTTGGTCGGCGAAAGCACTAAGATGTTTCAAGTCCTCGATGCTCGTTGGTATTTCAAAGTTCCCACATGCTACCTGCTTAGTAGCCACTTTCTGTACCAATAACCTCTCGAATACTGATCCTCCAGGAAGCGTATCATACTCATCTTCCTCTTCTTCCTCTTTCTCAGGAACCTGTCCGGAGGATTGGTTACGCCCATCACCCTTAATCCAATTTGTTATGGTGTTTTTGTTTATATCATGTTTCAGGTAGTAACTCAAAGGTTGGGATTCTGGTGGTTTTTCTAAGGTCTGTTTAGCAGGAGTTTCTACCTTCTCGTTATCTTTATGGACAATGGTGATGGAGTTAACAAATTGGGTGGTGGGAGTGGCGCTTTCTTTCCTTAGTAGTATTCGTTCGGGGGTTCTCTGATTGGCATACTCCTCCAATAGACTCAACATCTCATTCATTTTCTCCTGCATCTCCTCTTTTTGCTTATAAACTGCTTTTTCGAATCTAGCAAGTCGATCAGAGTGAGTTGCCATATATTCTCTCATCCTAGCCTCAAACTCCGAGCTAAGTTACTTGGGAGGGGAACAAGGTGGGGTACACCTCTGAAAAGTCTCGACATGTTCTCTAGAAGGTGACTCAGATAATGGTGCCGAAGTTGGTTTTGAGACAGAATTGACCGTGGCTTGTCTAGGACTTAAAGCCCTCCTTTGCCTTTCCTCAAAATAGTCGACATTTGCCTCGAGTTTGCATAGAAGTTCATCGGGGATTTCGGTGGTTCCTCTAGATGTTGAGACTGCATTGATAGCTGCTTCCACTGTATGATTAAACTCCCACATTTCCTGATTGTCAGTGGCGAGCTCCTCGATAATTACCCAAGACTCCTCGGCGTTCTTATCACGCAGTTTACCTCCCGCGGCCCTATCGACTGTGCGTTTAGTGTGATAGTCAACATGGTCGTAGAAAATCTGGACTAATAACCAAAGGTTTATACCATGGTGAGGGACTTTGTGGAGGAGACCTTTAAAACGGGCCCAAGCTTCGTAGAAATTTTCACCCTGCTGCTGTTCAAACATCAGAATGTCATTTCTAAGCATTGCCGTCTTCCCCGGTGGGAAGAATTGAGTAAGGAAGCGATTGGCGAGGTTATCCCATGTGGTGATGGATCTCGCGGGTAAACGCTCAAGCCATTGACTAGCTTGATCCCGTAGAGAGAATTGGAATAGGCGTAATCGGGTTGTCTCTCTAGTTTCAACATCTAGGTCTATGGAATCTACGATTTTGAGAAAGTCCTTAAGATGTTGGTTTGGATCTTCGGAACGAAGTCCATGGAATGCACATCCGCTTTGCACCAACCAGATGGTGTCGGATCGCAAGGGGGTCACATTGGCTCCGGTGAGCTCAATGGTGTTTCGGTAGCCTTGGTGGCTAGGTCGGGAATACTCTCCTAAGGTTCGGGGCCTAAGGGGTTCTAGTGGTGGGTTTTGTTGTGGTGGGATGACGGGTTCAAATATGTTACCACCTTCCATGATGTCGGATGGTAAAGAGCTACGAACAAAGGCACGAAGAAATAAGATAGACTAAAGAAGACCTAAAAATAAAAATAAAATCTTACTAGAAAGGAATCTCGCAAGTAGACCTAATAAAAAGAAATTCTAACCTAGACAATAACTATTCCCCGGGCTGCGGCGCCAAAAACTTGATGCGTGGGAATCGCAACAGGCTTTACCTCTCGAGGGATCTCGAGAAGCTTACAACCCCCACTAGGCAGTGTACCTGATCGTTGTAGTATAGTATAGTGACAAGTACCGGGGGATTGATCGTTCAGCTTGGGAATAGTGTCGCTAGGATTAGAAAGCCTAAATACTAGTTCTAAAGGTGAGGGATGATTATTTTTGTATTTTTATATTTTATGGAAAGCAAGTAAAAATCTCGGGTTTTGGAAGAGTGGGCGGAATTAGTTGCTATTCAACTAACCCAAAACTAAGATGCAATCAAAATAAAATACTAGAAATGAAATTAAACTAATTTATACTAAAGTTGTGAGCAGTAATTGGAGAAAATGTGTTTACTTAGATTTCACTACTCCCTAGATATCTTTTACACGTTAATTACTTGTTATAATTGCATGGATGACGGATTATATTCCTTAATACCATTCATGGGGTGGCACACATAACTCCCCAATTCTATGAGCTCTTATCTCCTCCTACACCATGCCTAGCACAACTATAGGGATTGTAAACAGTGGCTCATGTATTAAATACAACCAATAAAGACCTAGTGCGCGTTGGTTCATGTTTCTTAAGACGTTCAAGCATGTTACCAATTGGAGATCTGCCAGTTTTCTTAAGCCTAACATATAAATCATTCATCCAAGACAAGAATAAACAAGTAATCAACACATAATCAATATCTAGGTTTCATTAGATCTAAGCAAACACAAAAGAGATCTAGCCTAGCATGATAGAATTAAGACAAGAACATGATATAGACAACCAACACATAGACATATTGATTGAATTAGAAGAACACTTATCTTGATTAATCATGCAAGGTATCAAGGGGTTGGAACCCTTGAAAAACCTGTAAAGTTACACCAAAATCGTACTTAGGGTTTCTCCCAAAACTTCTCTCTTTTAATGTGAAAAATTAGAAAACTATATATAGAAAAATGGGTTTGACGGCGTCAAGAGTAAACTTGTGACGCCGTCACCTCACCGCCAAAACTCTCCTCGGACTGCCTAGATCTACTTCTGACGCCGTCAAGACTTGTACACTTCCAGGCCGTCATGACTCTTTTACTCTTGACGCCCTTCCTACGTGACGCCGTCAAATCTTCTCTGGGTCGTCATGGAAATTCATGAAATTTGCTCTTGACGCCGTCAAGGTGTTGCTCTTGACGCCGTCACCTACTGTTCCCAGCATGGAAAATTAAGACTTTGGCATTTTCTTCACTTTTATGCTCCAAAAACGTCCGAATTGCTTCCTTTTCCAGATTTCACTCCCAAAGTACCTAAAATCACAAAAGGAACGATTTAGGGCAATATTTGATCAAATAAATTCGGATTCGGGCTTAAATGACCCCCTAAAAACGGATCATTTTTTGCCTCATCAGACACGATTCGATCTGGGTTATCGTAGACAGATTGACTAAGTCTGCACATTTCTTACCAATCCGAGAAGATTATACGATGGATAAATTGGCTAGACTTTACATCAAGGAGATAATGGCTAGACATGGTGTGCCTATATCTATCATATCTGATCGTGATAGCCGTTTCATGTCAAATTTTTGGCAAATGTTGCAAAAGTCACTAGGAACGCACTTAGAGATGAGTACGGCTTATCACCCACAGACTGATGGTCAAACCGAGCGTACCATACAGACCTTAGAGGACATGCTCAGAGCGTGTGCCATAGACTTTGGTGGTAATTGGGATACTCACATTCCCTTGGTTGTGTTCTCCAATAACAACAGTTATCATGCTAGCATAAAAATGGCACCATTCAAATCACTTTATGGGCGGAAGTTTCGCTCACCTATTTCTTGGGCAGAAGCCGGAGAAAGTCAAATGATAGGACCTGAAATAGTGTTAGAGACCACTGAGAAGATCATTCAAATCAAGGATAGACTCAAGGTTGCACGTAGTCGTTAGAAGAGCTATGCCGACAATAGACGGAGACCCTTGGAATTTAGTGTTGGTGATCATGTGTTACTTAAGGTATCACCTTGGAAAGGTGTTGTACGATTTGGTAAGAAGGGCAAGCTAGCACCCAGATATGTAGGACTTTTTGAGATCACTGAGAGAATCGGTCCAGTAGCTTACAGACTGAGGCTACCACAAGAGCTAAGTAACGTTCATGATACGTTTCACGTATCGAACCTTAAGAAGTGTCTTGCTGATCAGACCTTACACATACCATTGAAAGAGATTCAGATAGATCCTAAGCTACACTTTGTAGAGAAACCAATTGAGATCGTAGAGCGCGAGATCAAGAAGTTGAAACGTAGAAAGATACCAATAGTTAAAGTCCAGTGGGATTCAAAGCGTGGGCCCGAGTTTACTTGGGAGCGAGAAGATCAGATGAGACTCAAGTACCCATACCTGTTTGACCATAGTACAAGCTGAATTTTGAGGACAAAATTCTAAATAACGGGGGTAGACTATAACAACCCACATTTTTCCAGGTCTTTACTCAACCATAAAACTTGAAATAATCTATTTTTGAGGTTTACATATTTACTTTTGCGTGTAACTTTTAACTAAATGACACAAAGTGGGGAATCGAGCTCGCACGCGTACCGACACAATATTAGTAACGGCATAAAATCGATGCTTATTACCCAGGAAACACCGAGATAAACAGAAACTCGGCAAAACACGGAGTACACCTAAACCAACTAATCGAATGCCTAAGTTTGTTTAGACAGACCCTCACTTTTAAATTTAACTCACTTTTAATTAACACACACTTTATAAATAAAATCTAAACCAAATTAAAAAAAAAAAAAAAAAAAAAAAAAAAAAAAAAAAAAAAAAGAGTTTAAAGCCGAAATTGTCATATCCCCTCATTATCCCCACACGTTTTCTTCCTCCTTCCTTCTCTCTCTTCTGCAACGTATCATCCCCACATCCTGATCTCTTCACCACACCTGAATCCCATGTGCTATCAAGCAGATCTGAGCCCAACTATGACAAGAAAACTACAAGGATCTGTCCCCCTATTTTGTTTGTAGCAGCAGGTCTGGTTTTCTTTGTCTTACCCTCGAAGACAACAAAGTGATGATAAAGCTAAGGACAATGGTATCCCCTTATAGCTATGGAGCGTCTAATAACGTAAAAGGATAGGGTCCAACCTTCCTTGTCTATCTCTTCTTATACCCCTAATCAGTCCACAAGCAAAACCACATCCCAAAAGAAACTTCACTCAAAACATTTCTCTCAAAAATCTCAAGAAAAGGCTGAGGTGGGATTTGCTTGCTTGGAATCGGATTTGGGTATTGATTATTGGTCTCCTCTCTCAATCGACTTGTGTGTTGTAAGAATCTTTAAACTCTGTTTTTGATGTTTCATTCGCATATGTCGATGTTTTTGTGTTACTGGAGTTTTTGTTGATTAATAAATCTGGGCTTTATTTTGTTGTTAATAAAACTTGCGATTGGAGTTGTATCTTTTTATTATATTGTTTTGGATTCTTGGGTGTCGATTTGTTTCAATCCATGATCTGTGAATGATTGTACTTTATTTTTGTGGTTAACTTGGTCTTGTGTGGTATGCATATGTTGATAATATGGAATAAGGCTAATCAATAAGTAGTACGGAGTAGCTTATTTGTTTTCAACATACCTCAACCTTTATAAGCTTATTACCTCTTTTGACGTTAATTTAAAACCTGCAAGTCTTGGCTCGATATGGAGGTGCTTATTCTTGGCTGGCGTATTTTGGTTTTTTGATGACTTTATCAACTCATTTAGTGTGATATATTGAGGTTACGTTTTGTGTTGCACTTATAGTTACGACTATGTTCGTTTTGCTCGGGTTAAAGACCTCAAGTCCATTTACATTAAGGTGTGTGGGTTGTTTCGCAAGGTCGAGTGTGTTTGGGTTTCTCATTATTTGGTCACTCAGAGCTCGACATAGGAGCATGTGGTTTACTCGTCTTGTGTGAAAACGAATTCAACCTTAAAGCTGAAAACACAAGTCTGATAACAAACTTAGGGTCTGGGCTTATTTGTTTTCAACAGGCCAACCAGGTGTGTTTTGTTTGCGTTGGGTTTCACTCTCGGCCATAGCCCAACAATCAATATAGAATGGTGTTTGTTTTTCATTTGGCTCAACAGAAAATTTTTACAACCGTTCTGTTTGTACATGATAGCGTATCGAGTAAAAATTTTATGTTTATACACGGCTTAATTCCCGACTCTTTTTCATTCGACCACGGACTCGTAAAACTTCAACGAGCTTATACAAAAACATACGTAATAACTTAAGATAATATATATGCTTGATGCTTATAACTATAAACTCTTTTATACCTTTAAAACTTATGAATTAAGTTTCGAATATGCTCATTAATTTATATCACTAATATAACTCATATAATACATGATGTGTTTTATAAAAATTTATATGAGTTTTATAAATTCTAAAAACGGCTATTTACTTAAACATATACTTCACAACTTATAGTTACCATGAGAAACCAAAATGCCTACATGGGTCATGCATGATTTTCTTCAAAGATATACACTTGATTAATATTTCAAATAAAAATAACCATTTTCCATAAATTATCTTTTCACAAACTTACTATATACACTATATATATGTATGCATTTTCTTGATTTTTCCAACAATGCTTACTAATTAATTTTGGTTATTTTTCGTAATTGTCTTTCGGATATTGTCTAACCAATTTCTTATCGTCATAAATACCCTACGTGTGCACTTCCAAGAGCCAAACCTTGCCAACATTTGCAACAACTATTTAAACTTAAATGCTGCCACACAAGCAACAACAACACAACACTCTAAGACTTTTGAATTCAATTAAACTTCGTTGAGTCTTAAACTTAAACTGTGAACTAAACTTGCCGTACTAATCTAGGTCGCGTGTCGGTGCCGCCCACTATTACTATTTGACTTTACTCTATTCAGACTGCCTTGCTAAGGTGAGTTCTCGTAGCCCCACTTTTTAACATGTTTTTCCTTGGGGTGGAAATGGTACTCAATGCTTTACAAATGTTTTATGCTGTGAATTACTGTTTTACATGATTTTGGACATATATGTGTGATGATGCGATTATATGCTGTGACATGTTTGTTTTGCGAATACATGACTACGCCTCGGTTAACTCTCTACTGAGAGCCCACAAGTTGATAGGTTCAGTTGATGCAACTGTTAACTCTCTTTGAGAGCCCACATGTTGATAGATCTATCGGGGTAGCTCCCCACGTGATATTTGTTATGAGTATGATGTACACTACAGGTTCAGTTGGCGTGACACTATTTTTGATTTGTTACGTGCTTGTAGTTGGTAATCATTTGCACTAATGTCCGATGCTATTATTCACAGCTTCGTGGTTTACTTTCAAACCTACGAGCTCATCAACTTTATGTTGACATTTTCAAGTATCCATTTTCAGGTGTTAAGAATGAAGTTGCTTTAGAAGGTTGAGTATTGGCCTGGCTTAGCAGACATAAGACGAGACTCTACCGGGTTGTATTCCCAAGGAGTTATGCATTTGGGAATGTCCCTTTAAGACTTGATTATTGTGAACTTATGTAGTAAGACTTGTATTCCCCCGTATTATGGGATCATTGTAACTTTGACTTGCATTGTGATGTTATGCATTTAGTATTTCTCTATTATGACATCATGTGTTCTTGATCTTGAAGTCACACCCAATAAATGACATTCCGCTGCGCCATTTTTGGGGTGTGACAGTTTAAAGCATCTATCAATAGAATGACCATTAAAACCACAATGTTCACACACAATAGAAGAGCCCCCAGCAGCTCTTCTATTCTCATTAGGTTTAAATCCATAACTAGGTCTAGAAGGGTTCCCAGAAGTTTGAGACCTCTGAAAATTGCCTTTATTCCCCACATTAGAAAAGAACACAGAAGACTGGGCTCTTTGAGAGGTACCAGAACTAGAACCAGACACAACAACTCTGTGAGATTCCTCACTAGAAATAATAGCAAAAGCACTTTTAACATCAGGTAATGGATCCCTAGCCAAAATATTACTTCTAATTTGCATATAAGAGTCATCCAAACCCATCAAGAATTGCATTAACTTCATAAGTTGATTATGTTTTTTAAAATCTTCAGCTGCATGACAAGTGCACCTAGGTAACTTGACAAGAGCATCAAATTGTTTCCATAATGTACTTAACTTGTTAAAATACTCAGCAATAGGTGTTCCATTTTGAGTTAAAGAGTGAATTTTATGATGAAGGTTAAAAGTAACAGAGCCATCAACTCTATCAAAAGTTTCTTTTAATTCATTCCAAACATCAGAAGCCTTTTTTGAAAAAATTTGACCCAAATATAATTCCTCAGTTATAGAGTTAAGAATCCATCCAAGAACAACAGCATTAACTCTATCCCATTGCCTCCCTAAGACCTCATCTACATTAGATCTAGTACAAGTACCATCTATAAAGCTAGTCTTATTTTTTTCCCTCTAAAGCCAACAATAAAGCACAAGACCAAACATTATAGTTTTCAGTACCTTTGAGTTTAATAGAGATAACAGTCAAAGTAGCAGAATCATTAGGGTGTAAGTGCAAAGGGTGACTAAGGTCCAATTTACTAATAAGGGTCACAGGTTCATCCCCACCAATATCATCATCTCCATTAACAGATGGTGGAGCACTATGCTCAGAATTATGAACAGACATAATGCAATAAAGAACAAGAAAACAGACAAACACACAAAAAAGGAAGAGAAAGTAGTTCCCAGGCTTTCCTTGCCACTTAAAGTGGTAGGTCAAGGGCGCACACAAGCAAACAAGACAAAAGAAAACACAAAACAGCTAAACACAATCAAACAACAGCCAAAAACAAGCAAATAAAGCAATATCAAGGCAGATATGAAGTTTAAAGGTGTGAGAGGTGTTACAGTGCTCTCAATGCAAGATTTAGCGGAAGCACTCTCACTGTCTCCTTGATTCACTTAGTCAAGAACACAGAAAGAAACCCAGAATCAACTCCAAGATTCGCAAGAATCAATAAAGAACCATAATCAACCCAAGATCCAAGTTCCAACACCAATTTAGACCAGAATCAACTCTAAGATCCAAGTCCCAATACCAATCTATCGATTAACAAAGTTAATCAACCCAGGAAGTCAATGAGAACAAAAACCCCAATTTTAATCGAAACCCTAATTTTTTCAAAAATTAGAAGTTTTTTAGAAAACACGTTAGATCTGTGCAATTAAACACACAGACAACAATTAACACTAGTTAATTGAAATTTTTCAAAGCAATTTGAAAAACCCCCAATTTTTTCAAAACCCTAAAAAATTTTGCGATCAGATATAGAGCGAATTGCTCTGATACCATGAACAAATTTATAAACCAACTGCAATCTTGGACTTAAACCAAGATTCTTTATTAAAACAATCACAAACCCAGAACAATATATCAACTGATCTCAATCAGCAATCAACACTAAACCAATGAACTAAACCACATCCACCACTGCTACTCAGGTGTGGATCTATTATCTATCTTGATAATAGTTCTATTACAAAAGATCAATAGAAACAGAATAAAGCGAGAGCTTGTGATTGTGAGTAAAACGGCAAGAGATATCAACTAGGGTTCTGAGAAGTGAAGAAGGGAACCCAGCTTATATAGTCCAGCAATATAACTTTCTACACTTCACAGCTTTAGTCCTCCATCTTTGTACTCTTTATCTTCAGATACCATAAGTCCAAATTAAAGCTTAACTGAAACTTTACAAAGTGTACAAAATTAGACCCTGTACTATATAAACCAGAATAAGATTATATTTTCAACAGTACATGTGCATCACGATGCCATGGCTATAAGAAAACGGTAGTTATTAGTTTTACGAAGTTGTGACGATTGACGGTGAAAGACACTTGCTAGTCAATAAATGTTGTATGATATTCGTAACAAAATTATATAACGTGTAAACATAGAGTAGTATACATTAGTTCGTGCAAATATATGATTAGTAAATCTATATATGACATGTAACAAAATATGAATTATGGTATTCAAAAGCTTCCCATTTTTCACACATTATAAACCAGTTAAAATTTTCTGTAAGATCAGACATAATGCATATAGGGGCCAAGAAAGCGAGCTCACATCTTTGAAGGCCTCCTGATCTGAGTTATGATGACTACATTAGAAGCTTGTTACGATTGTACCTTGTGATATTAATTTTATTATTGAATGAAGGGGTATTTTCAGCAAACAATGATTATAGGTGTTGTACATTTAGCTTTGTTATTTTTATTTCTTATATTGTTGTTTTTGTGTTTGATTGATTTGTACAATATCCTTTATTATTTGTATTACTTAATTTTAAGTTTTTAATATTTTAATGACATTTAGCGGAGGAATTATGTTTGAATTGTTTGTACAATGTGCTTTGATTATTTGTATACTTTAATTTTAAGTTTTAAATACCTTAGTGACATTTAAAAAGGTTCTTCCATTATATATCTAGTTAAGATTTATCCATCCTTGTTTGCTTTCTTATTACTATCATCGATAATTTTTTTGGCACAAGTTTAAGTAATACAATATGTAAATCACGGGTTGGGTTTCATGGATACGTAATTTCTTTCTTTAGGTAAGCAAAAACATTGTTGCTAAATAAAACGAATTATATCTGGACTAAAAATAAGTAAGGACATCTACTATGGTGGGTTTATGAAAAGATATAAGAAAGATCTACTATGGTGGGTTTATGGGAAAGATATAAGAAAGATGAGAAAGTTTAGAGCAGGGGTAAGGTAACCTACCCCCTGCGTTAAATCTTAACTCAGCCCAAAAAGGAGGTGTGTTAACTTACCATCACATGCGTTAAGTTAAAGGCAAAGACAAAGGTTCACCATGAAGTTAAGGGCTTGACGTGCGTTAAGTTGAGTTTTTGCTAAAAAAAAAAAAAAAAAATCATCCCACCCCCCTCTAACGGGGTTGAAATTGAAAATAATAATTGAGGTGAAGGTGAGTTAAATGTAAGTTATGTTACCGGGGTGGAAAGTCAAGAGTTAAGGTTAAAAGGTAAAAGCTGATGTGGCGTTGACGTGACAGTGCGTTAAATTTTAACTCGGGGTGACCTTACCGTGTGCTCTTATGTTTATTTCAACTATAGTGGACACTCATTTCATGTCTATGTGACATGAAAAAAATCCTAATTCTTGAAACTCTTTATCAATTCAATGCATTTAATGCATTTGTTATACAAGACATTTTATGAAGTTGTAAAGGTTTATACCATAATCAATGTAGGTTTATAATATCAATAGGTGTAAAAATTAATGATGTGTTATTGTATGAATCTTTGTAAAAAGTTTATCATAGTAGATGCTCTAAGTCTTGTCTTGCATCCTTTAGGCTGCCCCAGTAACAATAATCGATCGAGTGAATTGATCGATCGCCATTCAATCCCCTTATTGTGGGGGTCGATCTTCTTTTGTTGTGGAGATATAAAGGTCGTGTATACGATCGACTTCTATTGCTTTTTTTTTTCTTTTCTTTTTTTGTCTTTTGGTAGAAAATGTATTTTTGTGGGTATGTTTTTTGTAGTGTAGGTCGCCCTTATTAGGACACCCAATCGTTTGAAGGTCGCTGAAAAGAGAAAGCTGACATGACAGAGAAAATGAGAATGATTGACTCTCCTTACTGGTTCAGCTTTAAATAGTTCGGATAAACTGGAAAATACCAAATTTCATAGTAGAGCAATAACCTTTGTTTGTTTACTCTATTGTTATACACAAGATCTTTAATGCATGTGTGTTACGTCAGGATAGTATATTCTTATTTGGCTCGAGTTTTGTGTTCAAGTTTTGATTATTTGGATTTTAATTAGTGCATATGTGTAAAAATAAACATGGAAAGCTCACATTCGTAACTATACTCATTTTGTTGGCCAATATTTCTATGACCCAATAAAAAATTAAGTTATAGGTTGTTCACGTTTCGCAAAACTAAAATTCTATCAAATCAATAGTTTATTTATTTATTTATTTATTTTAATAACTAAAACAACGTTGAGTAAGTGGTACATATATTAAGCTTAGCGGAACCAAATACACATTTGTTGGTTCAATTTGAACTAAAACGGGTCACGAACATTATATTTAAGTTAGCCCGTGTAATTTCAAAAACATAAGATTGAGTGCAATGGTCATCCTATCATCGCCTTTATCTCAAAACCTTACTATCACCTTTAGAGGCGGAATGATCACCACCTAACCAAACACATAAAAATATCTCATTTTATACAAACATATCCCACAATATACTCCACACACTCACAAACGCAAAATTCACCTTCATTTTTGTTAGGTGGTCTGCACCACTCAATCCAAAATAAAAAAAAAAAAAAAAAAAAAAAAAAAAAAAAAAAACTCATTTTCGTGTGGTTGTGTGTTTGTTTAAGCTTGTATATTGGCTTATGAGCTTATTTGATTTTAGCTTGCATTATAAAAGGCTTAATTTGACGTCTTATTTTGAGACTTATGGACTAGTACAAGCTTTTTATATCATAATAATTTTGTATAAACTCATATATTTTAAAATAAGACAGAAAATTAGAGTTTATGAATTATATTGCAAAACTTTGCCATTAGGATATTAAGTCAAACCACATCTTCTTTGGGTTGTGAACGTAATTGGAGTGTCCTTTGAAAGGATTCACACAAAAAGGAGAAATAGTTTGGAACATAAAAGGCTAAATGATCTTATGTATGTACATTACAACTTGCGTTTAAGACTCATGTACTATATTTTAATACAACTTGTGTGTAATTTTAGTTTTACATGTTATAATTTTTGGTATATTTTTTATAGGCTCCATGTTGATAAGAGGTCTCACGATCCGGTTGATTATGAATGTATTGATGATAATGACTTTTGGGTGGTCGAAGAAAAGGTACAAGGAGAGCTAGATTATTATCAATTGGAGAACATACTTGAACAAGAAACCGCCTTCTTAAATGCAAGGTTATGCTCTTGTTGATGAGGATGACAATGATAGTAAATTTCGTCTCCTAAGTGATCGTGAACTTGATGAGTATAACACTCCAATATCACAATAGCAAGATATTGATGTGTCGTCTTAAAGTTTTTGCTTTTTGTATTGCCTTTCGAAGTATAAAACTTGTAATATCCTAGGATTTATGTCTTTTGTTATGGATTGTTGGTGTGTTTGGCTAAGTAGTAGTAAGCATAGCTGTGAGTAGTAACAGTTTTTTTCTATAAAAACATTTGGTAACGTAGCTGTAATTATAATCATAATATATAAATCAACTCATAAATGCTACTTCATGGAGCGTTGGAAAATGAGCGTTTCGAAAAAATTGATAAAACTACTTTCTGCTTGCCAAACAAGCATTAAAATCACAACACTCAACGCTCCTAAATGCTCCACGCCAAACACACGTAGAGTAAATTCAATGGGTGTTTGGACATGCGTATCGGGTTGACCCGGGCGGGTCGATGACAGACCCGATTTTGAAAACACTGAATATAAGCCAAAAATAAGCTCTGAAACAAAACCCTCCTTAAGCCACCACAATCAATCAGCAATGACTGAACAACAACAAGAAGATGACGGAGCTCCACCGGAAAACCACAACACAGTAACTGAAGAGCTTCCACCGCCGTCACCGTTACCTCCTACTCCACCTACAAGTAATTATTATTATTATTATTATTCTCTTTTCATTTTATTTTTATTTTATTTAATTAGCTAATCAGGGTTTTAAATTGTTGATTGATACAGTTTTAATTTTACATTTTATACCCCTAATGTATAATTACTTGTCCAATTTCACACTCTGTATACATACCTACCTTAAGCATAAAATAAAATAATGCCTAGAGTATTTTTAGTATAGCTTGAGAAGATTGAAGTTGGAGTTAAACGAAAACAAACGAAGGTTTGTTCGTGTTTATTAGTTTAAAGTTAAACCGAACCAACACGGATGGACGTAATTCCTTCCTTCGTTAACAAAATGTGTATATAACATTTCTTTTTAGTGTCTTCGTTTGTCGTCTAAGTATGCCTATTTACTAGTAAATGTGATACAACGTATACATAAATGCAATGCCGGAGCTAGAAAAATTTCCGTGGGAGGGCTGAACAAATTTTTTTCTGAAAAAGTGAAAATACACATGAAATCGCAAATAAATACACTAACGGGCTTGGACCTAGGGGGGCCGGGACCCTCCCTGGCCCTCACATAGCTCCGCCCCTGCATAAATGAACATAAAGGAATGTATAACTGGACGAACGAGGCTTGTGTTCATGTTTCTTTATTTAACTAAACAAACACAAACTTTTCTTCATGTTCGTTCAGTTAATAAATATACGATTATAAACGAACGGTCATTGGAAGTTTGGTTCATTTGCAGCCCTAGGAGCTATTTTCCGGCCATGGAAAGTGTTTTAACTGTTTTGTAAGTATAGTGTCGTTTTTTTTTTGGTCTGCGGATTCTTAGTATTTGGTTGAATTGGATACTGTATTCTTTTGGGGGGCTGTATGTAATTAAATGTGAGAATGGTTAATAACAATAGTTTCCGGGCAAAGTAGTAACTGAAGAGCTTAATAAAATAAAATAATGCCTAGACTATTTTAGTATATATAGCTTCACAAGATTGATGTAAATAACTACAAGTTGAAGTTAAACCATCACTTGTTCGTTAGTTTAAGTTAAACCGGACAAATGAACCAACACTCGACATAATTCCTTGATCATGTTCGTTCGTTAACAAAATCTATATATAACATTTCCTTTTTAGTCTGCGTGTCTAAGTATGCCTAGCCTTATTTACTAAAAGTCTGTACGTATTAGAAATCATGCCATATTCCAACGTATACGTTAATGAACACTAACGAACGAGGCTTGTGTTCTTGTTTCTTTATTTAACCCAACAAACACAAACTTTTGTTCATGTTTGTTCAGTTAATAAATATATGATTATAAACGAACGGTTTATAAACTGTTCATTGAAAGTTCCGTTCATTTATAGCCCTAGGAGTTAATTTCCGGCCATGGAAATTGTTTTAGCTGTTCCGTAACTAGAGTGTCGGTTTTTTTGTTGGTCTGCGGATTTTTCGTATTTGGTTGAATTGGATACTGTATTCTATTTGGGGACTGTATGCAATTAAATGTGAGAATGGTTAATAACAATGGTTAATCATTGACGTTCAGATTTAGACATGGAAGAACAAGACGCGGAAGATGATGGACCTCCGCCCGGATGGGATAATAAGCATCATCTGAAAGAAGAAACGGAACATTTGTTAGAACCTGCAGCTGTCTCGGCAATTTCTTCAGGTGAATTACGCAGCCAATATATCATGTAATACTAATATGCCTTTATGCACATTAAAGATTGACATTTAAACCTGTGGTATGCCATGTGTCCTAACGGGTAAACACATCAGACATGAAGATGGAGGATGTGCAGCAAGATGTTCAGAATGAAGAAGGTCCTCAACCAGGATCAGAGGCGCATCCTAGTCCAGTACCGGAACTGGTTTCATCAGGTGATTATTTTTTTTTGTGCATGAGAAAATATGTCAATTATAACCTTTTTTGGACGTCATGATATGCAAGAGCTAATTTGTGAGAACACAGATATAACAGTGGATCAGCATGACTCGGAAGATGAAGGGCCTCCACCCGGATGGGATTCCAAATCTCAGTCCGAGCCTAAATCACAAGTAGAGCTTCCATTAACTCCTCCATCAGGTCATACGGAGGCAGAGGATGTACAAAAGGATGCCCAGAATGACGATGACCTGCCACCACAATCACAGGCTCATACTAGTCAACTATCGGAACTAGTTGCATCAGGTGATTGTCTATTGTTATTATTTTAGCAACCTTTGCTGGTTATTCATCAGCTCTTCGTCTAGACTATGTTAAAATGTATCAACTTTTGCTAGTTTTCTGATACGCAAGAACTAATGTGTTACAAAACAGATATGCAAGTGGAACAACACGACTCAGAAGACGAAGGGCCTCCACCTGGATGGGGTTCTAAATGCCAGACCGAGCCAGAATCACAATTGGCATCAACAACTCCTCAATCAGGTCAGTCTGATAACTCTTTCATTTGATTTATTTCAGCCTTTCGGGTGTGGTTCTTGGAATTTGTGAAAATGTTAACTTAATAACTTATAATCTGTTGGTGTTGCGTGCACACAATTAAACATATCAGATATAAAGATGATGGATGTACAACAAGATGCCGAGAATGAAGAAGGCCCCGAACCACGATCACAGGCACATCCTAGTCCACCGCCAGAAGTAGTTCCATCAGGTAAATCTTTTTTTGTTCTTATTATTGGAGAATGTTTAAATACTTATGACCCTGATAAGTTTCATGATATGCAAGAACTAATTATTGATAACACAGATATAAAAATGGATCAACAAGACTCGGAAGACGAAGGACCTCCACCCGGATGGGATTCCAAATGTCAGCCCAGGTCTAATCCAACAACTCCCCAATCAGGTAATTGCAGAACTCTGTTATTCCATTAATCTCAGCTTTCTTCCTTAAACTTGGTGCTTCAAAGTTACCCTTCATTTTTTATGATTGACGCAAGTGTATTATAGTTATTTGTACTTAACATGTATATCTATAAGTGTTATGTAAAGCGATACAAGGCATGTGTCCAAAGTTCTAACAAGTAAATATATCAGATACAAAGACTGAAGATATACAACATTCCCAAAATGAAGATGGTCGTCAACCACAACCACTTGCAGATCCAGCTGCAGCACCAGAACCAGTTCCATCAGGTGAATCTTTTTGTCATTATTGTAGTTTAGCTTTAAATGAATGTAAATAATCACAACCCTTATGAGTTTCTTGATATGCAATAGAGATGGCAATTTCGACATATTTATTTGATATGCAGATATGGCTAGGCCAAAAGGCCGTTGTAAATATTATGTTGTTAAAAACATACTCTTCTGCATTAATTATCTACTACAAAAGATGGACAAATGATGTTTTGGGTCAACCTATTTGCTTGTTAACCAGCTTGCCCGGATATTCCATCATACCATCTCTAATATAAATAACTAATATGTGGGAAAGCAGATACACAGGTGGAACAACAAGACTCGGAAGATGATGGACCTCCTCCTGGGTGGGATTCCAAGTGTGAGTCTGAACCTAAAGTTCAAGAGGCATGCCCTTCAAATCCTCGATCAGGTCATTTAGTTTCTTTTTATCAATTATTTTATAATCCTTGGGTTCGATTGTGGGTTTTTAATTTTAACTAAAGGAGGTTTATGTCAACTGAGGTAATTCTTGTGTCCTAACGAGTATGTATATATCAGATACAAAGACGGGGGATGTACAGATGTCTGTGCAGAATGAAGATGGCCCTGAGCCACAATCACTGTCACGTCGTATTCCAGCACCAGAACTAGTTATATCTGGTGAGTATTTTGTTCTTATCCTAGTAATCGACATACATTTATGATTTGAACCTTCTGTTGCTACTTTTTTGTTCCGCTTTTGAATGATAATTTGCTGATAAACATAAACCTAATAAGTATAGCGGTATGTGGGAACTCAGATACAAATGTGGAAGAACAAGACTCAGAAGATGACGGGCCTCCACCAGGATGGGATTCCAAATGTCAGCCTGAACAAAAATTACAAATGACATGCTCATCAGGTCGGCTATATAATTCTTCTGAATTAATTATAATTAAATCTTATTTTCTCACTTTTGACCACCTCGTTGGCATATTAGACTCAAAGATGGAGGATGACCAACGAGACACACATGATGATGAAGGGCCTCCACCAGGTTGGGAACCTACTCCTCAGCAAGAATCACACGCTCATTTAAGTATGTCATCACCTGTAGTTCAATCAGGCAAGTCTTTACCCATCACTTTACATTTGTTGAACGCTGTCGGAATGAGCGTAAAATTAAGAGGCAATTGTTTTTAAGTTGGATGCCAAATCATTAAGATGATTGTTCAATATTATATCATAAGAGCTAAAATGTGGATGTGTTAAGGTGGAAGAATGGATTGTGAACAAAACAATGTCAAAGCTGTTAAAGAAATTCCTCAGCCATCTTCAAGACAGCGGTCTACTACTCCAATTGAACCACATGTAGCAATGTCAAAAAGACCAAGGTCGATAGAGCGATCCATTACTCCGATTGAACCACAAATACCAATGTCAAAACGACAAAGGTCGTTAGATAATCCTGGTGAGTGTTATGCATCTACATTTCTGTGTTTGGCTTTTTGGTTGTCAAATATGAAGTATTTAATTAGTTCAATATGCCCTTTCTGAGGTAGTTAATGTTATAAAAACTTACAAAATGACAAGTATTGCTTACAAAGTTGAAAAGGAAAAACTTATTTGAAAGGTTTTGTACATTCTTGACAATGTTACAGTTTATGGCTATATTTTGTCAAGCGAGTAACTGTATGATTTGATGCAGAAATGGGACAAATGGTGTGTGGTTCGTGCCGCCTATTACTTAGTTATCCAAGAGGTGCTCGATATGTTGAGTGTGCTTGTTGTTTGGAAGAGAATTATGTCCTCGAAGGTCCATTATGCTCTTTCTACATGCAAATAAGAATCAACTTATTTTCTTTAGTATTGATGCTCTGCTTCTTTTTTCTTGTCTTGTTTCTTCTTGACACTAAATAACGTAATGCAGAACATGAAGTAGGGCAAGTCGTATGTGGTAGTTGTGATGTGCTGCTTATTTACCCCTACGGGGCACCAAAAATAAGATGCAATAATTGCAAGTTCGAAACAGAAATTGGGGTATGTTCTTGTTCCAACAACTTAGACCATTTTTTTTTGGTTATATTTCCATTCTACTGCTATATCCTCCTAATTTTGATACAACCAAAGCCGACATTTTGGATCCTTTTTACTAATGAATGAATTGATTTGGATTATTTTTGTTCTTTTATGGGTCAACCGGGTAAAACCGTAAAACAAATTTCTTTAGATAAAAAGGTTATGGGTCAATCCAACTTGAACCGTACCAAAATTAATGGTTTTGACTTAACCCAACATTGCATGTTACCCCAACCTGCTCGCCCGATCATTTTACATCTTTGGATACAACTTAAAAAACCTTGTGTTTCATGTATGTGTGCAGAATCAAAACCGACGTCCTCCTCTATCTGAACACAAGAAGCAAGCAAGACAGCATTTGAGGCATGTGCAAGCAGGCTGAAATATACAAGTAATACTACCCATCGATTTGGATAACTCTTGAAGAGTTTTTGTTTAATACTTGTGTACCTGTATATGCTAAATGCTTTGTAGTTTATAGTCATGAGTTTCGATTTTTTACTATGTAGTTTTTAGCTAGAACAACCCCGAAGTAATTTAAAATTAAGGATGGTAAAAGAGGAGTTCAAATCCATGATGTTTATGTCTCAAGAATTGGTTTTTAATATTTAGATACAAATTTTATGCATCTAAATAATTGGTGCTTATAGTCCTTTTTGGTTATTTTATGTCTAAACATTTTATAGTACTAGTTAGTTAATTTTGTTTATTGATTATCTTCAAAACGCGTGACCCCATTTGATCAAATTGTGTTTTTTTATTCAAGTTGTGTCTCTAGTAGCATTGACAAACGAGAAAATGTGTTTTTCAAGAAGGTCAAACACATCTTCTGTTATTTGTTTTGACCCATGAATCACGTGGTTAAATAAAATATTTGAGTACTTTTTAATATACTATTAGGCAATGGTACCAAACTCATGACTTTCTATGTCATCGCTAAATTACTATCCAGTACAACAACCTACCTACCATCAAACAGTTTTAGTTGTGACCGTTAAACCAAACACATAAAAATATTTCATATTATATAAACATACACAAACACGCATACACACAAAAGATAGCAAATGGTTCACTGGTCTGCACCACCAAACCAGTGCACAAAATGAAATGATGGTTGGTGCGCGGTTGGGAGGCATATTTAATGAGGATAACGCGTGGTGGTGCCACCACCAGATGGTCAACCACCTCGCACTACACTTAGCCTAAAAAATTAGGCATTTGAAAAAGTTTAAAGTTCTAAATAAAGTTTTATCTTATGTCTAGTTGACATCAACTTTGGTACAAGGTATATATTAAGGTGCAATTGAAGGTTGTCTTTAACTTGTAGATGCAAATACTTTTTTTACACGGACTAAATTTTAATATGATTATGTTTTCTTTAAACTTAAGTAATACCGAAAATGAGAATGCGACATAAAACTAGAAAATAAGATTAAATTGCTCCTAACCATCAGTCACTTGACATGAATGCCAAAAAAAACCAACAAATTGCACAAAACAAACTTAGAACGACTCGATTTATATCATCCATTTACGGAAATTTGATTCTTCACGATTACTCGCTTATTTAGCTTACGGGAACACGAAGCAACACAAAAATGGGAAGTTACGTCCATAAAAGAACTTAACCAAAAACGGAAGAACATTTAGTTATCCGATCGCTAGTTTGGTTATTCAATGATTCGAGACTCGTGTTTCTCTTCCGATGGTGACTCACTATTTATTGAGAAGACAATACTCATGTTTTCATAATTTGTAATGTCATTTTCTGTCATTTTCATATAAATGTTATAGTGTCTTATGCATCATCCATCAAGTGATCAAACGTACACACATTTAATTAGATAATTAGTTTCTAACATCAATTTTATATGCTACATTATCATAACTTCATAAGAACGTAAACGAAAACCAGATTTCCAAGATATCGTAGTTGCCTGATTTGAGTCCATATAGACGTCTCGTGACAACTTTTATACATTTAATAGAAAAGATAAGTCACATAATGACATAATTATTATGTACTGTATAAATAATTAGGTTTACCTACAACAATGGTCCACATATATTTATGATATTGGCCTACTCAATTGACACTTCAAATATCAGTCTACTTACCGTTGCTGTTACTTCGAATAGATTATTCCTTCTTAGATAAAAGTATCTTAAAAGAGCACATA
Organism: Artemisia argyi; assembly: GCA_030686995.1. Lineage (NCBI taxonomy): Eukaryota > Viridiplantae > Streptophyta > Magnoliopsida > Asterales > Asteraceae > Artemisia > Artemisia argyi. The sequence goes on from CM060677.1 coordinate 204,829,307, forward strand.
GATGTGACACAGTTATACAATAGTGAGTAAAGCAAATGCGTAAACTTGCAATCTTTCCAAAAAAAAAAAAAAAAAAAAAAAAAACCAAATTTGCTAAAAGACAAGTACGTAAGTCTGTGAAATATTTCTAGACTCATGTTATACCCTCCTAAAATATCATGTACTACTAATAATTTATCAGGAACAAGGGGTTTCCGCGTGTGTCCGAGACCCCTATGGATTAATTTTTGAAAAAAACATCGATTTTTTCTAAATACATCTTAAATACACCCGATCTATAGAAATGTGTTTCTACATTACGTTTCCAAAAAATTTGTGAAACCGGTTATATTTGATCTTGTTTCCGTCCCTGTTTATCCTTCTAAGTTCTAACAACAAATATTCATGTGTCAAAATAAAGAATTGAAATGAAAATAAAAATATAAGTGGATTCTAAATGTTCAAAAGTTATTGTTAGAGGGATAATTAGAAGGATATATTATTAGGAGTAGTTGACAAGCATTGAATTTCCATAAACTAAAAAGTAAAAACACTATTTGCATAACATTGAGGAAGGTATGTCGAACTTGTTGATCATGTGAGTTTTTTTTAAGAAGCTTCCAAGACTTAATTAGAGCCATCAATACGTACCTACCCTTTAGAACATAAATAATCAATACTTTTTTTCCTAATCATATTTACTTAGTTTTTTAATTTAAATACTGGTCCATAAGATTCGATACCTTCGTGCTTTTTTTTTTTCTTTTATCTTTTATGTATTTTCTATAAGAAATAATTACATCTTTGGGTGGTAAAAATTCAACCATTAGATATTTTGTTAGACTAGTTGTATACTCGCGCATAGCGGCGGCGATAAATATAGTTATATTATAATATAGTAAACGAATTGATAGCCCAACTTTTCTCGCAATTACCTACCCGTTTGATGAATTCGTTTCACAACACTCCGAATGTATATGTTAGTTGTATTTATTTGCTTGGGTTTCCTGTTGCTTTCCTGTTATATTATTATTCCCGCATATAGAAAGACCCTCGCAATCTCTTCCCATCAAACACTCCCCCCAAAAGTATATAATTTTGTCGAATGAAGATTGTATTTATTGAAATAAAGGTTAAAGTGGTAAAAATTTGAATTAATAAAAATAAAGTCACTAAAAATGTAAAAAACTAAAAACTCATAAAAATATATCAAAATGAGTGTTAAATTAAAAAGCACAAAATTTTAAAAAATATAGTGAAATTAGATCATTAAAAAAATAAATAGATAAAAATATATTTCAATTTGAAAATAAAGGTGAATTTTAAGTTGGGAAGTGACACATGTTGGAGCTCCTTATCTTAATTTTTGGTTAGGAATTAGGCTTGGAGTTAGTTGAGAAGTGACACATGTCATCTCATAATTGGAGCTCCTTATCTTAATTTTTGGTTAGGAGTTAAGTTTGTAATTAAATGCATTATATAGTACTAAAGATTATTTCCAACCATGTATTTAAAAGAAATTTAAATATGAAGCAAAAAAGCATCTTTTACTTACATTCTTACAACAAAAACATTTCATCTCCAACCATATACTCCAAAACTTTTCAATAAATTTACATACTAAATTTATTTATTTTAACCTACAACTGTCTATTTACACCACTTAGATTGCATCACTTAATGATTTGGAAAGTGAAGTATAATGGATAGTGAATTAGTGATACTCCAAACAAAAATGAATTCCGATCAATTTTCATGGATCAATCACATGTTCTCCAACCCGCAAAATCAAATACCAAATTCCTCATCTTCATCTAATCCAAACACACCATCACCCACAAATTTCATTACCTCAAATGCAACCAACTTTTACTAGTTGGTGCGTCACACCAAATCCAAAACCAATTTATCAACTTTAACCCATTTGGTACACCTGGACAACTTTAAATATCCGCCCAATTTTAACTTCAACAACAACTCCGATAAACTCAAATTTTCCAACAACTATAGCAACAACCCAAACAATTGTACCAACCCTAATTTACCCTACAACAATCCCCACATACCTAACAATCTGAAGCCAAGGGGCCGTCGTCACCTAAGAAACGGGGCAAACGAAAAAAAAAAAACATGCTACTAGAGAAAAGAAAACCGAAATCACGCGTACATCATAGAGTTAAAACGAAGGGTTAATTTTGGTGATTTTTTTTTTTTTTTTTTTTTTTTTTTTTTTTTTTTTTTTTTTTTTTTTTGGTTACATGTATCCTAGGATCCGAACACAAACACCGACCAAACCGATGATACATTTTGGTACAAAGTTCTTGCGAAATATAATGATCAAGCAACGAAAAAGGGATACATAACGTGTACCAAAAACATGTTGACCAAAAAGTTTACTCCAGTGAACCAAGAAGTCAGAAAGTATAACGCGATTATCAACCAAACAACGAAGTTTAGTGGTGAAAATGACAAAGATTAAAAGACGTGTGTTGAAAACTTTTATTATGACAACGAATGGAAACCTTTTTCTCACATAAAGGCTAGGAGTCTTTTTAAAGACAAAAAATAAATGGTTGAATCCCGATCCGACACATGTAAGAAGAACCTGAGGACAGCCAACCGGAGAAGAACCCAAGCTATTTGAAGATGATGCTTTGCCGTGTCCACCTGGCAAAGAATGAAAGTAAAAAAGTCAACAATCTTCAAACTAATCGACCACTTTTCACAAGAAATGTTGCAACAACAACTCGCTTTAGACCATGAGGCGAAGCTGAAAGAAATAAGAAACGAGGCTAAGGCAAGGATGCAATTAATCAACACTCAAAGAAAAAACAAGGACATGAAGATGCTTGCTACAAGCACCGAGAGGATGAATCCGGTTGACACAACTATTATTGAGGAGACCTAATGTGAAATTCGAGCAAAATATCATTACCAAAACTAGTTTTATTCATGTTCATGCTCTTTTATTTTTATTTATTTTTTTTATTCATTTTGATGTATTTTTTATGTCTTTTATTTTATTAATGAAATTTTAGTTATAGTTTAATTTGTGTATTATTTGAAAAAAAAAAAAAAAAAAAAAAAAAAAAAAAAAAAAAAAAAGGGAAAGAAAAATATAAGATCCTGAATGGTGCCTTATAACTTAAGTGATAAGAGAGAATGTTTTTTTAAATTAAGTTATGAATTATAAGTTATGGGAGATAAACAATGTCTAACACTTTTTTCTATAAAAGTATTTTATAACTTATCTGTATCTTGTGCTCTAAAAGCCAAAGATTTATTCATAAAAGTCACTTCTATTTTAGTCGAGCACTACTAGTAAGGTATGTGATCATTAATTAACACACGCTTTGCATTTGCATTTTTTTTTTTTTTTTAAATTGATGTGGTGCGTTAAATTTTCGTTAAGGCATTAACCATTACCTTTCATGACAATTTTCGTTAAGGCATTACCTTTCATGACAAGAAAAAACACCAAGTCACCAACACATATCTTACACGTCAATAACGACCAACACATATCACATATGGTTTTTTAAAAACTAAATACCACTCCTTACTATCAATTTATATATCAAATGTGGAAAAAATCTTCAAGAAGATTACGACTCTTTTTGAGGATAATCTTCAAGATGAGGAAAGAGTCCTCAATGTCAATTTCTCTTATGTCACGCTAACTTTATTTTACGGAGTTAGATATATCTCATACTTTATGATGAAAATGAATTGGAGTGAAGTTAGAAAAAGATATTTTTCATCAAAAGATTATTTTATAAACTAACATTCTATTCTTATAGCATCATTTTCATTTTAAAATCACTTTTGAAACTAATTATGATACATCTAAATGAATGTAGATGCATTTAATTTAAGTTGATGTACCTCAAATATGTGGTTATAGTTATTTTTTATTTTTCTCATTTTAAGTTTTTTTTTTTTTTTTTTTTTTTTTTTTTTTTTTTTTTTCACGGGATCCTGAGCATTGCTACAACCACAAAACTTTTACGAAAAAAAATCCACACGAAAAAGATTTGTTAATGTGTGATTGGTTTAAATAAAAAGAAAATATATCAAATTTCACCGATCAAAATATAACTCATTTTTATGAATATTTTTTTGTGGTTGTAGCAATACTCCGGGATCCTTACCCCGGTTATTATGGGAATGGTATAACAAGTTAATACGCAGTGTTTTGAAACCCGGGTTGACCAGACCGGGTTAACCGGTTCGACCAGTTCCGGCAAAAAAACGGGTAAAAAAAAACCCGGGTTTCTAAAATCGGTTAGACCCGTCTGGTTTTGAGTGACTCGGGTCAATCCGGTTCTCAAAACCCAGCCGGGTTTCATTTTTTCAATTTTTTTTAAATAAAACCCGGTTTGACCCGGCGGTCGAACCAGTTGACTTGGTCAAAAAAATAAAAAAATACGTAGTAATAAATTGAAAAGCGAATTAACCCGGCAGTCGAACCGGTTGACCTGACGCCCGATGACTCGACCGGGTCGATTTCAAACACGATTTTCAAAACATTGATATGGATAATACGGAGTGAGTATAAGATAACCATTTTGTTTTTTAGTAGTATAGAGTTATCCACAATTATTAAAAAAGAAAAGGAAAAAAAGAAAAAGTCTATATATAAGTAGAAGTAGATGTAGAGAATAGAAAGCAAACCCACCAAGGCACCAAAGATAAATATCATTCACACTTCAACTCTCATTTCCGCCTTCATCTTCATTTCTTCCGGTATTTCCTCTTTTTTTTTTTTTTTTTTTTTTTTTTTTTTTTTTTTTTAATATATTTTTGTGTTTGTTATTATTGTATATCATTCACATGAAAATCATTGCTGTTATGTCATATAAACCAGTTTTTGCTGTTATGTCATGAAAATCATTGTGTTTGTTATTTTTGTGATCTAATTTTTATAAAGTAGAAATGTTTTCTGATTTTTTAATGTATTTTTTTAACCACTTTTTCTCTACAAAAGTGTTTTTAGAAAACGGTGTTTCAGTACAGTAGTATTTTCTATTTGAGAAAACCATAAAAAAGTACGTATTTCACTTTTCTGAAATCATCATGTAAATTATATATATATATTTTCTAGATTGCTTTTTTACATAAATGTGGATTTGAACGAGTTTTTGAAAATAATTCTGGATAAAGGAGCTTTTTTTTTTTTTTTTTTTTTTTTACAGAAATGTGGATTTGAACGAGTTTTCTGTTTTTCTAGTTTTCTTAGAAACATTTTCTGGATAAAGGAGCTTTTTCCTGCAACTAAGGGGCCATTTAGTTGATGAAATTTTTTTATGTTTTTCTATTTCTAAATTCTAGAGAATGAAAAAAGTGAGAAGAGTAGAATGAGCTTTTCAAACATTTAGTTAAAATTTAGAGAATAAGAATTTCACATTTTTTGAAAATTTTAACTAAACGAATTTTCAATTTTTCTCTTTTCATATGTAAACTTTTCCTAGAAAAATAGGAAATTTTTCACCAACTAAACGGCCCCTAAATATGGTTAAATTTTTGTGTTTCGGGTTTACTTTTAGCAATAAATTAGGAGTGTTTGGATAGAACAAACTACTTGTGCAAAATAAGCTTTTTTTTTTTTTTTTTTTTTTTACCTCAAGATGCTTATTTGAGGTGAAACTAATATTACTTTTTTACTCCCTTCAATATAATTTTAAACCGTCGCGTAAATGGATTCAATTAACACTTTGAACCATACATTTTTAGTGTCCAATTGAATTTTTTCTTTCAGTATAAGCAAATCCAAACACTATTTTTTTAATTGCCAATAAGACGTGAAAAATAAGCAATTCCAAACACCCTCTAAAGTACAATAAGCAGTTTTAGTAAGATATCCAGACCACTCTGTTAAGTTGTGTTACCGGAGTGTTATTAGCGAAGGGAGTGCTTAGGTTAATGCTACTATGTGTGATCGCTTGATTCTTTTCCCTAGTTTGAACCTTTATATGACATTGTCGTGTCTGCAAACTATTTTAGTATCTTTGAAATCGTGTTTCATTTGCCATGTAGTGACGACTTAGGTGGTTACTTATTGTGTGAGCTCACTTTTAGTTAGGATATGCTGATGTTGGTTTTTAGTCCGACACGCGATATTGATAACATTTAAGCTCGTAGACATGGTCTTTGTGTACTATTGTGAGGAGAAAGCGCTAAAACATTAAAAGCTGTCCTGAAATTTCAATTAAACACTACATGTTGTATTTATGTTTATGTACTATCGTAAGGAGAAAGCATACCCGCATCCCACAAGATAGTCCTTGCCTACCCATATATCACCTAGAATATAAGTTGTAGCTAGTAAGAGATATTTTCGCTTTCTGTCATCATATGATATAGTTTCTACTTCTGGAATGTATTGATGTACAGAATACAATTTTCTTCGAAATTAAAAGCCCATATAGAAAATTATGTCCTTCGGTGGTATCACGGTATCACCTATCTTGATGGGCTTTTCTGATTATTACCGAAACTTCGTTGCATTTGCTATTGTTTTTTAACCATTGATGTGGACTAATACGGTTATTAATAATTTACACGTGGTAGTTGGATCCTGAATAAAACAGTCAGCATTGGCAGCTAGACTTGATATCCACTTAATTATATTTCTTGTTTGATGTACCTAACAATGTAAAAAGATAATTTGATATATATGGGTTGGTGGTTGTAGTTTACTTGAAACTCTACATCATAGTCATCGTTGCATGTGAACGCTTTTATGCAACTTGATTTTATCAGATTTTCTTACGAAACATATTATTTTTTGCAGGAGTAAACAGGCTAACAAAGTACAAAACACTTCAGATTGGCAATGGAATACAAGAACTACTTTGCAGATGAATTGAAACCCGTTTCATCTTCTGAAAAGTCTTTGCCCTGCTTTGACTGCAGTATCTGCCTCGACTTTGCAAATGACCCTGTTGTCACTCTCTGCGGTCACCTTTATTGCTGGCCCTGTATCTACAAATGGCTATCGTCTCCAAATACTTCAAGCGATTCAAGTGACACTCCACAATGTCCCGTCTGCAAATCTGAAATATCCCACACATCCGTGGTCCCACTTTATGGCCGTGGCAAAACAACCGACAACAAAAGCAACAACAAAACATCGAATACTAGCACACTTATCCCACCTAGACCACACGCATCTCTCTTAACAACACCTAATCCCACCCAACGGTTAGCTTATCGTGATTCTCATCAGACACCGTATGGAAATTACACCTCTACCCCTCGATTATACAGCCACACTGTCGATGGTTATAATTCAAATGTATGGATGTACGGAGAAATGATTTATGCTCGTGTTTTCGGGAACCCACATCATTTATATACATTTCCTAACTCATATCATTTAGCTGGGAGTAACAGCACAAGATTAAGAAGGCATGAGATGCAAGTCGATAGATCTTTAAACAGATTAACCATTTTCCTATTCTGCTGCTTATTCTTTTGCCTTCTGCTATTTTAGCTCGGGGGCAGGTTAGTCTTTTCACCGTTTTGTGCAGTTTTTGTATGCTTGCTTGTAGCATCATGTGTACATTCGAGATTATATGTTATAATATATGGTTTGTATAAATGAAGTTTTGCCATTTGTATTATCCTTAAGTGAGATGAAGATAATGAGTATAATTGTACTAAATTTTAACATATTGAGAACTTGGAGACTACAAATAATTTATCACTAGCTATCCGCACCTAGACACTTCACATGTGTTGACATTAACGCAACAAACATGCATTGGTTTGGTGACTTGGTCTATTATTGTTTAGTCTTTGGATGGTTAGGTTTCGTTTAATATTTGTGTCTATGGAATAATTATCGATATCTTGTGCAGTTTTCTAACATTATATACTCAATTATTGTGAATGCCTTAGGTCAAGTAGGACCCGTTAAATAGACCCATTACTTAATTAAACGCGTTTATGTTTAATTGTACGACCGTGATTAATTTCTTAAGTATTTTATTACCTCGTCTTGTTTTAAAAAGACAGAAGTTTAGAAACGATTAACCAAGTTTGGTCAGCTTCTTGTGCTTCTCGTCTGTCTACATCTGCTTAGTCGGCCGAGTTAGACACATTAACCTTAGGGACTAGTTTATTATTAGACATGTCCCTTTCCCTTGTCATTGACGGCATGGTATTTTTATAAATATTGTGTCATTGTTCATTACCCCTCTAATAAAGTCACAAACCTAACACAATATGGTTTTGTTTGGATTTATGGTTGGCCTAAAAATGGTAACACATATCTGGTGATGATGGGTCTGTGTGCATCTTTATTGTCACAATTGCAAGAACTTTTACATTAATGACCCTAGAACTTGAAGAAGACTGTTGTAGTTGTGCACACCAAATGGCCCCAAAGGGAAACTTATGTTGTAGAGGCACATACCAAACGGTTCGCTGTAGTTGATTAACAAGCTAAATATATCTTCTATGTATATTGTATTCTTTTTCATTTTATGATCATTGGGTGTCAGCATGTGTTGAGTTTAGTAACATGTAACAACCGCTACCCAAAGGTACCGTACATGCTGTTTCTTTGTTCATACGCATCTTTGTGTATATCAAGTAAATAAGATGCTATGTTCACATTTTCGTACATTCTCACTACTATGCGTACTTATATATGGGCTATCGGTATGTCAGTTTTGTGCAACTTGCTTTACGAGATCTACAGTGTGACGACAATTTGGACAAGGCTAAACCTTTCAATCCTAAATTTAAGTTTATCACGTAATATCAATTGATCCTGTAAAAGAATGCAATATGTTCACGCTTCACACTTCGTTTCCGTTGATTATAGTAAAATCTAAAATTACTAAAAACCTTGACAAACAACAACTTTAATAAGTTGATTCTTATAGCTTAAACTCAATAAATAAGAAGCTGTTTATACTTATTGAGATAAAATATTAGCTCCCCTATAAACCAATCAATTGCAGCACATTAAGAAATATGGTGGGATGTCCAAATCAAATTAAAAGAGTCACCCGACTTCAACTAAAATAACACTCAAATTTGGGACCCCAAGAGACATTGGCATAGTGGCTTCAAAAGCAAAACATTAATATGGTTATGATGTCAACCATATCGGATCGTTATCTATCAACAATGCTAATATTATATAAAAAGAATAAGGTTATTATATTCACTAAATATCAACTTTTCATTTGTTTTGTATTTTGTTTGGCTCACTTATATAAAGTTTTTACCTCTATGATGTTATATCACTTATATGTACTACTTTCTAGCCTTTATATACTCTTGTATAAAACTTCCGACTCTGAAAGTCTGGTTTTTGGTTAGAAATGTGACCGTAACAACAATGTATTAATACCTGAGATGACTCGGTCGATTCAACCGATCTAATTGGTAGCCGGGTTGGTTTCAAGAAACCGGTTTTTGGAAGAAAAGAAACCGGTTGACTGTATAGACCGAGAACTCAGCCAAGTCAACACAAGAAAAATATAGCTATGTTCAAACTTTAGTTTTACCAGTGTTGCAAAAAAAGTCTGGCCGATTAATCACCGCCTAGATGCTACAGGGCCACCAACCTTGCCGATTTATTTAACTGGGTCTAACAAATAAGTCAACCGTGGTCAACAGCGGTCAATGGTGGTCAAACTTGCCGGAAACCTACAAATCTTGCCAGAAGTACCCAAAATCACCGTAAACTTATTTTGATCACATATGTTAACTGTTTAAATCTATTACATGTTGTTTTTTAAAAAAATCTTGCCGGAAATACCTAAAACTTGCCAGAAATACCCAAAATTTGTCGGAAATACCCAAAATTTGCCAGAAATGCTAATCCAGTTAATCACCGATTAATTCCGCCTAAACCGATTACAAGCTACAAAATGATCGACCGCCTCACTACCGATTCACGATTTTTGCAACCTTAAGTTTTACCATTGAACAACATATCGTCTAATATAGATTAACAGATTAAAAAAAATTAGCAACTATTTTAAATTTGGATGTAACAATTTAACAAATATGTTCTTGTTTGATTAAAGGTCACATCTCAACCGACTTGTTTAGTTTTATATGCACATCATCTATATATAGATTGATTGATATTGATATCGATATATAAAAACAATTGGAATGTTAGGCAAATTGTCCAAAACGTCGTTGAGCATTTATTTCTCCAAGTTGGTAATGATGGTGAATATTAATGATATATTTGATATCCTTATCTTTTGTCAACTTTATTAAAAAATTAAACATCGAATCAAATTTAGAAAAAATAAATAATACTTTGACTCGTCCATAAACGATATTCAAACCAAAAGTTTCCCACAAAAAATAATTGCGCTTGTACTTTTCAAAATTTTCATTTTTCTAAATGAGCTCAAGACATAAAATACGTTACGTATGTGTTTTTATTTTTTGTACCTCAAACCAATATATAGCATGTCCTCAACAAAATCGAATGCAACTGGCATGAATTCTTTAGTAACACGAATCGGATGGGGGTACGTTCTACTTATATGGGTTCCCGTTGTTTTGATGTATTTAGCCGATATGAAGATAATGGTACACGGCGTTTTCTGCTTTTGTCAGGTCGATTATCGGTTTATTCTCACATCTGGGTGAGATTCGAAATACCGAACAGCTTGGGTTAAGGTTCCAGTTCTTTGCTACCGCATTACAGTTTAAACACGTTTAGCAAAGTCATGACTCAAATGAGTCGTGTTGTTTAAACACGCTTGATTTATTACGAGTCCATATTTGTTAAAACATTTGACAAACTTAGTGTCTACTTGAGTTGTGGCTAAGTTGGTAGAGCGCACAGCCTCTAGAGAAGGCACCCCAAGTTCGACTCTCAACCTAGCCACCTGATCATGTAGTTTTTTAATTTTATTTTTCTTCATAGAAAAGAAACAAAAAGTGGTGTTGACTCAATTGTGATTGATGCATTTCTATTAATTGGCTCAAACAATTTTGACCCAGCACAACATTTGGAAGCATAATCCAAAGTAGAATTCCGAAAAAATGTGTATGGAGCTAAGTAAACCATTGTGTTATTGTCATCTACTAGATCTGTTTACATTGTACTAGCATATGCTCAAGACAAATTTGCAGCAAAAGAATATATTAAATACCGGCTCGTTCAACTTCTGGTGACGTTTTTGGTCATTCTAGTGACCAGAATGTTATCGGAGTTTACAAAGTTGATGGATTAATTACTTGAAAATATATCATACTTGTCACTTTTTGTTATTGTGTGTACCAAACTTATTTTTTTCTTATTGAGTGTACTGAACTTTTAAATTTTAATTATTGTTTGCATTTTGTGACTATTCAACCATGTAAAATGACCATTTTACTCTTCGAAATTTGAAAAAAGTAAGGGTAAAAAGTCACAAAATACAAACAATAATCAAAATTTGAAAATTCGGTACACTCAATAACAAAAAATAAAATTCAATACACACAATAACAAAATGTGAAAAATATGATACATTTTCAAACAATTATCATTTTGCATTTGTTTTTGATTGCACAAGTTTTAAGGCCGTTTCTTGTAGGGGTGTTGATCGGTTCGATTTTCGGGTTATTCGGTTAATTCGGTTAAAAGTTTTTTTAGGGTCAAACCGTGAACCAAACCAAACCGAATTCAAATTCGGTTTTCGGTTCGGTTTGGTTGAATTCTAGTTCGGTTTGGTTCGGTTCGGTTTCGATTTAACTGAATCACACTTTATTTAAAAAAATGAAAAATATACAAATATATTTAGGCAATAAAGTTATTTCAAATATAAAAAGTACTTTTTAATACTAGGATAAAATTTTATTGTTATATATATATATATATATATATATATATATATACACACAACGTTTTATTGATCTTTTTATACATATAAATATATAAAAAATATATAAATTTATATGAATTCGGTTTTCGGTTTTGATTACCAAAACCATATCCAAACCGATAATCGAATTAAAAATTCGGTTTGGTTCGGTTTTGATAAATACGGTTAGGTTATTAGTTCGATTCGGTTATTTTTTGTTCAGTTCGGTTTTGGTTTTCGGTTTATTCGGATATTTCGGTGTTTATGATATGCTAATTGGGCTCCACTTGCGTGGGTCTCTTTAATAAAAGCTGTTGCAAAGTCCAAATAATAAAAGCCCAAAAGATTAAACAAGCCAAATTCTCATATTCCCAAAACCCTTTACTCATCAGACTCACACTCAAAACCCTAGCTAGTAACAAAATTCAAAATCATCAAAAATCAAAATGTTGTCAATCACAAATCGATTAAAGAAACTTCAAACCCTGAAAACCCATTTGGAGCTCAGATCATACACCACTGCAACAGCACCAAAAATCAGCACCAGAAATGAAAATAAAAACAAGAAAGAATCATTGTATTCAAGAATAAGCCCACTTGGAAACCCAAATCTTGCAATGACACCTGAATTAGATGACTGGGTTCAAAAGGGTCTCAAAGTTAGATTATCTGAACTTAAACAGATTATTCATGATCTTCGTAAAAGAAGAAGGTTTCATCATGCTTTAGAGGTTTTTTTTTTTTTTTTTTTTTTTTTTTTTTTTTTTTTTTTTTTTTTTTCCATAAAGTTTTCATTTTTATTGTTTTTCTTGATTGTGTAGAAGCTTAGGGGTTGTTTGGAAACTTATGAAATGGATTAGCTTATGTATAGTAAACTAATAAGCGCAAGTGTTTAGTTTAGCTTATGTTGGTAATTTACTAAAAAGGACATGGGTTAATAAGCTAAATGTGTTTGGAATTAAGGGTAAAACTGTAATTTGTAATGTAGTATGTTATATAAGCCCATCCAGCATAAAAGATAAAGATTTCATCATGCTTTGGAGGTTTATTTTTTTTCGTGAAGTTTACATTTTTATTGTTTTTCTTGATTGTGTATAAGCTTAAGGGTGGGGGGGGGGGGGGGGGGGGGGGGGGGGTTGGAAACTCATGAAATGGATTAGCTTATGTATAATAAGCTCAAGTGTTTTGTTTAGTTTAGCTTATGTTGATAAATTACTAAAAATGACATGGGTTAATAAGCTAATTAGCTAATGTAATATAAGCACATCCCGCATAAAAGAGGAAGATTTCATAATGCTTTGGAGGTTTATTAGGAACGTAAAGTTTTCATTTTTATTGTTTTTCTTGATTGTGTAGAAGCTTAGGGGGTGTTTCGAAACTTATGAAATGGATTAGCTTATGTGTAATAAGCTAATAAGCTCGAGTGTTTGGTTTAGTTTATGTTGGTAATTTACTAAAATGACATGGGTTAATAAGCTAATAAAGTAATGTGTTTGGAATTAAGGGTAAATTTGTAATTTGTAATGTAGTATGTTGTATAAGCCCATCCCGCATAAAAGATAAAGATTTCATCATGCTTTGGAGGTTTATTAGGAACGTAAAGTTTTCATTTTTATTGTTTTCTTGATTGTGTGGTAGCTTAGGGGGTATTCGGAAACTTATGAAATGGATTAGCTTATGTGTAATAAGCTAATAAGCTCGAGTGTTTGGTTTAGTTTAGTTTATGTTGGTAATTTACTAAAATGACATGGGTTAATAAACTAATTAGCTAATGTTATATAAGCCCATCCCGCATAAAAGAAGAAGATTTCATCATGCTTTGTAGGTTTGTTTTTTCATAAAGTTTACATTTTTATTATTTTTCTTGATTGTGTAGAAGCTTAGGGGGTGTTTCGAAACTTATGAAATGGATTAGCTTATGTGTATTAAGCTAATAAGCTCGAGTGTTTGGTTTAGTTTATGTTGGTAATTTACTAAAAATGACATGGGTTAATAAGCTAATTAGCTAATGTTATATAAGTCCATCCCGCATAAAAGAAGATTTCATCATGCTTTGTTGTGTATATATAAAGGTGTGAGCTTTTTAAGGTTAAGGGGGTCTTTCGTAAAGCCTATCATAAGCCCCATTTTTTGGCTAAATTTGGGACTTTTTTGATACAAGTCAACAGGTTTCGAAATAAGATGAAAAAACAGAGCTTATGAAATATAAGCCGAAAACGGATAAACTCATAAGCCCATGAAATATAGAAGCTTATTTTTACATGTTGGCATTTTTTAGGTTAGTTTGTATCTAAGGATGTGAATTGTTTTTTTTATAAAGTTTTCATTTTTATTGTTTTATTTCGATTGTGTAGAAGCTTAGGGTGTGTTTGGCTAAACTTATGAATTGGGATTATGTGTATGTTATATAAGCAGCTTATAGTTTATATATAATAAGCTCACGCTGAGTGTTTGGATTAGCTTATGTATAATAAGCTAATAAGCTCAAGTGTTTAGTTTAGTTTATGTTGGTAAATTACTAAAAAGGACATGGGTTAATAAGCTAAGGTGTTTGGAAGTAAGGGAAATTGTAATTTGTAACGGATCATGTTATATAAGCCTAACCCCTGTTAGAAAAGCAAAATTTTGAGGCTTATCAAAAGTTCATAAGCTCACTCATATAAGCTTAGCCAAACCCTTAATTGAGTCATATAAGCTAATAAGCTTATAAGCCCATTATATAAGCTTATTACCCAAACACCCCTTTAGTGGTATGTGTTTATCAGTTTATGCTGTTTGATGTGTAAAGGTGTGAGTTTTTTGGGTTAGTTTGTATCTAGGGATGTGAATTGAAGGTGAGCCGCGTATTTGATTGATAATATCAATGCTAGAGTTTGGATAGGTTAAGGCTGTGTTTAGCAAAACTATCGGTAGTGGGAAGCCGTATATTTTTTGTTTTGTAAAGGAGTTTGGTAATAAGATGTATAGTTAACTATTAAGTGTAAACGGCCAAACATACAAATTTTAAAACTTAAAAGCTTATTCCATTAGCTTCTCACTAGGAACTTTTGAAAAAATATTAAAACTTGTTGCCAAACAAGCTTTCATTTTAAACACTAGACGCTCTATATTGCTCCTTACAAAATACAGCCTAAATTTATCTGGTAGTAATAGTTTTGATCAAGCAAGCACGTTTTGAGGCCTAAATTTATCTGCGAACCTGAAACATTATGCATACGAAGATTAAAATCCTGTTAAAAGATTAGGTTTTTTTTATTAGGGGAGTTGTCCTTTAGTTATGTATATTTGTTGCAATGTGTAGACTTGGATCTATATATTTGGTTTCAAGTGTATGCCTGTTTAGTTTGTGTGTCAACGGACCTGGTTCAAACTTTGGTTTCTTGCTAAAGTATCTCTCAGGTCTTCGTGTGATCACTACGTGTGTGTGTGTGTGTGTTTGTGTGTGTTTTGTTCACTTTGTAAAATATATACCATATTGTGCAGGTTTCAGAGTGGATGAACAAGAAAGGCATGTGTGCATTTACACCTACAGATCATGCAGTGCAGTTGGACCTCATTGGCAAGGTCCACGGGTTTGTCGAGGCTGAAAACTACTTTAATGCTTTAGCTGAAGAAGATAAAAACGGTAAGACATATGGTGCTCTCCTCCATTGTTATGTCCGACAACGTGAAACCGATAAATCTCTTTCACACTTTGAAAAAATGAAAGAAAAAGGTCTTGTTGACTCACCTATCACGTATAATGACATCATGTGTCTTTATATACGTAGTAATGAAACCGAGAAAGTTCTTGATGTTTTAAAAGAGATGAAAAAGAATGGAGTCAACCCTGATAACTTGAGTTATAGAATGTGTATAAATTCCTATGGAGATAAAATGGACATCGAGGGGATGGAAAAGGTATTGTCGGAAATGGAAAAAGACTCAAATATTGTTATGGATTGGAACACGTATGCTGTTGTTGCAAACTGTTATATCAAAGAAAAGCTCATAGATAAGGCTTATAACACCTTAAAGAAAGCCGAAAAATTAGTTGCAAAAGATGGGCTTGGGTACAACCACTTAATCTCGCTACATGCACGTCTAGGAAACAAAGAAGGTGTTCTTAGATTATGGGGTCTGCAAAAGACTGCGTGTAAGAGACAGATTAACAGAGATTATACCACAATGGTGAAATCTTTGGTAAGAATTGAGGAGTTTAAAGAAGCCGAGAAGCTTCTAGTTGAGTGGAAATCATCTGGAAATGTTTATGATTTTCAAGTCCCACTTATTCTTATTGATGGGTATTTAAAAAAAGATTTGTCTGATAAAGCAAAGGATTTGCTTGATAATCTGGTACAAGAAAAAAAGGCAACAACTCCTGATATTTGGGGGCTTGTGGCGGATAGTTTCTTGAAGAAAGGTGATGTTGGGAAATCCTTAAGCTGTATGGAAAGCGCGTTTTCTTTGCCATTAGAATATAAAGATTGGAAATTAGATTCAAAAACTGTCTACAAGTTGTTAGAGGGTTTTGGCGAGAAAGCTAGTTCTATAGAGGTCGAAGATTTTGTGTACAAGTTGAGGAAATTTGTGAAACTAGATAGAGGAATGTATCATACTTTGATGAAAGCTTACATCAATAGTGATAAAGACACAGGCTATCTTTGTGACATTATGAAAGATGATGGAATCGAAATCAACAGCAAGTGGAAGATCCCAAAGGAGTAGTTTTTGTTGCCATGCTTATACTTTTGTATAACTTATTAGTACTTTTTTCTTCACTTTTAAGTTGTAACGTGTAGGATGAATTGCGCATTCTGGTAGCCGAGTTACCATAACAAGTTTAGAAAAGTCGAGCCTTTTCAGATTTGATCATGAGTTTCTTACAGACAGTTTCATGACTTGAAATCGCAATACTGTATTCTAAGTGTTCGGTTAAGATTGATGTTTATGAGTATAGGATCAAAGATAATCTGACTTTCTAACACCGGGTACGAAATTACTGTTCTTTGCTGTTGGTTTTAACTAATATCGCATCAAATAGGTATGCTATAGTAAACAGATTTTCGTTACTTTACGCTTTGTTCTTAAGTTTTAAAGCGAAGGAAAATGAAAAGAATAGAAAAGGGAAAAGAAAATGAAAGTAAAAAACATAGGTTTTTTTTTTTTTTTTTTTTGTCTTTCTTTTTTTTTTTTTTTTTTTTTTTTTTTGTGCAATGGTGAAATATATTAAGAAACTTAACAATATTATACATATGAAAGAAAGCACCTTATTGTGCTATGACAAGCCATAGCTACTACCAACAAGAGCTTTTACACAAAGAACAAACATTCTAACTGCATACTAAATGACTAATTCATACTCCAATATAAGCATTCAACCTTTTTTAAAATATATATATATCACCAATTCATCATAAATGGACTATATTTCCTTTTACTCATGGAGTTGAAAACTAGAACCAATATGCAATCATCTACACATCTCGGACCTAGCCAACTACCAACAAGCTCCTGTAGGATTGACACCATGCTTAACTACATTTACTTCTTAGACGAGCACCATATCAGATGATGCTAGAAAAGTCAGGCATCATTAAACATGAT
The DNA here is from genome assembly GCA_030686995.1 of Artemisia argyi. NCBI lineage: Eukaryota > Viridiplantae > Streptophyta > Magnoliopsida > Asterales > Asteraceae > Artemisia > Artemisia argyi. The sequence goes on from CM060677.1 coordinate 204,846,706, forward strand.
ACAAATCCTCTCCTTCAGAAGAAAACATACTACTGCCTCAACTACATTTCCTCACCTTTTTCTTCAATCCAAAAACCAAACTGCAGCAGCCACCTGACAAAAGGAATTGGACCAAAAAAATAGACAAAGCATCATTAAGACTGAGCATATTCTTTAATAAGGCTAGAAATATCAATAGGCAAAGAGTAAAGCTAGGACAATGAAATCTCATCTTTCATGACTTTCTATTCCTAGCTACTTGCTCAAACTTAAACCAATAGCCACTAATATACACTTCTTATCAAATGAATTCCAAACCCACCTATATCAGATCAATACCAAGAGAAACTAGAATAGGTGGTTCATATGTTCTTGAGACTAGACGAGTACCTGTGTATAGCAACGAGATTTTATAGCGACAGATAGTTTTACTGATAAAAAAAAGTTTATGGGTTATAAACGAAAAATAATAGAAGTTTGAGGATTTGGGGATTAAACATAATGTTTTGAAACTCGGTTCGACCCGGGTAGTTCAACCGGTTGCACCGTTCTAGTAAAAAACGGGTCAATTTAAACCAGGTCAACTCGACAGATTGGGTCAAAAAAACGAGTCAAATTAAACCGGGTCAACCCGCCAGGTTTGAAAATTGCTCATAAGTCATAATTAATTTTTTTTCAACATTTCACTTTCTTTTAAAATTGCTCATAATTAATTGTTTCAACATTTTCTTTTAAATTTTTTCAACATTTTACTTTCTTTATTTTTCACTTTTCATTTTGATCAATTTTGTTTTATAAATAGAGGAAAGCGAAATAAAAGTAATCATAAATCATAATTTTAAGTTGAATAAAAAGGAAAATAACTTGTTTAAATTATATGTATGCCTTTTAATTGTTAGTGAAAAGTCTTTTAAAAGAGGCATATTAATCTTTACCCATAATATATTAAAGTTTCATTTTCTTTTCTTGAAAGAAAACTTAACAACATAAAAAACATTCCATTTTCTTTAGTTATAACTCAAAAGCTTTTTTAGGAGTTTGACTTTTCTATTGACCAATACGAGGGTTTGATTTAGCAATTGACCTCTCCTTTAGTTAATTGAAATATCCAATTGGTAAAAAAAAAAAAAAAAAAAAAAAAACTTTTCTTTTATTATATAAAAGATTATTATCTTGTATATACAAATGTATTCTAATTTCGAATTAGCATCATGAACAATATCGACCGCATAGTTGTAATGATAAGTTAACTCCTAAAGATAATTTAACTTCTTTCAAGCGGAGTATCAAGACTACATTTTTGAAAGAGTTTAGGAACATTCGAGAACGTTTACCATTTAACATCTCTTATATATCAATATCGATTTCAAGTTAACATTAAAAATCAGAAGCTGAGCTGCTTTGAGGTTTCTAGATGCATTTGATGGGAATCATTAGGAATTATTTGAGTGTTAAGATTGTTAAGATCTCAACATAATTTGACCAATGGTTAATGAGATCATGTTGTTCATGACCATGGTTAAAATTACCATAGTTATTTCCTTGGATGTCATGAATGCCCTTTGTTATCACTTGTTATCCCAACGAGGGTGCAAAAAGATTGCTTAAGAAACATCACGATATGTTAATGACTTGTTGGTAAACTCTATGAGATGTGGTAAACAAAACTTATTGGTAAGAGTAGTATAAAGTTCGACCACTAAACGTGATTTAACTTTATATATTTTGTTATAATGCAATCACTAAGGGGGTTGGCAATGGGTACGGGGAGGCACGGTGCGGCATCCCCACCGCACGGGAACACCGCCGCCCTCCCCTTCCTACCGCACGGCATCACCATTTTGCGGTGAAGCTTACCGAGCATTTTTTGGCCGTTGCAAAATCAAAAAAGGAACGTTGAAGCATTAAAATGGGTGAGTGAAGGGTGAGGGGTGTGATGCCAACAAAAAGTGAGTGAGTGAAGGGAAAAATGGGAAGGTGATGTGGCATAAGGGGATTGGTTGTTTGTGAGTGAAGGGTGATGAGGTGAGGGATGCATTGCCAACCCCCTAAACGTGATCTATAAAGTTCGATCATAGCTGTATCAAAGGCAGCTAGCATAATAAATGGGCCAACGTTTTGGTCAATGTCTTTGGCAGAGAGCCAAGCCACATCCCCAGCCTCACTTAGATAATCACTAAGTGTAAAATAAACACATAATTAAATTGTCATTATTTTGGTCAAAACCTTTGGCGAGGACATGCCCTTGCCAAAGGTTTTGGTGGGAAAAATTGGAGGGAACCAAATAATGTAAATGAAATTTGGGGAAAAAAATCAAAAGACGTTAACCTTTTGGCGAGGACATGTCCTCGCCAAAGGGTTTAGTCAAACTTCCTTCCACCTCTCGAAGTCAAGTTTTTTGTCGTTTAGCGATTTTTGGTGAAAACATGAGGTGTCCTCATCAGAAATCTCGTCACCCGTCCTTCTTTTCCTCAATGTTTTAAAACCCGGTTTAGTCGCCGGTTCACCGGTCACCGGTTCAACCGTTGAACCGCCGTGTCAAAACGGTTCTATACTTATGCATACTCTTTTATATATTTAATATGTAGTGTGCATAATCTCATGATTTATCCGACTTTATTCCCATATTCACTTAAACGGATGAAAAAGTCTTAAGACTCTACCGATAAGCTTTTGTCTATATCCATAATAATATATCAAAAATTAGCAACAATCAACTTATGATATAAGTTATAACGGTATATATTAAAACTATATTAGTTTTTGTTTATAAAATACTACTATATAACTCTAATTTAGTGCTTTAATTGCTTTTTACTAATATTAGTACCCACTATTTTATCTTGTCAATTAAACCTTAAAAAGGTTGATTGGGAAAAAGAAGTTTGTAAGATTTTTTGATAAAAAGTAATGACCCGGCCAGGTTTATCAAACTGGGTCAACCCGGGTCAACGAAAACTCGGTGGTTTAATTTGGTTCTTGAACAAGCAAAAACCTGGTTACATTCGGTCCGGTCTCCGAGCCAGTTTTCAGTTCAACCGGGTTTTAAAACATTGATTTTTCTTTCTTCTAGTGATTGTGCATTTTTTTTTGGAAAATTTGCATGCAGCCAAGATACGCCCTTATTACTATATATCATTTAGTTGCCTTATTAGAAAGCTTGTTGCACAAGGTAAACTTTTTGTATAAATACCCACGATAATAAACCATAAACTTGTATCACTACCATACATCACAATCGATAACCCTATTTATTAAACTCTTATCGCAACTGATCGATCACCATTGTTTTCACCATAATCCAGTTGCATGGATCACCTACGACAAACTGGTAAAATCATTGATGAAGATCGAATTCGTGACCGTATACTTCTCGAAAAACAGACTAATCTCATATCTAAAAACGATAATCTCGTATTTGAAAACAATAATGATTTAGGTGGCGATGAATATGATTCTCGCCACGTTTTCTATTCGTTGGTGGATAGAACCATAACTCATGAGCTTCGCCATCTCAATCTGAAGCTCAACAAATTCCTTCTTAAAACCACTTATGATCCTAGGTTTGAAGCTCATCTCAGTAACTTCATTCGTTATGCTCTTGATTGTAATGTGCAAGATCTTGATATCTCTTTACTGCATAATAGAGGAAACCCTGTTAATCAGGTTGTGTTTGATAAGTCGTTTTTCATCAACCCATCTTTTACTAATCTTAAATTAAAATGCTGTTTTGCTAATCCCACGGGTTTTGTTATAAGTTGGGAAAACCTCAAGTCTCTATGTCTCTCTAATGTCGATTTAAATAACGATGTGATTAAAAGTATATTATCCGGAAGTCCTCGTCTTGAAACATTGAAGTTGAATTATTGCCATAGATTTACCCGGCTTGATATTACTTCAAAGAGTGTTAAGAAGGTTGGCATCTGTGGGTGTATTCCTAAAGGTGATTTCTTACATCTAAATGCTCCTAGTATTTTGTCATTAACAATCCAAGGAAATGGTACAGTAAATAAAGTTGTATTGCAAGATGTCTCTTCGTTAGTTAAAGCTAAGTTTTTCCATAAACCCCATTACTTCGTGCCTTACGATGATGATGCCGAATACGATATGCTTAAAGGACATATTCTGCAACTTGGTCATGTCAAGCATGAGCTTAAACTTAAACTTGGGAAGAGGTGTTATGAGGTAAAATTTCCTTCTTTTTAATTTATCAAGTTTTAATTTCTCTTATCTTATGTGTTTGCAAGTTACTCATTACGATTTTTTGTTTATAGATTTTCTCCGGGTTGGTAGATCAAGGTGTCATCGTCCCACCGAACATCAATCTCGTTTGTGATTATAAGCTTGATTAATAGCGCGCAGGCACTTTACGTTCATGTTTATGACCAGCTGGTTGCTGCTTCCCAAATGAGTTGATGTTTTATGTTACCTTCATTATGTATTAATCTCTTTTGGTTTCAGATTTAAACGCTATATTACGCGGTATTAGTATGTTTTGTGAGTTTTACATCACAAATTCTGATTATTGGAAAGCAGTTGAGTACTTGAGTCTCTTTCTTTGTACATTCGAGGAACCAAAGCAGCTACAACTCATCCTTGTAAAATGAAAACAGAACGACATCAGATAAACTGGTGAGTATTAAAGTAAAAATGAACAAGTTATTAGAACTTAAATATATTCTAAAAACTCCACGAAAGATTCAAAATACGGCGGCCATTGGCATTCTTTTATTTTATTTATTTATTTATTTATTTTGCGCGGCAACAAAATTTAAATATAACAAACAAAACGCACTATAAGTGCATGTTACAGTGAAGTAAACTAACAGTTGAAACTAACGAGACCACTCACAGATCAAACCACAATTACTCCCCTCGTATATGCTATATCTATAAGACATAGAAGCTAAAGTAAACAAGGGGCGTAAATGGTCGATCAAATACAACACCAAATAACTCCAGCCTTTTCAGATTTGATCATGAGTTTATTAGACTGTTTCATGACTTGAAATCACAATAGTGCATTCTAAGTGTCAGGTTAAGACTGCTATAAAATTAAAACAGGTCTGAAATTACTGTTCTTTGCTGTTGGTTTCAGCTGATATCACTATCCTATTCCAAATTATGTCGAAACTATTTTCCAGATCCATGTAGTTATACAAAAACAGCTTGTTCACCTCAAATGATTTAACTTTATTATCAAAAGTCAGCAACACTCTGGTACAAGACCATAGAGCTGAAAATCTTATCAGTTATCACATCAAGTAGGCATACTCTGGTAAGTAGATTTTCGTTACTTTAGTGAAACCGGTATTTGATGTCTAAAGTCTAAACCAAGAAAAAAACTGGTTTACAACAGAACTTACTCATACTATAATTTTGGACGTCAATGCCAATCGAGCCAGATTGTTTCTGGGAGGCATCAACGGAATTGCATGTCTCAAATACAAAGTACAGAAATCCAGACCCAAAGGGTCAAATCGCGCATGACACAAAAAGAAAGAAAAAAACCTTCAATATTTTTAAAGTGGCACATTAAAGATTCAGGTTGATACTATGAGCAACTTAAAGTACAAAATTCCGACAATGATCACAAACACCACATTAAGTTCAACACCATATCAAAATTCAGAAAACTCATAAACAGCTCAAAACACCGCTACTTTATATATCAATATGATCATTTAAAAAACAAGCTTCCACTACGAAAAACTTCGACACGAGTCCTGCCTTTTACTCTGAAAGGGTAGATGCAAGTTCACCGTTACTTTTAAGATCCAAAACGATATCACATCCTCCAATCAACTCACCTTTGTAATAAAGTTGCGGGAAAGTAGGCCAATTCGAGAACGTCTTCAGACCTTGTCTGACTTCCTCATCACTATAAATATCAAAAGATCCAAACTTTACACCTTCTTCCTTAAGGGCATTAACGACTTTTGAGCTAAAACCGCATTCTGGGGCATCTGGGGTACCCTTCATAAAGAGCATAACAGGTGCAGAGTTAACTAGCTTCTTCAAACGCTCCTCAAGAGAAATAATGCCTTTTTCTATTAAGATCTTTTGAAGTTCTCCACTTTTTTGCATTTCCAAGACAATATCCGATCCACCAATTAGTTCACTTTTGATGTATAGTTGAGGGTAACTAGACCAGTTTGAGTAGACTTTTAGGCCTTGCCTTACCTCCTCATCGGACAGGATATCAAAAGTCTTGAAATTAACTTTCTCTTCTCGAAGAATCTCGACCACCTGAAGATTCATTAAGATCAGTGATTCTTTATAATCAAATACCCTCTCCTTATCACTTATTTGAAAATAAACTAGATATATAGCAAAATCAAAAGTGCACGTCATAAAGTACAAATTGGGTGGCCACCAGCGTATTTGTGTAGGTAGTGTTGATATGTTTTTTAATCATAAAATAAAAATGTTAAAAAAAACACTTCAAAAGATGGGAGATGTCTCGTAAGGCCAAGTTGGCGTGGCTCTTTCAACATTTGTATGGAGACCCACTGAAACTTATGCAAAAGTAAGGTGGTCTTTCTACTAAAAGTTTCAAGTAAGCCACCGAGCCACAAAAGGCATCGAGAGAACCGAACCACCTTGACTCATGACCCAACATGACCACACTACCCCCAGTTTATATTTGTAATTTACCTAGTAAACGACAACTTCATTAACCCTGTGTACTTCCGGTCAAGTTATAGCAACAAAATTATAAACAAACGAGGAAAAAATAACCACCTTTCGGCTGAAACCGCATCTAGGTTCATCGGGATTTCCCTTCATAAAAAGCATAACAGGAGCAGAGTTGATGAGACTTTCAAGGCGGGAAGATAAGGCCGAGCTTAGCCCAGCAGAATCAGTCACTCCAGCTTTTTGGCCATTGGGTTCCACCACAGCTGACTTACTGACATCATCGTCGACCCCATGATCAGCAAAAGCTTGTTTCAATTCACCCCCCTCATGCATTGCAATTATAATATCAGACCCTCCAAGAAGCTCTCCTTTGCAGTAAAGTTGAGGATATGTAGGCCAGTTTGAGAACTTCTTTAGTCCCTCACGAACCTCATTGTCACTAAGAATATCAAAAGTTCCAAACTTCACGTTTTCGGCCTTCAAGATTTCAACAGCTTTTTTACTAAATCCACACTTCGGTTGTTCGGGTGTTCCTTTCATGAAAAGCATTATGGGGTGAGAACGGGTAAGTTTTTCAAGACGGGTGTTTAGATCAGTGACGCCAGCTGGCGGTGAAGGGTGAATGTTTTCTTGAGGAGAGCTGTTGACTTTTGCAAGATCTTGAATTGCTTCAAGAACCGAGGATCCTGCTGCCATCCCTAGACTAGCCGGTGCTGCCGGTTCGCCAGCATGGATTGACCCCACCACTTTTGAAACTTTATTTGCTAACTCAGCTGGATATGCACCTTCCAACGTATCAACCTTCTTGCCATCCTGTACAATAAATATACTGATTTTATTAAACTAGAAAACCGACTTTAGTACAGTATACAGTCACAACTGCACGTGCTAATTAGACTCGTCATCGGGAAGAAAAGTAAATGAATGAAGTTATCAGTTATTTCTCAAGAAGAAGTACATAATTTTTAAAGAATTTCTAGTGTGCTTCTAGAATTTGTATAGAACAAGTAAAAGTGTACCTAGATATGTAAACAAAAAAGTAAAAATATACCAGAACGAATCAATGATTTTACTATGAAATATGTGAAGTGAAGCTACAAAATGGTATTCACGCCAATGTTACCTTAATAAAAACAAAGAAAGGCACAGCAGAAACTGAATATGCCTCGGATATTTCTGGTTGCTCTTCCGCTTCAACCTATGATTTCACAACCGGAAAAGAAAACAAACATTAGTGTGTTTAATGCAAGGTTACATCTAATATGTGTAAACATTAATAATTCAAGAATTCAGTGCTGATATCGCAACAAGTCACAAAACATACCCAATCCGGCCAGGGCGGGGTATGGGGGAGGTAGAATGCAGGATAAACCCGAAAGTAGGGAATTCAGTGCTGATATGATTATATATTATTTTTATGTGTTATTTATGTTAATTGCTTTTCCTAAGTTCCTACTTCATAACTAACACACTTGAAAATGCCACAAACTAGTTTCAATTTGCATCTTCCTTAATGCAATTCTGTAGCCATTCTTAAAGATATCTTATATTCTAATGATACTTCAAACTTTAAAGTACACCGAATAACAGGAAGGAGCCATGAATAATAAAATTAACATCCATCATAAACACTGATTATGCAAAAACATCGCTGTATTAACCTTTCAATTTTTGCACAAAGGTCACACTGACTCAAATAGTTAATAATTCCTCGGTTAAAATGTTTCGGTTATACATGAGACGAGTGGTCCCAAAAATACCAACAAGAATTGTCATGGAGTTACTTAGCAAATACAAATATACCCGGTCGAAAAATAGATTAGCCACATCCCCATATAAAATTGGCATATGGGGTGTTTGGATAAGCTTACTTAAGGGGCTTGTTAGCTTGTTGCAATTTCTAAAAACTGTAATGCTCTTTTGCAAGCTTATTTATAATGTTTATTAGCTTATTGTGTTAATCGGCAAGATAAGCTCATAAACCCAAAATTTGATCTTATCAAAATTTCAAGAAGTAATAAGCCCATCAAATAAGCTTAAACAAATACCATCTTATTTACATAAACAAACATGCCCAATTGATAAAACTAACATATAAACTAATAAAAGCCTACAAAACAGAACCAATAGAGCTAATCATAAACTTACACATCAAATACAAACACACCCATTTAAAAAAGTCTAATCTTTATAACAAAAAAAGCTATAAAAACATAGAATACAATACTTAACAGAGCTACTCATAAACTTAATAAGCAAACACAAACATACCCATTTGATAAAACTAACAAGGGGTGCTTGTTTAAGCTTATAAGTGGCTTATATTTCATAAGCCACAAAGTTTCGGCTTACTTCGAGACTAATGGGTTACGACACAACAAACTTATATAAGCCCATAAGTCTCAAAATAAGCCAAAAAATTGTGGCTTATATATGAAATATAAGCGGAAATCAAATAAGCACATAAGCCCACATATAAGCTTAAACAAATTATACTTAAGAGCATACAAAACAATACCAGCAGAACTTATCATAACCCACTCATCAAATACAAACACACCCAATTAAAAAAGTCTAAACTTTATAACAAAAAAAAGTTAAAAAAATCATAGAATACAATACTAACAGAGCTAATCATAAACTCAATAAGCAAATAAAAGCATACCCATTAAAAAAAATCTAAACTTTATAACAAAAAACATAAAAAACATACTCTTAAAAAGTGGGCATTGGGGAAATCAGTAGAAAGATGAGAAAAGACTTGATCCATGTGTTTGGAAGCATCACACCATGATGCCCAAAAGTGAACCATAACTGCTGACCCATCTTTTACAAGATTATCTAATTCTTGTTTTGACTTTATATCTTTTACACCACCCATTTTTTTTCTTTTTCTTGCAAAACCCACAAACTGAAAGATTTTCTTGATGTTAGTTTTGGAGAAGAAAACCTAAACGAATCAAGATTGTTTTGTAACTTTTATTGTCGGCCGTTGATTTATTTGATTCTATGTTAATGTTTTGATTGACCCGTTTTTTTAAAGTCGGGTTTGACCCGGTTTGATTCTAGAACTTTTTTTTTTTTTTTGGTGTAGAATTCCTAAAAGAAAAACAATTTTGAACTTTTCAGTTTTTATTTTAACGGTTAATCTTAAAAGCTAAACCTATACTGCTTATCTTAACGGGTATGTTTGGCGAAATGGGTTGGGGTTAGGGCTGGGGCTTATATTATAAGCTGAAATTAAAATTTGTATTTTTATAAACTTGTTTTGCAAATAGGCTGAGACTGGGGCTTATTATTGCAAAATTACAAAAAAAAAAAAAAAAAAAAAAAAAAAAAAAAAAAAAGACATAATTAAATGATTTTTTTTTTTGTGTATGTTATATATTTTTGTTGGTAAATAAGTACTTTATAAGCTCTTCTATAAGTCCCATGACAAACGAGATTTATTTTATTAGCCGACTTATTTTAAAAGCCCAAGCCCCTATAAGCCTTCGCCAAATGTATAAAGAGAATTGCATATATATACTCATTAATACTCAAAATTTTACATATTTCCTCAAAATACAAGTTTTCAATGCATGATTTACAATACAAGTTAAGCATCTTTTGTGTAGAAATGCAAATATACAAGTTTTAGTGGGTATATATGCAATTGCCCTAATGTATAATAGCGTCAGTTCCAGCGCATAGCAGCGATAACATATAGCGGTGTCAATTTGTGTGGCTCGAATTAGAATATTTAAAGTCTTTTACCTCCACGTGAATTAGAATTAAAAGGTACTTCTTCCGTCCTAAATTAAATGTCCAGTTTTGACTTTTAAAGTTTTTTCTTTTTAACTGACCTTAACTATTTTTTTATCTGTTATAATAATATTTGATACAAAATATATGAATGTATTAAGTTGTAAATATTTTTTTATTAGTAAAATTTTTATCAATTATTGTAAAACACAAATAAAAATATTTAAAGTCATAATTGAAAAATAAATGCTTCAAAAAGTTAAATTGAACATTTAATTTAAGATAGGTGATGTACCTTTTAATTCTAATTCTAGTAACAAAACATCAATAAAGGTAACTCGTTTAATAAACATGTTGATGTTCGTATCAAGGTTGAACTATACGATTAAAACAAGTGAGTGTAGAGTTAAGATATATAAACTTGTCAACATGTACATGATACAAATTGACACCTCTATAGTTTATTAATCGGATACGTTATTAAGACCCTCTTTTTTTATTATAAAACTACAAAACTAAAAGTACGGAACATAAAATAATAGTTTAACAAATCAAAATTATTAAATTGACAAAAAAAATACATAAAAAACTGTGTTCTATTGCTAACTGGAAAGTCAAAAGAGAATGTTGTATACCTTTTGTGGATCAAGAGGTCCCAATAGTAGTACCCTTTGTTAATTGACTTTACCTATTATAGGTGTACCTATTCTTATGGAGTAAAAGAAAAATTTTCTACTAAAAACTCAACCGAGAACAGAAAGAAGCCGCAAGGTTACACTACGAACTTTCCAATGTTAAGGCTTCAAGAGGCGAACATCACCTACCAACATAATAAAGTAAAGCAGCACCCAAACATGGACATGAGTAGCATTGCAGCAGCAACTAAAAATAATAAAGTAGCAAGCGAACACCACCAGTCTTAGTCCAAAACGTGTCCACAAAGGCCCCAAGCTTCAACACCCAAGCTAACCAATATATCAAAATCTACATGAGAGCTTACACTGCGTTCCTGAGTTTTTATTTTGAAATAAGAGGAAAGAAGTGGGAAGAAAACGAAACAAATTTGTGTTCCAGAGTTTTTTCAGGAGAGAAAAGAGAAAGAAGAAAGAGAGGAAATTTGGTTATATTTCTCTCCAAAACTTTTTTTTCTCAAAAGTGGGATGATTTGGGAAGAAATTATATTTGAAAACTTTTTAATTAAACAATGACTTAAATGCCCAAAAATAAAACAAAAATTTTGTATATAATAAAGGGTATAATTGTAAAATCATCGGTTTTCTCTTCTTTTTTTTTTTTTTTTTTTTTTTTTTTTTTTGAATGGCAGAATATATTAGAAACAAAGCTCCAGCAAGAAGCTAGAGACAATTACAAAGGAGAATTGATCCAATCAGACCAATTACAGTTTTTAACACCTCTAAACTTTAACCAAGAAAACGAAACTAATTGGATATTATCGATAATGTCACGTTGCCTCATGGTTTGAGAACTAAACGTAACATTATTTCGATAACGCCAAAGAAACCAAAGAGAAGTAGCAATGATCACAAATAATTTATCTTTTCTGTCATTAGACGCGTGCCAGTTATCTAGCCAGACTGTCCAATCCATATTAGAGCAGAAGTACGGTAAACCAACATCACACCAAATTCAAATTAGACGCCAAACATTAGCAGCTATTTCACAAGCATAAAATATATGATCGGATGATTCCACACCTGCATTGCAAACCGGGCAAACAATCGACGGAATTTCTAGACCACGAGACGAGAGATTTACACGATGAAGGAGCCTATCTAAGAGTAATCGCCAAAATGAAAATGTTTACCTTTCGAGGCAAAGATTTGTTCCATCTTGTACTTGGACTCATCGACGGTAAAATAATGTCATCAATGTACTTCCTTGTCACCCCCACAGAAAAAACACCGTCATAACTTAATGTCCATTGCCATGAATCCTCACCAGTACCTACATTTGCATTACCAATTTCGGCTAAAAGCAAATTCAATGAATCCGCATTTCTACCTCCAAGGATTTGTCTACTCCAATTCCAAGACCATTCACCATTTGAGATCCGATCAAGAATGTAACAGTCTTCGTTGCAATCAAGCCTAAAAAGCCGCTTGTATCGCCGGTTTAAAGGCCCATCTCCAAGCCATGTATCTTTCCAGAAACGAACGTTAGAACCACAACCTACCTTAAACCTTAAAGTGTCCAAAGGAATTATCCCATTAGAGTGTAGATAGTTAGAGGAGTTAACAATTTTAGCCCACAAACCTCTAGTATTACACCCCTTCTGATCGAAACCTGCTTCAGGACCATGGATAGCTTTAATCAATTGAACCCACAAAGCCAACGGATTATGAACTAACCTCCAACGCCATTTTTGAAGGAGCACAAAGTTAAAAGCTTTCAAGCTACCAACACCCAAACCGCCTTTATCTAAAGAAGCCAAAACGTTAACCCATTTAATCCAAGATAATTTGTTTCTATCCTCATTCCCACCCCAAAAAAATGAAGCCCGAAACCGTTCAAGAATCTTAATTATCGACTCCGGCACTTTGAAAATCGACATATAATAAATACCGATGCTTCCCAAAATCGCTTTTATTAAAGTTAGCCGGCCTCCAATAGATAAGAGGTTAGCTTTCCATAATGAAAGCTTGGAACGAAACTTATCTACCAGACAGTTCCAATTGGCAACACGAGACATATTTGATCCGATGGGAAGACCGAGATAAGTAAAAGGCATACTACCTGCAGCGCATCCCGTGGCTTGGGCCATGCCAGAAACCTCTTCGGGGGATACTCCAATACCATAAACATTAGATTTATGAATATTGATTTTAAGACCTGAAGCTAAATAAAACACCTGCAAAACTCGAATAATATTGTCCATATCTCGATGGTTCCAGTCAGAGGCAATAACCACATCATCTGCATAAAAGAAGTGAGATATACAAAAACCAGAATCGCCGACCTTTGCTCCATAAAGAAGATTGGCATGAACCGCATCCTTTAATGCAAGATGAAGACCTTCCATTACCAGAATAAATAAGAACGGGGACAACGGATCTCCTTGTCTCAATCCACGAGATATAGAGAATTCGGACGAGGGGCTACCATTAACAAGAATGGATGCCCTAGTCGAATGTAAGCACGCCTGAATCCATCTTCGCCATTTTAACCCAAAACCAAGAGTTTGAAGAATAAACTCTATATATTTCCAACTTACCGAGTCGAAGGCCTTCTCGAAATCAACTTTGAATATCATGAGTTTCTTGTTTCGCTTCTTATACCAATCAATGACTTCGCTTAGCATGAGCGGGCCATCAAGAATTTGACGACTTGCTATAAAGGTTGATTGCTCCTTGCTAACTATTTTATAGATCACTTTAGAAAGACGATTAGCTAAAAGCTTAGCAATAATTTTATAATGAACTCCAATTAAAGAGATAGGCCGATAATCTCTGATGTGTAATGGGTTAGCTACCTTTGGGATTAGGGTAATAAATGCGGAGTTTGCTCCGGTAGGCATCGAGCAAGAATAAAAAAACCTCACCACAAACTCAGCAATATCAGACTTGAATAGATCCCAATATGTCTTTAAGAAGAGAAAGGAAAAACCATCCGGACCTGGAGCCTTGTTGCTACCACAACCCCAAACAGCCGCCCGAATTTCGTCTAAGGTAACCGCTTCTTCTAAGGACATAATATCAGCCTCATTAAGAACCGAAGATGGCGTCAAAACAGGGAAAGAAACAAGATTGTCTTGATTAGAAAACTTCTCTTTGTAAAAGGTCAAGAAAGCCTCCTTAACCTGATGAGGAGACGAAACCCAAACCCCGTCGATCATTAAACCTTGAACCGTTTGTATCCGCCTTCTATGCTTGATAATCCCGTGGAAAAATTTTGAATTTTCATCTCTTTCTACGTCCCATTTGATACGAGCTTTTTGACACAGGTCCAAAAGCATCCTTTTTTTCAATTTCATCATATTCGTGTAAAAGATTAATACGTTCTGCACGATCTTCAGCCGAGGCTTGACCTGCATCTATTTTTGATTCTAAAGAATTTAATAATGAGACAATTTCTTTTTTGCGCGTATCTTCAGAACGCTTAAAGCTAACATTCCAAGCCTTAATTTTCTTTTTCAATTCTTTTAACTTGATATGAAAAGGGATCTTCGGGTCTATATTCTGCTGAGAAAGATCAGACCAAGTGTTTTTAACAAGATCATCTAATTCTGGATGTTGAAGCCACGAATGAAAGAACCTGAAAGGGATGGGGCCATAATCGTTTTTTTGGACGTATAATAGAATCGGGTTATGATCCGACCAAAGTTTCTCTAAAGCCATAACCTTTATATCTGGATACGAGTCTAGGACATTTTCCGACACCAAAAACCGATCCAACTTGCTCATCTTCGTTCCCGCTTTATTCATCCAAGTATAAAAACGACCACCCATAGGTAAGTCCATCAAACCTGTATCATTAATAAAAGAATTAAAAACTTGGGCTTCTCCTGTTGAAAAAATGGAACCATACCGCTCCGATTCTTCACGAACTTCGTTAAGATCTCCAAATAGAATGTATCTACCTGTATGATGATGCATGAAATCACTAATTCTAGACCATAAAGCGCTTTTTGCCGAGGGTTCCTGAGGCCCGTAAATATTGACCATAAACACGACATCAGAAGAATCATTCCACTGGCCTTCTACAATAATATATTGCTCATCACACCAAACATTTGATTTCATGAAGAGATTAGGGTTCCATAAGGAAATTAAACCTCCTGACATACCCCGAGCCAAACTACAAGCATAATCGAATGTATAGTTTCCCCATATAGATTTAAGACGAAACAATTCGAGTCTTGTCATTTTCGTTTCTTGAACTCCTAGAAAATGAACATTATTTTTAAAACAAAGATCTTTGATCCAACTACGTTTCTTCCATTTCTTCATGCCTCGAATATTAATTGATAAAACATTCATTTGTCAACCATTGATACACCTATCCCATTAATCATTTTCTGAAGCGATCGTCGGCATCCTTTAACATCATAACCCAACGTATTTCCAACTTCAATCATTCGTGACATCTCGTGAAAAAAAGAAATGCCCCGGATGTGTTTATTTCTGTGATTAGCGAAGGAAGTTGAGCATTTGTGTATTTTAGAGGATGATGAACTTACAGAATCACATTGCCTTTGAGGCTTGAAATGTTCAAAACCAGGAGGGTAACTAGGATCCGATTCGACCCCTTTTTCTTCGAGCACTTCTTTTTGAGATTCATCCATCTGTGGAGGCGTGATGTCTTCTGTCTTTTCAATCTTTTCACTTTTTTCTTCTTTTGAGAATAATGTATTTCCCTCGTCACCAGTATCCTTTTTTTGTAAATAGTCGTCCCAATGTTCTTCCGAAGCCACCTCATCAGAGTCTGATGTACTCTCATCTTTATACTCAGCTTCTGGCGAATCGGAACTTTGATCATCTTCAATGTTGATGCTCCAAGATCCTAATTCGTGGACATGCACAAGCTCGGAACTTTGATCATTTTTTGTCCACTGATGTTCAGGTGTTTCTCTTCTTTTATTTCACAGCTCGGGAATACGGTGTAAAAAAACAAATTACATTACTATCCTCCTCTTTTCTGTCCAATTTTGTTTCTTCTCTTCTTCTCTTTCATATTAAAACCCGGAAACAGAGTGTTAGAGATTCAAAGAAGCCTCAAAGAAGCCTCCCGGACACTCAGAAATATATCCTCGTTTTTTTTCTTTTCTTTTTCTTTTCTTTTTTTTTTTTCCTAGAAAGTTCCTAAAAGAAAAACAATTTTGGACTTTTCAGTTTTTATTTGAACGGGTTAATCTTAAAAGCTAAGCCTATACTGCTTATCTTCACGCATAATGTATAATAGCGTCAATTCCAACACATAACAGCAGCACATAACAGCGATAATATATAGTAGCGTCAATTTGTGTGGCTCAAATTAGAACATTTAAAGTCTTTTACCTCCATGTTAATTAGAATTAAAAGGCGTTTCCTTGTCGTAAATTAAATATCCAGTTTTAACTTTTAAAGTTTTATCTTTTCATTTTTGACTTTAACTATTTTTTTAACGTTAAATAATATTTGATACAAAATATATAAATGAACTAGCTTTTAAATGTTTTTTCATTGGTACAATTCGTCAAGAGTTGTGTAACACAAACAAAAGTGTTTAATGTTGAAGTTGTAAAAGAAATACTTCAAAAAGTCAAACTGAACATTTAATTTAGAACAGATGAAGTACCTTTTCTAATTCGAGTAACAAAATATCAATAAAGGTAACTCGTTTAATAAACATGTTCATGTTCGTATCAGCGTTGAATTATACAATTAAAACAAGTCAGTATAGAGTTAAGATATATAAACTTGTCAACCCGTACATGATACAAATTGGCACCTTTACAATTTATTAACGAGATAGGTTATTAAGACCTTCTTTAAACATTATTTGTTCCCCCCCCCCCCCCCCCCCCACCAAACGCTTTTTTTTTTTTTTTTCATTATAAAACTATAAAATTGAAAATACTAAACATAAAAAATAAAGTTTAACAAGTCAACTTTTTTTTTCTTTTCTTTTTTTTTTTAATTTTTGAACAGCGAATACAAGTCAAAAGTATTAAACTCACAAAAACTACATAAATAAAAAAATTGTGTTCTATTGTTAGCCAAAAGTTATAAGAGAATGTTGTTGTTTTTTTTTTTTTTTTTTTTTTTTTGAGAGCCAGGAGGTGCCAATAGTAGTAGTACCCTTTATTAATGGATCATGATACGCACATCACAACTTTTTATTCTTTTATCACAATCTGTGCATTACAGTGTTTTACCATGTGCTATACAACTTATAAAAAATGGTGTTTTTATTTAAAAAAAATGTATGCGAATCAATCCCCTTTATTAATTGACTTTGCCTATTATAATTCTTATCGTAAAAGCAAAGTTTTTCTACAATAAACTCAAACAAGAACAAAAAGAAGCCGCAAGGTTACAATGCGAACTTTCTAAGGTAAAGACTTCAAGAGACGAACATCATCTACCAAAAGAATAAAATAAATTAGCACCCAAACATGGACATGAGTAGCATTGAGCAGCAACTAAAAACAATAAAGCAGCCAACAAACACCACCAGTCTTTGATTATCGAAAAGAAACTTATATGCACCACTTTTGAAACTTTATTTGCTAACTCAGCTGGATATGCACCTTCCAACGTATCAACCTTCTTGCCATCCTGTACAATAAATATACTGATTTTATTAAACTAGAAAACCGACTTTAGTACAGTATACGGTCACAACTGCACGTGCTAATTAGACTGTCATCGGGAAGAAAAGTAAATGAATGAAGTTATCAGTTATTTCTCAAGAAGAAGTAGATAATTTTTAAAGAATTTCTAGTGTGCTTCTAGAATTTGTATAGAACAAGTAAAAGTGTACCTAGATATGTAAACAAAAAAGTAAAAATATACCAGAAGGTAGTAGTGTTATTAATCAATGATTTTACTATGAAATATGTGAAGTGAAGCTACAAAATGGTATTCACGCCAATGTTACCTTAATAAAAACAAAGAAAGGCACAGCAGAAACTGAATATGCCTCGGAGATTTCTGGTTGCTCTTCCGCTTCAACCTATGATTTCACAACCGAAAAAGAAAACAAACATTAGTGTGTTTAATGCAAGGTTACATCTAATATGTGTAAACAAGGAGGTAACATTAATAATTCAAGAATTCAGTGCTGATATCACAACAACAAAACATACCCAATCCGGCCAGGGCGGGGTATGGGGGAGGTAGAATGCAGGATAAACCCGAAAGTAGGGAATTCAGTGCTGATATGATTATATATTATTTTTATGTGTTATTTATGTTAATTGCTTTTCCTAAGTTCCTACTTCATAACTAACACACTTGAAAATGCCATAAACTAGTTTCAATTTGCATCTTCCTTGATGTAATTCTGTAGCCATTCTTAAAGATATCTTATATTCTAATGATACTTCAAACTTTAAAGTACACCGAATAACAGGAAGGAGCCATGAATAATAAAATTAACAGCCATCATAAACACTGATTATGCAAAAACATCGCTGTATTAACCTTTCAATTTTTGCACAAAGGTCACACTGACTCAAATAGTTAATAATTCCTCGGTTAAAATGTTTCGGTTATACATGAGACGAGTGGTCCCAAAAATACCAACAAGAATTGTCATGGAGTTACTTAGCAAATACAAATATACCCAGTCGAAAAATAGATTAGCCACATCCCCATATAAAATTGGCATATGGGGTGTTTGGATAAGCTTACTTAAGGGGCTTGTTAGCTTGTTGCAAATTCTAAAAACTGTAATGCTCTTTTGCAAGCTTATTTATAATGTTTATTAGCTTATTGTGTTATCAAAACCCAATAAGCTCAAGAAAGGTTTTGGGTAAAACATGCGCTAAATGCTCATTAGCGTATTTGCGAGCAAAAAGCCAAATAAGCATTAGCAACAAATTGGAGCTTTCTAAGGACGCGTAGGCTCTTAAGCTTAAGCTTACCAAAATTTATATTAAAAAAAAAAAAAAAAAAAAAAAAAAAAAACACACCTGAAACTCATCCTAAGAAGACAATTAAGCATATAAACCAATACCAACAGAACAAAGATGAAATAATTTAGCAAATACAAAGATACCCAACTTTCACAAACCTTATAAAATGGCCACGAAAATAAGGTCAAATACACACATAACCATTTAACTAAAAACCCAAAGAAACCAATAAACCGGTACAAAAACCTATACCAACAAAATCAATCATAAACTTCTTTTAACAAAAATGAACATGTCCAGTTGGAGAAAAGAAACTGAAGTTTATAATAAAAACTTACTAGAGGATATGAAACAATACCAACAGAACTAATCATAAGCTTAGGGGGTGTTTGTCTAATGGGCTTATGAGCTTATTAAAAATTGATAAGCACATAAGCTTGGTTTTTTGGGCTTACAAGCTTATTCACTTTAGCTTATGAACTTTATAAGCTCGGCAAGATAAGCTCATAAACCCAAAATTTGAGCTTATCAAAATTTCAATAAGTAATAAGCACATCAAATAAGCTTAAACAAACACCATCTTATTTACATAAACAAACATGCCCATTTGATAAAACTAACATATAAACTAATAAAAGCCTACAAAACAGTACCAACAGAGCTAATCATAAACTTACTCATCAAATACAAACACACCCAATTAAAAAAGTCTAAACTTTATAACAAAAAAAAAAGTCATAAATTCATATCATACAATACTAACAGAGCTAATCATAAACTCAATAAGCAAATAAAAACATACCCATATAAAAAAGTCTAAACTTTATAACAGAAAAAGCTATAAAATCATATCATACAATACTAACAGAGCTAATCACACACTTAATAAGCAAATACAAACACGCCCATTTAAAAAAGTCTAAACTTTATAACAGAAAAAGCTATAAAATCATATCATACAATACTAACAGAGCTAATCACAAACTTAATAAGCAAATAAAAACATACCCATATAAAAAAGTCTAAACTTTATAACAAAAAAAAAAAAAAAAAAAAAAAAAAAACATACTCTTAAAAAGTGGGCATTAGGGAAATCAGTAGAAAGATGAGAAAAGACTTGATCCATGTGTTTAGAAGCATCACACCATGATGCCCAAAAGTGAACCATAACTGCTGACCCATCTTTTACAAGATTATCCAGTTCTTGTTTTGACTTTATATCTTTTACACCACCCATTTTTTTTCTTTTTTTCTTGCAAAACTCACAAACTGAATGTTTTTGTTTTGTGTTTCGGAGAAGAAAACCTAAACGAATCAAGATTGTTTTGTAACTTTTATTGTCGGCCGTTGATTTATTTGATTCTGTGTTAATGTTTTGATTGACCCGTTTTTTTAAAGTCGGGTTTGACCCGGTTTGATTCTAGAACTTTTTTTTTTTTTTTCTTAGAAAGTTCCTAAAAGAAGAACAATTTTGGATTTTTCAGTTTTTATTTGGGGAAATGATATTAAAAGGTAATATACTTGCCACAAATTCATCGAATGGGTAGTGAACTGTTTTTTTTTTTTTTATTTTGAGAGTAATTTTCTTTCAAAATCATCATCTTTAGGGTATTTTGTAAAAATTTTGGACAATTTTGCCCCTCATAGCTAATACAAAAAAAAATTTCCCGAAGGGCAAAATTGTCCAAAATTTTTGCAAAATACCATAAAGATGATGAATTTGAAAGAAAATTACCCTTAAAATGAAAAAAAAATAGTTCACTACCCATTCGATGAATTTGTAGCAAGTATATTACCTTTTAATATCATTTGCCCGTTTTTATTTTAACGGTTAAACTTAAAAGTTATATGTATACTAGCGTCAGTTTCAACGCATAGTAGCGATAATATATTTTAACGTCAACTTGTGTGTAGCTTATTCTTACACCAAAAAAGCTTTGGCTTAGTCGATACCCATCTTCAAAAAACCTATGAGACTGGAGAGATTTTGTGGATAAAAGGTCAAATGTTCGAGTCTCGGATCCTACCTACTCTAGTTGGTGTCGGAGCTATTCCTTGTGGGGTGAACAATGGCTGAAGCCAAAAAGCATCCAAGGTCAGTGTGTTCCCATCAATTCACATCTTTTGTGGACTAGATAATATTTACTGGAGTAAATTGCAAAAATCGTCCATGTGGTTTGAAAAAATTGCATTAAACGTCCCTGGTCTTCAATAAATGCAGTTAACATTGCAAACATCACTTAGCAGTTTACAAGTAAACTATAAACACAAACAACAACCAAACTACAAATCAAACAAATCTTCAGTCTTCGATTTGCAATTGACATTGTGTTCAAACGTACTTCTAGTGCATTTCTTGCTGTCAACAATCCAGGGATAATAGCCCTAGCTCTTGCACACATGGGAGGATCAAACCATAAGAAAAAACCACAATTTGTCACCTAAAACCATAAGAAAAAAAAAAAAAAAAAAAAACATAAATTATGTTAACACTTTCAAACATAACAATCAATTAACACAAACTAAACTTACAATCTGAGCACACGACCAAAACCTACGCCCAGGGTTAGTGTGAGTCCAAGAAGTACGCATAACGGCTTGATTGCCACAAAAACAATTAACCATTGCTATGAATTTGTTGAATTTGATGGGTTTTAGAAATTAGTTTGGAATTAGGTTTTATATGATTTTGAATTTGGGGGAAAAACCAAATACTCGGTCTTAAATAAATAGGCAAAAGGGACCACAATGCAAAAAGACAAAAATACCCTCTAAAAGTTAGCATCTAGCTGAGAGGGACTAACGGGTGTTAGTCGCAGAGACCAAAATGATCCAAAAAGTATAAGTATAGGGAGGCCGCCTGCATTTATTGAAGACCAGGGACGTTTAATGCAATTTTTTCAAACCACAGGGACGATTTTTGCAATTTACTCTATTTACTGTGTACTATTACCTCGTCTTAAAATAAATGTTTAGTTTTGAAAATGCCATTTAAAGGTAACTCTTTAAATAAACATGTTCATGTTCGTGTCAGGGTTGAACTAAACAATTAAAACAAGTGAGTGTAGAGTTGAGATATATAAACTTGTTTACCGATATACATGATGCAAATTGACACCTCTACAATTTATTAATTGGATGGGTTATTAAGACCCTCTCTAAAACGCCACTTGCCGCATGTTTTTTCATTTTTTTTTATTTTTATATTTTCTTTTTATTACTACCTCCGTCCCATTACAAGTGTCCAGTTTGACTTTTTACGGTCTAACTTGTTCAACTTTGACCTTGAATACTTTTATGTGTGTTATATAATACTTGATGCAAAATATATGAATGGATTGGATTTTAAACGTATTTTCATTGATATAATTTTCATCAAGTATTATATAACACAAATAAAATTATTTAAGGTCAAAGTTAAATAAGAAAAACCAAGAAAAGTCAAACTGGACACTTATAATGAGACGGAGGGAGTATTAAACTACAAAACTGAAAGTACGGAACATAAAATATAAAGTTTAACAAGTCAAAAGTATTAAACTAGTAAAAAAACTGTGTTTTACTGTTAACAGAAAGGTTAAAAGATAATGTTGTGTACTTTTTTGTGGGGTAGGCAGGAGATACCAGTAGTAGTTCCCTTTATTAATTGACTTTACATTTTTTTTTTGAACAGCGAGTTAGTACAATACTATAATTAGTGATTCGATTTCACATTACTTACCCTGAAGGTAGTACCTACCAGCCTCGAATCGACGCATCTATGATGTAGAACCACCACAGATCTCACCCAAGAGGTAAAAAGCAAATTATTATTATTATTATTATTATTATTATTATTATTATTATTATTATTATTATTATTTTCTTTTCTTTTTTCTTTTTTTTTTTACTAAAAACTCAACCAAAACAGAAAGAAGCCGCAAAAGGTTACAATGCGAACTTTCCAAGGTAAAGACTTCAAGAGACGAACATCATCTACCAAAAGAATAAAATAAATTAGCACCCAAACAAGGACATGAGTAGCATTGCAACTAAAAACAATAAAGCAGCAAGCGAACACCACCAGTCTTAGTCCAAAACGAGTCCACGAAGGCCCCAGGCTTGAACACCCAAGTCAATACATCAAAATCTACATGAGAGCTTAGAGATTCAAAGAAGCCTCCTAAACACTCGGAAATATATTCGATCTCGTTCTTAATTGTAGATGAAGTACTTGGAAACATTAAATTGCCCTTGACTAGATGTATTATTAGAAGTGATTAATAAAACTTGAGAACTAAGAAAATATAAGCTAGATATATCCCGGTAATCATATTTATGATCATACAATGTCCATAGTATAAAGGTAATAAGAAGAATTCGACGATACAAAGATGATAGAAGTAACGTTTTCCACTTCAAGTTTGATTTCTGGTAGGTAAGTTTAGTACTTGGAGATATTACATACTAGAATGGTAGAAGTTTAAAACATAGCCATTCCAAGTTGTGCAAGCGGGTTATTCACTGTTCCATAACTGAGAACATGGGAACGTGAAAACAAAACAATAAAGACATTGTCACCAAATATTGGCATTTTAATTGTAGTTATTGCTTGTGAGTATAAACTGAAATACAAACTTACAATTTGCTAGAATGACGTAGCGTTGTTGTAGCAAGCCTATGTATGTAGATGCTAAAACAACCTCCCTTCATTTGTCACATAGGTTCTTCACATGATCCATTCTTTTATTCACTACAATGTCAGCTTTTGAGCACAAACTAGAAAAACATGGTTGCAACTCGGCCCTGTTTGATGCAGGCAGCTTTGCCAGTATTTTTATAATATCATGCAAACCTGAAATGATGTTAGAAATTGTTGTTTTCCCTCGCTTAATCTGGCTATTCAAATCTTTGCAACATGTATCGGTATGTGTCATCGTTTTTTCAATTTGCGTTAGGTGCTCAAGTTTTGCGATATGCTGTTCAAGTATGTTTTCCTTGTCGCTCTCCATCATTGTTTTCCCTCGGTTAATCTGAGCCATGTTAGTGTTCCTCCGCACCTCAATTAAGCCCCAATTTAGTTGATTTCGTAATTTTTTCATACGCTTCTGTGCCAATTCAGTGTTCCTCTTAGCTATAATCTCCTGAAATTTATCCATGATATCATAGACTTTATGGAAACCATAAGATAATTCTACATCATTACACGCATTTCTGCAAATTCTCATTTTAAACCCGTTCCCTAATACAAAAGATAGAACTAGTGGTTCACTTTCACACAAGTGCATAGCCATATTATAGTATAAAAATTGGAATGCTAGGTAATCAGAATGCGAGGGAATATCTATAAGTTGATGGCATGTTGAATTTGTATATGCTTTCTATATTTGCCAACAATGGTATAAATGATAAAATGTCAAAAGTAATATGAAATAAAGAATTAAATAGAGATAGATCATGTAAATACCTCACGTGTAACCATCGTGAAAGTGGCATTCGGAGAACTATCTAGCAAATAGCTTTTTACTTCAGTTATATTTAATTTCTCTTTTGAAAGCTCCGATTCATCGGTGAAACTTGGATAAATCTTTAAACTCCTTAAACTAGTAAATGGAGAAGGTTGATTTGAGATTAGTCCTACCGATGAAGAAAGAAGCTGCACATAAAATTACAGAAAAAAATATGCAATCAATCAATATAATCATCATTATATAGAAAACAAATATAAAAATGTATGCAAAATCTGGAGGTGTTTGGCCTATTGTTGCTTAAAAAGATAAATATTTTGGTCGAGACTATATACTATCATATGTGTTTCGTGATAATTGCACTATTAATTGTGTAAGTATAAAAAAAAAACAAAAAACAAATAAATATATATATATATATATATATATATATATATATATATATATATATATATATATATATATAGTGTAACTTTCAAACGAGAACCATTTTAACTGCGAGAACTGAGAGAACCACCAAAAAACATACATGTACGCCTTAAATAATTGTATTTTTGCACATATGTTTTAAAAACAACACATATGTTTTAAAAAAAACATAGCTGTTCTAAAGAATTTGATAAGAAATTGAAAATACAAAATTTTTCTTTGAAGGTGTGCATGTATGTTCTTATAAGACGTGCAACGACAATATTGCGGCCGTGGGTAAGGTTTTTGTGAAAAAAGATGATGAGTTCATAATGATATTGAAGAACATAGGTGGATGCTTACGATTATTGATGTTTTGCATGTATTTTTATTTTATTTTAAAAGGCGTGCATGCATGTTTTTTGTGGTTCTCTGAGTTCTCGCAGATAAAATGGTTCTCATAAGAAAGTCCCCCTATATATATATATATATATATATATATATATACAAAAAAAACAAAAAGAAAAAAAAATACAAAAAAAAAACAAAAACAAAACAAAAACAAAAAAAAAAAAAAGAAAAAAAGAAGAAAAAGAAAAAAAAAAAAAAACAAACAAACAAAATATTTTATCTAGTTTGAGCACCAGATTGTTATAAAAATGAATGGTCTGATTTTCTCTATAAGTTTAGAACTTAAAGAAAGCAATTAAACATGAGTAGAAGCATAGAGCAATAAAATAAGAAATGCGCTTGTTAACAAAGTAGTTTTTGTTTTTTTTTTGTTTTTAATATTTTTGGAATAATGTGACTAATTTTTGGATTAAAAATATTTGTAAATATGCACTTAATAAACATACCTCAACAATTTCCAAGTTAAGTGTGAGAAATTTGACATTGTGGAGTTGTTGAAGCAGATGAAACATTCTAGGAGCATCTTTAACATCTTTACTATAAACACAAAGATCCACCTTCTCCAAAGAATGAAAACTGTCAGTGAATAGGTGCAATGGATGAGAACCTCTATAGAGCAATGAGGCAAGGTCGGGTGCAGAAATCACATAAGGAAGATTATCCCGAAAACATTTTCTAATAGTGAGAGTCTTGAGTTGGGGTGTAACGACATTGATAGAATTCACTCTCCCGTGAACTTCATTAAGTGTGAGATCCAATAGTAAAGGGTGACAAATACTTAAAACATCTGATCCCATCAATGTGCAACCCTTTAACGTGAGATTCTTTAAGTTTGGGCACTTGGGAAAAAGACCAACAGATTTGTCAGTAGTTTCATCGCAACATAAAGTGACACCATAAAGAAGCAATGTTGTTAAGGCTGGGAGCTCTAAATTTGACGAGGCTCTAAGGTCACTTGAAATTAATTTAAAACCGGAAATAGTGGAGTGACTTGCCAAAGTGAGATGTTTAAGAGACAAACTAAAGAGAGATATAGGGAACTCAATGTCTCTCTCAAGCGAACAAACGACGTTCAAATGCTGGATATTGTGATAAGATGCATAGTTCATAATTTTTTTGACAAACTTCTGTCTAATATCTCCACTAAAACAAAGCGTCAATGAAAACACTTTTAATTGATTGTTACGTCTAGACAGAACATTGGATACATAATCAGAGAACTTGGATAATGTCAAGAAATCTTTAGTTGAGAAATCAAGACAAGGAATTGAAGTCCATATATATCTCCACCGAGATGACAAAACACTGGTTTTTATAGCATTTTTCAATCCATTGAAAGAGAGGATTTTACAGATAAGATCATCTGGCAAGTTGCTTAGTCTATCGCCTTCAACGTTCATTCTCTTTTTATCCTTGCTAAAATCCCATGTCGGCCAACCCATTCTTTGTTCCATAATCATAGGATTCAACTTTGTTCCAAAAGCTGCAATTTGGTAAAATGTAACAATTAGGAGATGCAAAAGAACTATTTATACAAGTGGTTCCATAGTTTTATTTTTAAATGAGTAAACTGCAAAATACATCCCTGTGGTTTGCCCAATTTGACACCATACATCCCTCTCGAAAAAGTTAGGACAATTACATCCCTCCGTTAGTAAAAGTCAAACAATATACATCCACGAGGACGAACGATGCAAATGTTGTGTCGTTAACTTGGACACGTGGCAGTTAAGTAAGAGTTAGTAAGGGTATATCAGTCATTTTACGTTTCCCTCTCCTTCTTTATATAAAAACACACACACTCACACCTCAATAACACTCTCTCTCTCTCTCTTGAATAACCAGCCACCCCACTCGCCGGAACACCAGCAGAAACCGGCGCCGGCCACCGGAAAATTTTCCGGCAACCCTTTTTCTTTTCCCAATCGATAGATCGACATCTCCACAACCTATCTGGAGCTTTTGAGCTCTCGACACGCCCCCTAACTCACGGAGAACGGGCCTTGTGGGTTTCTTGGGTGTCTCGGCTAATAACAAACAACACCAACTTGGTCCAAATCCGAATCCAACAACAAATATTTCAAATAAATATCACAAGAACACATAAAGAACGCGTTGACTCGGTGGTGAGTCAACCCACGCGTAAAAACGCGTTTCTTACCTTGTGGACATTCGATCTATAAGTTTTTAGGGAGATTGGTGGTGTTGGAGGTGGATGTACGCGGTGGTGGTAACAAAACGAGGTGATGGGTTTGTTTTTGGAGCACGTGTGGTACCGTAGGTGATAGGGGGATTGATGAGGGTTACGTGGGTGGTGGTGGTGTTGAGTGGTGAGAACAGGTGGTGGTGGTGTTGGGTCTTGGCAGCCGGCGGTTAGAGAGAGGAGAGAAAGAGAGATGTGATGTGGTGTGGTGTGGTGATGATAATGATGAAGATAGGGGTAGGGGTGGTGGGTTGTGGTGATGGTTTGACGTCGGTAGTGGTGAGGTTTGGTTTGGTGGTGGCGATTTATGGTGAAGGTGTATGTAGATAATAAGATGAAAGTGTTGGTGTTTGATTGTGTTGGTGTTTGTGTTTTTGATTTTTGTTTGTGTTTTTCATTTAGGTTTATGTTTGTGTTTTTGATTTTTGTTTGGGTTTGACTGAATTGGTAGAAAAATAGTTATGAAATAGATAGGGAAACATAAATGATAGATATACCCTTACCTAACTGCCACGTGTCCAAGTTAACGACACAACATTTGCATCGTTCGTCCTCGTGGATGTATATTGTTTGACTTTTACTAACGGAGGGATGTAATTGTCCTAACTTTTTCGAGAGGGATGTATGGTGTCAAATTGGGCAAACCACAGGGATGTATTTTGCAGTTTACTCTTTTTAAATTGACAATGATGCAAACTTAATGAAGTTATAAAACCCGGCCAGTCAAGCCCTCATTCTCGATGTCTTTCACAGTGCCCTTTATCGCCTCCTTAATTAACTACTACTCTACTGTCCTAATGAGTTATGTCAAATTTACAATCAAGCATGCATGAATGAGAAACAAGCTGGCTCATATATATGTAAGTGAACTTTGAGCAAATTATTCACCTTATAGGGTACCTAACTTCCTAGTCATCAAATCTTTAGCTAGCATTTTGTTTAAAAATAAAATTACTCCTGCTTCCTAAAACAACCAACTATTATATATGAATGTTTTTTTTTTTTTTTTTTTTTTTAGTAATACAGTCTGGTAATTCTTTTATCTTGTTTTGGTGCTGTTAAGTAAGAAAATGTGCATCAACATTTACATTAATGAAACAAATAAAGTAAGGATTGATTTAACAAACAAAACAATTGAATAAATGCAATATACTTTGAAAACTAAATGTAACATATAAACCCAGCCTATTCTCATATTACCTGATGCTTAGTGTGGGATTGGGATGATAGAATGTTGACGATCAAACCAAAAAAACCCTATTTTCAGAATTTAAAACAATAGGGTGTTAGGGATTTTAAGAAAACGTGTATATGTGGCGAATCTTTAATCGTATATTTAGGGGGTGTTTGTTAAAATATAGAGGAAATTATAGTCCAAATAATTAAAAAAATATACTATCATACTTGACATATTTTGTTTGGGCAAATAATAAAAAAAGGTAATATACTTGCCACAATTTCATCGAATGAGTAGTGAACTATTTTTTTTTATTTTGAGGGTAATTTTCTTTCAAAATCATCATCTTTAGGGTATTTTGTAAAAATTTTGGACAATTTTGCCCCTCATAACTAATACAAATTTTTTTTTTCCCGAAGGGCAAAATTGTCCAAAAATTTTGCAAAATACCCTAAAAATGATGAATTTGAAAGAAAATTACCCTCAAAATGAAAAAAAAAAATAGTTCACTACCCATTCGAAGAATTTGTGGCAAATATATTACCTTTTAATATCATTTGCCCTATTTTGTTTTTATAAGTAGCGAACAATTTTTTTTGCTTTTGCCAGTATTTTTCTTTCAAATTCAATCTTTTTGAGGTATTTTGCAACATTTTATGACATTTGTGTCCCTCTGACCTAATAAAAAAATTTTAAAGGCAAAGATATTGTAAAATACCTCAAAAATGATAAATTTAAAAGAAAAGTACCCATATAAACAAATTTTTTTGTTCGATTCCCAAAAAAACAAACGATGGCAAGTATGATATATTTTTTTTTAATCATTTGCCCTAAATTATACCACTAAGTTCTTATTTTTTATAAAAAGGTTTTTCTAACATATGCCCCCAGGGCACATGTTAAGCACACCAAAATACACATGGGACCCACTGAAAAGTACCAAAAAGTACTCAGGGACTCACAAATTAGGTATGTTTTTTTATACTTTTCAGTGGGTCCCTGTGTACTTTTTGTGTGTTTAACATGTGCCCTGGGGGCATATGTTAGAAAAACCCTTTATAAAAAGGTACCAACAAAAGCTACAAACCAAACAAAGCCTATCTCGAATTGTTTGAACGAAACCAACTACACCTACATGCTATACCTACAAGTTGTAGAAACTACGCATACAAAAGATACAGAAGAAGATCATATGAAACAAACAAGGCTAAAACACATGTCGAAGGCCAAAAGAATCAAATCACAACTCTCAACCTCCAATAATGAACAAAGAGACCCTCCACCAGATGATGCACTAAGCAAATTCTATAACCAAACAATACCAGTTGGCTCCATCCAAGTCCAAAACATAATAGCGCTCCATCCAAGACAACATAATCTCCGACGATCTTTAACACTTGAAGCCAAACAAACTATATTTAACCTTTGGATGCGTTTACATGGTCAAAGCACCAATCATTCCAGGACGTAATTTTCCCTTTTGCTCTGTGCGAAATCCAGAAGTACACAAGAATTTGAACTTCGTCGCATATTGTAGTTAGGTTCGATATCTTATTCTGAAACACTCTCTTGTTACAAATATACCATACTAAGCTTGTGCATGGCGTTATAATTATTGTGCCTACAATGATTAATTATATCTCCTATAGACCCAACATTAAAATTACCTATGTTCCACCATTTAAAGACTTTTTCCCATTCTCCTACAACTCTTGGCCGGGCAAGACATAAAACAAGGCTCAAAAGTTTCTATTTCGGTATCACAATGAGGGCAAAGAATTGTGTTGAGATCCATACAGATATGATGTAACCACTAAGTTTTATGATTATATGCAAATCATTTAATTTAATTTCTTTAACTTTTTTTTTCCTTATTATAATTTGTCTTTTCTTAAGACTTTGTAAGAGTATTCATCCTTATCTAACGTCCATTAAATCTTATAATTAAAACATGTCATATGTCTTTCACATGAGAATATAATTGTCTTTTTACTTTGTATTTTTTCTAAAATTTGATACAATATAATTTCTCATATTACCGTCACACTCTTTATGTCATTTTCTTTCTCACTTACTCACTAATAATAAATTCAATAAAACCTGTTTAACTAAACAAATATAGTTTTGAAACAAAATAATCTATAACATCAATTATAGGTAAGGAATAAAATAGCACAAGGACCATCCTATAAAAAAACATACAAGGACTAATTAATCTTGAAAACACATGTGGGTAATTATGCAAAAATAAATAAATAAAATAAAAAAATCACACAATGTATAAAGAATTCGCACAACAAAGACTAAATTTTATATATATCGCACGGGTTGTGAGAAACGTCTTACACTAATCTTTTGAACGGATAATACTATATCCGTCATAAAAACTATTCGTTTACAAACAAAAATGAACAAATTAGAACATGGCTAATGATGCAAATATCGATTGATAAAATATATATATATATATATATATATATATATATATATATATATATATATATATATATATATATATATATATATATATATATATATATATGTATGTACGGTGACAACTATCATAAAGTTAAAAATAACAACTAAAGCAAATTTTGATTAATATAGTAAAATAGGAAAAGTAATCATAAGCACTAATAGTTATAATTACTATTTATATATAAAATTTGGATATTTTTCTAAACATATACCTCTGTTTTTCGAGTATCACTTACATTGTGTTCTTAAATATTAATTAAGAAAGGAAAGTAAAGAAAATGAAGTGAAATAAAAAATTTGTGTTCTGAAGTATCACTTAAAGATGAAAAGAAAAAGAAAATGTGATTTAATTAATTTTGAAGTAAAATGTTTCATCTTATAATTGGGTTGAAATTATTTACTTCCTATTCATTTACTTTTTCTTACTCAGAAAATTTGAAAACTGAGTACTAAGTAAGGAAAGAAAGAAAAAGACTGAAAAAGAAGAGTGATTTGACTACTTTTGAAATAAATTATTTCATTTCAAAATTCGGATAAAAATGTTACTTTTTTTTCCTTACTCAAAAAGCTAGAGAACTAGAGAGAACTAAGTAGTAACTTTCTATGAAACGAATGAAGTAGGTAAATTTGTGTAGTATGTATCGAGAAGTGATTTAGAGACTTAAATTTATGCTTAAATCTATGTTTCAATAATTCATTAATTACAACAATCGAGTCTATTTTTTTACAACTAATAAACTAAGGGGGGTGGCAACGGTACCGCTGGGCCAGCGGTTTGCCTCCAAACCGCCGGGGAACACCGCCGCCACCCCAGCGGTTTGGTTCGGCGGTTTGGTTGGGCAGGGTTATTCACCGACGCGGTTTGAATATTTGTATCCGTTGGTTTGGTTAAATGGTGTTTACGTTGGGGAAGAGACAAAAAAAAATGAACGTTGGGGTTTGGAACAAAAAAAAAGAGAAAAAAATTCCTATATATTGCAACTCAATTTCAAGTTGAGTACTCCATCTCCAATCTCACTCCATCTCTAAATCTGTATATCAAGTTTGCAACAAAAAATCAATTGTAGCATGGATCAAAGAAAATCTAGCTCAAGAGGTCGTGGTCGTGGCGTTCGTGGACAACATTTTCGTCCGAGAGTTGCAACTCAACAACACCCTCATTCGGCCTACTATCCTCAACCTCCACCACCGATTCAACCACAATTCTTTCAAGAACAATATTATGCACAACCTCCACCACCGTTGAATCCAAGTCAATATAACGTAATTATGACAAATGAGTTCAACCCGTTTGGTGACTACCGTGAAGGTCCTTCACGTGGCGAGCATAGTGTTGAGCGCGAGCTACCTCTATATGATGATGAAGAGGTTGAGTTTGTCCCCGAAACGCAACAACAAACTCAAACCGGTATTAATTTCTATACGTCATTATTTTTTTTTATACGTTATTATTTTTTTTTATATATGTTAATTTTTTTTATACGTTATTATTATTTTTTATATATGTTAATTTTTTTTTGTACGTTATTATTTTTTTTTATATGTAAATTTTTTTTATACGTTATTATTTTTTTATATAGATGAAGATGTGAAAGTAAAAACTAAGGCGGATAAAGTGGCTTGGACGACGGCCCAAGAGGTTGCTTTGGCAAAAGCGTGGATATATGTGTCGACGTGTCCAAAAGTGGGGAATCAACAACGTAGAGACAAATTTTGGGAGAGAATTACCGAACACTACCATAAGAACGTGAAAGGTGTTACCCGATCTCATCATTCATTGAACACAAAGTGGACAACTATGAATGCCGCCATGGGTGTGTTTAACGGGCTATACATCCAACAAGTAATTTTTTAATACTTTTCGTAATTTATATTTTGTTAGTTTATATAATTGTGTTAATTTATATATTTTGTTAGTTTATATAATTGTGTTAATTTATATATTTTGTTAGTTTATATAATTGTGTTAATTTATATACTTGTAGAAGCGTATTCGGGAGAGTGGATGTGGCGATGTGGATGAGTTGAAAAATGCCTTGGCCGATTTTAATAAGAGAAATAAAGGCAAATCTTTTACTCATATTGATGCATGGGAGATTGTTAGGGGAGAACCGAAATGGTTGGAACAACCATGCTTTGTTCAAACATCTTCGGCATCTAATTCCGACAAACGAAGAAAGTCGTCGGAATCTACCTACTACGAGTCGGGAAGCAATGAGCATGTTGAAACTGTTATTCCCGATCTTAATGATGACACAACTCCAACAAGGAAAAGAAAAGGGAAAAAGATTGCTAGCGAGGCATCGACAAAGAATAGTGTTGTTGAACAATTCGAGGCCTACACGTCAAAAAAAATCACAAATGTTGGAGGAGGAGATGGAAAAAAAACGTGCAAATGATGCATTGGCCGAAAAGTTGATGGCGGCACAACTCGAGAGTGTTAAAGAAAAGCAAATGTTTCGGGCCTTGAAGTTCTTTAACGAACCGCATGATCACATAACCAATCAGGCTGTGCGAGATTTCACTATTGCTAAAAAACGTGAGATCGCGGAGAAATATGGATGCCTACGGATTTTTAGAATAATTATGTTTTTTTTTTCAAGTATTGTGTAATTTTCTTTTTAAAGTATTATGTATTTTTATTTTAATTATTAATGAAATATTATGTTTTTATTAAATTATTTATTTATGAAAAAAAAATAAAAAAAATTGGTGGTTTGGGAGGTATGAAAAAAGTATGGTTGCCACTAAAAAAGAGTTGGGAGGTATGAAAAAAGTGTGGGTGAGGTGGAATGATATTATTGGTTGGTTGGGAGGTATGAAATTTTTTGGGAGGTATACTTGCAACCACCCTAAGGGTGGTGGCAACCATACCTCCCAAAAAAACTCATACCTCCCAACCCACCAATAATATCATTCCACCTCATCCATACTTTTTTCATACCTCTCAACCCTTTTTTAGTGGCAACCATAGATTTTCCATACCTCCCAACCCACCAACTAATTTTATTTTTTTATTTTTTATGTCCCACATTCTTCACTCGATCACCACCACTGGGAGATCTAACAGTCTAGTTCTTTTTATATCCCACTGCTGATTACATTTTGACTCCACCACCCATCTTCTCTTCTTCCTTTATCATCATCTTCATTAGATCTATTTTCTTATTTATTTCTCCCCTTCTCTTTATTCTCCACCAGATCTGCAATCATCATTCATTGGATCTCATCACCATCTCTTTTTATTCAACTCCTCAATGAAAATCTTGGTTTTGGGGGTTTTCAAAGACTAAAAAGGTAAGTGTTTTTTTGTTTCTAGTGCCCAACGTCCGAATAGTACTCCCCAACGTTCATATTTTTCCAACGGTAACTTCAAACCGTGGAGGGGAAATACGCCGCTGGACCAAACCGCCGGGCATAACCGCTGGGGTGGCGGCGGTGTTCACCGGCGGTTATGGCCAAACCGCTGGGCAAACCGCTGTGGTTGCCACTACCCTAATAAGTTAGACATAAAATTGGACATGATTTTCTGGTCCCCAATTTTTTTTCTTCTGTATTTACATGTGGTCAGTAAATGTAACAATCACCTCAATTTAATATTGTCACATGAACACCCAATATTAAAAAACACACCATTAAATTTTTTCACATTTTATATTCCCCCATTACATTAAAATCTCCTTAAATTTCGGTCCTAAATAAAGTAGAGTAGTTCACTGTACTTCCAATTTATGTCTTTGTTTACATTGGTCTCAAGATTCTTTGTCCAATCTTTCACACTACATTCTTTGCCACTCTCACACACACTACTTTCACCTTCAAGAAAACACACATACACATCTTGTTCTTACATGTTAAATCTTTGTAGTGTGTTTTAGCTAAAAATAAAATGAGGGTTCCTTTGGGAGCAGTGATTGGGAGATTCCCTTTTCCTTCTACAAGTAATGGTGACCAAAATCAAAATCTTGAAATGGGTGACGTCATCAGGCATGATAGGAAATGCAGAGATGTTTCTTTTCTTGTGTTGTTCATTGCTTTTTGGGTTGCTTTGATTGTTAATTCTTGTTTTGGGTTCTTTAAAGGTAACCCTTTAAGGTAATTCTTATTTACTAACATGTTCAAGTTTATGGTTCTTGATATCCTGTTTTTAGACTTGTGATTTGTGTGCTTGTGTGATCAGTTTAGGAATTAGCCTATTTTCTGAGCTTATGGGCTCATAAGCCTGCTTTTTCCAGCTTATGAGCTTATCAACTTGAGCTTATGGACTTAAATGAGCCATAAGCTCAAGTTGTTGTCGAAAAAAGTGAGCTTATAAGCTCTTTGAAACTCAAATAAGCTCATCAGCCCGGAAAACTGCTTTTTCCATTATGAGCTTGTCAAGTTGAGCTAATGGACTTAAATATGCTATAAGCTAACGTTGTGGTCGAAAAAGTGAGCTTATAAGCTCTTTGAAACTCAAATAAGCTCATCAACCCGGAAAATAAGCTAAACCAAACACACCCTTAATGAATTTGATGTTTTTTGCGAACCCATTATCTTATTAATATGTGTGTTTATTTGTGTTTTAACTTAGGGTACTATAAAGGTAAATACTTTGAAGTAGTTATTGCTATAAACTTGTGTCTTTCTAAAATCTTATATCACCCCATTGATTAAGGTTGTGTAAATGATATCAAAACCCTTTCTCGTTTGGTCAGCCTGATCCGGCTTGTAATTTTCCTTTTTGTTTCGTTTTGAGTGATTCCTGCTTGCTTTTTCACCCCACAAACCATTGCTCTGCGGAAATGCCAAAAAACAAGACATAGAAAGCGAGCTATTCTGGTCAAAAAGGCCAAGTATGATTATTGCATTTAGATTTTCACAAGATGTGCTCATTATTGCAAAGTAAAGTGTTTTCTTAACTTTAGCAAGAACAAGGGTCCTTTTTTGCTTTTTTCAAAACTGCTTTTACCTTTTGCTTGCAAAATTAAGTGTTCCTTTTGGCATTTTTGTAAGAACGATGATTAGTTTGCAACAGAAAGCCGAGTACAGCATTTAAATCAAAATGGCTCATTATGTTTCAGTTTATTTTAATATGTGCGTATGTGCCATTTTAAAGTCATTAATTTTCTTAAAGGTAACTTTACTTCACTGACACTCATTGCATTAGGAACAAAGCCAAACGTAAAGCACCAATATTTCAGTGATAAAAATCATTTAATTATCAAAAAGCAATTAAAAAAAATGTGTTGCTAGATTCCAAATTTATTTCATTCCTTTCATCTCATGAAAATGGAAACAGTTCCTTCGTTTTCAACTACTATATTCAAACACACCCTAAAATTGTATGCTAAGTAAAATATGCTGCGAGTTAAGAGAATAAAAGGAGTAGTTGACATCTGTATGACTTAATATACTAGGATTTTGCACCCTTTGTTTATACTAATTGTATTTATTCAATTACTTAGACCAGTATTTAACTTATAATTCTAAAGAGTAAGAGCCTCAGCCCAAACCCGGCTTAAGACACAGAGAGTGTATTGCTTGTGCTAATTGTATCTTGTAATACTCGTGTACACCAATACAAAGGAAGCCTATAAAGTTAAGTTACAAGTACTTACCGATGTTACATTTTCATTATGTGGATATCTGTATGGTGTGAGGAAAAATGGAGATGCGTGATTGTGGGTGGGTCCCATTTGGATGATGGTTATATTTTATATTTCATTATCTGTTTCTGTGTACTGAAATCGTTGATGCTTCATTAGGCTCACTCATGGCTTAGACTACAAAGGGAATGTGTGTGGTGACAAAAATGGAAGTCCCAATCTTCGTGGTTTAGGAGTAAGATATTGGGTAAACCCTAATCAAGTATTTGAAAGTGGCTTCAAAGATAGTCACGCAGACCTGGAAGATTTTAAAAGTATATGTTTGAAAGATTGTCCTGTGCCATCTGGGGATAATCTCAAGTGGGTGTGTAATTATCCTGAAGGGGACGAAATTCGCCTTTCAATGGCTCAATGGGTGACACGGGATTACGATTATTTCTCCCTTTTAACACCTGATATGCGAAAATCATCCCTACAACTTCTTGGTCCATGCTACCCTGTCCTTTTTCCAAGTGTAAATGGTAAGTACTAAACATACCCTGTCCTTTTTCCAAGTGGATACCTATTTATCTAACCATATCATTACACTTTTACAGTTTTGTGGAGTTGCGAATTCATGACACGTAAATCAAATGTATCTCTTGATCAATGGCACCTGATGGGTGGACAGCCTGTTGATGACGCCATGAAATTAGATAAAACCGTTCATAAGTCTATTAACTCTCAATCATCCGTCACAAAGGTTCAAAATCTACCTTTACCAACTACTTGAATAAAATGTTTGGATATTAGTCCATTAGCTTAATTAGAAGGTTCAATACACTAATAAGAAAATTAAATTGTACGTTGGATGCTTGTTTTTGCAGCGTTATGTTGCGGATATTGGGAAAGCATGGCCAGTGTTGATTGTTTGCGGAGGATTAATACCTCTAGTTTTATCGGTAGCGTGGCTAGCCATGATTCAACGTCTTGTTGCTGCCATGACTTGGATAACTGTTGTCCTTTTTGATATTCTTATTATCTCCGTCACCGTCTTCTTCTATTTGAAAGGTTTGCTCCACTTTACAAAATCAGTTGACTCTGGGTGTATATTAGTTTAATTACTCTGTCGTATAGTATTTATAGGCCACATCAGTCTGTGCATGCATATTAAGAACATGTTTTAGTACTTGCCAAATACCTAAAATGCCCTTACATAGCAATGCTGCACATGACATCGAATAGTGTTCATGCACTGGGGTTGTCTTCTTTTAACTTTTAGCCTATCTTAAGCTGCTCATATGAAGCAAAGAATGCAGAGAAGTGAAGTTTTTCTGTTTAGAAACTTTCTGAGTACCAAAATGTTGCAATTAACATGAGGCTGCTTTATTAGAGACGCCACCTTAAATCAGGCTTGTAAAGCTATTATCAAGAACTAAAAGAATATATATAAAGACCATCCATCTTATATCTGAAATGTTGGTTTTAAACAGCTATACGAATATCGAGCTGAATCTTGTTATTACTTTCATACCCTTCAGCTGGATGGATCGGAAATGATGCTATCTCCCCAATCATTGGCAAGCATGATCCATATGATCACGTATCAGGGCGGGTATGTACGTCAAGGAAACTACTATTTACTTTTACTAGAGGTGACAATTCAACCCATTTGTAAATGGGTTAATTTGGGTTGTGTTGCATCTCAAACAGATCAATCCTGTTTGCTGGTCAACCCAACTCGACAAGGACATTTTTGACCCATACTAAAAATGACCCAGCTCAGCCAGAACACTTTTTGACCCGTTACCCAACTCGCCCATTTTGCCACATGCAGCTTTTCATCTGCTTTATTGCTCATATATGCGTTAAATTTGCATTATGCTTCAGGAACAAGGCCATCTTCATTTTGTAGCGGTTCTTATGACGATCATTATGGCTGTGGCCATCCTCTCATCCATTGCCATTGCACGACGAATTGTTATGGCGACTTCTGTGCTCAAGGCAAGCTTTGAAACAAACAATTTTAGAAAAAAACCCTTGAATTCAAGGTTTTATCTAAAAGTTTCTTGATATGCAGGTTGCATCGAAAATTATAGGAGAAGTAAGGGCTTTAATTATCTTCCCAGTTATGCCGTACGCTCTTCTCGCCATCTTTTATATGATTTGGATTTCTGCTACTCTTTACCTTCTTAGCTCGGGCGAAGTTGTTAGAGATAGATGCAATGCAAATTGTTGTGCTTATGATCTTAAGTTGAAACAAGTGAACTGTGAACGATGTTGCGGCCATACCATTCACTACACTCCTCATATAGGACTTGCTATTTTGTTTCATATATTTGGGTTTTATTGGGTCACTCAATTCGTCAAAGCTTTTTCGTCAACTGTTATCGCTGGGTCGGTAGCTTCTCATTATTGGGCCCACGGTGAAGTTCTTGTAAGTTATCCAATTTTACATGATATAACATATCATGTTGTAAGTATACTCTTGATATTGACAATTACATTATGTATGCAGCAAGAAATTTCATTTCTTCCTATATTGTCTTCGGTAAAGAGGCTTGTGCGGTATAATATTGGATCTGTGGCTATTGGATCTCTTATAGTTTCATTTGTTGAGTCGTCGAGCCGGATTCTAAAGCCACTTCGCCGGAAACTGATGGTTGTTGATGTTAGGACTCATGACCGGGTTGGAAAAGCTTTGTCTGTTTCTTCCCATTATGCCCTCGTATGTATCGAGTGGATCATCAGATCGGTGAACCACAATGCTTACATAATGGTATTCATTCGTATTCTTTTTTTCTTTTTGTCATTTCACTTTTAACATCCTTTGAAACATAAGATAGTTCTCAAAATGCTTAATGTAAAAAATTTGTGCATCGAGAAATTGAAGCATGTGGTTTATGAGGTTGAAAACTATTTTGCTCGACTCGGAAAAGACAAATCATGCAAATCTTAATTTTTCTCTCTTTGCAGATTGCCATCACAGGTGAAAGCTTTTTTACAGCTTCCGCAATGGCGACTGATTTGATTAAGAACAATATTCTTCGAATAGGGAAGGTGAACGTGATTGGAAATGTTATTCTGTTTCTTGGAAAGTTATGTGTTAGCCTAGCAGGTGCTTTATTCGCATTCCTTATGTTGGATACTCACGCTTATAAATCTGCACACAACAAGGTCTCCTCTCCATTGATTCCAGTGCTAGTAAGTTTTCTTACCACTTTTATAGATAATTAAGTCCAAAAATTGGCTAGCAAGAAAAACAACTAAGTGCACATTAGAATTATCTATTGTATATGGACCGAAAATAGATAATTTAGCTTAAATTTGTTTTTCTGAATAAGAAAATGTTGCAATACAGGTATGTTGGGGTCTTGGTTTTGTGGTAGCAACCCTGTTTTTCGCAGTGGTAGAGGTATCGATAGACACCATCATACTTTCTTATTGTCAAGATTCTGAGGAGCATCGAGGAACTACACAATACGCTACACCTCTTCTCCTCCACCCCCTTGATGAGCAAGTTGAGATGGACAGACATGAACAATGACCAAGTAATATTCTGTTTTTTGCATAATAAGATGGTGCACAGCATCTGAAGAATCTTGTACAACATTACAATCAAACAACTGTTTACGTTTGTCAAGACTAATGGATCTCAAAATGTGCAGGCCAATGATCATGGTGTTGGAAGATGAGGGCATACTATGGAAGGCTCGTGTACTTAACGGCAGCACATTTGATAGGAAGATCATGAGAGGTAGAGGTCACACTAGTTACTCGGACTTAAGGTTTTGATTTACAAGGGGTTAGTGATAAGTTATAGTCGATCTCGAGTATCTGATATTGTGATTTATTCATACTTGTAAGGTTACAAACTTACACTAGCTTCCCCCTTGCTATTTATTCATATGGGTTGTGAACATTTCACCTAAGAAATTATGTTGCCGTTTTCATCTGCGCTTGAGACTAGAATGAACAAAAGAGAACTGATCTCTATGTGACACGTAGACGTGGGAAATTGGGCGAGCCAAACTGATTGGGTAATGGGTCAAAAGGTTTCTTTTTGGTATAGGTTGAGTTGTTGACTTGAAAATTTTTCGTTCCGATGTTTTTCTTTCTTTTTCGCCAGTGACTACTGTGACTATAGAAGTTGTATAATTTCAATGGTAGCTAAATTTTGTGAGAGTAATTTGGAGATTAATGCATTAAAAGTACATTTGGGTTCATATATTGATGGCAAAATGACATTCTTAAAGAAATTTATTACACTGAGGACAACTCGAAACACTTATTTTTGCACACCTGCACTAGATTGCAACTCCAGAAAAATAACACATCATTTATGATTCACTTTCAACGACAGTAACACCTGACCAGTTTGCATCACTGCCGCTACGTGGTATACTATAGAGTCTAGTAAACAAATCCACCTGAAAAATCACTGCAGTGCTGTATCCTTCATCATCCTCTCTCACCACCCCTCGGACTTTGTTAAGTGGATGATCAAAGCTAATCAACCCCTCTTCGCTCTTGAATAAACAGCCTGCAATGGGAACTTATTAGATAACTTCGACAATGCTTGTGATCATCTTAAAAAAGGATCTTTTGAGCTTATTACCTGGAGGAAAAGGCGTATATCTATTTCCACAACCGTATTTTACGATTTCAGGATCATCAGAACATACTAAACACCCATCGGCTGCCACTCCCCAGTGAAGCTGTGCAGATCCATCACGATCCTGCAAAAAAAAAAAAAAAAAAAAAAAAAAGCCAATTTACTAAAGTAGAAGTGTGGGCTGGTTAATGTTGTTGGTTATTAACGTTTTGCGAGAAATTACCCGAGCTATGAAGAGTTTTGTTGCTTTAGCATCAAACAAAACAAAAGAAAACTTCCCATCAAGCTCTTTGATGACTTGGTCAGCAGGATAAGGTGCTCGATCCCTCAACACTTTATAAGCTTCCACAACAACCATGGCTTCATTTGCTTGTTTCGAAAGCCCATAACTTCGACGTAGGTGGCACGTGTTATGTAGATAGCCATTGAAGATGCAAAATATATCATCCATAACAACTATAGACCTAGTACAGTAGCACCACCATAACAAAAGGTTAAGATAGTTTAACATAAACAAAAACATTTGAAGGGTGGTACCTTGGACAACAACATACCCAATCCCGTAGGGACGGGGTTCGGGGAGGTAGAACATAGACAGACGTACCCCTACCCAGGATAAACCCGAGAATAGAGAGACTGCTTCAAGGAAGACCTCCGAAAAGCGTAATTGTGCGGTGAGAGTGTACAGAAATAAGTGCATGTGTGAAAGTGAGAATAACAAGGTTAAGCAGTCATACAAGCATACAAAGGTGGTACCTTGGACATGTTGTATATTCATCTTTATGAGACAAAGCCATGAAATCACCATTGGAAAACTTGTACCATGTTGAGTCAACTCGACCCAACTCGAAAAAACCAGCAACTTCTCCACTTGCTTTCAGGCTCCCACTTCCTTTAAATGGAAGACTCAGCTCCTGAGGTGGATTAGCAATTGTGCTACCAAAAACAGCCAACATTTTTCTTGTGCAAAAATATTTCAAAGACACTAAAACACTAGTACTATGTAATCATGATCATGTTTATCAAGTGAGGTAGCATCAGCAATGGTGATTTAGCAAGTGGCAGTTCGCTAGTTTCTGGTTTATTTTGAGGTACCACGTGTAATAAATTTATAGGAAATGGTATTTTTGAGATATGTAGGATTCAAGGTATTGTATTTTATTTCATATGACAAAATTGTAATTTATATAAGAAGACTGTAACAAATGTTTCAATGTTTATATAACATGGTTTTTAGTTTCAGAGAATCTTGCCACTAAAGGCACCCAATCTGTGCCTTCTAAATATTCTGCTATTTGCATGTTTGTAGATTATGCAGCACTAACCATCACCAAATAACCTAGTGGTAAGGTCCTTTGCTTTCAAACAAAAAAGTCAATGATTCAAACCTAGTTAGGTTTGTACATTTAGGGGTGGGCAGGGAAAGGCCGGAGACAGTCCCAAGATTAACCCGGTGAGGTCATGTACATCTAAGTCAAAAGGCTCGCCTTCCCAGAATAACTTAAACAGGGAAAATCACATCCGTTTACCCATTTTTAAATTATGCAGCAGTGACATCATAATGTTGTCAATGACCAAATGTGCATCATGGTCTATTAGACTAAATGCAATGGGTGTAAGCCATCACCGTTGGCACCCCTTCCTCACGCGCCACCCTATTGTGGCCCTCCCACCTCACGCGTGAGCAGCAAGAAAAAAAGGGACAAAAAGTGACCATGTTAACCACTCGGTATCCGTGCAAGATTTTGTTATTTATTTGATTTGAGTGTGTGTGTGTGTGAGGTATGTTTGAAAGGTGAGAGGAGTGTTGATGTGTTGAATGGTGATGTGGTGTTGAGGTGGAATGTGAGGGAGAGGTGATCATCGCATGCAGCCTTAGTACATTACATAGAACAAAATATTTGCGAAAGTAAGTTGCTATTTTACGTATCGCAGTTGATGAAACTGAAAATTTCAGATTCCGCAGCAAGTGGAAGTAAGACTATGAATATAAACCCTTGCGTTGACGGAAGCACTAAACATTCAGCCAAAGTAACATATATATACATAAGAATTATGTTAAATCATTGCTAGGAAGTTTTGAACAGGTTTGGTGGATTGGTTGAGATGTAGTGATCAGATGGTGACGATTACTGTTATCCTTGATCATGCTAGGATAGTTGTACCACATGCTGCAGGAGCATGTTTTCCATCCTCAAATACTAGGTTTCCGTTAATGAAAGTGGCAAGAACCTTTCCAGCAAGTCGTGATCCCATGTATGCCGAGATGCCCTGCAAAAAGGATGTGGTTACTTTTAAAGCTGTTTTTTGACTTTTGAGGTCAAATGGTTACTTTTAAATTGTGGTTTCTTGATGCAACTTATATCTTTAGCAAGTGTTTTTTTTGGGAAAAAGGGACAATTTCGCATGTATCCTAATGTGGGAACCTAGTTAATATATTTTTTCTCAACGGTTTAGGAAATTATTATAGTGTATCGAAAGATGCTTTGACCTTTAAAGTCAAAGTGTACCAAAAAAGATCAAGAAAGCGAAACTCATACCGGATGCTTAAGGTGTACTGGATGGTTTCCATCAAGGTCAAACTCCTCTTCGGGTTCCCAGACAGCAATATCCGCATGCTTACCAATTGCAATCGCTCCCTAAATATATTCAAACATGTCAGTTTGCATTCCCAAATTGCATCCTAAACATATATCTAGAAGTTAGGCTCGTTGAGTCGTCGTTAACCTTATAAGATTATAAATTATAAAAGCATTTACCTTAAAATCTTGGCCAGCAAGTTTAGCAGGTTTCTCACTCCACCATGAAACTAACTTTTCCAAAGTAACGCCATATTTAAGCCCATACGACCATGTCACAGGAAGAACAAACTGAAAAACATAACAAATTCCGTCCGTTACACCTAAAAACACTACCAGGCAAACAATAAGTTCTGAAAGAAAGTAACAATATACCCATAAAAAAAAAAAAAAAAAAAAAAAAAAAAAAAAAAAAAAAAAAAAAAAAAGAAAAAAACACTAAAAACAACTGACCTGTAATGAAGATATACCTCCCCATGCCCTCAAAAAATCGCCTTCAGCAAATAGTTTGAGCTCAGGTGCAGATGGTGAATGATCTGAGCTTAACATGTCAATATCCCCATCCTATATTTTTTATGACATAACAAAATTAACAATTTTTATTTTTTAATACCACAAAAGAACTTTCAGGGTATGTACTAACATAATCTTTTTCTCAGGGAATACACTATAACATATTTTTATTAGCTTTAACATTTGTTTTTCACGAATGTGCAAATTTCGGTTTCCAGTAATGGTTTAACGATGGGGGATAGATGGAAGTTAAATTACCATTAAGGCCTCCCAAAGTTTTTCTTTGTTGGATGCATCACGGATGGGAGGTGCACACTTGAAACGAGTATCACCATCTTGAATATCCTCAGAAGAAAATGCTAGATAATGTGGGCAAGTTTCGACAGTTAAGCTATCACCGTTAATTTTCGCTTCCTACACAAAAGAAAGTTCCAGTTAGCCATTTGTTGGAGTCAATGTAAGAACAACCAATTGATATCTTACCTTGATCAACTCTAAAGAAGATCTTGAATCCGCGAGATGAACAATGTGAAAATGAGCTCCTTCTGCCGGGCCGCCAATTCTGGTGTCTTTTGCTACTGTTAACAACTCTCTAATGGCCGTCTCTTCCCT
Source organism: Artemisia argyi (assembly GCA_030686995.1). NCBI lineage: Eukaryota > Viridiplantae > Streptophyta > Magnoliopsida > Asterales > Asteraceae > Artemisia > Artemisia argyi. The sequence goes on from CM060677.1 coordinate 204,891,656, forward strand.
ACATGAAAAATAGGAATCTTTAAGGGATTGCTTTGAGCAAGACGGGTGTACATACTAGTACATGAATTTTTGTGATAGTTCCATCTTTTGTTGTTATATGTATCATGTTAGTAGAATAAGTAGACATACATTGAGGCGGGTCTGGTTTTAAGATACGTAGAATAGGACCGAGGATCGTCAACACCATCATCCAGTTTAATTTCTTGATGTTTTTCAGCATGTACAAGCAAAGGTCTCTTGTACTTTGCCAGTACAGATAGCCCTTCCTAGAGGAAAAAAAGAGTAAGGTACCCAAAAATCGTTCAGAAACACAGTTTTCAAATTAGAAAACGAGAAATTATGCATTATGGATTATTTGAGTACCTTGATATGGCTGGAATCTGTCATGGGAAAGTCGTTAATTCCTGAAGGACACATGAAAGACTGAAAGCAGAACATATGCAGGCAAGAATGTAAGATATGGGATTAGGAAAGGAGAAAATCAAAATCCTAAGTATCCTAGGAATGTAGTAGTTTTAGTACCTTTAGACCAAGAGCACCGGCGTCTAGCAGACTTTCTAGAATACTTGCATTGAATGCATTTTCGGGTACTAGACCTCCCCAAAATCCTGCACAAAAAGCATATGTATGTTTTAATGTAGGGATTTAAGGGACGACTCATGGAGTAACATATTTGACCCATGAACAGTCTCTTTTGCACGAGAAAAAATGGTTGGCTTTGTTATTGTTTCAGAAGCTTACCAACATTGACAAAAATCCTCCCTTTTGCAGCGTTTATCTGCCATGATCATACGGAGATACTTTAGCATTCTTATTCAGTCGAAAAAACTAAAAGAAACATCTAATTGAAGTGGAAATTAGCCTCTTCACCTTGAGTTGTAAGGTCTCCTCAGAAACAGTAGATGGATGACTATTAAGAGGCATATCTATCAATGTCGTTATCCCACCTGGATAAACAAAACATCGTACATAAGGCTCCCATTGAAATATAAACTAGCTTTCTTTAGTGTTTTCACAGAAACATGCCCAATTAACGTACCAGCAGCAGCAGCCTTCGTCCCCGAAGGAAATCCTTCCCACTCTGCCCTCCCTGGATCATCAAGATGTGCATGCCTATGGTCATCAACATACAAAGAATTCTGCTTCAGATGTGAAGGATCAAACTTTGTGTCAATTTGATCATTAAGGTAAAAACTTGTGTTTTAGATGGTAAAGATTCAAAATTTGTCACATCTTTGATATGGTATCTGATGTAGGACAAGTAAATTAGTAAGGGTAAGAAGTTTTTAGAGAAATCAAGATGATTTATAGGAAGTCTCTTACACATCAATTAAACCAGGCATCACAACAGCGTTTCCATAATCAATCACTGGTTTAGTCTTGACTGTTTCCTGCCAATCCTTTTCTTTAACCAAAGATATGATTCTTCCACCACTGATCTCAACTGCCCATTTGCAAATTCAAAACTAATAAGAATTTTGTTACAAACTAAACGTGTTGTATTTGTAATAGTTTTTCTGCAATTCAATAGTTATAAAATCATCATAGCTACACAGGTCACAACGTAATTGTGGTGTTAAACAAACCTGCGCCAGAAATGATCTCATGAGGTGTCACAATGCGTTTGCTAGCAATCCAGTAGTGGCTATGAGGTAGAAGGCTGCAGCCACTTGTCCTTGGCTGTGACATTAGCATTTCGGTTTATTAAGATTAGTACGACACATTTGCAGCTTACCAAAGAATATATATTCATTATAGTGGCTGTATCTAATATCTTATTTACGTCTTCTTTTCTTAAATTCTACTAAACTTAGATTCTCCTATTCATTATTTACAAGTTCCAAAGATCAAAAGACAAACTTAGCTTAAATGGAAGTTTAGAAACTTAAATGCAAGAAACTAAGAACTTTATTTTAAAAGCCTCGAAGGTCAGACCCCAAGAGGGCGAAAGATACGACTTCATCTCTTGTGCATTATCTTATGTTTGACTTTAAATGTCAAGCAAACTACTTTTAAGTCTAAATAGTGATATGAACTTGTAAAGAAATGGTCTGTATAGCACCATTCAGTCATTACATCCAAAGAATACGTTGAGAAAAGAAAAAGAAGACTCGACAGCAACAGGCATCGTGTTTTCTTAAATACAAGTTGACATTTAGGGGCATTTAGATGTGCCCTTCCAAAATGATAATTGTGATAGTCAAGAATCAAAACAACAATCCTAGTGGGATAATTAGTTGCAACAAAGTGACTGAAGTTCGAAATAGTTGATTAGCTTGCCAGGAAAAATTGATTCAGAGTTGTAGTACGTCCAAACATACCTCTCACACCAAACAAGAACAATTGGCAGAGAATGGAGATAGTATAAATAATAATACTAATTCCAAATTAATTTTTCAAAATCAAACAGAACGATGCGTTTCTTGGATCCTATGCAAGGATCCAGCCTGTGTGCAAGTGCATGTGAAACAGAAAGGCACGCAACACCCAGTTGGTTGGTATTTTCTAGTGTAGGTGCATATGGGTTAAATAAGCAGCTTGTAAAGTTAATAAGAAGGGAGAATTGCATATATACCCACTAAAACTCAAAAACTTGCATATTTACCCAAAATACAAGTTTTCAATGCATGATGCACAATGCAAGTTAAGCATGGTTTGGGTATATATGCAAAAATAAATTTTTGCATATTTGCAGATTTTTTAATGGGTTCTGAAAGATTCAATCAAAACAGTACAGAAAAATCGAAGCTTTGAAGGATTTTATATCAGTAGAAAATAAAAAGCAAAGAAGAAACCATTGTTGCCATTGAATGGGTAGAGTAAACTTATAGATTTATGGTTTTTGGTATCGGCTCGATGAGACTAAGATAGTGTTTTTGCTACCAAAAGATAATATTCCGAGTCATATACACAGTCTCTTTGCAGCAAATACTTACTAAACGCAAATCCCTAATCAAATTCACTTAAGAACCTATAAAATCAACCAACGCAAAACATATTGACAACAATAACCTCCACATCAACTAAAACCAAAACATAATATAAACTTTAATAATAATCAACTGCTAAAGACTTGTAGGGAACACACCATTATGAGACAGTCAGAACAGTCACAATAACCGTTGTGGCCCATTATGCCATAACATTGTACGGTCAAAACGTGTAAGGGGGCATTCGGATGTGCATTTCCAAGTGACCAAGTATATTGCGTTAGCTCAACAAGGGATTACATACGCTTTTGGTTCCTTGAAATTTTACTAATCAACTTCTGATTATCTACACAACTAATATTGCTACTTTAAGGGGGGTGTTTGTTTAAAGCTTATTTTTGGGCTTACAAGCTTATGCTATTTATTCCAGCTTATTTTGAAACTTATGTTATGTGCCCATAAGCCGAAATCATATAAGCTAGTATTCACATAAATAAGCTTAAAAAAATCTAGAACCAAAGATTATATACAGCTAAACTCTCAAAAAATCAGTTAATCAAATAAAGGGTTCATCACAATAGATGTAAAAAAGATAAAAAAACAAACCTTTGGAACATTTTTGCCAGTATAGACGATGTAGCACAAATAAAGAGCCAATGGTACAAAAGACACAAGAAACCTCTTTAGTCCAGCTTCCATCTTCACCTGCTAAAAGGGTTTCACCTGAAAAAGTGATCTTGGCCGGAAAGAATTAAAGATTCATGTTTGTTTGTGCTGGTTTTATGCAACAATAGTGGATGCATACAAGTGGTTTGTGGGTCCCACTTTTGTGTTTTTTTATTAAGGAAAATGACAAACACATATATTTTTAGCAAAGTTTAAAAAAAATGTGATCTTTTATAAAAGAAGGTATTTTCAAGTTGAGTTTTGTAAAGTATTTTTGGAATATGTGAGAGTATAGCAACCGGAGACGTTATTATAGAGCACGTCTAAGCATCGGGTCAAACCTGACCCGAATCGATGAAAACGACCTGACTTGAAAATTGAAAACGGAAAAAATTCAAACCGTAAAATCAAACCGAGAAATAGATATCAAAATCGAAACCGAACCGAATAACTTGGTTCGGGTCAGTTTTCGGGTTTTGGAACCGAAAAAACCGACAAAAACCAAAATAAATAAACAAAACCAAGACCGAACAGAAAAAAGTCGGTTCGGTTCATTTCAGTCCGGTTTTGGTCGGTTTATCGGTTCGAGTCTGTTTTAAGGTGGATTTGCTCAGCCCTAGAGCACGAGGTGCCCTAGAGTTATAGCGTTTGTGTTATAGCACTTTTTGCTAGGAACTCAGTTTTTTTTTTTTTTTTTTTTTTTTTTTTCTATTATAACTTAATTCAAAAACATATTTCTTCAATCACTCAAGTTATAAGATACTTCATGATCCATACATAACCTAATAAAACACAAATACCACACACACAAAAAGAAAAACCTATGGCTTGGCTGGTGGGGATAGCACCAAGGCTTATAACTCGAGGCAGAGGGAGTGGCTATAACACAAGGTTCACGTTATAGGGCTATAACTGTCACACCCCGCTAAGAGCGGAAACACGAGGTGCAACGAAATGTAACATAGCGTAAGATAATAGAATAACACCATATGATTTAAGAAATAAACTTACAATGTTACATAAGCAATTTTGTACAAAACTGAATAAATAAATCATAAGTCTTAAATTGATTCAAATGTGATGTCTTTCGAAAATGTCTTGGCTAGGTCAACTCGGTCTTGAAAATGGCAATAAAGTATAACTTCAAGATGCAATGCCTTCAATAAATCAATAACGATCACCTGAAAATGATACTCTAAAATGTCAACATAAAGTTGGTGAGTTCATGGGTTTAAAGTAAACATGAAACCAATTTGCCATGCATAAGTGTTTAGGACAAGTGTGCATATAAATAAAGCATAGGGCAATTAGTACAACATAACCAACCAATAAATGGGACGGAACGTGCCCACGATCCAAATTCACATTCTTCATCTCCGAAAGTATATAGTGTACAACATGCATGCCTACCAGCTGGAGCTAACACATGAGTACTCCCATGTCAATCATGACATGAGACCACACAGCATAAGATCACACAGATATATGTCAAGTGGAAATGAATCCATGACATGAGATCACACAGATAACACTAATGCACCTAGCACAATCATAAGCACAATAACTTGTCCAAGTAACGTAAAAGTTTGAGCACAGCAGGAAAACAACTCTTGAGTATCATTCTCCCCCAAGTAAAACATAAGTAAAAAGGGGCCACGAAAACTCACCTTGAAACGAACGAGAATAGTGCACAAACCCAAGCAAATAATCTTACGAAATCAAGGCACACTCGATAACACACTTACTCCCGCTTCAAACTATCTACATAAATATAAATTAAGAAACCAATTATTATTTAATTATACAAAACTGATTATTACTTTTCGTGCCTTGTTGTTATCTGTTATTCTCATAATCAATTTTATATTCTTGAATCAGTAGTACTAGGTATTCAAATCTAAATAGTACTATCATTATATAATTACGATAATCAAGATTACTTATTAATTAAGTTTGCATAACTCAATTATAATACAACTGGTTTCCATTTTTCATACAACACTGTATTATATATGCATTGCAATGTTTATAACGTAATTAATAATTAATGTTTCATTTCATAATTTATACTTTTCAAATGTATTTGGTACATGTTATCTGTAGTTAATTTAAATGTGGCACTGACCATTTTCTATTATTAGGATACATAAAACATTAAGGTGTATACCATGCGTGTTAACAGTCCATGCAAAACTACAAATATATTAAGGTGTATCGATGTTATGATGTTCACTACCACTATATATGAGTATTTACTAGATGCATCAGATATGACATGTTTATCAATGAGGTTTTATTATACAAATATAAACCTGATGTTAACATATTAGTTTATGATTACTTACGTAACTTTATTAATAAACAAAAATCAAGTTCTTCATATTACAATGATATACACATACATTTGATTTAAACCGAAAAGAACTCCATATTATATAGGATTTTATAAACGACCAAAATATTCTGTTTTTGCCGAAGACCAAAATAGTTTTATAACATATACATGCACGCTAACAATAGCAGCTCATGACACATCTTATATGCATGCCAATTCCTAGTTTTTCCTCATGAACCATTACAAATTTATCTTTTCCAGTTTAGCTACTAAACATATATTTAAATCCTGATAACGTTCATGGATTTTGTAGATTTCAGTTTTACATATAGTCAACCATATATTATGGTTCTGTGATTACAGGTTATATATTAGCATACGACTAAGAGCACTTAATGGAATACTTACGATTAGTGCATGGTTTTATATAAAGATGATAGTTTGAAATATACCTCCGAACAATGACAGGTCAAAACCAAAACTGAACACGAGTGCAACACCACTTCAAACACTAACTCCAGAATTCTACAAGACATAATTGAACCCAAAACCAAGAGGTACACGAAGAGCTATAATTGAACCCAAAACCAAGAGGTACACGAAGAGCTAAAATACCAATCGTGACCCAAAAACTTAATCTCACGCGAACTCGAACTGAACCCAAACGCGAACCACAACCCGAACCAAACTCGAATAGAGCCAACGAAACTGAGGTTCCAGCACAAGCACGAACCAAGAACACCCGCAATACCCACGTGAATTAATCTAAGCTAATTCCTGCTACTCTCCAACCTCGTATATTTGTAGACAAAAACTTTGGTTAGGTGCTTGTTTACTAGGTTTTGTTGTGAGAGTCTAAAAGGAATGAAACTGACCATGCATATAAGAGGTATAATGAACGAACTTGCCGACTAACACGGGATATTGAGGAGTTACTAATTGACCGAGTATTTCTCTTGAAAGTTGAATCAGATATGTTTTTAAATTTGAATTCTTTATTTAAGATTTTATTATAATAGTCACATATTACTGCTTAGGCAATTGATAACGACGATATATTTGATTGGGCTCACAATACAAATGTTAATATTACAAATATAGTTATTATTATATATTAGTATAGTTTAGGGTATAAATTAATTTACATTTATCTTATAACATATATATTTTATATATATATATAGTTGTTTTACTTATTTAACTTAGGATAAAATTCAAAATTCTTAATAAAATGTTATTCCAAACTTTTGGGTGTTATAATTTATAAATGTCGGGTCAATTGTCATTGTTGACTAACCTGATTCGGTGAGGGTTCTCACAATAACAGACCCTATAATTTGTGACATCGTGTGCTTTTAGTATGAAATTGTGGATGAAGGTGTGTGTTCCTTTTAAGTGTTATGTCTTTCTATTTTGTAGATGGTATTTACTATCACATGTCGTAGTGTCATGAAAAATAAGAATATGTTTAGCAATTTGTTTTGTCTACACACCTATCTGGTGGTTAACAATCTGTAAAATTTTTGTTTCAACTGATAAAGCAGCTCAGTGTGAGTGGGTATTTGTACTTTCAAGTAATGGTGATTCATGCACGGAATCGAGAGATGGAGAAGCTAAACGGATCAACGAGTTCTCTAAGGGCTACAAACTGTTTTGGATCAACGAGTTCTCTAAGGGTTACACAAGCTTGTGTATATGTTGTTTTTAAATTATTGACTATATCTTCCTATATAGTGTATACTACTATCAATTTGCAAAAATAATACTATTCATTTCATATTTTCTTTTATACCCTTCAACTTTTTGTAAATTTTCTTTTGTACTAAAACTTTTACCCTTTAACTTTCTCTACAAGGGTGGGGTATAAAACGTACTTTCAAATTCGTTACGTTTTGTAACCCTTACTTTCTTTATTTACAAATAAACCATCAATCTTTCAAATTTTGTTCTATTATCAAAGAAACGGTAACCGGTTACTTGCGAGCTGGTCATTTATTTTCACGTAACTAATATTTACATTTGCATGCTTATATGGACAATATAGTGCTTAGAGGGATCATATTTAGCAGTTCTAGTATTAGGTGGTAGTCAAAGAAAGTTAAAAACAAGTCAATATTTCTCCCTCTTTCATGTGTAACGTGCATTAGAGTTCCACCGCACTAAAAAGGAAGTCAAATTCTTCTAAACGTATCGGGTGAAGTTGGATTGAAGATTCTAAAACGAAGAATGCAAATTGACTAAGTTGGTGGTGAGCTCAGCTATACCCTAATATTGTCGTTTCTGATTATTGTTAAAAGATGAATTTGTTAGTGTTCGAGTCTGCAGTGTTCTGGTCTGTATTGAGCTATGTTCTGGCTCTGGTTTCTAGTGTTTATCGTTCAAGTGGTTTGTTGGTGGTGGTGGGGTGATAATGGTGGCGGTATATTTATGGTTAAGTCTTGGATTAGGATTATAAAGGGTTAGTATGAAAATCGGGTTGGAATATCGGATATTAAAAACGGCCGGACCAAGCAGGCAATCATTAAACATGTATAATTATATACTAGAATGGTACCCCGCAATGCGGCGTCAGGTACATGTGACTATATTTTGCGTTATTCGGTTACACATTTAGTTGTTTTTATGCTTTACAAATAGAGATGGTAGAGATGGTTAAGCCAAATAATTTTAGTTTGAACAACCAACCTCCTTCCTAACAAACTTCATAACCAACCTCTTTCCTAACCAATTAATTTTGAAATATTTTCATAATATGCAAGTAAAAGTCTGAATTTTAAGTCTTTCTAATTATAGAATAGTCTCAAATATATTATAGACTAGTATAGATAATCCACGTGAAATTTAATATATTAGTTTAGGTAACCTTGTTACTTATAACACATCACAAACAAACTTGATAACTATAACCATCTGAGGTTGCACCACCAAACCATTGCACAAAACGAGAGATTGCGCGTCAGCGTGTGAAAGATAAAGAGGAGGGAATAGTGTATAAGCGTAAAGGAGGGAGCCACAAAGGTGGTGGTAATGGATCACCCACCATAATCCTAGTCTAAAGAGACCTTTTATAGTATCCCAACTCAAAATCATCAAAAGGGAAGAAATCATGATAAAAAAAAATATAATCACATTTGTATTTTTGTTCTCTTAATATGTATACTCGAACCTCTAAATATAAAAATGCAATAAAAATTTTGATCACCTAAACATATGCAAAATACAATTCCACAACCATACAAACAATCTTCGTGAGACCACTTTAGTCATAGAGTAGAGAACTACGGCTACAAAACCCGCCAGGTTCATCTAATGACTACAAGAAAGAACATGACGGTTCTAAGCAGGGAAAATCTACAATGGTCACCAATATGACAATTCCTTTATGTTTAAAAAAAAAAAAAAAAAAAAAAAAAAAAAAAAAAAAAAACCTTTCGCACCAACCCCCGAAAATGAGAGGAGAATCAAATTTGTTGGTGGTATCGGCAATTGACATAAATCCACATTTATAAACACGTGCGCAGAGAAATAAGCCACTTTTCATTTATTTTTAACCCGCTATCATTTTACCTAGATTGAGAATCATAGGGATCAAAAAGTGAGTCCGGAACAATGAGAGGTAGCTTCTCAATATACATGAAGAGTCTTCTAAGATTTTCCCATGTTATTGTGGCCATGTCCAACACTTCTTTCTTGCTCACGTACACCCAAAGTTCACAAGGGTCGATTCGTTTTAGGCTGACACGACAAAACGGGCACGACAATGATCTTGTTCTCCTGTGTTTTGGCCAAAAGAATATTTGAATTTCAGTAAAATGACCAACTTATATACAAAGAATTGTACATTTAATTTAAACAAGAATGAATAAAATAATCCTAACATCAAGTAAAAAGAACTTTTGAAATAGACTAATGTGTAACGAACTAACGATGCTTGTACTGTACAATTATGAATGCATAACCGTAATGGATGGAGAAGCTTACCAGTCATCATAGCAGTTCGAGCACATAGCATGGCTACATTTTGGTAAAACGAGTTTATCTTTTGATTCCATGCAAATACCACATTCTTCTTCTGATTCGATATCAAGATCTGAATTTTGACTTTCATCATCGCTTTCTCGTTTTGAATATCGTTCAACACATACCTTCTTCTGCTTTCTATCTTCCAAACCAGTGACTCCACTTTGAAGTTGCATCAAAGATGGATATATTATACCTGTTTCCATTTGCAATAATGTAAATGGTATTCAGAATTTAGAACCAAAAAAAGTGCCCTCTAAGGAGTAAACTGATAAATTTTGTTTCGTATAAAATAATCAGTTTTGTTGCAAATTTCGAGTAACTGATTAAGCTGAATCAATATAATCAGAAGATAAAATTTTTATCTGAATATTTAAAAGATAATTAATATTATAACAAGATAAGATTTTTATTGAAACATTGATATTGTGTCACTTGGACCGTACCATAAAATTCTCTAATGCTCGCCTTTCTTTCATGTGTCGACATAGTTGTAGTGCCATCAACATATACCTGTAGTATATAAAATCAAGAAAGTTTATAGAAACCAAACGTTTACCAAGTTCCGTGTGGGAAAAGGGTTTCAAATCAATTAAAAAGGGTTATGAATTTAAATCAACATAGAAAAGCAAAAGCTGACGACCTTGTAAATTAGGATCCTTAATAATCCGAGTGCACCAGCAAGGTGGCAATCCGACCATTGAACAAAGCAAAGCAAAAACTGTGCAGCTGCACTATATGACATTCGCATCTGCACACATGCCCCATCATATTCTCTTTTGAAATCCGACGCTCTGCAGAACATGATGCAGGATTCATGATTTGAGAAAACATAATATAAATTCAGCAGTGAGCCGACCAAATCCCAAGGTCATTTCAGTCTTTAACATTTCTAATAGTGAGTACGAAATCAACAATGCTTCTATGAAATTCAAAATATTCGAAAATTGTACTCCCCCGTAAAAAAGAAGTTCTATTAATTGGGTCAAAAAATATATATTTCATCTTAGAGATTTTTTTAAATCCTTCTCACTTATAAGAGGCTTTTGATCTCTATGTAAAGTGATACCAAGAATAATACTAGCAATAAGCAGCATGTCTTAACAAAAGGTCAAAAACCATATGAACTTATAAGTTATTAACTTTTAGTTTGTAGCTGATTTGACCAAAAAAGTTAAAACATATAGGCGCCCTTTTATATATATATGCTGTGCAGCTGCACTATATGACATTCGCATCTGCACACAAGGTGTTGGAGTGTTCCCCAGTATTTCGGTATAATAAGCACACTATATTTACGATTATATGAAACAAAAGAGTACAAAAAAACGAAATTGCCAAATCTGAATACCCTTTAAAGCGATTATGTCACTGTGTATTTTTGTTATGAACATCGGATATTTAGTTGTCTAACCCAAATTCTAGACGAGTGTATATTAGAATTTACATGGAAAATGAGGACTCTGGATCCAAGTACTAATTACTATATGCTACTTCAAGTCTTCCAAGGGTAAAGGGATGAGTTTTTCCTTGTTGAGGTTACCCTAGTGCAAGTCTTCGACTCAGATATACGCGGCCTAACCGGGGCATCCCGAATCAAATAATCAGTTTCAAAATCAATGACAAAAACCCCCCAAACTCATGAAACTCTTTATATTCAAAATTCTTGATAACCTAAAAAGGTGGCACATTTTTCCAATTTATCACCAATCAATTGAGTAAAACTTACACTAAACCCCAAATTACAACAAACCCACATCACAAATCACCTAAATCCAATAACCCACAAACTAAATTCACAGAAATCCACAAAACACCATCAATTTTCATCAAAAACAGAGGAAAAAACAGAGGAAAAACAGAGGAAAATGATATAAGTACTTACATGGTATTAGCATGTTGAATATCAGCTTCAAGAACCTTAAGAGAATCTTTAAATGATTTCCTCATTGAAATATATTTATCATAAATACTTGATATATTTTTGTTTCTTGATAAAACCCTTTAAAGAAATGTGTCAAGTTCACGAGAACATTGAAGAAGGGTAGTGAGAGATGAACTATGTCACTGTCAATATGCCACGTGGAAATGTAGATAGTTCAACACCTATAAGGTCTTTTTGAATGATTTTGCTATTTGTAGTAGTGACTATAGTGATTATTCATAAGTAGTATATGTGATTATGTGTAATGGTTAGTGTGGTGATTTGTGGATTGATCCCTTACCTTATGTTTTGGTTTAATATACATCCTTTGTGTTATGAGTTATGGCAAATGTAAAGACCATGAAAAGTCCATATGTGTATACAAAGTTACGACGTTTAGTATCGTCATTTTACTGTTACAGAGATTAGTGCAGTCAAAAGAGTATAGAAAAGCTTTAATCTAATCTGATTAGTTGTGGATTCTGATTTGAAATGTGTTGGTTATATAAGATATCTATTCATAGACCGTGGTTATTGTGACTTTAATGTACAAATATCCGTTTTTAACTTATTCATTACATCATGACGTTACGAATGTTGTATTTGCTAATGTCACATTACTACTACTATTACGGCTATGTTTGGCGCGGAGCTTTTTTGGAGCTTTTTGGGGTAATGAGCGGTGAGAATGAGCTTTTTTATTTTTGATGTTTGTTTGGCATGAGAGCTGTGGGCTTTGCTATTTTTTAGGAAAGCTCATTTTCCCAATGCTTCTTTATGAAGCTGTGAGCTTTTTTGGCTACTGCTCACTGCTACTGCTCACAGCTACTTTTGCCAAACATAACCTACGTCTTGATCTTCTTGGCGACTTTAATGCATGTGAAATCAAGGACATAGAATGGGCCTCAATAATCAATTGATGGCATGATGTTGAGTGGGGTTACAATAGTCTAGCGGTTATGTACTTGTATGGTTCTTTAAGGCAATATGTGGCAATATGCCGATCCGAGATTGAAGGTTGAATATTCATGACTTTAGCACTTCTTAATGTGTCGACATAGACTAAGCAAACCTAGGAAGTTATTCAAGGTTTTGTTCCATCACCGAAATGTGTAAGATCCAAATATATGTATGAATTTTGCTATGGGTTGATAATGTGATGCTATAAAGTACAGAGGATTGAATGCAAACAATGCAAAAAGTATAGGGATTGACACCTTATTATTGGTAACACAAGTACATCAAAAGTAAAATGAAATTGCATAAAGCCCTTATCCAATTGCATAATTGTCTTTTGTCTATTTAGATGTCGGTTTGATCAAGAAAAAAAATATATTTTGTATTCATCCATGAACAACATTATGTAACTAAAATTTGATAACGAAACAATACCAAATTTTGAATCTAACCGTGGAGTATATTATAAGAAACATGGATTAGTTAAATAGAAAAAAACAATAAGTCAATAATTTAACCAAGTATTACAATTAAAATTTCTAAACCAATACAAAGCACAAGCTTCAATTAATTAGTATCCATCCCTTAATATTGGGAGACTTTGAATACATAATTGAAGTATTCCAAAAGTTAATGTTACAAGAAATGTTACAAAGATTGCATACAAACAATAAAACTTACGTTCTATATATAAGTCTACAAGAATACATAATCTTACAAAACTGCTAAAATTCTTCGTTACTAAATCGATTTTATCGATGTAATCTAACGACTACCTGCCATACTTCGAAACTGCTTCAATATCTCAGAAAACGTCACAATTCCAACCAACGTATAATCCTGTTGAACCACCCAAGCATAACTAACACGTAGCGCAATCATTTGAACCATGACCGCCATCAATGAGTTCCACGGATGACACATAATTGCCTCAGACCGCCTCCCAGGATAAAACCGGCCCACACCAGCATTTTTACTTGTCCAAAAATCTTCCTCGGATGAACACGAAGTTGATGGTGTTGATAATGGATTAGTATAATACTCATCCATAATGTCTAACATTCCATTATAGTTTTTCTCAAGCAACCCCATTTTCACCGATTGGACTAAATCGTCCGATGGACCAGTGTAGTCAATATAAGACATTAGATCACCAGCTGAGAGAGTCATTATAGCTGCTGCAACAGTTTCGTCACAACAAGCAAGTGTAAAAGGTGAAATTTCGCCTATTAAACGATTATCTTTATTCACGACTCCTATAGACGTTTGCTCCATAAGTGAGCAAGTGATTAAGGGCAATGTGGAAACTGCAGGGTCGTCTTGGTGGACAGTGAGTATTCTTTTATCGATTATGTCTAGAGCTTGGATGGTTAATGTTGGTATAGAGGAGAAAACGCCAATGGAGTTTAGGAGAAAACGAACGACGTCTTCTTGAGTTAGCCAGCAGTAATCATGGATGTAGTGAAGAGTTTTTATACTTGAATTGCTTTTTGAATGGTTGTATATTGGTATAACCAAGTTTTGTGCACCTTCAAGTATGCAATCTATTGCATCCAACAGACTGAAACAATAACACAAACAAAGATTTATAAATGATGGTTCCATAAAGTTTAAATATAGATGTGACTACTAGTCCAAAACCAGATTAAATCAAAAGAGTTAAGTTTAAACACCTTAATGAAATAGTAATAATTAGATCAACAAATTCTTTCATTTGCTTAGTTACAAATGGATTTAGTTTAAACTTTCGGCAAAAGGGCTATGTTATACAAACCCTCTTTATATTGTCATATCAGAAGAGTTTGGTCAAACCGTACAACACATGATACATACTGTATAAGTCGGTGATACATCAAATGATTAGATACTCTCTCTATGGGAGAGTGTGGATAACTCAACCCATCTTCTTAACTATGTGGCTAACCATCATTAAGTTAATATTCTTCACATAAGAACTGTTTAGGATAAGAAAAGTGCATCACATTGAATCCAACCATCATAATGGAATCATCTTTCTCAATATGAGGCCAATCATACTTGAACAACAAAAAAAGTATTTCACTTTTTGGATCTTCAAAGTAACATATTATGTTCCACAAAGATGTAACATATTGAATCATAGAAAAAGATGGAAAGTGGAATTATTTTAATACAAGGTCTAGTTACATCTAGATAATTTAAAGATAAGAAAAGTATTTTAGATGAAATTAGTGGTCCCAAACCATATTCAATTAAAATAATAGAATAGAAAAATCTCTAATTAAGAAGTAAGATGTAACTTTGCTTTTTATGCACGGATGAGATTACGAAATCCAAATATTTTAATGAAACACGACCCACTGGCTCTAAAAAAAAAAGAAAAAGAAACACGACCCACACTACCTAACACCTTCATTTTATGTTGAAAAAATATTAACAATTCATCGTTATCTAGATGTATTAACGCATCCACAGTAACACACATTTTGTTTCATTAAATTCATTATCTTTCAGTTTAAGTTTCCTTTTTGAGGTTTTACATAAACCTCATTCGAAGAAATAATCAATATTAAAAACCTTTCCCGTTTAAAAACTTAATACTCAGGACTGGTGTTTGTTTTTTAAGATGGTCTGAATCTGAATCGCACATTTAAATCTACAGCTGATGTGTAAATGTTTGAATCTGACCGCATCTGAACGAAAAAAATAACTCATGTTTGAATTGCACTTTTTTTTTTTTTTTTTTTTTTTTTTTTTTTTTTACAAGAGGCATTAAGACACCCCTCTCAAGTCTAGACCATTAACATCTTACTGTCTCTGACCGCGTCTGAAAAAAAAATGGTCTGAGCGACCAAAATGTCTAACCGCGTCTGAACAGTTTAAATTCAGAGGCTGTTAAGAGCCTTTTTTTAAAAAAACAAACACGACCTAAGTTATGAGATGCACTATTTTTTAGTATAAAAAAAAATTAAAAGTTACAATTTCATTAAAACTACAAAAAGACGTGGATTTCTTTTGACATATTAATGGGCTAACTGAAAAAGACTAAGGGTGAGCATTCCGACCGTTTGGACCGGACCGACCGAAGGACCAACGGTCCGGGATTTTTCATTAATTCGGTCCTCGGTCCGGACCGACCAAAAAACCGAAAAACCTTGCCTAAATCTTGCCTAATTGGACTGGACCGACTGGACCGGACTGAGACCGGACCGAATTCGGTCCGGTCTCGGTCTATGGTATTTCCCAAACTCGGTCTTCGGTCCGGTCTTGGCCGGTCCGGTCCGGTTTTTGGACCGTGATCACCCCTAAAAAAGACATGTATGTGTAGGACACAAAATTTTAAAACTAAGTTTTTTCAAGAGAAATCAAGATTTTTAAGAAAAAATTACAATAGACCTCGAACATCCATCGTAATCCCGTAAACCCCTAAAACCGCCCCTGCTAATAACAAACAATGCAGACTGCATCGAAAATTAAACTTACACCCTTTTGATAAACCAATAAACTACTCATACATCATGAATTATGAATTTCCATATAACAACATGCTCTAAATCAAATTCAACAAACTATAAAAGTACAAATTATTGTATAAAAACAACAAGCATCCAAAAAAACACAAACCTGGAATCTGGTTCCAAATGTTTAATCTGCCCTTGAACCTTAGAAACAATCTCCAATACATTTGTTTGCAAAGCATCCAAAGGATTCACAAGATTCTTCTCATTACAAAGAAAAACAATAACATCAACCATACATATCTTGCCAACACATCTACAGTTGCATATCGTCACATCAGCGTCACAACAGCTCCATATGCTTACATATGTATCACCCGACTTTTTCAACGCGGAAATCGCGTCTGAAACGGTCGCGGTTATTGGTAACGACCTCAAAGGTGGCTTTCCTAGGCATAAATCTGAAATTTGACTAGCGAAAAAAGTTATTGCCATACAATGGTACGTTTTTTGAATATGGTATATATTGAATGGAATATTCTGTTTTTTTATGTGGTTTTAAGGAAATGAAATGATATGAAAGTTGTGGTATTTATAGGTGAAGGGTGAATCTCATAAAAGTATAAAATATTTTGGATCCGATAAATCCGATCCTTTGTACTTTAGATGTGTGTAAGACCTACCACTAACTTTGTTATAAAAGTTGACTTTGAGTTTTTTGAATAAAAATATTTCTCATTAAAAAAAATTTGTT
The DNA here is from genome assembly GCA_030686995.1 of Artemisia argyi. NCBI lineage: Eukaryota > Viridiplantae > Streptophyta > Magnoliopsida > Asterales > Asteraceae > Artemisia > Artemisia argyi. The sequence continues at coordinate 204,908,679 of CM060677.1, forward strand.
TACCTTTGATTACACTAGCTGGGTAGCCTGCGCGTTGCGGCGGGTGTGTTTTGTGTTTTGTATTTTGTGGGTTGTACGATGTAATTAATAATTTTGTTATTTGAAGTATGCATATGTTTACTTGGAAGCATAATTTTTTTATGTTTACGGATTTTTTTATTATTTTTTTTTTATTCATTTTTTTTTTGCGTTGCGGTTGAAATTTTTTTGAGTTGTTTGTTTTTTCGGTATGCTTTTTTTTTCTTGTTTGGTATTTTAAAAGAAACAAATTTGTATAAGAAATTTTTTGTAAATGTATTAATTTTTTTGTTTTTTTATTTTTATTTTTTTGAAAAAACAAATTTTCATAAGGAAATTTATGTAAAAAAAAAAAAAAAAAAAAAAAATCTGTAGCGAGTACTGTAACGACACGTGACGCAAAAAATTTTTTTTTTTAAAATAATGTCTGTAGTAGCTACAGTGCTGCTACAGTAAGTGTTTCTGCCTTTTAGTATTAGTAATTATACAATAAGATGCTTGAAGAACTTAAAAGAAAGATATTTGTTATAAACAAAATTACACAAATGTCATTTAAACAATGGTGTTTTACATTGGTACTTCTAGTTATATGTTATTTTACATTTTTCGGCTCCAGCTCATTCAGAGCCAGCTGCTTACTTGTTGTCACTTCTCGAAGTCATCACTCTCTTTCAAGAAGATTCACATAGTCATATAGCCCTGCATTTGAAACATTTTTTTTTTTTTTTAATTGAAGTACAGATCTTATTTTAATGATAAAGTTTGATTACCATTAATCCTCATAATAGCTATCGAGTTTTTTCGTTTTATTTATATTCTATGCATCACCTAAATCCTTGTCGAGGTCTTCATAAATAAACAAGTTTCGACTCATAGTCAATGTATAGTTGGAACAAATATGATGGTTTGGTAATGAAATAGGAGGGTTAATATGAGCAACGATGTAACAATGAGGGTGAAAACTGCATACTTATGGTAAAAGTAAGGAAGTAAAATGTAAATATGTAATGTCGCTAATTTCATTATATTTCACCGAATGAAAATGACCCACCGATTTTAACGCGGGTCACGAGAGTTGACCCGGTCCAATTTCCACCCGTTTAATTAAAAAAAAGTAAAAAAGCAACAGCTTAGTTGTACTAGGCAAACAAATCGTGAATCTGATTTTTTGGTTGACTAAAAATATTAGCATACATTGATTTGTTACTTTATAGGTTTCTGATCACATGTTACAGAAAATATTTACAAAATTTTATACTCATGAAATTTGGGACTGAATCGATACTATAAAAAGGAAAAATAAAAAAATAAATAAAAGTAAAAATTGAGAAGTATTGAAGGAAACATAGATAATTAAAGTAAGTATTGAAATCTGGAAGATAATTAAAGTAATTATTGAATGCTGGAATGCAAGGCTGAAAACTATTGAAAGAAATTTAGACACATTTAAAGAAACTAAAAACTTAAAATTTGCGGCTAGAATTTAAAGGCAAAGCTAAACATGATTTGTTGGACATGAAGAAAAGTATTGAATTGTTAAGGGTATGTTTGCCAAAACTAGCTGTAAGCTGTATGCTGTAAGTTGTAAGCTGTAAAGTTGTTAACATGAGCTACACAAGCTGTATCTTTTTTTCAATAAAAGTGTTTGGTAATATAGCTGTTAAATGTAATTATAGTTATTTTATATTTTAACAGCTTCAAAATTTTTTAAAAGCTTAATGCATCAGCAAATAGGAAAACGATAAAAATGAACACTTGTGGAATATTTTTCTTCCAAGTGGAGGCTTGCATGTCTCAAAAAAGTTTTTGTAGAATATTTTCCTTCCAAGTGGAGCCTTGCATGTCCCAAAAAAGTTTTCAAAATAACTATGTGCGTGTTAAAAGAACTAGGATATTCATATATGTAGAATGATAGATGATGACGTTTAAGCATAGAAAATGTAGTCAAAATCATATGCAAGTTGATATGTAGTATAATTCGATATTTAACTCATGTTGTTAAATTATACTACAACTTTTCGTTATTTAACTTATGTGTTACGATTTGATTTAACTAAAAATAAACAAAGTTTGTAACACAAAATTTTGAGACGTTGTTCGTTTTAGAAAACTTGGAACCTGTAAAAATGATATCAAAACTACTAACACAATGTATAATCACTCAACCAACCACCCCTTAGTGATCTTTTATTATAACAATATACACAAGAAGACTTGTCCCCAACACGGATTCAAGCCAAGAACAATACAACTGAAAACTAGTAGTCCCTCTATTAGGTGCTACTTACAAAACTCACTCACTAAACCAAACCCAGTAAATCAAACTGTATCAAAGATATAAACCCACAATCAAGAAGATCTTGATGTATAACTAAACCAAACTAATACTAAACCCAGATGCTAAACAATAGTTGAGAGATGAAGACTGCGTGAGAGATCAGAGAATGAATGAGCAAAGATAATGAAACCCTAGCTCCATCTCAAACTTATTAAACAAACAAGTTTAACATGCCAAGTTTTTTAACCAAAACAGAATGCTGTGCAGAACCAAGAGCCTTAGTGAAAATGTCAGCAATTTGACTTTTAGAGTCAACATGCACATTTTTTATAAGACCAGAAGCAACCTTTTCTCTAACCAAGTGAACATCAATATCAAAATGTTTAGTTTTCTCATGCATCACAGGATTAGCAGCTATTTGAATAGCAGATTTATTGTCACACAATAATTCAACTGGAAGTAACTCAGTTACACCCAGGTCTTCTAAAACCTTTAGCATCCACATAACCTCACAAGTAACAGAGGCCATACTTCTATATTCTGCTTCAGCAGAAGATTTAGAAAGTGTGGCTTGCTTCTTGCTTTTCCAAGAAACCAAGTTATCATTAACAAACACACAATATCCTGAAACAGATTTCCTTGTTATAGGACACTTAGCCAATCTAAATTAGAATAAGCAACCATTTTGAACCCATGGCTACACTTATCAAAACCAATTCCACTTCCAGGAGCAAGTTTCAAGTATTTAAGAACTCTTAAACCAAGATTTAGATGAGATTGTAAAGGAGCATGCATATGTTGACTCAAACAGTGAACAGCATAAGATATATCAGGTCTAGTTAAAGTGAGATAAATAAGTTTTCCTACCAATTTTTGATAACTAGTAATATTTTTCAAAAACTTATCATCACTAGACTCTTTATGTTCTAAAACAATGTTTTCAGGCAAAGGAGTCAACACAGGTCTGCAAGCTAACAAACCAAACTCATTTAACAATTCAAGACAATATTTTCTTTGATTTAAACACAAACCAGTTTTAGTTCTTAGAACTTCAATTCCAAGAAAATATTTAAGCTCTCCCAAATCTTTAATTTTAAACTTGGTTTTTAAAAACTGTTTAACATTTTCAATTTCAATATCACAATCACCAGTAATAACCAAATCATCAACATAAACAAGTAAGAAAACAACAGTCTTGTCATTCCTCTTAATAAACAAAGAATGATCATTCTTAGACTGTACAAACCCAGCTTCAAACAAAGCTTCAGATAACTTATGGTTCCATTGTCTAGGAGCTTGTTTAAGCCCATATAGAGACTTTTTCAATCTCAAAACCTTGTTATTTTCTTCTTTAAAATACCCTGGTGGAGGAAGCATATATACTTCCTCTTTTAGATCACCATACAAAAAAGCATTATTCACATCTATTTGGAAAAGTTTCCAAGACTTTTGAACAGCTAAACTAATTAAACATCTAACTGTTCCCATTTTAACCACAGGACTAAATGTTTCCTCATAATCTATTCCTTCTTTTTGTCCATAACCTTTAGCTACCACTCTAGCTGTATACCTTTCAATTTCACCATTAGATTTTAACTTGATTTTCCAAACCCACTTGCTACCAATTGGTTTTCTACCAGCTGGTAACTCTGTTTCTTCCCAAGTATCATTTTCAAGTAAAGCATGAACTTCCTCATTCATAGCATTAATCCACCTAGGATTTTTGCTAGCCTCATTATAACTACTTGGTTCAACAGATTTATTCAGACTAGATACAAAACAACAATTCTCAGCACTCAATAAAGTATGATTTGCATACTTGTTTAAACCATATCTAACCATAGTATCAAGCACATAATCATTCAACTTAGGAGGCAAATTTGAAGTTCTTTTAGACCTTCTATGACTAACTTCCTCATTATTTTCAAAAATATTTTCAGAACCAACATTTCCCTCAGATCTTATATTATCATCTAAAGGAGTTGCAGGGTGTGTCTCATCATATCCAGATGACTGTGAGTCACACTCAGAACCTGGAAAATGTATCTGTTCAACTATTCCAGGTGACTGAGTAATCACAGTCTCCTCTGGTTGATGATCCCTACCTTCTCTACCAACAGATGTATTTCCTTCTCTATTATTATCATCATTGGGAGGATCAGGAATAGAAGTTTTAGGTGTAGTTTCAGACTCAACGTTATCAAAAAAGTTTAAACTTGAAATCTCAGATTCACATTCAGAAACAACATTTTTACTTGCTTTATAAGGAAACACAGTCTCATAAAACTTAACATCTCTAGAATATAAAACATTTCTATTTTCAAGACTCAAAAGTTTATATGCCTTTTGCTATAGTTTGCTCTACGCGGAAAACATCCATGTAATTTTATCGAAACCTTTGAAAAACATCAAATGTGGACGATTTAGTCCAAGGAAATTAATTACCATCACTAATAGTCACGATTCAAGCAAAAGAATAACTCTTTTCTATATATAAAAATGATTTACCTAACCACATCAAAGAGTTATTTTTGACCAACTAAACCATGTACTAAGGATTATTAAATCAGCAAATTTAATTAATGTTAGGATTGTGGGATCTAGATTCTTTGGTTTTTGAAGGTGATCACAAGAAGTCGTGCTATATGGATCCATAGACATTGGGATAGGAGGTAGTAGGTACCAAATCAAATTTATCTACATCCTAATTGCTGTTTAAAACGGCGCGTTTTTATGTCGTTTTTAACTTGGGTTGCTTTCTTGGCCCATTTTGTTTGCTATTTAACATATAAAAAGACTTAAAGTGAATAACAATATCTACAAATGATCCATAGACATTGGGATAGGAGGTGGTAGGAATTTTTTAGACCATGTACAATTTTAATATGTACTTAAAATTTTGGACGAAAGAAATAACAAATTTCTTTTAATTTTTTTGTTCGATTATGATTAGTACTAAATTATAAAGTTCACTTGGAATATATATGAGAAAATAGTAAAAATAACTATATTACCTTTACTCGCAAAATAGCAATTTCTTTACCAAACTATTTTTGTTCTCGCACATCTGTAAAATTTTTTGTTTCCAGTATTTTGCGATTTTTCTAAAGAACTTGTGTGAATAAGTTGAAATTTTTAATTACCAACTTATGGAATATAGATTTAGTGAGATCTGTATTATTTGTTTAATTTTGCATTAGATAACTGACTCCAATTTTATACTGATACAATTATATGAACATAGAACAAAATTTTATCATCATTTGTTCACTAGATGCGCCAATACTTACTATAATTACTAATTGGAACGCTATTTCACTAAAAAGTTAAGATTGCATATTATTTTCTCGTGTTCAACAAATCTGTCCACTAATTCTTTCAATCAGCGGGCAAGATTTTCCAACCACGAAAACTTAATACTAATCTCAACACAAAGTGCTCATGTACGCTATGGTATAATTACTAATTGGAACGCTATTTCACTAAGAAGTTAAGATTGCATATTATTTTCTCGTGTTCAACAAATCTGTCCACTAATTCTTTCAATCAGCGGGCAAGATTTTCCAACCACGAAAACTTAATACTAATCTCAACACAAAGTGCTCATGTACGCTATGGTATAATTACTAATTGGAACGCTATTTCACTAAAAAGTTAAGATTGCATATTATTTTCTCGTGTTCAACAAATCTGTCCACTAATTCTTTCAATCAGCGGGCAAGATTTTCCAACCACGAAAACTTAATACTAATCTCAACACAAAGTGCTCATGTACGCTATGGTATATTAACTAGCAAAGGTATGTTTCTATAGCCTATGTGGGACTAACATGTTTCTAAGTTAAAACTTTTGATATTGCCTAACCTCATTTGCTTCTACTCGTAGTTGTGTATTTGTGAAATACATACAAAGAGAATTATTCAAGGTTCAAAGCATAAGTAGAAGAATATCCAATAAGTGGGCATCAAACGACGAACATGAATGACGATTTTTAAACAACGACATGTGCATTGTCCTAGCATCGTAGCATGAGTATTTCGCTAATGTGTGCTTTTTTATGTTAAATAATGGATCATTGAGTATGAAGGCCCATCTTCACTGTATATACTAGGGAGATATTTTGAATTACGATAAATAGTTATTGTTTAAGTTTTTATTTTTAAAAGATATGTGTAGCGTATATATTGTGAGATACTTAGTTGCCGTTTAGTTATTTTTTTTCTTATTCTTAATAATCGAATAGCTATTGTATAAATTGATATCTCTCAAGTACATTACATTAGTTTTAGGTGTACATGAATGTGTGTAACCACACTATTAATATACTCATAACAAATATCATATTTTTTTATATAGAGTTGATCACCTGCGAATTTCGAGAGCAGAGCAACAATTATAATACATGTTAATTTAATAGGATCGGTTATGGTGGCGTAGAAGCTCGCCGTTTCCGACGTGGCTTGCCAAACTGCGCCACCATTTTGGCGCCACTGCACCGGCCCTAGCTCGCTATTTCAAAGTGAGTGAATTCACCTCATGCCATTTCCAACTTTTTCTATTTTTATTTTTTATTTTGGTTTATGCTGTGTTTGTGTGAAGTGTGGGATTGCACCAAAAAAAGAAACGTAGTGGTTTAATTTTTTTTATTATTGCAATTTGGAGGAGTATCTATCTTGACTTTTGAAAACCCACTAAAACCGACAAACCATAAAATAGAATAAAACTAAAACAACGTACAAGAAATGTCGTTTATTTAGCCATATATAAGGGCTATATTGGTTTCTATTCTAATATTGATGATTTTTATTTTTATTTTTTTTATTATTATTTTTTTAATTTCTTATCTTTTGTTTTTTATTGATATTTTTTTTATGTAATTTTTATTTATTTGAATAAATAAAAAATTATTTTGTTTGAAAAAAATGAAATAGTGGAGCAAAAAAACTGGCAAACGGCTTGAGCCACTAGTGAGGTGTATTTTTCGTGTGCGGATGTAAAATCTGAATGCTTAAATTGCGTTAAGGTGACGAAATAGCTTGAGCCACGACACCCAATGCTCAATGATATCAAAATCCATAAGTTTATAAAACGCAAAAGCTATGGTGACAACTTATTTTTAAGTTCAAACTATAAAGTTAGTTAACCTGTCACGAGTCACAAGCCTGGTCTAAGGTTTTACACTGACCTATTTACCCTTCATCAAGTAAAACCAAATGACCAATTGACTTTAACACAACATGTTACATTCAAGTTACATATTCACATACCTCATCCATCGTAAATTAAGTACGAAAGAGTCAAACATTAAATTTTATGATTTAGATTGATACCGACCAATTAGAAAGAAAGATAAGGTTTTCTAGAATGAAACTTCCAAATGGTACATGCATAATTAAATCTTATGCACATAATAAACCTTCAACTGATTTATGTGTTACAAGTATATTGTTTAGAAACTTAATCTGTGAATCAAACATACCTTATAGACGATGCCATTTTACAAGTAGACCAAATATTGGTGTTACACTAAAATATCTTTCTTGAGATTCCGACCGGTTGTGTATCAAGAGTCAAGTGTCAAGATTGCGATTGTTTTCAACACGTTTCATGCTATCTACCATGTGTTTTCTTTAATAACACTACGCTTGGCGGTTTTGATGGCGGGGAATCATCTTATTATGTTGGATTTTCATATTCATGTAGGCAATTAGGGTAGTTGTACGGTTTGTTCGTTGGTCAGTCATGTCGATATTGGTCAGTGTCGATATATAACTCATATTCACCTTACGAAAAAATATCTGTCTAATGCATGTAAAAAACTAAAAATAGTTTTACTTGCAAAAACATATTAAACACTTAAAAAAGGTCCTACCGGGAGTCGAACCCAGGTCGCTGGATTCAAAGTCCAGAGTGCTAACCACTACACCATAGAACCAATATGTTACCTTGTTGCACTTTTATGATTATATACATATGTATCACAAGGGTTGAAATCTGATGATGCAGAATACGTACGTTTGATAAAACTAAAACGAGAATTTGAAGCCACAAAACATCCATTTGTTGTTACTTGTTTTTCGATTTTTGGATCAGCTAGAGCACAAGATCATGAATTGATGATTTTTTTATGATGTGTAATCAGTTACAGTAGAATATTGGCTAAATTTTTTTTTAGACAAATACAAGAATATGTGAACAAGTTTAATAATTAATTGTTGTTAAACTGGTCAACTAGTAATAAAATATGTTTATTGTATGTGAACAAATTTATAATTAGTTGTTATTAAACGAGAATATTCTTTCGGCTTTTTGCGGCGGGTTTCAAATTTTTACCTTTAAAAACGCTATATCGTTTTAAAATTGAGCAAAAACGATAAAAACAATAACAATAAACATCCATAAGGTAATAAAATGTTGCTAATATTGAGAAACATATAATCCCTAAAGTATAAAAAAAAAAAAAAAAAAAAAAAAAAAAAAAAAAAAAAAAAAAAAACGTGATGTTTATGTTTATAAGACTTAGGGGGTAATTAAAGCTAGTCATCCATTATGTTTATTTTCTAAAGTAACTCTATTTAGTATGTAAGAAACTTTGCAAAGGGAGAAAATCTCTATTCATCTACAGTGATTCCTCTCACATAATTTGCAAGATAGCAAATGTTTTGTTGATATTAATGATGTTTTGTACCCAAACAACGTACACTCATACACTACTAGTTATGGTCATTGGAAGTAAGACTTCTCATCTCATTATGTGTATGTTTGGATCAACGTTTCTATACATATTACAAATATATACCTTTTAGTTGTTTTTCTTTTAACATTTCTGTTTTTGATAATAATGATCATCGAACATATGTCCAGCTAATCTTTATTGATGATCTTCAATATCAAAAGTACTAACACTCGGATACTTCTCATTTCTCAACATCAACATCAGTATCTCACAACACGTCACGATAAAAGGATTTAACATTATTTGCTAGAGGTTAATTTATCCATAAATGAAATTTGCAGTAAACCTAGCAGTTTATCATATTCATTCATATATAGTTGTTTTTCTAAACATACCGACTTAATAGTTGATCATATGTAAGTATTTTACCTATTGCTTGTTGAAATCTAATTTTATGTGTTAATGATTCAACATTAACTTTTTTTTTTTTTTTTTTTTTACTCAATACAGTGAACAACAACAGCAAGAAACTAGCTAGCTCCAGGCTTCATCCACTGGTAAAACTAAGCAAGCGAAGGTAAAAAATAAAAAATCACATGCATGCATTATTTAGATTTCTGTATGTATTCTTACCATGGGTTTAATATCAATTCCTAATTACAGCTGGCGTCCTCTGGTAATGCTCCCACAGCGTTTCTTATTCAGATTTATGTATCTCAGATTTAGTTTCTCGGCAGTACGTCATGACGATGGTTACTAAAATATTTTTTATTTGCTTGAGGTGCATATATACACACCGATAGATGGCTAGCGGCGCAACTTGTTTCTTGAGGTGCATATATATTTCAATATTTGTATTTCACGTTGTGTGTCCAATTCGTTGGTGAGTCATGTCATGCATGTTAGTTATTGTTGATGTAGCTTTTAACAAGTTGCTAGTTTCGTTTATTTATATTTACCTTCCCAAAAAAATGTATCTTTCTATTTTATGTGAAAATCCAAAAATAACTTGCAAAAACATATTGAAGACACTCAAAAGGTCCTACCGGGAGTCGAACCCAGGTCGCTGGATTCAAAGTCCAGAGTGCTAACCACTACACCATAGAACCAATACGTTGACCTAATGCACATTTATGGTTATATACATATATCTCATAAGGGTTTAACTCTGATGATTCAAAATACGTACGTTTGATAAAACTAATAACACGAATTTGATGCCACAAAACATCCATTTGTTGTTACTTGGTTTTCGATTTTTGGATCAGCTAGAGCACAAGATCATGAATTGATACTTTTTTACTAATCTGTAGTTAATTACAGTAGAATATCGACTAAAAAATCTTTTTTCTGTTTGAACAAATACAAGAACGTGTGAACAAGTTTAATAATTAATTGTTATTAAACTGGCCAACTATCAATAAAATATGTTCATTAGCAATAAAATACGTACGTTTGCTAAAAACTAATAACAAGAATTTGAAGCCACAAAACATCCATTTGTTGTTACTAATTTTTCGATTTTTGGAAAAAATATGTTTTGTTGATGTAAATAATGTTTTGTACCCAAGCACCACAAAGATACACTCTTTTTTGGCCATAATGATTTTCAACCATCATACTGACTAATTATCTTTATCGGTGATCTTCGATCTTGATATCAAAACTACTAACACCAGCATATTTCTCAACATCAAATATTACAATTCATTTTTGGCACATTTCGATCCACCCGTTTGCGTCACAAGATATGAGGTGCCACATCAACCCACTGGCAATCCTTTTAACCAGTTTGGCTATATATCTGAGTCCACAAATATCTGCGTTACAATAAGTTTGTGCATCATACCAGTTGAAACACCAGGGATGCATATACCTTTACCACACTAAAACTAAGTCACTACTCACTACCACAGTTTTTCCAACACATATATAAAACTAAGCCAAACTACGTACTTATAAATTTTACTACACGCATTGTGTCTAAAGCACTTAAAACTCGACTAACTCGTCTATCATATGTTACTTTATTTGGATACAGAAACTCATACCCGAACCTTAAAATGAACACCTCGGTCCTTCTAAGGGCGTTCACTTTGGTTGCTCACACATTTGTTCAAGTTATAACTAGTCACTAGTAAAATTTTGGAGGTGCATATTTCACCCTAAATTGCAATCGCAACCAACTTTTTGAAAAAGAAGGTAGGTGTATATATACATGCCTAAATTTATAGGAGTCATAAGGATTAATGGTGCTTATTACCAATTTAGATATATGTTTTTGTATATATATGGCCATATGATTAGCATTATGAAACTGGACTGAAAGACAAAGACAGGAAAGCGAGACATTAAAGTAGATGAAGGGAATAAATTTAAACACGCAAAACATATACTTTAAGAACAACCAGTTTATGAGTGTGAAACCAATCAAAAGACATCAACACATAAAACAAAAACTCAGAAACAACTTTCATTTTGAAAGCAGTAACTGTCTCTAGGCTAAAAGAAGTTAAAGTGACATCTATCGATCAAACAAGCTCATAATCAACAACGTGTTTGATGTTTGGTGGGACGATGAAACCATGATCTTTCAAACCGGAGATAGCCTACCAACAAAAAATAGTAATGAGTAACATTTAATCACATCTATTCAAAACAAAAGACGTATGTGTGAAAAGATGAATAAACTCCAGGGATATGATAAGTTTTGAGGGCACAATAAAGGAAGCAACTAAACAACGACGAACAACAAGAAACTACATTCTTATGTCTATAGCAAAGGAATTTTGGAGTGGGTTCATAGTTTTTTCTGCATTGTACATACATATATATCTTTATGCTCTTCATTATAATGTGAAGTATCATGTGACGAGTTGTTAATGTAAGAAAATTAGATAATGAAATAGATTATCAACTTTACTATAATCATTTTGAAAATGCCATCCTCCATTATAGATATGTCGTATAGATAACATAAAACATCAACTCATTTGGGAAGCAGCAACCAGCTGGTCTAGGCTAAACATGGACGTAAAGTGCCTACTATCAATTAAGCTCATGCTCAACAACATGTTTGATGTTCGGTGGGACGATGAAACGTTGAGCTAATGATCTAGTAACTTGCAAACACATAAGAGAAAACTTGACAAATTAAAAAGAAGGAAATTTTACCTCTGAACACCTGCTCCCAAGTTTAAGTTTAAGCTCGTGCTTGACATGACCAAGTTGCTGAATATGTCCTTTAAGCATATGGTATTCTTCGTAATAGTCAAGCATGATGTGTCCGGGCATATAGTAAAACTTAGCTTTAACTAACGAAAAGAGATCTCACTTTTAAGAACAAACAACCTTGGATTGTTAATGACAAAATACTAGGAGCATTTAGATGTACGAAATCATCTTTATAAATACTCATGTATCCAGAGATGACAAACTTCTTAACACTCTTTGAAGTAATATCATGCCGGCTAAAACCATAGCACTCATTCAACTTGAATGTTTCAAGACGAGGACTTCCAGATAATATACTTTGAGTCAAATCGTCATTTAAATAGATATTCGAGAGATCGACATAGACACTTCAAGTTTTCCCAACTTATAACGAAACCCGTTGGATTAGCAAAACAGCATTCTAATTTAAGATGAGTATAAGATGGGTTGATGAAAAATGACTTGTCAAACACAATTTGATTAACACCCTTTCCAAAATCATCCCTTAAAGAGATACCAAGATCTGGCACATTGCAATCAAGAGCAAAACGAATGGAGTTATTGAGATGCGATTCAAACCTGGAATCGTAAGTGGTTTTAAGAAGGAATTTGTTGAGGTTCAGATTGAGATGGCGAAGTTTATGAGGAGCAATTAGATCTAGCTACAGGTTTATCATCAAGAGTCCACTCCCCAGAGATGAAAAACTTCTTAAACACTCTTTGAAGTAAAATTAAGCTCGCTAAAACCATAGCACTCATTCAACTTGAATGTTTCGTGAAGAGGATTTTCCGAAAAGTATATTTTGAACCATATGGTTATTTAAGTCCATTGTTGTAAGAGACAAAGAGTTAAGGTTTTTCCAACTAAACGCACCAGTTGGATTAACAAGGCCGAAAGCCAATTTAAGATGAATAATATGTGAACAGATGAAAAGCAACTCATCTAACACAATAGCAGCATGCCCTCCCAAGTCCCGAAAGAGTCCATAATAAGATTAGGAAGCAAAGTCCATATATGTACCCATCGTTTGGAACTACAACATGTTTGAATAACGTCTTTTGTCGTTAGTAAACGAGACAAGATTTCGAGGATTAAACAAGCTGGTAAAGAAATAAATTGCCAGGCAGTTATCAAGAATTCAAGAACATTTGTGCCTTGTATCCCACATAGGTTAAAGAAAGAAATTGTTCTTTGGTTATATACTATTGTGTTCACTTATGTTGCATCTTTAGAGTTGTACAATGTTTCGGATGTGCATTGATTAACATGGTTCATGTAAAACAAGAACCAAATTGTTCAGTGCCTTCCTAAATTTGTATAACTTCTTTTGTCTCTTTTTTTTTCTTTCTTAACAATCACATTAAAAAGATCGGGTCCACATTCTTACATATAACTAATTAATTTTTAGAGTTAAATAATGCAATTATTTCTTTAAGAAAAACACAAAATACGATATATGATCATATCCTAAATATTGATTCCTAGAGATCAGGGGGTGTTTAAAAATCCCGAGAAACCGACAAACCGAGAGAAATCAGTCAATTCGAAACCCAAAAAAAATCCGAAATCGTGGAAATCTAAAAGAACCGAAACCGAAAAAACCAGCTTGTCACGGTTATGGTTTTTATTTTTAAATATCAGTGGTTAACCGAACCGAACCATCTATCTCTATCTATACTAATAAACCAGAATAATTTACAACTCTATGAAGCACCCTTTGTAATTAATGCGCTGATGTGTCTTTCATGCTATTGGTCCATACATCATAAATGCTTTCAAGTGTACAACACCCCCACGAAGCACACCTTTAAAATACACGCTATATTAAAATTGAGAAAAGCTTACACGCTCCACTTTGATTTATTTATGTAAGGTTTTCAATCACCATTAACAATCATTAATACAAATCTTGTGTTTCAATATTAAGTTTCAATCACACACGTTTTTCTTCTTCAATACGGATCGAATCTTTTTCCATCTCTTCACACCATACGATTCACAATTCAAACCCAAACCGATTCAACCACCATCAAGAATTTTTGTTGGTTACACCATCCATATGCCAGTCACATGTCATTTGTAACTGAATCTCACAAACCAATTCAAAACAAAATCAAAAAAGTTAATCAACCATATAAAAAAAATTCATCTTTGTTGTCCAAATCCTAAAATCGGGGATGATCTTGATTCAAGGCAAAAGTTCGATTATAAGTTTTTTATAAATTGTTTATGGTATATTATATCTTGAGTCCATATTAATTTTTTTTGCATAATTTCTATGTTTTTTTAGTTTTTGAATTTAATTTTGCGCCGATTGATTTTGATTTGTGTGATTCGATTGATTCAATTTTTTTTTTTCAATTTGATATGCAGGAGTAATTTTGTATTTGTTGACTGCGATGGAATGTTTAAGAGAAATGAATGTGGGAGGTAATCATTTGTGCATTGATTTAGTAATTTAATCATTTGAGCATTCTTTTAGTATTTTAATCATTTCCGGATTAGTTTATAGATCTTGAGAAAACTATTTCAGAAAGGTATGTGTTATTTTTGTCTTCTTTAAAGTATCACAACTTTTATTTTTTGTATCGTTTATATACATAAATGTTTTTCTCAAGATCATCATGTATTTCAGATTGTCAATGTCCCCCAAAAGGATGCTTTCTAAGACAACATTCAAGTAAATTGCATTCTTTTCTGAGTAACAATTTAGAAAAGATGGAATGTCCCTGAAAAGATTATTTTATATTTTTGTGCCGAAAGATGGATTGGTAGTACCAAAAGGTGGAGATTTCACATAGAATGTCATAGTACAATGTTATGCACCACCCTCAGTTACATTTGTATGCGCCTTTTGGGGGAAGGACCCCTTGGTGGTCTGAATGGCAAATGCACCAAAGCACGCAAATGGATTCTAGATCATGGAAGCGTCACATCTATTCCATCTTGGGGTGAAACATGGCTTTCGGTAAGACATCTCTTTTGATACATTAGTTATTAATAAAACTCAAGAAGGTATTTTGATCCAAACCTAATCCGCCTAACCTGCTCATTTTGTTATGTCTAAGGAACATGTTAATTATGTAAGGTTCTTTGTTTTAGATACTTTGGTGTATGTGAGTTGGCCGGAACCATCCCGACGCCCCACGAGTTCTGTGTCCTCCCTGCTTTCTTACCTATATATCCAAGTTAGTTTTCTGGTCCAGTTGTATCAAAATAATATTAAGTATCACCACTTTTATTTTTTGTATGTTTACATAACATTTTGTTATAAAAATATTTATCTAAATGCATCTAAGATGTGGCTACACTCGGTTGACATACATGCCAATGTCATACCTATATTGAAAAAGATTCGTCAGTCCTATTACTCTATTGACTTTGCAACTTAGAGATGAACTTTATGCACAGTCCTACAATGAAATCACAACTTTTATTTTTTGTATCGTTTATATAGATAAATGTTTTGAAAGTAATTCTGCCTAAAATGTGCCAACTTGATTACGGGGAGTTCATATGTATCTTTTGAAAGTAATTATGCCTAAAATGTGCCAGCTTGATTACGTTTCTTGGTTGCGCTTTTGCTTTCTTAAACAAATTCCAGTCTAAGAGGTTACCCATCTATAATCACTACGAACTCTTAAAATGATTTGATATTTGATTCAAAAGCTTTCTTTACTTTGAAGCAAAGATGGATATTTGTGTTGTTTAAAGATGGATATTTGTGTACTTTAGTGGGCATATAGGTAACTTTACTTGTGCAGGTGTGGTGCTAAGGCCTGGATTTATATATGGGAAAAGAAAGGTGGGTGAATATAAGATCCCACTTCATTTAATAGTTGAACCCATCGAAAGACTTCTAAGTTGTAGCCGAGGTGAAAGTGTGAGAGTATGAGTTGTATTAGAGTTGCTGAATATATAATAAGCAGATAATATGAAAAAGCAATCTCATTGATGCAAGATATTAATTTGAATTTTTGAGTGTTCAATACATATGGCTTTGTGGTTATACTCCTGAAGGTTCTTGTGAAGGCTGCAACATTTCCTCTGTCAATAAAGCAGGTTTGTTTCTCAGAAATTTGCTTTCTAATTGTCTAATAGTGGTTGAATTAAAAAGCTACGAATTCATAAATATCTTAACCTACTATGTAGGTGGAATCTGCAATGGCAATGCGATCTTTGTAACCTCAAATAAAGGCTATCCAGGAACGGTATGGTTGGTGATCAGGTGACAATTTGTCATGTTCTTTTGTATTTCATATTCTGGTGACTGACAATGATACAAAATATGACTTGTATAAGTGATGTGGACGACTGCAAAGACCTAGACTTTAAGACTAATTCTTTACTTACACAAAGAAATTATTGTTAGAAAACTTTTTTACAAATCATACAGGAAATTAGCAAATGTTTTCACATTATATATCGAATTGTGATTGTGATTTGAAATGAGTAGGTTTACCTCCAAATAAATTTCTTAATATTAGCAAAATATATTCTTTTAGGAACCCATGGAAAAAAATGGTTTGACATTCTCATTTTTCTTAATACAATTTCATGGGTTTCCATGGAAAAAATTGATTTGACATACTCAATGTTATGTATCAGTTACTTTATTATCTACTTCGAGCTATAGTAATATATTGTCATTGCACCATTTGGCATATCAGCAAAACATTCAAGATTGTGATTAGTGGATGCTTTTCACCGGATGCCTGCCGACCCTAGCCACAATACTTATGTGGATTGGTCTTTAGAAAGCAATCTCAAATATTGCAGATGAGGTAACTTTATAAAGATTATCTTTGCTTTATGCATGTTGTTAAACTCATATAATTTTCTTAACGATATTTATAGAGACTTCTAGCCGAAGGGTTCTGTTGGATACCATCTCTTGTGGGTCCGACAACAGTTGCTGCTCGAGAAAGTGGCAGTGGATATCTTAGCTCTTTCCTTTCGTAGTAAGCATTAGTGCATCACAACAGTTACTAATGTACTCAAATGTGACTTGGCCACAAATCTAATTCGGTGATCTATAGTTATTCAAAGTAAATAAAAAGCCATGTTATTCACACTTTTTGAGCTTGGAGTTGCATCAATGTTGGGTTTTTATATATCATTTAATTGACATAAGGTGTTTTTTATTGTAATTAAGTGATGCTTTTGAAACTTGAGTCACAAACCCATATCTGTTAGTATAAAAGTGCTTGGCAAAAACTAATAATGATCATGATTTTTATATTATTTTAACCTGCTTATTGTGTAATTCAGTTAAATTGTAGTCATTTGTTTGTAAACGCATATCCAAACACCCCTTAACATGCAACGTGTGCACTATTTCTTCCTTTCTTGAAATGTACATTTATGGTTTTCGCCAAAATAGTCTTGCACCCTAATTTGGTTCCATTGTTAGAATGGTTGCAAACAATACTGAAGAAACCAAATTCACACTCAATGAACCGATTATCTCTCCCGATCAACAAGTGTCCAAATTCACAATGTTTCTCCCTTTCTGGTAGGTTTATTGGGTTTGTTAACGAGTGTGCCTAATTATGAGTTCCGGTAATGGTTCTCGGGGGGTTTTTTTTTTGTTGCCCTCTATTGTAACTGATAGTTTATTTTCGAATTAAAAGGTAGTTGTTATGGTAGTTGCATTTGGGGCTATGCATAAGGTAGCTTACTCCTGTAATTATAGTTCAGTATTGGGTGCAACTTGGTAGATCGGTTGGGTATGGTTTTGCAAGTGATGAATTAAATTTGACTGCAAAGCTATTTGGTATGGTGGACCATGAATCTCTCTGTCGTGGCGGATTCATCGGGAGGTTGTTTCTTATGTGCACAAACTTATGATTGAAATTGTTGTAACTTCTGAGTAACTTCATTTGATAGTATTTCGGTTGCTATGACAGAAATGTACGGTTAAACTTTTGTAGGTTTAAGTAATTAGGCCTGGGTACATAGATAATGCCAATCAAAGATCCGTGATGTCAGTTTGTTAGTCTGATAAGTAACTTTAGTTGGCTGTTATTTTTTAGCTGTTGACGAACTAAATACAAGCTCTCCTGAACACAAAACAAAGGCTTCGAACAACAAAATACTATTGTATTAATTAGCAAAAGAGATACTATTTCTACAAGAAAGACCTATGGCTGAGAGCTTCATCAAGTAAATGGTTGTCTATTTCTCTCGGTTACACGTTTATAAAACATTGGTAATAGTTTCTTTAGAAATCATATCTAATAACGAAACCAAAACTTGGCAACATTATGTCAATAGAATGTATGGGGGTGTTTGGATGTGCAGTCAAAATGAATTTACAATAATAAGTTATGACTACTTTAGAAAATGTGATTAGGATTGATGATAACTAGGAGTCAAAGTAATAAGATTTGGCCGTGTAACATGAGGTAAGCGCTTGCTTTAGAATTTTGTGGTTGTTTTATGATGTATATACTTGAAGTTCTGATTTCGATGAGCCAAAGAAATTGTAAATTGAGCATGAGTAAAACAAGTTAAACCATTTACTTATGAACTGAGAGTATTGAGTATTTGTTGATTTCAATCCATTTACTTATGAACGTGTCAATTAGGATTTAGGGTAATGATCATCTCTTATGGGACAACTGAAAATGTCTTAAAGGAAACAAGTCGAATTGGTTAAACAGGTCAAAAGCCTCTTGAAGTCTGTTTTTAAGGCCTAAAAGCAAACACAACCCACTATGACATTGGGCACTACACCAGGTTACAGAGATTAAAGCAAAAACATGCATAAAGAAATAAAAAGGACTAAGAAGATAAAAAGGAAAGCCACACGATTCTATTGTGTTTTTGCACCAATATATTTCTGTTTGTAATTCAATTTTTGGGTGTCTTACTTGGTATTGTTTCGTCTGGATTATCATTTATAAGGTTAAACGATGTAAATGGAGGAACCGGTGCTCAAACTTTATTAATAAAATGAAATACTTCCTAGGTATTGTGTCTACATCCACCCTCATGATCTTTCCGAGTAAGGACTTCTTATTTTGAGCAAATCCAAAATGACCATATATTTCTGTTTGTAATACATATTTTAAGTTTGGGTGTCTTACTCGGTATTGTGCTGTATGGATTTCATTTTTAAGGTTAAACTTTATAAATCGAAGAACCGGTGCTTAAACATTACCAATAAAATGAAATACTTACTTGGTATTGTGTCTACATCCACCCTCATGATCTTTCCGAGTAAGGACTTATTATTTTGAGCAAATCCAAAAGGACCATTTTGCCTTCACTATCTCCCAACATTATATAGATAACCATCATCAGACCCAAAAGGATCTGACCACCATGAATATTTGTAAATGGAAGTTCCATCGTAAAAATCCTTCTCTCTTATGTATGTTTTCCTTTTATTGCCTATAAACATAACCAATCTTATATAATGGTAAGAAATATTGTCGACCTTTTAAAGGAATCAGTCTTATAGGTGTAGATAAATTGTTGTGCTCTCTTATAGGTCTAGATAAATTTTCATTAACTTGCTTGAACACAGGAAACCGTGCTATTCATAGATATCATATGGAGGATATTGATTGATGGAAAAGCACCTTTACAAGAATGTTTCTCTATTGATAACTAGAGACCCTGCATTTTAAAGGTGTCAATATACGGATACCAGTGGATATGAAATATCTAATGATATATCAATGTAAGTCTTTTGATTCAATGTTGAAAGGAAATTTTGTATACTCACTTATGAAGCTTAGCATTATGTTTTAAGCATGATTTTTTATGGAAATATTTATAATATGATAATTTCCGTAGGATAGTGTTCGAATGCATGTGTATTGATTGTGATGGTCCTAGGATAGGGTTTTTTTTCTTTTTTCTTTTTTTTAAAGGTCATCATAGGATAGTGTTTGAATACATGTGTGTTGATTATGCCATAGGAAATGTAACTAACACATTTGTTTAATCTCAATTTATTTGAGCAAGAGTAAACCGCAAAATTCATCCATTTGGTTTATAGTTTTTGGCATATATCATCCCTATCTCATACTAGTGGCACTAATCATCCTAAGTGGTTAATACATCGCCACTAATCATCCCTAACATGCAAAAAAGAATATTCAGTAAACTGCAAAATTCATCCCTGTTAGGGATGATTAGTGGCGATGGTTTGACCACTTAGGGATGATTAGTGCCAATAGTATGAGATGGGGATAATATGTGCCAAAAGCTATAAACCACAGGGATGATTTTTGCAGATTACTCTTTGAGCAATTTACAGTGTTTTGGCCTGTTTCGTTTTAAGGGGTGTTTGGGGCTAATTCCAAACAACAGTTTTAAAAGGGAGATAGGGTCGTTTCAAGGGGTGTTTGTATTTGCTTAAAAATTGCAGTTTAATGGTTGTTTAAGTCATCCGCAAGGCAGCAAAATTGCATTTTTATACGGATTGAATTAATTTAATTTAACTTTCTTTGCTGGTTGCTGACGTCAATTTTGACTCATTTTAATACGGGTGTGTTAATTTGGACTGTTTTATGTAAAACGGTTCACATTACAACATTTGGCCAAAAGCTAAACATATCAAATGGGTCGAACATGCCAAGTGGTATGAAAGTTACTGGGAATATGTTTGATTTATAAAACCTTCTATCTATATAAATAAAGATCTATATATTGGTTTTGAACCATTACCCAACCCACTGAGATGCCTATTTTGCTACAATTCTATTTATACCTATAGTGTCTGATATTCAATCTATTGTTATTTAGGGCCGATGCTCATAAGCAACAACAAAAATTGCAGCAACAACAATCTATTGCTACAATTCTATTTATAATCTGGAAAAAGTAATTTACCAGTGAACACTACTACTGTTCTTGCTTATTAGGATCAGAGGAAGGCATTGGAATTTGGATTTTATCAAAATTTGGTTGATCAAAGGTACTTGCAGTTTCCAGTACAATATTTAGGCCATTTATGTTAATTTTACCGCTATTGGGTAAAGTAAATAACCTGTGTAACAATGAAACGGGTCAAATGAGATCAAAATGACCCAATCCAATGCTACCCGTCTGGCCCGCACTCTCATTTTGACTTTTTAATTAACCCTCTCATTTTTTCAACTTTACTTGGGCATCCGGAGTTCACATATGCTCTCTAAGGGGTATCGCTGCCTTTGTTAGGAAAAATCCCCAACTACTTCAATAATTTGAATTTCGGAACCTAGAGTACAAGCTCGCATACTATGTTTCTGAATAAGTAAGCGTTATTTTATTTGTTTATCTCATGCAGAATTTAGTTAAGAGTGCTACCAAGAAGCCGAAAGTAGCTGTTGCATTAGTCTTCGGTAATGATAGTGATGAAGAGTAGCCTTTGATTCAAAACAAGCTTACTTGAAGTGAGCTCATGGGTTAAAGTGGCACAGGTGAAGAAAATGTGCAGCCTGAATTTTGTAGTTTGTATTATGTACATTTAAAGTAGCTTAAAACGCAATATGCAAGTATTTTTAGCTTAAAAGCTAATTTTGGTTAAAACTGAAGTGTTGTAGGGGCCGAGGAGGTAAAGGTCATGAAATGGTTAGGTTAATTTTAGTGATATGTACATTTGATGTTTACACTTAGTTGAAAAAAAATATACATTAAGTGTATTTGAGTACATCGTGTATTTGGTAAAGCAAACACAATTTTATAACATTGAACCTATGTACTCCCAAACACCACCTCACCTGTTACATCAAAATCCATATTTTTTTTAAATATTTTAAAGCTAATAGTTTTAGCTTGAAACAATTCGCTATATCTTATTGCTTACCATGTCCCGTATCAGTTAAAATTGTCATTCATTTTTACTAATTTTGGATATTCATAGATTGAATTACATGATTAGCTATGTAAATTGTAGTTTGGTCTTTCGTTTCAGATTTGTATATATAAAAAGAAAAAAATCAACTAAGTGTACAGTTAATCATGTAATCTTCTATTACTGTCTAAAAAATCAACTAAGTGTACTACACGTGTCATATAGCATTACATTATTACAAACCCGTAATGTTTTGAGCACGATTGATACGTTTTATACATTGAGTTCCAAGGGTAATCAATACCTACAATAAGATGTATCTTTAATTTCAACAACAACCAATATATTGCATATCTACTATGCGTGATTTTTTGTGGGATCTCTGTAGATCATTTCACATTATTTGCCTTTAGTTCAGTTTGTTGCTGTTGTGTGCCTATAATTGATAATTATCACCGCATATTTCATATCTTATCTATTGGCTTTCCTTTGTTGAAGCCGCTCCGAACTGCAACATAATCCAAGTTTGAACCATTCCTTTAAATATTTATTCAGATGCTATACAAGACTACTGCTACCTTTGTATCATTTGAACCATATCTTCCTGCTTAAAATGGGTAACTACTCCTTATTCTTGATTATACGCAGTTTCGAAATCGTTGCGAAATCAATTATGCCCTATCTTTCACAGGTAAAGAAAAAATCAAATTCACTTTAAAAAAAAGAATGGAAATGTACTCTTATCAACAACTTTCTTTTAGTTTGACATTTTTTTTTTCTTTTTGTCTTTCACGGAATGAACATGGACTAATCAAGTGTTTGACGTTGACTGCATACCTTTGCTCTTCATGACTGACTATCAATAGGAGAAGATCCATGCACGTTTATTATTTTAATAGTTACAAACCGAATAGTTTATCGTATCATTAACTTATTACATATTATTCATTTAAAAAAATAATGGAATGTGTTTACGTTCGTTGTTGTTTTTTACTTTATTCACACATTTAACTTCTTGATGCATAATATCTTTTAAACCCCATGACTCCACCGGTCTATAATGCCTCTAAAGATCGTGAGGAAACAATATCCCATTTTGGTGTCATTCACCATGATAATAAACAAGAGCAAAGGGCAATCGCTTTCAAAAGTCGGATTGTATCTGCCACATCATGTTTTCACACATGGACAGCTATATGTGGCTCTTTCACGAGTCAAAAGCAAAAAGGGTTTAAAGGTTGTTATTTCATATGCGGATGGTAACCTATCAAAAACTACTATAAATGTGGTACGGAGTATATAAAGAAGTTCTTCAAGGTGTATGATCAAACGGTCAATAGGTATGTACATTATACATATTACATGTTTTGTGGCATTTTTCTTATTTACATTTATTATAAATCCCAAACTTCTTTTACTTACATATTTTTTTAAACTTATTAGGTGTTAACATAATAGACATTTTGTTGAAGTGTTAAAATAGTCACTACGTACATTTGCTTCTGAAGACAAACATAATAGAGATCACGAGGCAATGAACATTTATTACACAGATATTTACAAACATTGTATTTTATACTATCAGTCACTTATAACTTATTATTTCGTTAGAAAAAAATTTCATAGCGTTTACGTTCATTGCTCTTTCTTACTTTATTCATGTACTTACTTTTTTTTTAATCAAAAACCCGCTAAAATCCCGTGAATTTCACGGGTCTATAAGCTAGTGTATAATATACATGAATGTTTTTTTATACGTATTCAAATAATTGTGCAAATAATGATTACTCCCTCCGTCCCAAAATATAAGTCAATTTTTTATTTTTCACAGTCTTCTTTTTTCGACTTTGACAATTATATTTTTTTCGTGCTATCTATTATCTGACGCAAAATATTTAATAGTTGACCACTTACTTTGCAAATTATGTCATTGAAACGTCATGTCGCGTTGGTATCGCAAGTTTTGCGGCAATTTAATATGTATGAACAATGAAATGGCGATAATACCCTCAGTGGTAGGGCCATGTAACGGAAGCTCACGCCCATTAGCAAACAATGCCTCTTTGTGGCTGTTTTGCAAAAAACGGAAACATTAGTGCATGTTTTGCAACAAATTTTGTCTCGGGGTATTCTTTGGGTTTACGAGAAACATTAAAGACAGAATTTACAATTTACCCTACTATTTATTTTGCATGACCTGGCAATTAAATTCTTTCACTTAAATATTCACATACTTACGTTAATGTAAAAAATAGTTTTTGATATAAATTTACTTGAAAGTTGAAATAGTAGTTTTAAAAAAAAGTACTAAGTATTAACTAGGGCTGTAAACGAACCGGACGAACATGAACGGAGCCCTGTTCATATTCATTCATTTAATTTTAACCGGACAAATAAACGGACTCGGACGCTTAAACGGACGAATTTTCTTGTTCATGTTCGTTTATTAAGAAAATGAATTGTTCATGTTCGTTTATGTTCGTTCATTAAGACACTAAACAAACGCTAAACGAACATAAACGATCGAATATAAGTGAAAATAGACAAAAAAAACATAAAATTTATTAAATTCTCCACAATATAATGTTTTATAAGTGTTGTTTTGTTTAAATAAACTAATTTTTAAAATTATAAAATTAAAAGATATGATATATGAAAATAAATAGATAAATAAACATAACGAACTTTAACGAACGTATAATCGGACGTTCACGAACATAAATGAACGGACGAGACTTTTGTTCATGTTCGTTCATTTAACTAAACGAACGTAAAATATTGTTCATGTTCGTTCATTTAATAAACGAACGAACATAAACGAACTTTTTACCGAACGGTTCATGAAATGTTCACTGAACGTTCAGTTCGTTTACAGCCCTAGTATTAACTCCTACAAAGACAATATTTTCCAAGAACACCCCAACCCAAGTTTAAGCTTAAGCTCATGCTTGACATGGCGAAATTGTTGAATATGTCCTCCAAGCATTTCTTCTTCTTCTTCTTCTACAACCAAGAAAAGCTCAGGATAATGTTCGGTATAATATAAGTTAGCTTCGACTAACGAGAACACATCTATCAAAAGAAGCTCCCATAACAAGTAACTTCCATGGATTGTTAATGACAAAATATTAGGAGCAACTAGATCTAGCAACAGGCATATCATCAAGAGTCCACCACTTTCGAGAGATGACAAACTTCTTAACACTCTTTGAAGTAAAATTAAGCTCGCTAAAACCATAGCACTCGTTCAACTTGAATATTTCGAGAAGAGGACTTCCAGAAAGTATATTTTGAACCATATGGTCATTTAAGTCCATTGTTGAAAGAGACAAAGAGTTAAGGTTTTTCCAACTAAACACACCAGTTGGATTAACAAGGCCGCAAGCCAATTTAAGATGAGTAATATGTGAACAGATGAAAAGTAACTCATCTAACACGATAGCAGCATGCCCTCCCGAGCCCCGAATGAGTCCATAATGAGATTAGGTAGTAAAGTCCATATATGTACCCATCGTTCGGACAGACAACATGTTTGAATAACGTCTTTTGAAGTCAGTAAACGAGACAAGATTTCGAGGATTAAACAATCTCGTAAAGAATTAAATTGCTAGGCAGATTATCAAGAATTCAAGAACATTTGTGCCTTGTATCCCACATAGGTTAAAGAAATAAATTGTACTTTAGTTATATACTCTTGTGTACAAATATACTGCATCTTTGAAATAGTACAATGTTTCGGAGGTGCCTTGTCAACAAAGTTCATATGAAACAAGAACTTTGTTGTGCAATAGTCTTTCTAAATTTGTATAACTTCTTAACATTTTTATAATATTTAATTTGACTATTTTTTTTCTTAACAATAACGTATTATTTCTTTAAGAAAAACACAAAATACAATATATCATTTTAGAAAGTGACTTACAAAAAGAGATGTATCTCTCATAAAATTCTTTTTCTTTGTTTAAAATATATGGCTGAAAACATTTCTTATTCTTATTAAATTTATTTTTCTTCCAAGTAGATCTATTCCTTATGATCATGTTCTAAATATTTATTCCTAGAGATTAGGGACTATTTAAAAAGCCCGAGAAACCGAGACAAATCAGTCAATTTGAAACCTAAAAATACCCGAAATCGAAGAAACCTAAAAGAACCGAAACCGAAAACCCGTTTGTCACGGTTCAATTTTGGTTTTTATTTTTAAATATTAGCGGTTAACCAAACCAAACGTGTATAATATACATGAATATTTTCTTTAACTACATATTCAAATAATTATGCAAATAATGATTATTTCCCCCGTCCTAAAATATAAGTCCATTTTTTTTTCTTCAATGTTTTTTTTTTCTCTAACTTTGAGCTTAATTATAATTTTTCGTGTTATATAATATTTGATGCAAAATATATAATACTTGACCCCCTACTTTGAAAATTATGTCATTGAAACGTCATGTCGCATTGGTATCGCAAATTTGGCAGCAATTTAATATGTATAAACAATGAAATGGCGATAATACCCTCAGGGGTGAGCCATGTAACGGGAGAACTAACGCCCCTTAGCAAACAGTGCCTTTTCGTGGCTATTTTGCAAAAAACAGAAACATTAGTGACTGTTTTGCAACAAACTTCGTCTCGAGTATTCCTTGCGTTTTCGAAAACATTAGGGACAGAATTTGCAATTTAACCTACTACATTTATTTTGCATGACCTGGCAATTCAATTCTTTCACTTAAATATTCACATACTTATGTTAAATTTACTTGAAAGTTGAAATAGTAGTTAAAAAAAATACTACTGAGTATTAACTCCTACAAAGACAATATTTTCCAGAAAGAAGGACATTTTACCTTTGAACAACCCAACCCAAGTTTAAGCTTAATTAAGCTCCCAAGCATTTCTTCTTCTTCTTCTACATCTAAGTAAAGCTTAGGATAATGTTGGGTATAAAATAAGTTAGCTTTGACTAACGTGAACACATCTATCAAAAGAAGCTCCCATAACAACTTACATGGATTGTTAATGACAAAATATTAGGAGCAATTAGATCTAGCTACAGGTTTATCATCATCAAGAGTCCAATCTCCAGAGATGACAAAGTTCTCAACGTACACTCTTTGAAGTAAAATTAAGCTCGCTGAAAACCATAGCACTCGTTCAACTTGAATGTTTCGAGAAGAGGACTTTCCGGAAAGTATATTTTGAACCATATGGTCAATTAAGTCCATTGTTGAAAGAGACAAAGAGTTAAGGTTTTTCCAACTAAAAGCACCAGTTGGATTAACAAGGGCGCAAGCCAATTTAAGATGAGTAATATGTGAACAGTTGAAAAGCAACTCATCTAACACAATAGCAGTATGCCCTCCCGAGTCCCAAAAGAGTCCATAACGATTAATCAAGGTCTTCGACATTACTATAGCATAAGTAATCCATTTACTAACTTGCGATTCAAATCTAAGATCATAACTCGTATTTAGTTTACTCACTGATGAGAAGTAAAAATGCCAAAATTACCTTTCTCAAAACAACAACTTTCTCAACACAACCAGCCATTACCTTTAATTTTCAACCACGACAATTTCTAGAGTAGTAAGAATGCCAAAATTTTCCCGTTTTGAAAAACTAATGAGATTTCGACTCACTAAAATAATACTATTGTTAAGTTTTCGGATGCTTTGATCATAAGGACTTTAGTGTCTAATGATGCTCCTCAACTTGTTAGACAATTGGTCTTAACCGGCTTAATTATCATTTTCTTTGACATTCCCCAAATAATGTAAAGACAACACGAATATGTAACACGGTTCCATATCTTCGACCAAAAGTACCCGACGAGTTATTTGAAATTTACCGAGGGAGATTACCTACAAAAGTTGTGCAAGTCGAACGATATAATTAACCTGGCGGGAATTGTTTTCTTACTAAACTTTCTTGTACGGTTGTTCTTTTGGTGTTAGTCTTCGAAACATTTGCAAGCAAAGCTTCTTTACCAATCCAGGCACTTCATCAAGAAAATCTAAAATTTTCAACCTGGTATCCCACATAGGCGAAAGAAATGAAATGTTCTATGCTTATGTACTGCTGTGTGTGCAGCTGTTACATGATTAGAATAGTATTATGTTTCGGATGCATGATTATCTGCAAAGTTCATACGCAAAATAAAAATTGAACTTTGCAGAAAATCGGGTGACCGGAATTTGTACGAGTTCTAATTAACTTTTTTTAATATTTATTATAACTTCTTTTTTGCTTCTTAACAAACTCCAAAATTTGATACACAAAGATTAGAGTCCATAATTTTACGTATCGAAATAGTTACCAATAACTTAAAAGGTTATATGATGCAATTATCCTTTTGAGATAGACTAAACATTAACTACTTATTTGCACATGGCATCATAGCGGTAACAATATATAATAGCGTCAGTTTACGTATGCATATATAGTATTTATTTATGAAAAAAGTAAAAGTGAAAAAAATTGTGTATTTATTATGGGAGTTGATACTCTCACCACATTTTTTGATGCAAAAATCACAACTGTGCATTGCAGTGTTGTACGGTACAATAATGTAATGCACAAGTTGTGGTGCAAGTATCAAAAAATATGGTTGGAGTATCAATTATATCATTCAAATACCAAATCGTTTGAGCCAACCTTGTATGACTGTCAATGTCATAAAACAAAAAAGTTCAAATTTAAAACCAAAAATCAAAAAATAAACATTTAAAAGTAATTTTGTGCTTTAAAAAATTTCTTATGAACATATTATCAAGTCAACATTGTGTTGGTTGTCAAGATTTAAATTATGCTCTAGTATTTTTGAAAATCACATTTACTCACCTTTGAAGGTTTTTTTTTTTTTTTTTTTTTTTTTTTTTCTTCTCCTCCTGGCAGTAAAGATTACACAAAATTACATACCAGATTAGTGATGATCAAATGCTAAATATTTCTTTGCTAAAAAATACTAAATATTTAGTTCTTATTAATCATAGATATACATAACGACGTATAATAGTTTTCTTTAGAAACTCAACATATATTAAAAAGATCAAGCCCAAAAAAACAAAATATAAACGAAATAGCAACTCACTTTCTTAACAAGACAATTAAAAAAGATGAGCTAATAAACGACATATAATAGTCGAAAGATGATAATTCACCCAAGCACCTCTATCATTCACGTGTTGCGGATTATTCATTATTATGTCCACTGCTTTAAACCTTTCAATTCGAGAAAACGATTTCGATCATTTTAGAAGCTCAAAACTTACCATGTCAGCTGTTATTTAGTAGCAACTTTGTCAATATATAATCACCAAGTATATTTTATATTTACATCTTCATGTTTTTTTATAGCTTTAGCTTCATTTTAAGCCAAACAAAATGTCACAATGTAGTATTGTGGTTATATAATAATGCATCACTTGGCTATGAGTTCCATTAATCAAAGGATTTTTCGTTTATTTTTAACTATAACGATGAAAAACAAGATTGTGAATATCATCATAAACTCTTTTCATAACTATTATGTTCATACATTTAGTTATATTCCCATCATATCAATGTTTGACAAATTATAGGAGACGACGACAACAACAACAAGCAATTGATGATTGATTAAGATCAGAACCAAAACCAGTAATGGCCTTGAAATTCTCTTTTGGAGTTTGGACTATGCAATCAGAGGCAAACCTGTAATTTCCAACCACTAGAATCTACAGAATTTGGGTCTTCGTTTTCGTCTAAATGGTTAGAGTACAAACTCCCATTCCCGTCTAAAGAACACGAACATGTAACACGGTTCCATATCTTCGACCAAAATTACCCAACAAGTTATCAAAGATTTCCCACGGGATCTAACCTGGGTGAAAATTGTTTTGTTGCTGAATTTTTCCTACGGTTGCTCTTTTGATGTTAGTCTTCAAATCATTTGCGGAGGAAAGCTTCTTTACAAAGCCGAGAAGTCATCAAGAATTCAAGACCATTTCAGCCTTGTTTCCCACATATGTTAAAGAGATAAATTGTTCTTTGGTTATATACTATCTTAGTACATGTATGTTACATGTTTAGAATAGTATTATGTTTGGGATGTGCATTGACAATAAAGTTCATATAGAATAAATGAACTTTATTGCGGCTTGAATCATCCCATATTTGTATAACTTCTTAATATTTTTATAATATTTAATTTGATTTTTTTTTTTTTTTTTTTTTTTTTTAACCAGCACTTTGAAATTTGATACAGAAAGATCGAGTAGACGTTCTTACATATCCAGATATAACTAACTAATTTTTAAAGTTAAAGGATGCAGTTATTTCTTTAAGAAAAACACAATCTACGATATCAGTGATGATCACATCTTAAATACTTATTCTTAGAAATTAAAGGGGTTTAAAAAGCCCGAGAAATTGACAGACCGAGTCAAATCGCTCAATCTGTAACCGAAAAATTCGAAACTGAAAAAAAAAAAAAAAAAAAAAAAAAAAAAAAAAAAAAAAAAAAAACTCGCTTGTCGAGGTTCAGTTTCGGTTTTTATTTTTAAATATTCCTGGTTAACCAAACCGTATATAATGTACATAAAGGTTTTTAACTAAACATTCAAATGATTGTACAAATAATGATTATATTCTTACACTACTTTTATTATATGTTTGCGACTTTTTGGTTTTAACTTAAACATTCACTAAATAGGTAAATACCTATGTGTGAATATCGATTAATATGACCGTAACCTATAAAGGTCGAATGAATATTTTCTGTTAATATGTTATGTATGTTTATTTGAATGTAATTATTTAATGTTATTTAATTTCACTATAATGACAATTTACGTTCTAGATAATGTTATTGTTCATACTTAAAAAATACCCGAACCGCAAGTAGCCGCTCATTTCGGACGCCCGCATGCATTACCTTACAAAAGCCATTTATAACGAAAAACATTAGAAAAAGGTCCAACTGGGAGTCGAACCCAGGTCGCTGGATTCAAAGTCTAGAGTGCTAACCACTACACCATAGAACCAATTTGTTCACTTGATGAACATTTATATTTATAAATACGCTAACCATATATACACTTCTCACAAGGGTCGAAATCGTTTGATAAAACTAATAACCAGATTTTGAAGTCGCAAAAACACCCATTTGTCGATATCTATTTTACCATTTTTGGAACAATATGTTTTGTTGCTGTAAATGATGTTTTGTACACAAAGATATACACTCTTGTACTACTATAGTTATGGCTCAAACTCGACTTGATCCATAAACCAATTTGCTTTCGTGTTATTTTCTAGGCAAGTCTCCAAAAACTAGTTTTTCGCAAAGATTCATTTGAAAATGCTTAGGGATTACTCAAAATATGTTATCCGGAAGTCCTCTTCTGGAAACATTCACGTTGAACGAGTGTTATGGTTTTACGCGGCTTGATATTACTTCAAAAAGTCTTAACGAGTGTTGTCATGTACGTATACAACAGTATTTCTCCAGATGGATATGTACTTCTAAATGCTCCAAATATCTTGTCATTAACAGTCCGAGGAAGTTTGATCTTTACTTGCTAGATGTGTCTTATATTATTTGAGATAAAACACACCCTAAATATTTAAGTTTAACAATTAGAAATATTTGGTTAACTGTCTTTAGGCATTAACAAGGATTAAGATCATCAATTAATTTGTAAGATTCAACCTATAGAGTTGTGAACACGTACTGGCTAAACGCTTAAAACGTTCCTAAATGTAAGTGTATCTCAAGCCATTAAGATTATAATAGTCGTTTTTAGAACATAACAATTTCTAACTCGTTGGCAATCCTTTCAAACAAGCTGGCTATATATCTGAATCAACAAATATCTGCAATAGATTCAAATATTTTTTATGAGAACACTTGCCGTATCATATCAACAACGTGCATAACTATAATCTGCACAAAAAGAAGAAAAACGATGCAGAGACAAGTATAGGAATAAAACATAAAAACTGGCCTCGAGATCAAGCAGCATATCATAAGTTTTTTTCTCCATCGTATCAAACACTGAAATGCCACTGATTTTCTGTACTCCAAGTTTGGCAGATATCATATTCTGCAAAAAGTAAAATAATACTCGTAACAAATAAATAAATTAGGCAAGAATCGGAATTTACATAGATGAAAAGCAAACGAATATTTTGTGTGCATTTACCAGTTGAAACTCGAGGGATGCAAATGCCTCGACTACAGGTAAATCCTGCACAAAAACAGTTTAATTTACTTCATTAAGGTTCACTCAGTCTTTTTTGGGGTCTCGTTAGTATGGCACAAAGGATGTTACTTACCATTCTTTGAAGTCCACTGATCATAACAGCCGTTTCCTCTTTTGAATCACTAAGCGATAACCAAACTTCAAAAGGCCCGAGCGTCTTCTCTGTCAGGTTTGTGAGGCTCAATTGTACCTACATTGTAACATCACTATCAATCTTTTATAAAATATATATATATATATAAGTTAATATTATTAAAACTTATATTACTTACGTAAAAAGGTTTTTCTAAGATGATGATTGGTGGCACTTGGACTGCTTTCAAATCGATCTCTTTTTTCATAAGTGGCTACAATGTAAGAAAAGAATCCAAAATAATTAAGCGTTTTCTACTCAAGATTGTATAAAAGCTATTGGTTCACTTACATTGCCAATTATCTGTTGTGTTTGCAGGCGACCAGGTTCACCTAAATTCGTTCGCCAAGTTATCTGAAGTTTACCAAGGAAATTATTCCCCTCGGCTTTTGTTGGTTGAGGCAACATTTTCAATGCATAAAGAAAGTTATGTATTCCTCCTCCTGATCTAATAAGAATAGGTGGTTTGAATATTTCTCTGCTACACACAATGCTGAAATTAGAAAACGGCACAAAACTCGTTCAGAAAACAAAAAATTATCTCGGAAAGCTATTTGTCTTGCCACCTAGTAAGATCACCCTTCTCCGAATGGTGCATATCAGCTTTAACTATAGTTGCAGTCCACCGTGGCGCTGGCTCAAACTCGACTTGATCCATAAATAGATTCGCTTTCGTGTTATTTTCTAGGCAAGTTTCCAAAAAAGTGGTTTCCTGAGATGAAATTGTTCAACAAGTCTTCGGTTTATTAGGCATAGAGAAACACATTGGCAAATGTAGACTTACTTACGCTCATGTATGCTTAACCATTGTCTACCTACCTTCACAACACGAACCTGCACAAGGAGTTACATATATTGTTCAATATGTATTACTCGATATTGCGTATTTGTAATGCCTCATAAGTAACATATAGCAGAGCTATACGGACCACATGATATAAGCATGAATAAGGGTGTTTGGAAGCGCGTTTGAAAGTGATTATCTTAATTGAGAAAGTGGTACCTTTGTCCTAACAGAAAGTGGATTTGAAACCATGAACTTGAAATACTGTGGAAGATACTTGCGCTCCGCATCACCATCATAATACAAAGCAGTACACACAAGTCTGAAGATTGTAACACATAAGTATCATAGTTAAACTAAATATACATTTGTAAAGTATAATAGTAGAAAAACACGATTAGATATGAAACAATGATTGACCTACGTGTGTGCACCAAGCTCCTTAACATCATGTTGGATGATGAAATCATAGCGGGCTCCTGCTCGTATGCTTTCAACAGGTGCTTTCGATGTATCTAAAAGCAGTATCCTCTGCCTTTCTGTTTGTATTTCGGACTGCAGTCAATCAAATATTTTCAAGGTGCTTATATTGAACATAAAAGGTAAGTTTAATTATCAAAATGTTTGCAAGTAACGAAATGTCACCTTGATTATGATATCCCTCACATCATAATTTGAACTGTTGTTGATGCTTATATAGCTACAAAAATTCTCCCCAAGATATATCGCCCTATAAGTAACACGTATAATTAACAACCCTTGACAAAGTTCACCTCTATAATATTTATTGCCGAAAAATGAGTCTGTATTTGGAGGCTTCAGTTTGTATTTGTATTTCAAAAGCGATTATTTGTAACGTCTTTACAAATTACAAACTGGTTATCACGACTTTAAGGTTTGCATCACATCATAACATAAGGTATACATATGCAATTATGAGGCTAGAAAACTATGAACACGGGTGAAAAATGTGTCATTCCGCATATGTGATAATAAGATGCATGATTCTAACCCGAATGACTGAGGGAGAACAAGGAGACCAGGGACGCCCATGGTGTCTGAGTCATCGCTAAGGAGGAACCGGTTACGGTAGGTGAGATCCGAGCATGATGGATCACTAGAGGCAATATGAGAACTAATGAGGTGGCGAGGGACAGCTGAGGGACTATCAAACAAATCCTCGCCAACAATGAGATCACACGGATCAAACCGAAGAGGAGTTTCAACTTGAAATGTAGGACGACATAGCCGCATTACCCTGAAAGCCAACGAGTGTAACGATTGTGTGCTGCTCATCGTAGACATTAGAGGGACTAAAAATGTAAGGATATGAGAAAGTTAGGGGTTGAAATTGAGTGGTTATATAGTTCAAGGACTGGTTTGTAAAACAAATGTGCAACTGCCAAATCACAATATATTTGCAACTGTTTAGTACTAGTAACGAAGACTGTCTTTAATCTCGGATCAAATGTATGAATATGTCAAACTTTAAATAAAAAATTGCCCGTTAATTTCTTAAATTTTACTTTTGTCGAAAAAAATGACTTCTAAGAACCTTTTTTTCCTTGTAACTATAGTTTATCAATTATTTGACTGACTAATTCATGAATTTTAAGCCCACCGTCACACAAATTCAAACCGAATAAAGTTTTTCTCTTATTCGAGAAAGTTGCATGGGAATTTCAGTTTTGTTTGCATATAGCAAAAGTTGTCTTGAACTTTGTTTACATTAGGGCAAATACCATATTAAAGCACTATACTTGTCAAGAAAGTCACTTTTGAGTATTGAACAAATTTTTTTTCTCTTTGAGGTATTGAACTTTCATTTATTGGCCTCTTTGAGGCACTTTGTGACATTTTTGCCCCTGGATTTTTAATAATTCGAGGGGCAAAAAAGTCACAAAGTGCCTCAATGAGGCCAAAAAATGAAAGTTCAGTACCTCAAAGAGGAAAAAATTTTGTTCGATACCTAAAAGTGTATTTTAGGACAAGTATAATGCGTTTTTATGGTATTTGCCCTTTACATTAAGAAGGGTAAATCGCATAAAAATACACTTGTAATTTATGTCAATTTGAATTTAGAGTATCAAACTTCTTTTTTCACAATTAAAGATATCAAAGTTAAAAAAGTTTGTAATACAAGACTTTTTAAGGTTTGAACTTTCCAAAAAATGTTACCGGTTATTTTCTAGTTTGAAATGATTAAGTAGTGTAATGTCTTATTATAATTGAGCATAAAAAAAATGTTCGGTTAAAGTTATGATCGACAATCACTTCTAGGAGTCAAGAAAACCTTATATTGCCAAAAAAGAAATATATAAAACATAAAAAATATATATAGAAAAAAAAAAATCACTTGAAGACATTAAATTGAATTGAGAAGAAAAAGTTTAGCGAATACATTAAATTTAAATTGACTTAAAAGTGTAATAACTTTTTGTTTTGCTCTTACACTAATTATATTAAAATTTAGGGTAAATTGCAAAACATTTCCAGTGATAAGTATTTTTGCACCCAATGCACCTCCCAAACTTTAATTGTGAATATTGTTCTTATGGTTTTCACTTTGTTGCAATTTATGTCATTTTCACTGAAAACCGTTAAAAAATCTCGTTAGAAACTTCTAATGGTTGTTGTGCAAACATGCACTAAACTTCTTGAACGCCTGATTCGTTTCTAATATACAATGGTGACAAAAAAGAATTGTGATTTTTACATTTCATTTCAAAGACTTCGTCGTTGTATAGATATGTAATGCTTTATCAAATTGCGACGTGTTTTGGTACTATGGATGGACTCAACAAATGATATTATTATATATACTAAAAGAGGGGAGGATGCTTGGACAAATACTGTAGATGCTACAGTTGTTTCTACAGTATCGTACTTCAAAAAGTTGTACAGAAGAGTGCAACACCACATATATTTATCTCCACACAAAACAGACACACAATATATCCATTCTCCTTCACGTCTTCTCCAGAAGCAACCACACTCATCAGTAACATCAAATCCAAAAGGCTCATCAAAATGATCAAATCCACCAAGCTAACTCAACAAAAATGTGAAGATCCATCAAAAGCAAAACAAAAAAATCAGTAAGTATGCCACCTCTAATCTTTATATTTACTTTCTTTTTTCTTAATAATGTTTTCTTTTATTATTGGTCTCAGTGGCTCGGTTTATGGTATTAAATAGTTCAATTGAATCTTAAAAGATTCAATTTTGAAATTAGGGTTTTATTGTCATTTAGGGATTTTGTTAATGGTACCAGTGTATTTTGGTGGGAATGACTTTGGGTTTTTTTTGTTGTGATAAATTGAAAAAGTTAAACTTATTTTGCAGTTTTCCCAGGTTAGTTTAGGCTTATGAGGTTACTTTCTTTGTTAAGCACATGGGCGAGCCTCTGCTTATTTAGTTTGGCTACTTTTTTATTCGATGATTTTTGCTAACCATATACTCAAACCAGTGTGGACTCTATTGGCCTTTTTTATTGATTAGGGTAACCATTTTTAGACATTCAGGGATTTATCACATAACTCTTATTTAAGTCGTGGAAAGGTTACGCTACTCAAGAACTGTCTAAGTAAACTGTACCTTTTTACCATGTTTTGAAATAATCAGGTGTGTCTTACGTTCACAAAACTGAAACGAAAACACATTCTATTAAGTGTCGAATAACTTATGTGTATTTCTTTGTACTTTTCAAGTAGCTGCACGATAGAATTGTCCAAGTAAAATGTACCTTTCCACTCTGTTCTCAACTGATCAGTTGTATCTTATGGTGACAACTGAAGCGAATGATTTAAGGTGGCATTGTCCACGGAGAAACCACCCCAAAGGTAAGTCAATTTAAGTTGTTTAGGCCTTGCTTATTTGGAAAATTCCGTGTATTTAACAAGTTGATAAGTAAATCTAACCACCCCTGAATTTGCAACACACCACACCACACGCACACACATTGCAACATGAAACTAACCGTGCTATGTATATGAACCATTACAGTCTAAAACCTATTTGTACAATGTTCGGTATGAGTAATAAGTATCTATCTCTCTCACTTTTAGTCTACTCTGATAAGATACAACATGATATGTGTTTGTGTTTCCTTACTTTCAGTCTACTCTGATAAGATACAACATGATATGTACGGTTCTAAGTCTAATCACTTTTGATAATTTTTTAGTCGTCGCAACTTTTTTAGCTTTATTTGTACCTGCAGGCGTGCAGATTCATAAGGAATAAGCAATCCCCGATGCCTACTAGAGAATAAGCTTAAGGTAATAACTATTTTGAAAGTATAAAAGGTGGCCCATTGCTGATTTTTTTTAATAAAGTGTACCTAATCACTTATTGAAATTGGAAAACAATTTTTGAATCAGATCATCATGTAAACATGCTACAATCACATTTTTATTTTTTAATCATTTTTTCAGGTGCCTTGAGAAGGTGATGATTCTAATGATGATACATGTGGTTTGTGTGGGAATAGTAGCATGCCAAAATTGGCCGTGTTGAGTAATGGACCAATGAATGTCAGGCTCACAATGGGTCACGTACAGGGTGCTTGATCTATACTTCTAATTGCAGCTGCTGGTGCGGTTTATTGATATTGACACGACCACCTGTTACTGCAAACACGGCTTAATGTTGGTCATGGATCTTACTGCTAATGCATTTACCTGCTGTTTATGCAATATTAATGCCAGGCTTACATAAAAGGTAGTGCCAACCATTCTTTTTGTTTTATCTTTTCGGATTTGATATGCTACTTTTTACACCTTACAAATGCGGATTTTTACAACTTTTAGCTGCTGATATTCACAGCTTTTAAATGCTTATATTACACCATTTATACGTTGTTTACACTGTAGACAGAATGGGTGTTTGGACACGCACTTTTATATGTTATTTGGACAGTGGAAATAAGAGATGTTTGGCCACAGATTTT
Organism: Artemisia argyi; assembly: GCA_030686995.1. Lineage (NCBI taxonomy): Eukaryota > Viridiplantae > Streptophyta > Magnoliopsida > Asterales > Asteraceae > Artemisia > Artemisia argyi. The sequence goes on from CM060677.1 coordinate 204,946,767, forward strand.
CTAGCGTTGTATGTTGTTTTTTAACAACTTTTTATGGCCTGCAGATGAGGGCAAAAGTGGATACGAAGAAGGGAAGACAAGTTCATATTTTCAGGAGGTGCAACTCAGTTTATACATGTTGCAAATCAGTACGTGGATCAAATTTCCAAGGTATTCCATTTTTACATTTTCGGTGTGTTCAATTCCTTTGTTGTTGTTTCTTTTGATTAACCCCCATTTTTTAACTATTTGCGGTTGATGCCAGAAGTTTTGATGATGTTACTGATGTCCATGATGCAACCGTTTGGGTAAACAGTGGATGACACAACAAGTTCTTAACCACGATTGCTACTTTGCAGCAACATGTGGTAATTCCTGTGCACACAGGTTTGTCCCACTGACTATGACTTTTATTGTTGAATGACAAATCTTTGCACTTTCATTTTCTTGGTCTACACTTGCTATTGGCTAGCGACACGAAACTTATTAAATTTTTATCCTTACATTCAGTTTTAACTTCCACTATTTCATGATATTCATAGTATACATCGACAATAAAACACGATACAGCTAAAATTTTTACAATTAATAGAACACTTAATTTATATAAAAAACCTCAATATTGTTCATTTCTACAAAAAGATTCAATGAAAAACATTATGAACATCCAATTGTTGCAGCCTTTCATGTCTAAAAGTGGCGGCACAACGACGAGTCAAAATTAGCTATTTTTCGACCTGTTTTTTATAAGTACATTATTTCTTTATCCTTTTTCCCCTTTAGAGATATAAACATAACCCAAATCGACTGATTCATAAGTATTTGGTCCGAAATTTCCGTGGATAAAATTAGCGGTGAAACTTAATCACACGATTCTATAGTATATCAAACATTTTGCCATATTTTTCTGATTGAAGTATCTCCATTCGAGTGTTGTCATATACACTTTAAGATTGAATTGCAGGTGTTGAAGTTGGTAGTGGTGGAGGATCCACCGACAATTTTGTATTTGAATCCGAGATTGAGAGATGATAGGAGTCATTTAAAAACTGGGAATTTAGCAATTTTGCCTTTTAAGATATATTGTACAGTAATAGTTTAAATTCCAAATCTGAGCTAATGACATTCAAGTATCTCAAATTCATAAAGCCTATGCGTTATACTAATATTCCACATGCTTATAGTGCATTCTAAGGTGTCATGGTTTGTCTTATTAGTTCATTATTTTTTTTAACTTTTTCTATTTATATAAGTATTAACTATTCTTTTTCTGTTGGAACAGGTTAAGATTCCAGACGTGAGTTCTACTAAATTGAATAAGTCTATTATGAGCCACTTGCTCATCGAGATTCTCTGCAGCGGTCATATATCAACAAAATTACCGGACAATGTATTCAGGAGACTTGCTTAAATGTTTGTACTGTTTTGCTAAACATATGCATAATTGAAATAACAAAATTAATAATTACACCGTACAAGCCACAAAATATACAAAACCCCGCCGCAACGCGCGGGCTTACCCCACTCGTATAATACTAAAAGAGGGGAGGATACTTGGGTCATAGGCGAGTGCTTCAAAGAGTTGTAAGATACAGTTGTTTGTACAGTAACCCGTGCTTCACTGTAGTTGTACACATACAGAGACACAAACAATATTTCCCCACAATTCTAGAGCTATCTTCACACTTTTCTTCTCCATCAACACACACACAGACATCTATGTCTTCCTTTCTCAGATCAAAACCAAAAAAAAAAAAAAAAAAAAATGATACCACCACGCGCTTTATATGATCTTCCACATCCCCTAATCCCAAATCAAAATCAAGATTGATGATTTCTTCATTGTTATACGAAGTTACTGTGTATGTTTTATTTTCTGTTAAAGATGGTTGTGAAGGTATTTAAGATTAATCGACCACCTTTGTCTGTGAAAGTATATGAAGAGAAAGAGACTCGGATTCAAGGTTTGGAGAAGAAGATAAGCGATGATGTCGAAATGGTTTGAAGGCTTCTTTTTAACACCTTTTTTTACTATCTTTTACCAAAATATAGATTTCAGGCTTTTCTTAAATTTTAGAAATTTATGATCTCTGTGATTACTTTTTTAACTGGATTATAGATTTGTCCTGGAAGTGTTTGGTGAAATGTCAAGTGCATAAGAATGGATATTGACCAATCATTGTTTGACTAAGAGGTAATGACTTCATTCAAAAACAGTTGATTTGGTTTGTTTCTTCGTACAAAAACGAAACTTTGTGTTGAACGATAACAATGAATATTTGTTTCTAGATTGACCATTTGTGTATTGTTATTCCTACCATTTAGCTAATCTACAAATGTATCTAAAGTTGTAAGCGTAATATATGGTGACATAATATCTTCCCAAGAACTAAGATAAACAAATCAGTGTAGTTTATATGAGTATAATTAAGCATATATGAAGTTTTCTTGCAACTTATGACGAACAGGTGAAAATAGAATATTGAATATGACAAAAAAGATCAATGCTATGATAGTGAAAGAAATATGGAAATAATCATATCATGTTATCAAGTATGTCTATTAGCAATCTTGCAATTTTTATTTCCAATGAATTTTGCATAAGAGTTTGTCTAAAAGAGTTAGCATGGTTTGAAAGGTGTTTTGAACAACAGATAATATATTTTAAGTGAAAACATCTAGAACATTATATAGTTTAGTCACATATACAAAATTATTTGATAAGGCGTAACAAAAATAATTGAAATATGGGAAGGTTAGAATGAGAATTATTGCTTGCAGGTGGCTAGCCACATGTGCTTTAGTAATATTCTTCTCAGTCATTATCTTTTAAATATGTGTAGGCATAACATCACGCCGTCCTTGGCTGCAATCATAATTTACACATTTAGGCATTGTGGGTTAGCTAACGGGCGATGAAGATAATTTTATGCATTTATGTTTTATGGACACACTTATCTTGGTGGTTGCATCCATGCCTGCCATTCACCTTTTTTAGCCATTACATTATGATCCTCCAGCTTCGCTATAGATGTGACTATATGTATGTACGTGTGAGGGTCGCAATTTTAGTACAGATATGTTTCAACTACGATCATTTTTTAATCCAGTTTTTAATGAATTCAGTTATCTTTTTATGTTAAGTGTAATAATTTTACTAAATTTTATAACACAAGCAAGTTTTCATGTGTGGGTTTACGACTGCTCTTATGGAGTTGCGTCGTACGCAGCTGTGAGTGTCTCTCTTCTAGCCCTGTTAATTTCAGACATGTCAATCTTAGTTTACGAACTTCCATTTACTTTGGTTTATGAGTTTTTATTGTCATTGTTTTGTTGCAGCTTTAAACTGATCGGTTGTTGCAGCTTTAAACTGATCGGTTGTTGCAGATCTACTTACAAACCAACGTCTACGGAGGTCAGCGCACGCAGACCATATAGGAGCAGTCGTACACTGCCAGCTGCGGGTTTTCATGCTGCCAATGCTGAAGCTATACATTCTTTATGTGGCATAAATAACGGTGAGTGTTTTTTATTTCAGGAATTTTTTTTTAGATTATTCATGACTTATTATGAATGTCTTCTCATTCCGATTTCCCCCATGTAATAAGCAGCAAATACGTCTCTCTCAACTGATTCCAGTTGTGTGCTTGGAAAAAGGAGAGCATGTCCTACCAGCAACAATTACTCGGATCCCTGTCCTATAGTCATGGTGGTGAACGGAATGTTTAGAGGTGTGTTGCCGGAGCTGTCGGGCAAATCAGTCCGGAGGCAGTTGTTTTTCCACCTTAGGAAGGACCCACTTTAAACTTAAACCAAGGTATGCGTTCAAAAATTTTTTACGCTTCTTCAGTTTTAATATTCCTTTTAATTTTTCCACCCACTTCGTTGAACTGCACTGAAAATTGTATTTATGACTCCACTAATTAACTATGCGCAAATGTTATTTTCATATACATAAACCTGCTTTCTTATTAGTTTTTAAAACGGCGGTTTCAGACCTTATATTTTTTAACACCAGCAGCTGTTGGCACCTCTGATTCCTCAATTCGCATGCCTGCAAAAAGATTGCCATCACAAGGCGTGCCAGGGTGCTGCTCACGTGGTCAGGACAACACAAGGAATGTGCAGCGCTGTGTTCCCGTTTGCAGCCTATCAACAGCGACCTGCAACCCTATCAGCTGTCATCATCAGATAACCCACCTTAATTTCATTCACAAAGGTCAGCATAACTGCCGTTTTAATGTCATATTGACCAATCCACCTGATACAATACATCTACTTATTTTTTTCCCTATGTTTGTGTACTGTCATATGTATAGACATCTGAGAAATGCATTTACAGTTTCCTCAAAACACATCTTTAACTTATGCACTTATTATTTGTAGAAAGACCAAGTGGGCTTGAAGTTGTGGTGAAAGATCAGCAGGGTGCGGTTGCATCTTTGGTTCTATGGGTTCCAATATCATTCTCAGGTATAAGATTTGGTATTTTGGTTTTGGTTGCAAAATTTAGTAGTTTGTGCGAAAATGTTACTTTGCGTAAATGAATGATTTTTCACTAAGGTTGTTAAGATAGTAATGTAACAATATTATTGATCTTGACATAGTGTAATAGTTTTTGGTGTTTTTTTTTAGTTTTTAGCACAATATTATTGATCTTGACATAGTGTAATAGTTTTTGGTGGTTTTTTTTTAGTTTTTAGCCCAATGTAGTTTAAGGGGTGATTGACATAGTGTAGATTTAAACGTTTGCCATATTGTAAATTTAGAACGTTAAGAAATTATAAGAGTTGTAGTTTCAGTGGGCGTTTGGCATAGTGTAATTTGAATTGTGACTTGAACAATCTTTGCAAAATCTGCATTTTAAGTAATTATTTTGTTATATATTTTAGCTAAAAATGAGGGCATTTTCGCTATTATAATATGAATAGTTTAACGTTTATCAAGTAGGATATCTTTTTTGGCTACTCCCTTGAATTCAGATATGTTCAAGTTGGAGCCATGGCAATCTTTGAATATTGGTAATTATGTTTACAATTGTTTTTCAATAAAATGGTATCTGCCTGTTTCGTTTGGTCTACAACGAATAGGTGGATAAATTGGATTTGTAGGTACTTAGTTGCTTACAGCTGAAGTTACCATTTTACTACTGTGTCATATTTACTTATTTTTCTTTTTCTTGAAACAGCATAAATTCATATAAAAATGCAAAAGTGGAGCTTCTGCAATGGTGGCAATGCTCAAGAAGGCAAAGATAAATAGGGCTGCAATGACATACATTGTGTACACAACACTCCCGCACAATGTTGTAATGTGTACATGTTTAGCATAAACTCATCTTCACCTACATTATCAGCACCGTACAACCTACAAAACACAAACACACAAAACATACAAAACTTCGCCGCAACGCGCGGGCTTACCCCACTCGTTATCACTATTTCTGATGCACACAAATCGCGATGCACACAACCATTTGTGAGAACTCGAGGGCATGTACCGTGTATGTTTGAGCACACGTGGTCGTATGGGTGGATATTCACATCAACAGCTACCAGGTTCATTGTCTGTTTTAAAGATGCTAATCATAATCGTTTCTTGTAAGCTTAGTGATACAGTTTCACTAATCATAAAAATAGTCGACATTTCCGAGTTAACTAAGCTAACCTTAAAAAAATAAGATACATGCACTGTGGTTATACATAATGGATGCATTTACCCAGGACTGTTAGTGGATAAGCAACAAAGCTCATAAATTGATGAACCCAAAAGGCCAGTAACTGAAACTTTTTCATATTTGAAATGTATGATGTAAATTGATTAGGTAACGACACCCACCGGATATGACTGATCACAAAACATATTGCCGTATGTGTGAGGATGTTATGTGAAGCAAATAATTCGTAAACAACATATTTTGATTGGCATTCGTGAAAGTAACATGACATGATGGCCCATCCTTTTCATAGTCAAGTCTAGGGAACCAACAATCTTACAGTATAAACTATGTCACATGTTATAAGTAGTACTTGAACCCGCAATCATTTTTGCTCAGGAACTTCTCACATAATTAGAGGTACCATTGGGACACAAGCTATTTGGTGAACAAACATTAGTTAATTGTGACATGATTGTCAGTCCTTTTTAAAAGTTAATCAATTCTAGAAGGAAATGAAGCTAATCCATTAACATGATATCCTTAACAAAATAAATCAAACTCTATGTAAAAAACAAAATTAGAGTCGTACCATAGAAGTTTAAACTTATGCCTAACAACATATTTAATGCATTAATAACAAAACAAATAGACACATTTCCTATGTTCCTATTCACTTTTGTATCTTCTTATCAGACACCTTTTTAAGCACGATAATCAATTTTCAAAACTCTACACTAGGACTAAGCAAAGCGGACCGGAAACCAAACCGAACCGGAAAACCAAACCGAACCGGACCAACCAAAAGCGAACCGACCATATTTGATTCTATTTTCGGTTCTATATACTTATTGTTTCGGTTTCGGTTTCGGTTTCGGTTTCTGTTCGGTTCGGGTCGGGTCGGTTCGGTTACACAACTAAACCATATAAATCGAACCGAACCGAACGAACTGACACAAAATTGAACCGAACCGGGTCACTTCGGTTCGGTTCTCGGTTCATGTTTTTCACAAAATCGATTTTCGGTTCGATTCAATTTTGGTCGGTAATACACCAAACAGTAATATCCTGTTCAATTTTGAAAAGAAAAAAAATGGATTTGATGATGGTGGTTGTGTGGTGGTAGAGTGTAGTGGTGTATTAATTGTGGGATTATAAAATAATTGCAAATTCAAAAGAAAGTAATTGTGCGAATAAGACGATGATAAATTAGTTATCTCAGATGCTCTTTGACAATGACTAACCAGATTTTTAACGGTTGTCAGTAAAAATGATATAAATTGCAACAAAGTGAAATTCATTGAAATATTATTCGCAATTAAAGTTTGGAAGATACATTAGGTGCAAAAATGACTTACCACAAAGACAATTTTTTGCAATTTACCCTATTAAAAAACTAAAAAAGAGCTAATAAAATAAATAATATGTATTTTTTCAAAGAGTTACACTTGTTACTTCATAAATCATAACTACACTGACAAATGACAATCAGACATAGATTGGTCAATCACACTACGGTAATACGGTATTAAGTATCAACGGACAGTATTTACAAATTAGGCCCAGTTGTATTTAGCCTGAAGTGTTTCAGCCCACTATATTGTTTTGCTAGCTAACCATAGAGACATGATAAATTAACGAAAGTGATCGACTAAGCTCTTACAATGACCAAAAGTCCGAAGTCTAAAATCCTGGTCTATAATGTGCGAAGTCATTCGATTTTGATATTTCGTCGATATTTCTCTAAATTAGTTCTTGTTTGCATGACATGTTTTTCTTCTTGACATTTTGACCAAAAAACTTTCATCTTCATTAAACGTCCGTTTGTTTTCGGTTTCAACCACGAGACCATTTTAGCAGGTATTATTTAAGGTGTGTTTGTTACGAGTGTTTTAGATTTGGGTTAGAATATAGTGTACTGCCTCCGTCCCAAAATTATTGTCTTCTTTTGACTTTTTCGGTCTTTACTTATTAACTTTGACCTTAAGTATTTTTGTTTATATTACATAATACTTGGTACAAAATATATGAACGGATTGAGTTTTAAATATATTCTCATTGGTATAATTTTTATCAAAAATTGTATAACACAAACACAAATATTTATAGTCAAAGTTGAGAAAGAAATACCGAAAAAGTTAATAGGGGACAATAAATTTGGGACGGATAGAGTATAAAATAAGTTTGGATGAAGGGAATAGGTTTTGAATTTGACTGTGACTCCCTAAGACTACCCAAAATGGTCAAGCGTGAGAGTCGTGTGGGCAGAGATGGAGCCAGTGGGGGGCTGGAGGGTGCTCGGCCACCCCAACAATGGCGGAACTACCCTTACATCTAAGTGGGAAGAAAGAAAAAAAGGAGGCAGTTTAATAAGCAATTCAACATTCTTGTATCAATGATGGTTTTGAAGTCTCGATCTTTACGAGGAATATGACCCAAATATAAAACAATTGTCTGCATTTTCTTGTTAATATAATATTAAAATAATTTAGTGCTGTACTTTTAGTTAAAAGTTCAAATTAGCCCTCTAGTTTATAGTTTATCATTTTAGTTATACTTAGAATTTTATGATTAAACCTTAAAAAAATTAAAATAAAATAAAATAAAAAAAACCCACTACATTAGTCCGTATTATGATTAAACCATCTTCACTACCATTGACACTAACCTTTACCCGTTTTGTTCATTTTCTCAACTAATAAAGTAGTTGTATGTTACTTCCGAGACAAATATCATTGAACACGTATGTCGAACTATTCAAACTCCAATCAAGCTTCTAAAACAAAAAATCGTATGTTATTAACGAAATTTTTTAACACCCCCCCCCCCTAACAAAAATTCCTAGCTCCGTCCCTGCGTGTGGGGTGTTTGTCACATGCCACCCCATTGCATGAGGGTGGCTCACGCGTGAGGTATGGGCAAAAAAATGGACGAATGGTGAGCAGGTCACTATTGGGTCTATGTACAATTTGGGGGGCCCACAATGGGAATATCAGATAATTTATTGAAGAAAAAATATTTTACTTTATCATTTTTTACCTGTAAATACCCTCATAACTAGGGACGGAGCTAGGAATTTTTGTTAAGGGGGCTCAAAAAAATTTCGATAGTAACATACGATTTTTCGATAGTAACTGCCTCTTCTTTTTTTCTTAAAGGTAAATATTATTAAGAAAAGGGCTAAAAAGGCAACAAGAACTACAAAATAATTTTTTTTTCTTTCTTCCCACTTAGATGTAAGGGTAGTTCCGCCATTGTCGGGGGTGGCCGAGCACCCTCCAGCCCCCCTCCCCCCCCCCCCCCCCCCCCACTGGCTCCGTCTCTGCTCATAGCTTATCATTCTTTACACAACTTCAAACTTAATCTCATACAACTCAAACAAAACTTATTATGGATATGAATTCCGTCATCGGAAGAAGAAGAAGTTATTAGTCAGGACATGAGGTTTTTAGCAGAGCGTTGTCGTTTATTAAGAGTATACGACAAGCAAATCGACCGAGGAGAAGCATCATGAGTCGAGATTGTTATGGTGCTCATGATCGTTTAGTCCAAGCCTATTTTAGTACGAATCTGATGTTTTAGGAGGAACATTTCGAGAAGAGGCTCTAAATGAGTCAAACGCTATTCACAAATATATAGTTGAAGAAGCAACTCTTCATTATGCAGATTTTCGTGATAATATTGACTGTACCGGAAGATAAGTCATTCCTTGTTGAATAAGTGCACATCCGCAATTCGTCATTTGGCATACGACCCCGTTCCTGACACCTTTGATGAATATTCGCAAATGGACGAAGCAACTGCTCGTGATGCTCTTGAGAATTTTTCTACCTCTGTTATAGAAATTTTTGGAGCAGAGTATTTGCGAAAACCTATTATTACCGATTTTGAAAAGCTATATGCGTCTCACGAACAAAAGCGCTGGTTTTCGGGAATATTAGGAAGCCTTAATTAGTTAATTGTACAGATTGGTTGTGGTTTTGTTGTCTAAATGCATATAAAGGGCAATATTGTAAATGCGATCATGGTTCAAATCCTTTCATTTTGCTAGAAGTTGTCGCGTCACAAGACTTATTGATATGGCATGCTTTCTTTGGTGTTTCAGGGGCCAACAATGACATCAACGTTATACATCAGTCTCTTTTATTCAACGATCTCAAAGACAAAAAAGCACACCAGAGATTCCGTTTGTAGCTAACGGCATAACTTACATATAAGGATACTATCTCGTTGATAAGATATATTTGGAATGTGTGATACTTGTTAAGTCTATTTCAGAACCAGGCATCGATGAACACAAGCGAATACGATACAAGCAAATGCATGAAGTGGCAAGAAAAGATGTGGAATGGGCACTTGGTGTTCTAAAGAAGAAATGGGTTGTATTAGCTAGTCTCGCATGACCATATCGTAAATATAAAATAATTAATATAATGTAAACATGCATCATATTACATTATATGATTCAAAAAAAATACAGGGGAGACGATATCTCCTGACTGGTATCCAGAGGATGCACATCAACCGGATGACATCATACGATAGCAAGAACAAATGCATACAGTTATCACACAAATCAAATCGGCACAAACACATCCAAACTTTCATGCTGATTTGGTCAACACCTTTCTCGTTATGTTTAATTTTAATTTTAATATTTATGATTTTTTATTTTATTTTTTATGTAATATTTTTAATTTATTAATAAAAGTTTTAGTGTTTAATAAAAAAAATGTTTAAAAGATGAGATAGTGTGACTATTGTAGGTGAAAAGTGAGAGTGAGGTGAGGTGAGGTAAATGGAGAGAGAAAGCTGAAGTATCATTAAAATGAAAAGTAAGAGATGTGAAAAATGTGGGTAGTTTAATATATCGCTTTTTCAAAACTATTCCTAAGTAGGGGTGTTCATGGAACGGGTAATATCCACGATAACCGAAAATCGAAATCGAATCGAACCGAATTGTTCAAAACTGAACCGAACCGAACTAAATATTCGGTTATCGGTTCGGATATGGGTTTGGCAATGAAAACCAAAAACCGAAAATATATAAATATATATATTTTTTTATGTATTTATGTATAAAAATACTAACTAAAAGTCTTTTTTTTATTATAAATATAACATTATTTAAGCTTGAAAAAAAAATTTGTTCTAAAAATATATATAATTAAATGAAAATTTTATTAAAATTACGTAATTCGGGTTATTCGGTTCGGTTTTCGGTTATAGGGGTTCGGTTTTTGTTTATTCGGTTCGGTTTTCGGTTCGGTTGAATCAAATTTGAATTCGGTTCGGTTCGGTTTTCGGTTTGACCCAGAAAAAAAAATTAACCGAACAAACCGAACCGAATAAACTGAATAACCCGATAACCGAACCGATGAACACCTCTATTCCTATTTCCTTAAGTGCCATGATTAGCTTTACTTTTCTTTTTAAAGTTGGATATGATTTTTTTGGTCAACCTTAAATTTGTACTTTCAATGAATTTTTAGTGACCACTTACAATATTATACTATTCAACTAAGGTATAAAATAAGAGTAATGTTATATTCACAGAAAATTTACAAAAAAAAAATTTCACACAAACATGTGACAAATGCAATGCACCAATCATATTGTATTTTACTTTCTCTTTCTTTATTTTAGCATTCCTTATAAAATAAACAATATTATACAAATTATATATTTATTTTCTTTTACTTTTTTTCCTAAAAAATATATATCAAATTTAAATCTAAATCTATATCCAATCTCATTAACAAACTAAACGAACCCTTAGTTATTAGACTCAATGATAGTTTGAAGTGGAGGAGGATCCTCTGAAGTTGTATAAGATAACTTTAGTAAAGTTGTATTTACAACTTTAGAGGATCGTCCTCCTTTTGAAATTCCTTAAGGATTTTGGCCTATTCTATTGGACTAAGGGTAAGCAAACGGACCGGATCGAGACCGGACCGATCACATTCGGTCCGGTCTCGGTCTAGCTTTTTTTATAATTTCGGTCTCTGTCCGGTTCAGTCCAGTCCGGTCCGGCTTAAAAACCGAACATTTAGCTTATTTGGACCGAGATGAGACCCCGGACCGGACCGACCACATTCGGTCCGGTCTTGGTCTAGGTTTTTTGCCGAATTCAGTCTCGATCCGGTCCAATTTTGAACCGATGAGCAGCCTTACATTGGACTATATATTGTTTTGCTAGCTAATGAAAGAGGCATAGACAATTCATCTTCGTTTACACAAACTACAATGGTTCTGGCTTGTTAGGAACTAGGATCTTGATATACTTACTCTTTTGTCACTTCGTCAACATTTGCCATGTTGTTTTAGTCAAGTCCTAGTTCCTAACAAGCGAATGGGCACCATCAACCCACATATCCTAAATGAATTACTCCGTATAATGTTTTAGACGGTTATACTAAACTAAGAAAAAACAAGAACGGATGAAAAATCGACCTAGTGTAATTAACCGGTCAACACGACACTTTGGTGAGTTGCATCAAAAATTAATTCCTTCGAACAAAACGCGTTACTTCAAAACCTTTAAAATTCTAGATGCGAGAGTGGCTGAAATAGTCGGGTCAAGAATTGATGGTCCTTTTCGTTATGTCCTTAAACGTTACAGACTTACACGTATATCAAATTGATTAGAAATAATCATTTTGACAATGATATTGATTTTAAATCACTATATTATAGCAAAAGATAAATATGGCATGACTTTGTATTCCATTTGTAGGACCATAGACCATACATAATTTGAAGCCATCTTGATTTTGAATAAATCATTTGACATAATTTCTAAACCACAAATCATGCCATCATTGTATCTTTGTATATCTTTTTCTTTTAATTTGTGTAACTATCAAACTCTCATTTAAATACTTTCGGGGTTGTTAGGTCTTTGGTCACTTTGATTTATTTATTATAGTCCTGCTTAAGTGCTTAACCATATTTATTTTAGAACAACGTTATTTTAACGTTTAAGATGTAGACCCCAAAATTAAAACCTAAAAATATGATTGCTTCATTTAAAAAATTAATCGGTGAAAAATAATGAAAGTAAATAAATGTAAGACACTTCTATGCTATTATATAAAATCATTTCGAACTTTCCATTTATAGAAGGCTTAAAATTTTAAACTACAATGGACTTTTATTTATTTATTGCACAACAAAATACATATAAGACTTTTGTAATTGTTTACATGAACCTTGCAATTTTGGTTTTTATTTATTTATTTTTTTATATTAGTTCTCCTAATAATCAATATCAAACACATGTTTAACTGATAGCATTTCAATCTTACTCATTCAAAAAGCAAAACTCATATTCAATTTAATTCGCCTCCGAGCAAAATTTGTTAAACAATATTCGGCGACGGGTGCCTATAATCAAATCGTTAAAGAACATTCGCCTTCGAACTCGTTGTTTTGTGCAGGTACAATGCCAGTGTAAAGAAATGAATGGATTAATTCTATGTTTTAAGTCACCACTCATATTTTTTTCACCGCAACTACACTCACATTGCTTATTACTTGAGTTAGATTTTTGAGAAATTATCAGTCAGAAATGTCAAAAAGAGAGCACATTTTTGTGTCAACTTTTTTAGGACAACTACAAAAGTTTTGTTATTTAATACTACTATATTTATGTTTTCCGATGGCACAGTCGTCATAGATAGATTAGATAACGTATGCAATGTCATCATGTCATACGTGAAGATGGATTTTTTTTTTTTTTTTTTTGGTTTTTGGTTTTTGTATTAAGATTTAAGATTATATATTTGCTGTATGATGGTAACACTGTTTAGCTGTATTTGTCATGACCGTTTATTATTTTGATTTTTTCTTTGGAGACTAAGCAAAAAGAAAATGATACTGTAGCGTTGACAAAATTTCACCCACACCACTTTTTGCATTCAACTTTTTATACGTTAAATTGAGAAAAGGTAACACTAATGAACCTTTTGCTTTTCTATTATGTAACTTACTATCTTATAAATCATTCAAGCTTTAAAAAAAATAAGCATTACAAATTCTTAAACTAAAGTACAACTAATTAAAACACATTTTTCAATATTAAATAAAATTACAAGTTCTTAAACTAAAAGTATAACTAATTAAAACACATTTTCTAACATTAAATACAATATTTAAATAAAAATACTTAAAATTAAACATTACAAGTTCTTAAGTTAAAAGTACAACTAATTAAAACACACTTACTAACATTAAATACAATACAAAACACTATTAATGTGGTCAAGATATTTAAAATAGTCATTTAAGTAACTAGTCAATAAATGCAATTAATGTAGTTATTAAAACACATTTTACAAAACAAATAAGTACAAATTAGCAAATATATTGTACTACTAATTTAAACACAATTCCTGCATTAAATATCAATAATACAAATAATAAATCACATTATACAAATATTCAAGCCTGAACCGGAACGGGCCAAACGTGCTCGAGGGTAAGGATCAAAATAAAAAGTATAAAAAATTATTGATATTTAATGTAGGAATTGTGTTTAAATTAGTTGTAAATTTAATTACACCAATTCAAGAGCTAATTATTTCAATTTGTGATCTAGTATCTTCGATTTGGATGATTTAACTTAGGAGTCGGATTTCAAATTTGGTGCCATTCTAAAAAAAATTACATGGTAATTTTTTTTTCTCTTAAAGTTTTATTTCAAATTAAGATCAACAAACATAAAATCATTATTAATTCTTCATCTTTTATTATTCTTTCAAGTTTTTCTTTAACAAATAAAGTGTTAATTAGAATGCCTACAAAGTGTTTGATGAAATATTTCAATTAAATTTTATTAGTTTTAGATTTTAAAAGTGTTAATTACGTAAAATAATGTTTTAATAGTTCTTATAAAGACCAATATATTTTAATATGATAAGCTTTCACTTTGATTATACTATGATAAAATGATAAATATCACGACATTTATCATTTAGATTACGTTGTTCATCAGTTTTATTTTTAGAGATCTATTTTTTCATCACAATGTTCTATCAGTTTTATTTGGTGAACAACATCACAATGTTTATTAGTTATTTCACGTTGTTTATAAAAAAAAAATCGATTTTTTTTATAATATCCATCGGTTTTCTTTAATGCATAACATCACAATGTTTATCAGTTAGATCACGTTCTTATAGATTTTCTTTTTGAATAACTTTTTATGTTTTTGTTATCATAATGTTCACCCGTCTAAAATGAAAATAATAGAAAATAGTTGGCAAAAAGAAAAATAGACATTTGTTACCATGCGATGACTTTTTATACTTTTAAATTTTTTCCGCTTTCTATGAAATCACCTGTTATGCATAACTCTGGTCATGAGTCATTATTTTACTTTAAACCTATGCCATTACTCGTAAATTGAATACTTATATTTTCATTTTTCAAATAACGACTAATGTTTGAAAAAAATGGGTCTAAACCACTTTTGCTTTTGAGTTTTTCTTTCTTCTCGCAATGACTATTTAACTGATTGTGTACGTACAAACTAGTAATTGTTACATTGGTTATGTACTTATGTTTTACAAAAACGATATCATATAATCTTCCTTAAACCTTCACCAAATAAACGGATAAAGTTTTATTTATCTAAGTTATTTAATGAGAGCGGATTTTTATTTAAATGTACGTGGCTTAACCGACAGATTTTTTTTTATTGTTTCTAACTTTTTCTCTAGCCAGCGAGTTTAAACTCAAGATCTCATATGAGTGCCTAAACCTTCAGCTAATTATTCAAACAACATAACTATAAATTCGTTAAAAACCATAACTATCAATCTAAAAAACTAGTTAATATATCCATACATTAGCATAAAAAATACATTATATATAAATTCAAAAAAAAAATGACTTGTTCATTTTTATTTTATTTTTATTTATATTTTTTTTAAAGGCTGAATTCATGTAATTTACTTTTTCAGATTTACCGAAATACATAACATACTTTATTAATTGTCAGTATCGCTAAATATTTTTCAAATACTTGTCAATATCGCTAGTTTTTCATGTAATTTTACTAAAATACCCTTTAAGAACAATTTCAATGCGAAAAAGATAAGTGAATTTTATTCAAAATTAACAAGGTAAACCGGCCATTTTAGCGATATTGACAAGTATTTGAAAGTATTTTAGTGATACTGACAATTAATAAAGTATGTTACATATTTCGGTAAATATGAAAAAGTAAATTACGTGAATTCAGCCTTCACCCTTTTT
Organism: Artemisia argyi; assembly: GCA_030686995.1. NCBI lineage: Eukaryota > Viridiplantae > Streptophyta > Magnoliopsida > Asterales > Asteraceae > Artemisia > Artemisia argyi. The sequence continues at coordinate 204,962,662 of CM060677.1, forward strand.
GTTGTTGTATGTCGAGGTGTCAAAAAACCCGACCCGACCCCGATTAAGCCTATTGGGGTCGGGTTATTAGGGTCATTAATTTTATTCGGGTCAACCTGAGTAACGAACCAAATAGGGTCGGGTATCGGGTTGGAAATGTTTGGCTAACTAAGGTTCAAGTCAACTCAATTGACTTATTTTAAGGGTTTTTTTTTTTTTTTTTTAATATAATTTTTATAAATTATCTAACTAAACAAGTACAAATAGGCAATTTTATTAAATTTTACTCATTTTCGGGTTGATTTGAAACCGGACCCGACCATAGTAAAGCCCACTCGACCCGAATTAAACCAAACCCAACTAGCCCGATTAAAATAAGATCCGATTTCGGTATCTTATTTTTACCCTTGACCCGACTTGAATTGACCAAAACCCGACCAACCTAACCCGATTAGCACCCTATAGCCTTCTTTTTATTGCTACTAAATCATAAACCATTGAAATATTTTATTTTTGTTTATATTTCGTTCATATACAATAATCACTTTAAGAAGCCAAGGATGGAAAAAGTTTGAAAGGTTATACCAAGTCATATAATGCTTTTTTTGTTATTATTATTATTATTACCCCATAGAAAAATGGTGGGAACATAATAGACAGAAGTAGAAAAAGCCACCACCACACGACATGACTGACTATTTCTTCCAAACCCTTACTATTACTTGTCCTTCAATTTTTATAATAAAAACAAACATTCATACATAGTACATACTCTTTTCAAAAACAAAACCAAAATAAAAAAGAAAGCTCCAATCATTTGATGCATGTTATTAGGTATATTAACATCTTGTTCTTTTTTTATATATATATAAGTTGGATCTAGTGGTACATGATTAGCTTGTTGCTACAGTAGAATTTTACTTTCTAGTGGTGCATGATTAGTTACTTTACTTACTCTGCTTGTTTGTTTGTTTGTTGTATGATTCTAGTACTAGTTAGTGTTTTGTTAACACCACGCGCGTGTTCTGTTGTCTGTGTTTTACTACACGCGTGGTCTTAACAAAACACTATCGTGGTGGTCGGTGGTAGGCTTCACGCGCCAAGAGCCAAAAAGTTGGGTGGTTCGGTGGTTGGCTACACCGAACAACCCAAATAAAAGTGCTAGGAATTTTTATTATTATTTTGTGAATGTTTTTGCAACCCAAATAAAAGTGCTAGGAATTTTTATTATTATTATTTTGTGAATGTTTTTGCTGGTGGGAGTGTATATGTTGATTTGGCATACCACCACCACACCATACCAATACTCCCTACTATTTACGGCTAGTCGGAGAGTAGGTCACATGATTACTTAATAAGGAAAAGCTGATAATAACTGAGACTTAGCTGTGCCAACCTGTGTTGTTAGATGACTTTTTGTGACAGGCAAAATGGACTTGTTTAAAGTTATGTACAAATTCTAATGCGCTAGATGTAATACTAGTACAAGTAACGTGAGATTGCGAATCAGCTGATTTTTATTGGAAAGGTGGTTTACCTTAAATTATGAACATGTTTGGTAGGTGGGAATTAATGAAATATGAGATATGATATTCATTTTCCATTTCATTTGTTTGGTTGGCGTACACTAATAAGTGGTTGACTTTTAGCCGGCAATGGCTGCTACAATATGTTTCGCACTGTCTTATGACTTTTCTTTGCATACCAATTAGCAAACATATTTGAAAACATCCCTGGTTTGTTTGTGCGTTTACATTTGCAAAATCTGTCTGAAATCGCTCGTTATTGCAAGCTGTAGCGTTCTTTAGGTACTTTCACCATAGCCAGTAAGAAAACGAGGCTAAAAGGTTTACAGCTCGTGTTTCTAGTTTTGTGGTTCCAGTGATAAAGTCATGTCAGTGAATGGCTCTTAAATGTGAATGCTGATGCGCACTATATATCTGATGTCGTTCTGTTTTGTTTTACAAGGTTGAGCTTCAGGGGATAGGCGTCTGTGAATCAAACAAACATGGGTTGTGGCTGCTTTGGTTCTGTGCCTGTACAAAAGAAAGAGACAAGTACTCATAGCGACTTGGAAGGTAAGGGACTTGATACTAAGTTATTAACTGCTTTTTAATATGAATTTATAGTATCTCAGTTATAAGACTCCACAAATACTTTTTTCTAGAAAGACCTAGGATACCTCACCAAGTAGGGAAAGTTTTTTCCGCCTACCCATTATAGTACCACTCGTGATTCATCGGTCAACACCACGTGTGGGGATTTTATTCAGACCTGTAGGTTATTATAAGGAGATCTTATTTGCTTGTTGTTGCTAAGACATATTAGAAACGACAATTTTAGTGAACTTCTATAAAATAAAATAAAAACTGTTAAGCTGACCTAATGTTGCTGCGCAGGTCATTCGCTTGATAATGTTAGGAAATTTTCATACAAGGAATTACGACTAGCAACTTATAACTTTGATCGAAGTACCAAGATAGGGCGAGGAGGTTTTGGAGTGGTTTACAAGGTGCACATTCCTATTATAGATCTCTATGAGTCATTTGTTCATGATCTTTTCACTGCCTAGTTACTTTGTATAAGTCGTTTGTCAACATTCCCCATAAGGTATTAACAAAATTGCTCTTACAGTATCTTGATTCGTGTGTTGCATCTTTAGTACATCTTCTGTCGATAAATGAAACCAGCAAAAGAAATTATGATCTTGATATCAATCAGAAATAACACATGTTTGCGTTACAAAGAAATTATGATTTTAAAGTTTGTGAATTGGGGACAATTTCTGTTTAATGCTCTGTCAACCTTATACTCGATTTGACATTTTAGGGAATTCTCAAGGATGGAACACAAATAGCTGTAAAGACACTTTGTGCTGAATCAAAGCAGGGAGTTCGCGAATTTTTAACAGAGATCAATACAATCTCAAATGTCAGACATCAGAATCTAGTTGAATTGATCGGATGTTGCGTTGAAGGAGCTCATCGTATTATAGTCTATGAATTTTTAGACAATAACAGCCTTGAACATGCACTATTAGGTAAGCTTGCAAGTTAGAGCTTGTTCTGCATTTGGCCAAATTTCTTAACTAACCACATTTTTTCTTCGATTCCTGTTTTGAGCAATCTACTTTTTTTCAACAGTTAATAGCAGTCTATTTTGCTTTTGTATTCCCTTTTTTTCTTGAAAATAGTAGCAACATAGTTTAGAAATAATGACCACAAAATCGACAGTAGTATTTTCCTAAAATGCAAGTTCGAAAAAATCAGTAGTAGGTTGCTATTTTCTGGAAAAATAAATAAATAAACGTAAGTAAATTGCCTATAGTGGAAAGGAATTGAACGGAAAATGTTTGATTCATACAATTCACCCTTTTAGTGATTTACTAAGTATGCTATAACTTGGTCACAGCTAAAAGAAGCCATAACACACAGCTCAATTGGAAACAAAGGTCTGAGATTTGCATTGGTACAGCAAAGGGTCTTGCATATCTTCATGAAGATATCGAGCCCCATATTGTGCATAGAGACATTAAAGCCAGTAATATACTTCTAGACAAGGACTTCACCCCAAAAATTGGAGATTTTGGATTGGCAAAGCTTTTCCCAGATAGCATCACTCATATAAGCACGAAACTGGCAGGAACAACGTGAGTTTGTGTTACAAAGATCTGTTTCAAAACCAATATGAGTATCGTTAAACCATTATTACGCTTTTGTTGTAAGAAATTATTGTTTTTTTTTTCAAAAATGCCTAAGGAAACATAGACGTTTCAAGAATAATCAATTTTGGGCATAATTTGTAATTTGTCCAAAATCGATCATTCTTGAAACCAGTAGAATTTCTCGCAGTTCTGCAAGAATGGTGGTTTATATGTTATTAAAAATAAAATTCGCTGGAAAACTAAACAACTCTAACCAAAAAAAATGGCCTACAATTGACATTTTGCTGCATAAAAATAATCGAGAACCGCAATTTGTAACATGACATATTTTGGACAAAAACTGCCCAAGTATGATGGTTTCTTTGCATCTCTGAATTTTAATGATTTGTCCAAAGTCGTTAACTGTTGCATAATGTAACGTTTTTTTGCAAGCAAAAATGTGGTTGGAAGAGTTGATAACTCAGTGACTTGCAGTTACGAAGATTGACCTTTTCTTACCTTTGTCCTTAATTTTTCATTGTATACAAACCATTATTGTTGCCAAAATGCAGAAAACAGGACGAAATTGGTTAAGTATGATTTTTGCTTGACGGATTTTGTTTTGTTTTCTTTCAGTGGATATCTAGCCCCTGAATATGTATTGGGTGGCCAGCTGACATTGAAAGCTGACGTTTATAGCTTTGGGGTTCTCATTCTTGAGACGATAAGTGCCAGGAGCAGTTCAACGTCAAGCTGGGGTACAACGCAGAAAGTTTTGTTGGAATGGGTAAGTCATTCTGATTTCAACATTCGTGGCTTTATATATATATATACTTGAGAGTTGAGAATGACAACACACACTTTTCCAATACATTTATGCTCATATAAAACTTTGAGAATGTGTGTCACAATTCATAGACATTTACGGTTTGTCAATAATCATATTTTAGTTAAGACGCAAGCTACTACTCAATTTTAGTTATAAAACACCACAAACTTCTGTCTTAAAGCATCGGTAGGTCGACTCAAAGCCATTTACCCATTAAGAAAATACAAATTCTGACCCATTATCAACCCACCTATGTTTTCCACCTTCATGACCGAGGGGCCTTGTATGCGACATTTTTGTTGCATTTGTGAATATACTGTTTCATGTCTAAACTTTTAACCTTCCTGTTATGAAGGACTGGAACACACAGGAACTGAATACCGAGCCTGGATTTTATGAAAATTGTTTTTTTTTTTTTTTTTTTTTTTTTTTTTAATTGTATGATTTGTGAATGCAATCACTGTATAAAGATAATACTCCGTAAAAATTCAATCATGTTTCTTTTTTGCCTCACAGGCATGGGAGCTCTACGAAGAGGGGAGACTGCTAGAGCTCATAGATCCTGATCTTCACACATACGCTGAGGAAGAAGTCATCAAGTACATTAAAGTAGCCCTCTTCTGCACTCAAGCAACTGCAAACCGAAGACCTATGATGAGTCAGGTTGTCGACATGCTCTCTAGAAACATTCGAATTAATGAAAAAGAACTTACACCCCCTGGATTTTTCCAAGATTCTAACGAAAACAAAAAGGTATCAGATGCTTCCACGAGTCGCCAGATAAGTTCTTTTCCTACCACCATTACACAGGTAACCCCTAGATGAAGTCAATCCAGTGATTAGTGGGTTGTTCTGTTAGAGAGGCTAGCATCACACGAAAAGATTGTATACTGTATTTACACGGTTCTGAATATATTTAAGGGCGTTGCTCAGGTTTATTATATTGTGTGTATTCCTTATGGTACAAAGATTTTGGTTGGCACCGTTTGTAAGCCATATTCATATAGAAGTCAAATAAGATTTTGGTTGGCACCGTGTGTAGTTGTGTACCATGTGGATTAGCTCATATCAAATATATTTGCGCAACGTTATTTGTGGACCCATTTACGGTGGTGGCTGCGTAACTTGCTCTCTCTGTGACTGTCTATCTTCTGGCCAAAGGGGGGAAAAGAGACGCCATTGTGTAGCTGGTGATGAGGTCGAAATTCGGAGAATTGAATTAATTTGGAAATATTGAGTTAGTTATGAGTTATGTTGTATATATGGTAACACTTGATTTTAATACATTGGGGTTGATTTGGTATACTGTTCTCATTTTCTTTGCAGTTTTCAGTAAGATATGGCAATTGTTTGAATATGTTCCACCTGATCGCCGATTACTGATTTATTTTATTTTATTATTATTTTTTTAATACCAATTACGTATACTCACGCTAGTTAGATTTTGCAAAGCTAAAACCATAATAAATCATTGTTACAGAATTTTTGTTTCAAATACAAGCCACTTGCCAAATGACAGTAAATTTTTTGGACAATTTATATTTGGGTCAGAAAGTGTTACTAGCATAAAAGGTAAACCATAAGAAATCATTCTTCCTATATATATCCTTATCCAGCAACCCAACCTATACAAAGGGCATCCACGGCCTTTTCACGCTCCTTTTGAGGTGGTCTTTCCCAATCCAATCTTTTTCTATTACTGACACCGGTCAATGATCAATTGTGCACATCAGGGATAGAACAGATAGATAATGGAGGAAGAGGGTTTCTTTAGTTGGAATCGTAAGCGGGTAACAACCTGCCCGAAACTGGCAAAAGAAGCTTTCTTTCTTCTATTATCTATCCCCGGTGGAGGATCAAAGCAGAAGCTTTGACCCTCGGCTATGCTGGTTGGGTTCCGTCATTAACTCGAAGAAGTGCAACAAGACCAGTATCGAATTGGGATTGCCTCTCTTTCAAGAAGGTAATCCAATTAGTAGAATGCTGAATGAGTAGAATTACTGAATGAATACGAGCTGTAGCTAATATGCTGCAGGTAAGTTTTCAGAATGTTATCGGTTTAATCCTCACTTTATTTATTAACAACTAGAAATGCAAACTGATAAAAGTAGAGGAGAGTGAAAATATTTGTGTAAAAAAAGAACCTTACCATACCATGTCTAAAAACCATAAAAAATATCAAAAGCAAAATACACAGCCCTTACACCAACAGTAATAACAAACTTGAAACAACACAGTAAAGGTTATTCGCAAACACAGTAACATATTTCAATCTATTATGACATTTAATCCTCTGAAGAAAATTATACGATAACTATCCTAAAATCTTTTATATGAGTAAGAATTCAGGATTTAGGCGGCAGGTTGTTCAACTGCTGCAGCTGGAGCTTCAGTAGTACCATTTGATGCACCATCTTTAGCGGGTACTGTTTCACTAGTTGTTGCTGCATCCTTCCCATCTTTGGCAGCTACTTTAGCATCTTTGCTACCTTCCTTTCCGTCTTTGGTGGCGGCAGGCGGTGGTGGCGGTGGGACCATGTGAGCGGGTGGGGTGACCTTAAGCTTCACCAAGATGTGACGCAACCTTGAGAGATCAGTTGGTTTTCCAGGCTTGGGTCCTTGAACGACTGTAATTGATGGTTTCTTGTCTTTGTCCTTCTTCCCTCTCTTTTCAATGTTGGGAACCTCACGAGGAATCAACTCTGCTATTGCTTTCCAGTATTGTTTATCAGCTTCTTTGTGGAACGTTTCTTGCTTCGTTACATACATCTATGACAAACACAGGATTCATATTATATAACAATAAGTATCCCGTATTCTTCATATAATGTTTTAAAGTTTGACGGGTAGTCATTTAAAATTTTTAGCTAAAAAATAAACGGAAAACAATCGTCCAGAGAGTGGACAGATATTTGTCGATTGTTTACAGTATACTAAAACCAGATCAAAAGGAATTAGCTAAAAGAAGATTTGGTAAAGTGGTTATAAAATCCTAATATTTTTTAATAGAAGAATTGGATCAAAATTTTAAAATAGTTTATTAATCATACTAAACTTAGTCATTTTACTCATTTATAATATTATAAAAAGTTGACAAAATATGATATCCAGTCTACCACTTTGACCCACCCACAACCTAATCTGCCGAACCAGCATGTGTTGCCACCGGTAACTTTTTGAAGTACGATGATTCAACAATGCATGGTGGTAGATGGTACTGTGATCATGATAGGATGGTTTAGTGAATTACCTTCTCGCCTTCTCTATTGGTGAGTTTGTTTGTCTCGATGTTTTTCAGTCTCTTTTCATGGAAAGCTCGTATGTAATCTTCACCTTCTTGGATTATCTGGGCTCGTAATTCCCTCTCTTCCTTCTCTTTCTCCTCTAGTCGAATTGCATTCAACCTGCACATGGAAGTTAATGTCAGATCTTGTAATGCAAACTTCCATTCACTTCAACCTTTATTCATAACCTTATTTTTTGTCGAGTGAAACTCCAACCTTCAAACAATTAACATAGAATCATGTTGTGCAGTTATACGAGTTGAACTTACAATAGCACCAAAAAAATTGTGTTACTGTTGCAATTTTTTTGCGAAATCCAATATCAAATACAGCAATCTTCAATGTAACCTATTATTAGCTCAACGATCTAAAAGAACCCAGCCCAATCCCTCTTGTTGTGAAAAATGAAACTCAAAAGCAAAAACCAGAGTGTGAAGCTAATCACTGCTACATGATAGATGCAGGGCCATCCTATTAGTTATGACTACAAAATAGCTAATAATTATGTAGATAAATTACATCGTGAAACTGATCAGCAGTAAGGTGATGAGAACTTCCATTTGCCCAAAGTGTCATTCACTCATTCCAAATTTCATCTCCATATATAGACAAACGAAAATCTATTACTAATTCGAGAATAAGGACATGTGTAAAACTAACCCTTAATGATACAAACAAAAAAATATATTTATCCTAAGAATTGAAAACATTAAGGATCTGCAGCTTTTGATGGTCAAATCTCTCGATATATCAATTGTTACCCGAGAGGTCATCAAGTTATAGGTAAGAAACTATGAACTCTAGTAGCCCTAGACTAATGATCTCCATCAATCTCCCCTTCTGCCTTGACCTAGGATCTTGAAAATTCAACCAAGCAAAAGAACCGATGCTCATTGAGTATTCTAAGGATACAAGCATAGCTCCGCAAGGTTTATGGTGTCCAGCATAAGGTTCTAGCTCAGGAATAATTCTCATGATGAACCAGGAATCATACATTGTTGCATGAAAATGACTGTAATGTCCATTGATGCTTGTGCTTCTACAAACTGAAGCTTGAGGCAAATGATGCATACCAAAGTCTAAGGTAAATTTATACTTTAGTTCTCACAATTGGGTAACAAAAACTAAGAATTGGTGTTAGATAATGATTAGATATTAAAGTAACTTCGACTATTAATACTACTCAGTTACTTATTCTTCATTGAGGATGTGATTGTCTTCTAAGTTCTAACAGCTTCTTGTTACTATGAATATTAACAAGGTTTCTGTCAGATTCAATGGGTGTAAAAACCTTTTACCCAAAAAACAAGGTTTCTGTCTTATATATGATCCGATCCACAAACGGAGTCCTAATTCCAATTAATAAAGATTCTTCGCATAAGATATCCAGGGAATCATATAAAAATTATAACTAAAAACCTAGGATATTATAATGTCAACACCAAGCAAGATTATGCAACATAACAATACACTTTACCTAATAATATATCGAACACATAACACGTGGACACATCCATTTGACCCAACCATTATTATATTCCTTGAGCAGAAATTTCATACTCAATCCATCCTATACTTTTCATAATAACATGTATTTTATACCCAAAACCATGTTATACCCTTTATACTCATCAAAAACAAATTCCATTAGTTTCAAAAACACACATGTCCGAAATCAGCAACACATACTATTCTTTTATCTAGCAAAACAATTAACCAGTATTCCTTATAATCACATTCGTATCATAATAACAACAAACATATATACTAACACACTCTAAACCTAAATTTTCGTTTTTTCTTATATAATTCACTACCAACCAAAAACACTTCATTTAAGGCCCATATTTGGCAAAACTAGCAATAGCAGTTAGTTGTAGTTGTACACTTGTACGGACAATAGCATGTTTCTGCAAGTGACAGTGTAGGTGTTTGTTTTATGCAGTTATACTAGCAACAACTGAACAACAGTACATATATATGTCAAAACTAGCAATAAGTGCAAGTAGCGGTAGTTGTGTGTTTTATACTAGCAGTTAGAAGCAATTGTTTGTTTCGTAGCTATATTTTGCAAAACAAGTAGTAGCTTCAAGTAATAGCGGTTAGTTGTTTGTTTTTATATACAGTAGTAGTTAGCTATAGTTGTTTGGTAACATAGTTATAGCTGTAATTATAAAGTGTAAAATGATTGTTTAAAACTTTTTATTAGCATCTCAAACATACCCCAAGGCTATGTATGGCAAAACTCGCAATAGCAGTTAGCAGTAATTCTTTGTTTTAAACTACTAGCAATTAGGATTAGTTGTTCATTTTATACAAGCAGTTAGCAAGTAGATGTTTGTTTTATACTAGGTGTATACTAGCGGCTAGCAGTAGTTGTTTGTTTTAATACTACTAGCAATTAGCAATAATCGTTCGTTTTATACTAGGGAGTAGCAATTAGGATTAGTTGTTCGTTTTATAAAAGCAGTTAGCAGTAGTAGTTTGTTTTATACTAGTAGCAATTAGACGTAACTTTTGTTTTATACTAGCAATAGCTATGTTTAGCAATTATAAAGTGTAAAAACGCACAATAGCAGTTAGCAGTAATTGTTTGTTAATTATAAAGTGTAAAGACGCGCCGTAGTTAGTTATAAATGACTTAATCGCGCATTTCAAATAAGAGAATTCGTTGCCAATCAACAATTAGACGCGCAGTAGTAGTTAGTTGTTTGTTTTTATACCAGCAATTCGCGGTAACTATCTGTTTTTATACTAGCAATTAGCAATAATTGTTCATGTTTAAACAAGCAGTTAGCAGCAGTAGTAGTTTGTTTTATACTAGCAGCAATTAGCCGTAACTTTTGTTTTATACTAGCAGTGGTTAATTATAAAGTGTAAAAATGCGCAATAGCAGAGTTAGAAGTAATTGTTTGTTTTATACTAGGGAGTAGCAATTAGGATTAGTTGTTCGCTTCATATAAGCAGTTAGCAGTAGCAGTAGCTAATAATAAAGTGTAAAATGACTTAAAAGGATCTAAACGCGCCTAAAGCCCTAAATATAATAAGTCAAAATCAACAATTAGATCTAATAATAAAACTAAACATAACAATTAGATCTACTACAACATAATGATAATAAATAAGTAAATAAAATTATCATTACCTACGCCATTCGCGAAGGGCGAAACCTTCCTCACGCATCTCACTAGGCGGGGGAAGCACCGGTCCGTCATCAGTAAACAAACCTTCCTCACCACCGTAATTATCCTGACTCACTCCTCCGTTTGATGCGATCGGAACCGATGACGAATCGAAATCGGTTTGTTGTGAACCGAATCCGTACGGATCTGGACTGTCTATGGACTCATGAGTGACGTCAGCAGCAGTTGTGAAATTGGAGTATGATGATGAATCGTTGTTGTTGTTGTTGTCGAAGTAGCCTTCGTCGAATTGGTTGTTGGTGGATGAGTGGATTGTTGCTGACTCTTCACCGTCCACGCTGAAGGTATCGAACGATGAAGACATGATTGTTATTTTCTCTCTCTAGATTTTTATTACTTTCTCTCTCTAGATTTTTATTTTGTGTTTTCTGGTGTGTGTGTGTTGTGTGATCGGCTTTTTTTCAACCGACGGCTTTCTTTATTTGTTAGAAATGTAGACACATGGCCTCTTCTTTACACGGCAACGGGTCAAACTTGACCCGAACTGATAAAACCTGACCTGACTCAAAAACTGAATGAAGGTAAAACGTGAATCGAGTAAAAGCTATCAAAACTGAAACCAAACCGAATGAGGATAGTTTAGCTGTTTCGGATCAAATAAGTGTGTTTTGACCCGAACCGAAACAAGTAAAACCGAAATAATTATACAAAATCAATAACCGAACTGAATAAAGTCAGTTTGGGTCGGTTATCAGAGCCCTAATACACGGTGTTCTCGATTATTATTTGAAAAAAATAATAAAAATAATGAAGTGAAACATAGAAGATTGGGTGTTCAAGTATCATTTAAGAGCAAAAGAGAAAAGAAAATGATTGAAAAAAAAAGTGATTTGGTTGATTTTGAAGAAAATATTTTCTCTTAAAATTGGACTGAAAATGTTTACTTTCTATTTCTTTACTTTTCATTAATAAAAAAACTTGAGAGCTGAGCATTAGAGAAAATATGAGAGTAAGGAGAATGCTTTTATAACGACATCTCAAATAAGGTGCTCTACCAACTGAGCTACACCCCTTAGTGCTTGTAATACATATTTTATTATGTAGATAATTTATTGTCACATTTTACAGACTTATTACGGCTTACATAATTCGGAGATAGTGGGGATAGATGGGCTAAGAAATTTGAAGAGCTAACGGGATGCTTACCGACTGAACATACAAATAGAGGCGCCTATCAAAAAGATACTCCGAAGGCTTCGGGATCGAGGTCTCATTAGCCGAAGAAGACCCTGGCCAATCCACGTGGCCTGCTTGACGAACGTCAGCGACGGAGACATCGTAAATTGGTCTGTGGGCATCGCGATAAGTCCTCTGTCCTACTACAGGTGCCGCGACAACCTTTACCAAGTCCGAACGATTGTCGACTACCAGATCCGCTGGTCTGCAATATTCACCCCGGCCCACAAGCACAAATCCTCGGCGCGGAATATAATCCATAGGAGTTATGAAACAACCTTTGAGAACTAGCAAATAGCATACTAAAAACTAAGGGAACCATAGGCATATAAGCATACAACGCATGAAAGCATAGCATATTATAAAAAAACGAATATAGAAAGTAAATGATACAAAAGCATATGAACATAAACGCAAACAAACATGGGGCCATGGGGGCATAGAGGCAAAAACACTTGCAAAGAAAAATTGCCCTAAAAAAAGTCTTAAAGGTGCCCCGATGTAGGAAAGAAAACCTACAATCACTATACTTAAGGGCAAATGCAAATATGGATGCCACTAAACAACGGGTAAAAGTCTACAAAGACCCTAAAACATGGATGAGGAAAATCCAAACTATTTTTGAAACAACCTCCAAAATAAAAATCTATACAAATTAACCCCATATGCAAAAACCGACCAAAACCAAATATCGACCTATTATATTCACCCTGCACGTCCATAAAAAACCGAAACTATTTACATCATCATTGTGTGTGTGTTTTTGAAGGTGTGAATAGTGTGTGAAGAAGTGTGAGGAAACTGTGTGATAGAGAGGGATGATAAGGGTAAAGTTAGATTGTTAGAATGAAACGTCGTAAATATATTTCGATTACAAAAAAAGGATGTGAGTAACTAACTATGACTTGCTTTTGAACTGTCTTTACCTTTTTTACCTTTTTTTTTTGTTTGTTTCTATGATGACATGACATACATTTTGTGAGGTGAGGGGAAGGCGTGGGAGAGGAACAGCATAGTGACTCAATGATACTGTAATAAACTAGTTTGTAATCTACAAGTTTTTTATTTATTTATTTATTTATTTATTTTAAAGATAGTTGTAGCTATATTTATAAAATGTAAAATGATTTAAAAAATATATATATTTGCATAATTTGAAACAAAAAGAAACTCCATTAATCGTCGATAATGTGTTCCTTTGTTTCATGGCTACGAACATCATGAATTTATGTAATGGTATGTAATTTGAATAATGATAAAAGATGTTGCAAATTGTTCTTCAGTGATCTGTGATATAAAATTAAATTTGGTTACTCACAAATGTCAATACTATTTTTGTCACACACGATATCATTAAATTTGGTTACTCGCAATCCTTTTACAAGAATTAAGGTTACAAAACAAAATTTCATCAATAATATATTGTGACATGCCTAAAGAAGTGAAGCCCCTAGTTCCATCAGGTTTCTGCTCACTTCAGCACTTCTGCCCTGCCTATGCCCGCAAAAGTACAATGTTCTTTTCTAATGACGACTAATATTATAATTACTCGATACTAGGCTCACAAGAGCTGATTATCTTCTGACTATTGTGAAATGCTAATTTTCAGTTAATTGTTTATATTACTGGTTAACCATGGTTCATTAGTAGTGCCAAGAGCCAAGGCAAACCTTTATCATAAGCCAGAAACCAAACTAACCTAAACCAACCGATTAATCGCTCTTTTTTTAAGCCAAGATCAGTCGCAAAGAAAGCCGTGAACAGACACAAACAGTGAAAACATAAACCTAATAGCGACTTTTTTAAGTTTGGAAAACAAAAAACATTTAATCGTCTTTAAGTTGGACTCAATTAAGAACCAACTTTTTGAAAAATTAAGTTTCAAAAACCGCAAATTTAACCATAAATAATGAATCTAAGTCGGTAACTTAGTTCTATCGGTTCAGACCTATATGACCCACCCTTATTAACAATCTACATAGGCATCAAATGCAAAAGAAAGGCGAAGCAAAATATAATCAACATTTTTTCCCATTATCATATGATTGCCGAGTTTTTCAAAGGTAAGGCAAATTGCCGTTTACCACATTCAACTGAATGTGACCAGAAAAAAATTGAATGAAAAAATTTGACCTCCGACAGCAGCAATTACAGATTACAAAGTTACAGACATCGTCATCTTAGAGTTGGCAAAATCATCATTTGGCATGAGGGTTGCTTCAATATCTCAAGCAACACCAGTGCCGCGACACCAATCATCAATCACAGCCAACTCAAGAAACTGTATACACTGTAGTACTAGTTCTGGAGTTGGTGGGGCTATTGGCGGTTTTCCCCATCCTGATGGCAAAACGAGCCAATAAACGGAGGATGGGGCAAGAAAAGCTGTACACTTTGTCTGTCAAAATACAATCTGTTTTTCCATCTTTGTACACCATTGACAGACCGAAGTTCAAAAACAAGCAAATGTCATGCCCCGATGGTTTCATTCACATTTGTCTGGTGAGAAACTGTGTACAACTCTGATAAGGTATAGCATTTTGTAGTTAGGGTTGTTAAAAAAGATCCAAAAACTTTGTACTGAGAATGACATCTGTAGGGTTATGTCAAGGAACAGGAGAGGCATTCTTGGGGTATCTTGCTGAGGATGGCATTCTCTGCATAACTCTTGGGTACTCTGGCCTGAACCGTTTGTTTGGCATTCCTTGAAACGATCTGTTGATCCATAAAACAAAAGAATTACATGTATTGTTAGATTGTGTCATCAAGATGCCCCTTTTTTTGCAAAAAAATGATAAGTTGTAAAGTTAAGTGACCTGGGATCAGGTTGGCGTTTTTGAGGGAACTGCCCCATCCTTTGTTTCAAATTTAGAAAAGCAATTTCAGCAGCCTAAAGAAAAGTCAAACATGAGAATTTCCCAAAAGAATAATAATGCGGGTTAATATGAGACCCCGTTTTAGAAAATAAGAGAATGGAGAGAACAAATGCGTACCTGCATCTTAGCTTCATCCCATGTTAACCCGACTCCCTTACCCCACACTTCCCCATCTATTTCAACCTGGAAACATGACAGAAAGACAGAAAGCATTAAGAAAATGCATAAACATAAACAAAAATATAGAGCAATTATATATATGAGCAATGTCTGTCTAAATGAATCCTGTTATTTGAACATTCAATATTCCAAAAAGACAAAGTAAATTACCTGCGCATATAATTCATTATTCTGGCTTATGTTAGTTGTTTGCTGAGGTTGAAAAGACATGCCTAAACCCTCCATCATGCACTGAATTATTATAAGTAGATATGAGTACATGACCTATCAATACAATAACACTAACAATTGTGGCATGGAAACTAAAATGAGATCTTACTAGTTCATTAAGCGCGGCAATAGGTCCTCTTCTGGAAACATCGACCTTTGTATCTAGAGGCCTTGCAGGACCGGATGCATTTGAATATGCCATAGATTCTTCCCTCAACATAGGCTGATGTCCAAAGGAATTACCATCATTTATAAACCTTCCCTCATCTCCAGTCTTGGGACGAGCTAAATACTTATCTGCAGCAACACAATTAACACTTTACATATATCCCTCATAAGCATCATAATATATAAGATATTTGAAACAGATAAGACAATTTTATTTTAAATCAATTTTTTTAGTACAAAAAAGTAACATAAACAAGCTTTTTACAATGTTTTTCTTTATACATTATGTGAGAAGCAAAACAAATTTATTTACCAGCCAAGGTCATAAGCGACGCCTCAGCAGCCTGATGTTGAGCTTCTCTTCGAGTCCTCCCAGTTCCTTCACCGATTTTTTCTCCAGCAAACCACACCTGTTAATGAAGGCCGATTGTTAGACCCATAGTCCCATACTTTATGACTCAGAGATTCATAAGTACCAAACAGAAGCTTGATAAGATTTTTATACCTCAAAAGCAAACCGCAGTTCAATACTAGAGACCAGAGCAGGCTTGAAGTCCGCCTAAATATAAATAGAGAGACAGAGTGAGTTGGCAGAACAATAACTAGGCGTTATTTGGTTGACTGTCAAGTAAAATACAGTCAATGCCATTTATAATATATAGTCAAAGGTGGCAATTTCAGTCAATTTGCTAATAAAAGATGGAATTAGGTTGAGTTTCATCTTAAACGGGTCAGTTGGGTTGGATGGGTAGCAAGTCTATCTAAGTCTAACATTGATGTAGAAAGCCTCTCAAATCATTTTATCCATAGAGTTAAGACTATTAGTGTGATAGAGTTTACACAATAGACGAAAAATCACGTATCCGGGACTTTACCAAACCATTTTTACCAATTGCCCTACCCACCCATCTTGCCATCTCTAAAGTCAAACAGTATGAAAACCCAATGGATTCTTAAAAAACCTTTAATAAATAAGTATTTGTTGTTCCCATACCTTGGTGCCGCACTTAAAGGCAATAAAATGTAGATATTCGGCAGGTGATTCAGAATAAGTATCATTGCCGCCAGCTTCAATGTCCATATCCCTGTTGCTGGATGATGATTGGCCCAAGGAACTTTCCTCCCCTTCAAAACAAAATTATTTTATAATGAACTTTCACCTTGCTAAAACACAAATGCAGATAGGAGGACAAAGGTTTTCATATAGCTTACCAGAAAACGAAGGGTAACCATGTTGTGTTTGGCCTAACCTCAACCTATCATCCCTTAGAACCTGCAAATATACATATGTGAATATTCATCTTTTCTGTGGAAATGCTAGCTTCATATGGGGGTCTTATAAACATAATATACTATCTTAATGCATAAAGTAGTAACATCAATTACCTCCTTAGGAAGCCTCTGATTTTCAAGAACTCTATCAGGCATTATAGGAGCTTCCACCTTCGGCACAAAGGGTGGTGGTGCACGAAGAGTGTGTGTTTTCTCGATCTGTGTAGGCTCAGATGGCAAAGGGAACTCTTTTGGTGGTGCTATCCTGTTTAATTGTCTTGGACCCATTTCTTCCCCCATAGGAGGAAACCAACCACCACTACGTGGCTCAATTCTAGGAGCAGTAACCTGCATTGGAGGTCTCACGGGAAACTGAGGTGGTTCTCTCATGTCCATACCATGTTGCAGAATGAGGAGCCGCCTCCTTGTATCAGGATCTAGCTCAGATTCTGGTACTTCACCCTCTTCCCTTGCAGGAGAACTATGCACGCTTGTTTCTTGAAGCTTGACTGGAACTAGTGATTCAAGTACAGGTGGCAATTGCCCATTGGGGTATTGGACTACTGGTCCCGAGATTGTTGGTGGGACAACAGCCATGGGTGCGGGTGCGGGTGTGGGTGCGGGTGCGGGTGCAGGAGTGTATTGGAAAGTTGTTTGGGGTACCGGTTCCGGTCTAGGCATCACTGGAGTTATGGTCGCAGAAGCTATAGCTTCCTGTATGATCAATAAATATTAAGGAAATTAGCTCAAGAATTTATGAACAAATATTATAATGTCACATCATACTTCAAAAATAAAAACAGTACCTTTAACCGTCTTTCTACTTCAGCATCTGCCATTCCATCAAAACCATGTGGTTCTTTGCTCCCATTTACATTAGAAGCATCATCCTGGACAGCAAGCAAAATACACTAAAAATTTGGAGTCTTAATAAATAAAGATTAAAAAAATAATAAAAAATAAATAAAAAAAATAAAAAAAATAAAGAAAAGAAGAAGAAGAAGAAGAAGGAATAGATAAAATTTGACTCTTAAGGGTATGTTTGGCATAAGTAGCGGTAGCAGAAAGTTTGTTTTATAAAAGTGTTAGATAATATAGTTTTAGCTGTAATTATAAAGTGTAAATTAACGAAAAAGGGCATAAGATATCAAAATGAAAAAATCTATATGCAAAGTAATAAAGTTAATACTTCTAAAATAATAATTATTTTTACATGTTTAATTAACATCAACAAAAAATACAGAGTAATAAAGCATTCAGATAAAACAAAATAATCAAGGAAGAAAACACAACATGCTATCTAAAAAAGTGTAAAGATATGTCACGATAAAAAGTCATTTCGAATATATTAAAGATCTATTAGAATATAAATCATATTTAAAGACAAATAACTAAAAATTAACTAAAGAAAAAATTATATGTAATACCACCCCAACTACAAAATATGTGTGATGCATTTTATAAGGTAACCAGTATACAACTATGCAAATATGAGGGACTGAGGGTACATTAGCAATTTTGTGCCATATGAAGTCTCTCAAAACTCTAAATGCTTGTGGAACTATTAGTTGCTTGTTGCCAAACAAGCTTTGTGATCAAAACGCTAAATGCTTGCTGCCAAACGCACCCTTAACTCATTTAACCAATCACTGACCTCTGATATCAAATAATTGCTCACGTCTGGAGGCAAAATATCTTTTATATCATCTTCGTGTGCAACTTCATTAACTCGCTGCAGAAGGCTATCATCGAAGTCCCTGTTCATAGGCAACACGTAAGAATACGTATAAATGCAATAATGAACGCAATGGGTGCATGTATATATGAATGAAGATGTTAAGTTCTGAAACTAAAGCACGTCCTTACTTGAAAAAGCCACCTCTAACATTGCAAGCAACATTTCTAGCAACACAAAGGATAGGCACAGAGCTATTTGCCTAAAAGCACAAATATACACAAATGAGTATAATAGGATAAGAAATGATGTTACAAATAGGCACCAGCCACTCTAAATTACAGAAATAAAATAAGGGAAACAACAGATTTGGTGAGAGTAATTAGTACTTCAGCTTGAGGAGCATAATACGGAGCAAAAGCAGGAACAACATGAACACGAGGTTGATCTCTCTCATCCCACACTTTCAAACGATCATCAATAACTAGTGCCATTTTTGGATGGCAATTTCCATCTTGAAAAACATTATATAGTGATTTCTTCAACCCTGAAAAATCAGAATAAGTATGACCATAAGTTACTAGTATAAGCAAGTATGGTAACTAGTGATTGCCTAATTAGTTATTACTAACCAGATTTCACACACACGACGCGGGTCAATAACTCTTTTACGCTTATTAAATTTGAATCCGGATCCAGAAGCCTCCACATTTCCAAAGCATAATCTCTTTCAGCCATCGTACAAACATAAACCTCAAAACGCTTTCGTCCTCTTGCCATCAGGTAGCTTCTAAGATCCTCCCATGCAGGTCTCAACCTCACAAGAACACTTGTATCACGAATCTGTAATAATATTATGATTAGAATGTTATATCAAATAAATTAATAAGATTAAGATATCTAATAAAGGTAGACATGTACCGTAGGGTTGATGCGGGTGAGGATAATATTTTTCTCGGGTAATCTTATAAGTGGGCGGGAAAAAGATTGATGACTGTCAGACAAAGCTGGAACAACCTCAGATTGTGCCTTGATTAACTTACCACTGTCAATGACTTGATCACTTTCCGCATATTGCTTCAATAAGTTTCTATCATCTTGATAGCGCTTAATCTCAGAAAGCATACCAGTAAGTCGTTGTGGATCAAGCTCACAGCTAACTTTCCGTTGTAACGCTTCAATTCTGTCCTCAAATGACCGCAAAGTATTAGCCACTATCAGTGTCTCATCAAGATCAAATACGATACCAAGGCATCTAAGGTTCAGCATGACAAGGCATGACTCATAAAGTCCTGGTTGAACTATAAATCCCCAAAAACATGGAAACAAACCATTTCTTCTAGAGCGCATGGCTACCAAGTGCAGCTCCTCACCACCAAGTGAGGCAACAGCAGTCTGCAAAGTATGGCATATAGTTAACGACACATTAAAACAGAATCAAATAAAGCCACTAAATGCAGAAGATGCTATTAATTCCCACTCGCGATTAAATTTCAAGATACACAGAAATTAAGACAGAACAATAAATGTATAAAATCACAGCATGCGCAGAAAAAACATAAATGCGCTCAGGTCAATGTGAAACTGCTATTAATGACTGGTTGAAAGAACAAGTAATTACAACGCTGCTTGTTATATTCATATTGTTGTGCTACGCGCCTACGCCACTATCACCAAGTTCGATTAAACCTATTTGCAGAGCCAGGCCAAAAAGTTAACACAGTACTTTTCTTATAAACATTCAGACTTTATATGTTTCAGAATGGCTAGCTTCAACATTTAACTATATATACACAGCTTAGCTATTGTTTCCGGTTAACCGTTTAATTGTTTTCGTTACACTGACACGTTAATCAGAAAAGAACAAATTGTCCGTCAAGTTTTCAGTCCACTACACGAAGTAAATCAATATACAATAGCCTCGAAACAAATACCGTTTTAGGTTTATTCCTCTGTACTAAAATTATTCCAAACAGAATTAGGTACCACACAACATACTTCTCAGTCAAGAGTCCAGTTTGTTTTATTTCAACCAAAACCAAATATCGCTAAGTCATATCAGTCCGATCAAGAATTACAAACTTCATCTGTACAAAAGTTATCATTTACACTTCCTTGAGTAATAAATACAGTCCAAATTTCATCAAGTCTAATAAACTTCCATTATTTATTTATCGGTCCGATTAAGAATTATGAATTTATAATTTTCCTAAGTAACATAAAAAGTCAGTCCAATATTCATCAAGTCTAACAAAGTTCCAATATTCATTAATTAAAATTTTCCTAAGTAACACAAAATTAATCAAGTCTAATTAAGTTCTAGTTTTTATTTCTGGGTTTGTTAAAAAATTATTATCAGCAAAAATAAAACGGGTACCCGTCGCCGCAAAGCGTAAGTACCTGCTAGTCATTTAAAATATAAAGACAGTCCAAAATTCATCAAGTCTAATAAAGTTCCAATTTTTATTATCCTAACATAAAAGGTCAGTCCAAAACTATTAACCAAGTCTAATAAATTTCTGGGTCTCACATCTTTGTCCTGCAAAAGTCCTTAACAACACAATTAATAAGTTCTCTTTTTATTAATCTTGTTGTTTTAATAGTCTTGAAATTAAGGCAAATTGATTTGTTGGGGGTTATACCTTATTCTCCGTGAGACAAGTAGTATGCAAGTGAATGAGCTGCGAATTCGGGTTGTTGGATTCCAATTTGAAGCAAACACCACTACCACTTCCACTTCCACCAGTTGTAATTGTATGAAGAACTGCAAGTGGTGAACATCTTTCACTTGGAGTTGTATAGTAACTAATCCTGATTTTATCACCCTTGAGTTTCTCCCTAATCGAATTCACTTCAAGATTTGGGTTAAAGTACACCTCTAATTCTCCAACTAGTTTTTCTCCGTCATATACCACCACCTTTGATGATTTATACATTTTTTATAAAAATTTTATAAAAAAAAATTATATAAAAAAAAATTTGTGTCTTTTCACCTCCGTCTTCTTCGATTTAATCACAGTCTTACTTACAGATCAAGTAATCAACAGTTCTGTATTACATGTCTCAATTAAAAAAACAAAAAAAAATTAGGGTTTCACTTAGATCTATTAGATCTGTGACAGGTGTATCGAATTAGATGACGATTGATCGGTTCTTTGTATATTACTGTAAATCAGGTTCAATTTGGGGGAAAATTTGGGGAAAAGCAAATTAGGGTTTCAAATTAGATCTGTGACAGATGTACGGTTACGATGACGATTAATCGTAATTAAGATTCCGATTGGGGAAAATTGGGGCTGCTGATGATGTGATGATAGAGCAAGAAAACCCTAAAAATAAAATTTGGTATTTATTGTTTCTCTCTCTAAAAGTGATTAGTTGTATTGTTTTGTTTCTCTCTGTAGAAACTGAATTTTTGTGAAGGGGGGTGATTAGGTGTTAGGTCTGGGTGCGTAGGATTAGGGTTGTGAATTAAAGGTAGGACTAAATTCGGAAAAGCGTCCTTTTATTTTGGTTAAATTACATGTTACTCCTCTACTTTTTCAAAAGTGCAAACACTGCTTTTTTTTTTTTATAACTTATGAGTGTAAATTTTGTTCATGGCTAAAATGGAATGAATAAAATGCCTACTCTCTCTAGGGCTGAGCATTATAGACTGAAGACCGGACCGGACCGGACCGAGAAACTGGATCTAATCAGATCGATCGGAACGAACCGAATATATTTTGGTCTGGTCCTCGGTCTACCCTATTCCTCATTTTCAGTCCTTGGTCCAATTCGATCGAGTTCAATCTTATGTGAAACCGACTATTATCCTTTGTTGGACCGGACAAACAGACGAACCGGACCGACAGATGAATTGGACTAGACCGGACCAACCCAACAAGGAACAAACATTTCGGTCGGTCCTCAGTCCGGACTTTTGGACCAAATCGGTTTTCGGACTGTGATCAGCCCTAATTCTATTTATCTCTATTACTTATAAAGAGTGCATCTTTTTTCTTAAAAATTAAAACTTTAATTCTGAAAGTTAAATAAATGTAATTTGCCTAAATTACTTCTATATACCCCATAAACTTTGTAACTTTATAAACTTGTCAACTTAAATTATTTCTTTTCTTGATCAATTTTAAACTTGATAATTTTTCAAAAACACACGGCATATTAATTTTAAAAAATACACGTTTTGTATTATTAAAAAAAATTATTTGTATCAATGGTCGAACTAGAATCATGATTTTGTAAGTATAATTATTTGTCGTTTAGGGGTGAGCATCGGGTCGGAACCGATCCCGTCCCGGCCCGTCCTGACGAAGCCCGATCCCGATTGTGGCCGGAATCCTAAACCGACTCCCGATCCCGATTGTGTTCGGTTAGTCGGTATCAGAATCGGTCGGCATCGGTTAGTCGGTATCGGTCGGATTAGCTTGTTATTGATCGGAATCATCCCGTCCCGACCCGTCCCGTCCCGACCCAACTCCCGAGTTCGCCGGAATAGCAAACCGACTCCCGACCCGTTTGCTAGTCGGGATCGGAATCGGGCCGGCGGGTTGGTCGGGATCGGGCCGGGAATCGGGCGGCGGTCGGTTTTGCTCAGCCCTATTATACACCATCGCTTTGTGCGGGTATTTGTCTAATTTTATTAAAGAGAAATAAGACAAGGGTAATTTAGTTATTCACTTTGGTCAGAAACGAAAATGGCACTTGTAAATCTTCACAAGGACGGTATTTGCACTTTTGAAAAAAGAAAGACAAAACATGCGATTTGTCCAAACTAAAAGGACGATTTATACCATTTACTCTTAAAGGTGAGTTGTACATGCGCCGCTGGTATAGGTTAGCATCACCCACTTCTTTTACTTTTTTATTTAATTTTATTTTTTATTTTCTTTTTCTTGTTGATGATAAGATTTTTAAGACGTTTGCTTGTACGTGACGAAATTTGATTGGTACTTTTTTGTTTTTCTCTTCTAGAGAATCAAAGATATGTGTGTGTTTTCAACTTTTCATACGAAACCAAGTTTTAATAGGTGTAAATCATTTTTTCCATGTGATCAACAAATTGTGTTATCATAATTTTACAAACAATAAATATTAAAATCTTCAGTAATATAAGTAGGTTTTTTTTTTTTTTTTTTTTTTTTTAATATATTTTAAAGTTACTCACAAAAATTATATAATTAACAGAGAGAACTGCAAAATACATCTCTGTGGTTTATACATTTTGGCATCTTACATCCCTGTCAGAAACTTTTGGCAATATACATCCCCCGTTAGGCAAACGTTTGCCACAATACATCCCTCGTTAACAATGAGGACTAACGGTGCAAAATTTTCCTCCGTTATCTCTTAACGAGATTGAAAATATTACACCGTTAGCCTTCGTTAGCCAAACATTTGCACCGTTAGTCCTTTCTATTAGAAAAAAAAATTAAAAAATTTTAAAATTAAAAAAAAAAAAGTTAAAATTAAAAAAAAAAGGAAAAAAATTTTAAAAATTAATTTTTTTTAAAGTTAATATTTAAAAAAATCAAAATTTTTTTAAAAAATTAATATTTGTGAAAAAAAATATTAATTTTTTTTATAAATACGCATTTTTTATAAATATTAAAAAAAGGAAAAAAAATTAAAAATTAATTGTTTTTAAAGTTTATATTTAAAAAAAAAATCAAAATTTTTTAAAAAAATTAATATTTGCGAAAAAAATTTAATTTTTTTTATAAAAACATTATTTTTAAAAAAAAATTAATTCTTATAAAAAAAAATTTTTTTAAATACGCATTTTTTTAAAAAATACGCATTATTAATTTTTATAAAAAAATGTGTATTTTTTTAAAAATTAATTTTTATAAAAAAAATGCGTATTTTTTAAAAAAAAAAAATTTATAAACATATTTTTTTTTTAAAAAATTAATGTTTCTATAAAAAAAATTAATTTTTTTTCGCAAATATTAATTTTTTTTTTAAATTTTGATTTTTTTTTTAATATAAACTTTAAAAAAAATTAATTTTTAAAATTTTTTTCCTTTTTTTAATATTTTTAAAAAATGCATATTTATAAAAAATAATTTTTTTTCGCAAATATTAATTTTTTAAAAAAATTTTGTTTTTTTTAAATATTAACTTTAAAAAAAATTAATTTTTAAACTTTTTTTCCTTTTTTTAATATTTTTAAAAAATGCATATTTATAAAAAAAAAAATTGCAAATATTATTTTTTTTTTAATTTTGATTTTTTTTAAATTATTAACTTAAAAAAATTAATTTTTAAATTTTTTTTCCTTTTTTTTTTTAATTTTAACCTTTTTTTTAATTTTTAATTTTTTTTAATTTTTTTTCTAATAAAAATGACTAACGGTGCAAATGTTTGGCTAACGAAGGCTAACGGTGTAATATTTGCAGTCTCGTTAAGAGATAACGGATGAAAAATTTGCACCGTTAGTCCTCATTGTTAACGAGGGATGTATTGTGGCAAACGTTTGTCTAACGGGGGATGTATATTGCCAAAAGTTTCTGACAAGGATGTAAGATGCCAAAATGTGTAAACCATAGGGATGTATTTTGCAGTTCTCTTTAATTAACATTTAATGAACAACAAACATTTCATAAATAACATCACTTGTCACTTTTATAAATTTGAAATGATTAAACAAAATCCATAGGATTGTCTTTAGTAGAACTCATTTATTTTTCATCGTCAATTCATAAACGCCTTTTTTTTTTTTTTTTTTTTCTCAATATTTGTAGCAACTTTTTATTACACTCAATTTTTATATGTTTTATCATTTAAAAAAAAACCCTCAAATACACATACTCATTCACAACAATCAATAAAGTGGATTCGCTCTCCTCAAAAATTCCTTTTCTCACTTCTCAAAACTAGCGAGACTAAAGTGTCTCTCTAAGTGTGAAGGGTTGCTAATTATTTTAGGTGACCAGATTAAAGAAAAACACCAAACTACAAGAATATATAATTCTTTTATAGTTCACGACAATGTCCAAATTTCATGTTACTCGTTTCTTATGTTTGTGAAATGTTGGCGTATGTATCATCCGGATCTATGACCGAATGGCTCGAACCAATAGTCAAACGGAACAGATAGTCCGAACGAAGCTGATCAATATCTTTTAGATGACATCCTCCGGACGACCACATCCCTCCGGATGAGCTGACCATCCGGACATACGATAACTAAGCAAATCAAAGTACAAATGGTACACAAGTACATGGTAATAGAGCATCAACAAGCAACCACTAAGGGATTAGTACTAACCAGCCTTGTGCTTCACAAAAACAGCCTATAAATAGAGGAGAAATTCTCAGTTAAGGTTAACCAGTTCTCTCACTCTCTAAACTTTACTTATACTTTCCCTCTCTAAAAATATATACTTACTCTTACGCCGGAGGTTGGTCCTGGGATACACTCCTGGGGCGAGACTAACGGACGTATCTGTCTTGTAGGTAACCGAAGGGACATATATCAACAAAGGATCACTAGTATTCTGAAGGACCAGTCATAGTCCGGAGGATCCGTTCTGCTTGTCTGGGTAGAAGCAAGATTTTACCTCAACATGAAACTCATGTGAGTCATATGAGAGCAAAAGGGTAACCTTACTACTTAGGCCATAAAGAACAAGTAACTTTTTATTTTTGTTATTAAAAGAATCATAATTCACATACCAAAATGATGCTTACTAAAGGACAAACTCATTTTTCTATGAAGAAAAAATTGAAAGATTAACTAATATTTTTAATTAAAAATTCTTTTACATCTTAAATATAATCTCCGTTAATGTTAAGCAAAACAACTTTTTCCGTCGCAATGAGCATTTTATTATTTTTCAATAAACTTCATATACTTTTAACCAACAAAAAATTGTTCCTTTTCACTTTCTTTTCCGATATTGAAATTTGCATGACGTATCATATGTGATTTAACAATATATGAAAGTTCGAATCCTAAAAAGTTGTAGTGAAATTGACATATAAATAAAAAAAATTCTCCGCTATTTGCAATAAAAAAACACATTCATGACTTTCCGACAATTATCACATATTATATTTGAACTTATATATTAGAGCAGTTTGTTTACGAAACTTCGATTATCACATGTGAAAAAAGGCCATATGTGGTTAAAGAAATAACATGTGATAAAGATCACGTGTGGTAAATACCATTTGTAATTTATTTGTTTTATCTAACTTCGACAAACGAATTGCTCTAATCTATAAGTCAAAATAAATGTGTTATATATGACTGGAAATATATGAATATCTAGTTTCTAGTAAAAAAAATAGTGAAACTTAAAATTTGTAGAAAGAGTTATATTTATTTTACTATACTTTTTAAATGTTCGAATATTATAGTTAATGACTTAATGTTGAATAACATTTGATTTTTTATGCAAGTTTAACACAACAAAAAAAAAAAACGAAAAAAAAAAAAAGTGAAAAGGAACAATAATAAAAAGGTTTTCAAAAGTATATACCAAAGCATCTGTCAAATGAAAGATAAATAAATGTTTGTCGCGGTTATGTAATTTTTTTTCCTTAACGATTAACGATTTAATTTTATTTTATTTATTTTTTATTTTTTTATTTTTTTTTGTTCTTAAACGTGTTGGGGTTATAAGCCCAGAACAGGGTTGAGATAATCAAAGACCTAGCTACGTACCAATTAAGGTTACCGGATATCACTTGAAATCGTGTTATCACTTTCCAAAGTAAACTATTCGACCCTAATGCCTGGGTATCACGAATATCTTCTTGGGATAAGACCAAATGTTGTTAGTGATTTAGGCACAAATCAATAACCCTTCGTGTATAAGTGTTATATGTTTTTTGTGTATATTTTCATGCATAATATGATTTCCTATTTATAGGAAGATACTCATGGCTAGTCAAATAGAATTATTAGAATTAATCGGCCCATTAATCTCCACATAATTATCCCAATTATAGCCTAAAATAGTGGTTACTTGACCCGTTAAACGAGGTCATAAGTGTAGATGTAACTGCCATTTGAATATGTCAAATCAGTTACATAACCATCAGCAGAATCCACTTATCACTAGTAGCAGAGTCATACTGTTAGCAGCAGAATTGCTATCAGCAGAATCCTGATGCTAGCAGCAGGATCCACTATCAGTGGAAACCAATACTAGCACCAGAATCCTACACAACCACTATTTGAGTCAGGATGTTCATGGACCTGATGGGTGTACACTCCGTACCTCCAAGCCCATTACCAGGTGTGAACCAATCCCACCAGTGCACTAAATTTTCCAACAAAACGGTGAAAGTGAGTTTGTCATAAAATAGGTGGATATAATTAATCATTTGATATGCATAATCTGTTTTACGTAGTAGTTTTTTTATATGTAAATGATCTCTAATCTTTTTCACATGGAAGAAAATTTACACACTTCACAAAGTAATTGAGACACTCTAATTAATTATGTTTGGACATTTCTACCCTCACAGTTAGCCTTACACTTTCACTCCTGTGAGAGTATAAATGATTAAATGTCTAAACATAATTAATTATAGTGTCCTTCACCCTTAACTAATATTCATGAAAGTTACCACTAGGTAGGGATGGCAACGGGTCGGATTCGGGGGGGGGGGGGGTTAGTGTACCCGTACCCGGACCCGTTTACAATATCCAAACCCGTATCCGCCCCATTACCCGCCGGGTACCCGATTAATATTATCCATCGGTTTTTCGGGTTTCCCTGCGGATTTCGGTTATCCCCAATTGAATATTATATGGAAAAAAATGGCGGTATTAATATTAAGTCAAACTAAAATCCACCGAAAAATAAAGGAAAGCTTTTTTTTAAAGTTAAAGAAAACGAATATCGTATCAAACGATTTAACGCTTTTGAATAATTCGTGTACATAATAAAATATGTTATGTAATAGAGATACGTATATAAAAAAATATAATGGAAGAAATTATATGTAATGTATATATATTCTAGTTAATGATAATATATATAAAGCGGGTATAGATTCGGGTAAACGGATACGGGTACGGGTACGGGTAATCGGGCGGGTATTACCAGAACCCGTACCCGAACCCGTACCCGGTTAAAAAAATATATCAATACCCAAACCCGCATCCAAACCCGCCCCCAAACCCGACCCAATCGGTTCGGGTTTCGGGTGCTTTTGCGATCCCTACCACTAGGTGGATATCAACAAAGAGGCAAACTGGTGTAATGAATGACACATCTAACTGAAGCAAGAAGAGTCGTGGAGATGATGTTGGATACAAGGTGTTTTTGGATATTAATTTATTGATGAATGAGATGTCAAAAAAAAAAAAAACATTTATAAAACTTGTAGGATAAATACAAATATTAGGGCCCGTTTGTTTTAAGGGTGTGGAATGAGTTTTAGTTTGACAAGACATTATTTAATTGTTTGGTTTACTCTTTTAAATAAAGGAATGGGACTTGGATGATAGAAGGGTGTAGAATGGGTTTTAGTTTGATAAGACATTATTTAATTGTTTGGTTTACTTTTTTAAATAAAGGAATGTGACTTGAATGATAGAAGTGATATTAGGCCACTTACCTTGGTTTCAAGTGGGATTGATTACATTTGTGGGCCATGTCTAATTTTCACTCTCTATTTGTGGACCTTTTTAATTTTATTATTTATATACGGAGTAATATATTTTATTTAAAATTTATTATAAAGTATATTTAAATAAATACATTTTCTCTCTCCTAAACCAACTTCAAATCAAAATCCTATACCGAATCCGAATCCGAATCTAACCCCACTTATAAACCAAACGGGCCCTTAATACATGTAGCACTCCAATTTTTCAATAATGATTTTTAATATATCTCAAAGCTCCGTTAGTCTAAATGACCTTTCATGAAAATGAGTTAGTAAAGGACAAGGACAAGCTATGTAATTGTTCATATAACAGGGATTAACTCGACCAATTCAACGCCACATCAACTTCTATTTCTTTTACCAACGTAACCACAAACATAGTGTAATAACACAACCAACACCACGGCTCAAAATACATCCCACTATGCACAAAATATACATCACAAAACACTCTCTCTCTCTCTTAAACACACAAAATGAATGAAAAAATTGGTCACGAACTTGTGCTAAAAAACCATCAAAGACTCGTGCATTGGGTTGTCTCTAATAATGAATTGAAGACATGTTTAATGGGGCGCCACATGGGGACTAAGACGCGTGCAAGGGGGTATTATATACTCTAGTCTTATGTCCTTTAATCCCAGACATACCTTATGTCCATCCAAGACTTAAGACTTATGTTTATCCAGGACTTACCTTATAACCATTCTGGACGTATGTTCATCCCAGATTAACTCCATCTCGGGGATATGTCTATCATAGTTAAGTCAATCCCAAGCTATGTCCATCACGAGATTATGTCTATCCAAGACTTAAGTCCATCCCGAGGTCATTATTTAGGTCCATTCCGAGTCATACGTTTACATTACTATATATATAATAGAGCATCAATTGCCTGCTTGTGTCAATTTGACATCACAAACCGAGAGCCCAACAACTAGCCCAGTGTGGCCCAAGTCCAGCGGCAAAGATATCTTAACACTTAGCTTTTATTTGCACGTCCAGATAACTACATATATATGCATAGCTAGAATTTAACGATTATTAAATATTAACAAGAATTTACGTTCGAGAAACAAAGAAAATACAATTTGTCATTGTCTTTGGCTGTCATCATGATAAGATTATAGACTTTTTAATTGTGATTTCTATAAACTAATTCATCATGAGATTAACAAGGTTTTATGTACACTTGCTTGACTTCAGTTTTTGATAAACCAAACGCTTTATGTATGAAGCAGCCAAACGCGGACATTTGCTACAAGATCACTGACCCGCTGCAACGCGGCGGATCGCAGCAGTCCTTGTTATGTGAAAATTTTAAACCGATCCAACAACTTTCAATTCAAATATGACTACTATAGTCTACAGTACTAGTATAAAAATGTTCAAATTCAAATCCAAGTTTCATTAAACAAGCCTTAAAAATTTCAAAATCTAACCCAACAAAATAACGGGTCAGATACAAAATCCTAGCCCATTAATCCAAAAAAATCCAACGGTCACAACCGACCCGACCCGATAACCTCCTTCATCTAAACCTTCAAATTTTCCCCAAATTGAAGGAACGTTTTCCAGCTAATAATCCCAGAACATAGAGATCTTCACATCTCAGTTCAAGATTTTCAAAACCCATCTCCAAAACCCCAGTTTTTAAAAAACCCATATCTCAATTTTTTAAAAAAACTCCCACATGCCACCCATCAATAAACCCTAAAAAAAAACCATGATTGTGAGAACATATGGTCGCAGAAGCAACAGCAACAGCCGCAGCACCAGCAACAGCAACAGCTTAAATTTCTCAGACACAGAAGAATCTTTATCCCAAGATTTGAACTTAAATCAAGATTTTCAAAATTTCGCATTCGCATCCCAAGAATCAGTCAAAAACACCCGATTTGACCCATTCGAATCCGACCCATTTAGTTTTGATGAAGATACTTCAAGATCAAAGAGACCCAAGATTGAATTTGGAGATAACAAGGGTAAGAAAGTGGTGACCACGTTAATGGAGACGCAAGAGTGCGGCGAGATGATGGAGCATGTTGATGAGGTTCATTTTGGCTTGGATGGGTTGAGGAGAGGCCAGCCCGTCCGTGTTCGGAGGTCCAGTTTGTTGTCGTTGTTGAATGTTTGTGGGACGTTGCAACAGAGGCGATTGTTGAGGACTCATGGGTAAAATTCTTATGTTATTTCATTAGTTTAAGTAATCTTGGAGTAATCGCTACTGTTTTTCAGTTTAGGTTTAGTATTATGCGGTTTTTGCTTAATATTGATGATACTTTTTGCCTGCACTCGGTAATAAGTATTCGATGCTTGGTGTTGCAAAATATACAAGTTAAACATACGCTCTATGTAGGACTTTTGTAGTCGTGTTATTCATATTTTTATAGGGATTGTAGAATTATATAACTAGTATTGGGTGATAGTAAGTATTATACTATTATGTGGTTTATGTCAAATTTTGATGTTTGATTAGTTTGAGTTATAGTTACGGTTGCAGTTGTGTAATTCGTATTTTGTTAAGACTATGATATGTTGCTTCTTTCTAAGGGACATAAAATGTAGGACTATATAAGCAATCTTGGGTTCTAATTAGTATTATGTGATTTATGTTAACCTCGTGATATTTGATGAGTTTGAGTTTATGATGAATGCCAAATCTGGAAGTTGAACATAGTTTATTTATATTGGCGAACATGATTGAAATTTTGAAGTGGGACGACGACGTAGATGTAAGCGCTTGTCGAAGAGAATTATTTGTAGAGTACTATTGGCAGTGATTGGTAGTTATGGTTTTGCGACATTGAGGCAGTGATTGGTAGTTGTGGTTTTGCTACATTGATTAGGTTTGATTAGAGAAGGGTGGTATGGGGTTATGCAAATTGGTTATCTGCTTGTCGCGTTTTGAGGGTTATTGAGAGTGCTTGTTTAAACTGCAGGAGTCTTTGGTTGGGAAACTTACAGGTTGCTTATAATTTCTATATAGTGGCAAGAATCATTGAACTTCGATATCATCCGTATGCATCTATCAGGATATCGATTATAACAGTCTTGATATTGCGTGGTTACTAGTAATAAGCATGATGTTTAGTTGTTTACTAATAACCTGTTTCTTAGACGGCGAAATTTGTGTTTCTTTTTGTGTGGATGTAGTTTGTCGATCTTTGATACACATTATGAATACGCTGGTTGAATTCCCAACTTTTTTGGCATAATCGTTTATGATAGTTTAAAAACAGCATTGATTATTTTAATGGCGTCTTGTTCTTTTTAGTAGTAGGCTGGAAAATTCCTTTGTCTTGTAGTGTGTGGTTAACAATTAATAATATTTTTTGCAGGACGGCAAGGACAATAATTGATGCTGTATTAGGGCTCAGTCTTGATGACACTCCTAGCAACCTTGCTGCCGCAGCTTTGTTCTACGTTTTGACAAGTGATGTAAGCTACTTTATTAGAAATAGAAGCAACAGAAAACTCAAGCATTTGATTGTTCTATACATTTAGGGGCTGTTTGGGTGTACTTTAAAAGTGATTATGGTTATCATTTTCTGATTATTTAGGGTCAAATTTAAGATTGAAAATTTGTGCATTCAAACAACCCCTTAATGGTAGTTTGAGTACATTATAAAATTTGCGCAGTATGATATGATTTACCAAATGTAGTCTTTTATCTAATTTCAGGGGCAAGACGATTTCCTTTTGGATTCACCTAATTCTATCCGATTCTTGTTAAAACTATTAAAACCAGCCACTGTACGTGCCACAAAAAATAAAGTCACAACCCTTGGTAGCAAACTTGTAGCTCTAAGTAAGGATGTTTCCATCTTTAATGACGGAAAGGGAGACGAATCCTCAGCTGCTGCTTTATTGCAAAAAGTAGAGGAAGTTCTCGTGAGCTGCAAAGACTTAAAGCCAAGAAGTGGAAGTGACAGCGAGAAGAAAAGGCCAGAGTTGACTCCAAAATGGATTGCTTTATTAACAATGGAAAAAGCTTGTTTATCTACTGTTTCACTTGAAGGTACTTCAAAAATATTTTTCTGCAAACACTTATTTTCTCCATATTAATTGTTTAAAAAAAAAAAAAAAGAAAAAAAAAAAAAACTATCGCCTTGTTTATAATGGCAACAACTGTATTAACGACACTATTAATATAAATCTTAAATGATTTAGGAGGTTGTATGCGTTTGAAATAGGCTTTATGCGGTCCTAAATCTGTTTGCTTCCAGTTTTTTTGCCTTCCCCATTTCAGCTATGACCAATTTTTTTGTTTGGAAATATAACATCTTGATTGGATTGGTTTACATTAAAATGTAAATGGGTTGAAATTGTCGCCTTTACTCTGCAACTGCTTATTCTCTCCTTGGCAGACAGAAAGTAATATATATCAGCATATAGTAATTCGTATTTATTTGTATTATATCAGAGTCAACTGGGACAGTTAGAAAGATGGGGGGTAACTTCAAGGAAAAACTAAGAGAGCATGGAGGACTTGATGCTGTTATCGACATCATAAGAGAATGTCATGGCGTCATGGAGGTCTGAATTTGCATGTCGATGAAAAATTGCGACATTTCCATTTCTTTTTATAAGTATTTTAGATAGAGCTACCAATGTGCCCATTGTTTCCTTCATTTTGAATGGTATTTTTGATTTTGGACATCAACAAATAGTTGATTTCCGCATGAATACTATGTCAAGTCACATGTTGCAATATTCTTGGAACAGAGACTAATATAGTTATTTGCAGGGATGGCTAGAACGATATTCATCTCCAACACCCGTGTCACAAAATATTGTTGACTTAGAAAGCCCGATTCTTCTATTAAAATGTTTGAAAATCATGGAAAATGCTACGTTTCTTAGTAATGATAACCAGGTAACGCATATCATTTACTTCTTGAGGAGTTAAATCAATTCGTTTCTTGGTTGCAATGTGAATTCAGTTTGTTGTTTCAACTTTCAGAGCCATTTGCTTGGAGAAGAAGATGACTTTGGTTACCGAAATGTTTCTCAGTCTTTCACGAAACTTATTCTTAATGTCATTAAGATCCTCTCGGGTATCTATCTATTTATTTTATATACCAAATGGGCAAATGATAAAATCTTTGTTCCATTTTCTGATGAAAGTAATTTGTATCTTGCTTTGATGTCTAGGTGTATCTCTAATGAAAAGTTCTCCATCGAATTCCGACAGTAGAAACGGAAATAGTCTTTCCAATGGGACTACTCATATATCTGATCGTCAGTCACAGGCTGACAACAACGGTACTATTTTTTATTTATAAACTTATACGTTGCAAAATGAGTGAGTTGGATAAAAGGGTTAAAAAGGGTCGGGTTGTATTAGGTTGACTCACGAAATACCGGTTTTCCTTATTTGTTTTTGAATTTTTATAAATAGTTGATAAATCAAAATGCGAACACTAATATGTATTTATAGTATATATGTTAATATTTTTGAAACATTTAAATATTAAGTACAGAAAAAGTGTTTATTGGTCGACTTGACTCTGACGTACACTAAGAATGACCCGTCTCAATATAAACCTGTTTTGACCCGTTACCCAACCCATCCATCTTGCCACCTCTAGCTGTCATATTCAGTCATTTGTATGACGTGTTTTGTGATTTGCAGTCGACAACAATGAGATCATATATATCAGCTCCTCCACTGAAAATGGAAGTTTGGACCTGATCTCTTCCCAGAAGAATTCGACATCTCAAAAGAACAAACAGTTGGGTTCTTCAAAAGCTGACCCTATATCTGGGTTCAATAGTAAATTGCTTAAAATTACAGCAAAATCTTCAACCTCAAGATCGAGCAGTGGTACCTTAAGTAGTTTAAAGAACGGAAGTAAGCATGAGAAAAAGTTAGGGAAAAAATCTGAAACTAGTCAACGTACCAGGCGTGACACCTTTGACTTTGAGGATAGTCAAGATCCTTTTGGAAGTCAGGATCAGGACCCTTTTGCTTTTGATGACGGTGTAGGTGAACTAATGTCAAAGTGGGACTTAATGTCGGGTAAGAAAAACTTGTCTCAAAGTCAGAAAAGCAGTTCGGTTTTTGAAGAAGATGAATATGGCTGCAAAGATATTGTGTTGTTAAGCCAACAGGAATCAAGCAACATGGAACGTCATGACTCTCCTCCTCAAGCTTCTTGTTCACATGTGGTAGATGATGAAAAATTAAATCTTTTGGCTGATTGTCTTCTAGCATCAGTGAAGGTAATTTTTTTATTCTTATTAGAAACTGGTTTTTGTTTTGGAGAAAAAAGATCCTTAATTACGTAGAAAGCCCAAGTTATTATAAATGTTAAATGTCCATAATTAAATTAGAAGCCTTACTTTATAATATGAATATAAAAATATCTATGTTAGGGTAGAAGAATATTTAGTATTTACGTCTTATTTGAGATACAAATTTAAAATCTAGGAATGGTCAACTGTTTGAACTAAACAAGAAGTGTTGTGACAGGTTTTAATGAACTTAACAAACGACAATTCTGTGGGGTGTCGACAAATTGCGGCCTGTGGAGGATTGGAGACATTGTGTGGTTTAATAGCTGGCCATTATCCATCATTCAGTTTGTATTTGCCCACTTTCAGCGATCAAGTAGAAAAATCGATTGTTCTTGAGGGCAATAATAAGCGCCTTAATGATCAGGAATTAGATTTTCTCGTTGCTATTCTTGGGTTGCTTGTGAATTTGGTCGAGAAAGATGGTCGTAACAGGTCAATTTTCTTACTAATTTTTATTAATTTTTTAATTACAAACGAAAATTGGTTTTTTTTTGTTGCTGTTTTAAATAATTCATTCTGATACAAAATGATTTGGATTTACTGCAGATCACGTCTTGCAGCTGCGAGTATATCGATACCTAGCTCAAGTGGTTCGGATTATGAGATTACGGATGTGATTCCGTTACTCTGTTCAATATTTTTGGCCAATCAAGGGGCTGGTGAGGCAGCTGAAGAAGGACGGCAATCTGTTTGGGTGAGTGTTCTTTCTTTCACGTGTGTTTGTCTGTGAGCTGCTACCTTTGACCCTAAATTAACTTTTAGCTAAATGACCAAATGGCCCTTGAAACTAACCATATTTTACCCTGGTAGAAATTTCTGAACTTTAGCTAAATGTTCAAGATGCCCATGATTAAAGTGAAACTTGCTAACCGAGAGTATTGTTCCGGGCTTTAGGCTTTACTGTTTGACAATGATGTTTTGTTTGTGCAGAACGACGAGGATCCTATCTTGGAGGGAGAGAAAGAAGCAGAGAAAACGATTGTCGAAGCGTACTCTGCCCTTCTTCTTGCATTTCTATCTACAGAAAGGTTGGTTTGACTTTTTAATTTTCACAATATGTTTGACTACCTTTCTCTCACATGGTAACATATGTTTTTGACTTTTTACAGCAAGAGCATACGTAATGCCGTTGCCGAATGTCTTCCAAAACGCAACCTATCTATTCTTGTGCCCGTCTTGGAGAGATTTTTGGTATGAATTTTTTTACCAGTTTAACCGTTTCTGTAAAACTCTAATTCATATTGCACAAAAAAATTTCATTGACAAAAATATTCGTTTTGGCCAGGAATTTCACATGTCGTTGAACATGATATCAGAAGAGACTCATTCAATGGTGCTTGAGGTAATTGAATCATGTAGGATGGTATGAAAGGCGAAAAATAACTGAACAATGTATGGAAAGTGGAACGGTAGATGTTCATCGTGTACAGCTTCAACCTTCCTCAGTAACGAGGGAATCAGATAGGATCATGTTATAGTCTTATTAACCACATTGACTACCATTACATATTTTTCTTCTATATTATTTTTATATTTTTGGTCTAATATTCATTTTATGTAAGGGTTCTATTTTTGTTTTCTTGTATTTTGGTAAGCTGTATTTTCACCATCTCGGTGGTGTCTCTGATGATTCCTTGTATACAAGGTTATGCCTGTACGGGTCGACTTTTAGATGAGTATCTTTTAATGGTTTGGTGTATTGTAGTTTGTTAGTCATTGCACTTTCTATCAGTGACTTGTGTAGTTTGATTTATGTAAAGTATGGCGTATCACACGTCTTTTGTGAAACTCGAACTTACAACTTTTTAGCCAATGGCTGTTAGCATGATCTAGAGACACAAAAAGCGCAAGGTCATGTGACAACTATTTACGATCTTCCAGACTTGGCATGGTTGGACCAACATCAGACTTCGGGTCGATTTTGGTTTTGTTAACGATTTATATAGTCGCAATACATTCGAAACATTGAATAGACCATTTCATGAACTAGCTTTATTTTAATAGCCCAACGTCTTATATAAAGATAAGAACAGAACATGATAGATGATACAACAGGCAGACTTGAAATCATTCGTACATTATTCAAATGGAAAAATTACGATGTCGTCACAGGATCAGCTATTTAAGCTTACTAAGGAACGCACGAATCAGCTGGTTTATTTTATCTGGAAACTGTTCTTGAACGAAATGGCTTCCTTCGGGTACATATACTATCTCCAAATCCGACGCGAAGTGTTTAACCATACCGCTCTTCACATAGTCATCCACTCCCGGGAACTTGAAGAAGTAATCCTTCTCCCCAATGATCAATAACATCGGATTCTTAATCACAGGATCAGCAATGCCGTATTTTTCCTCCAGTGATCTACAAGAAAAAAATTGTGATTATTATTGTAATATCATTTTGGTAATCAAGATTATTGGCTTACTGCATATGCCATCTCTAGTTCTTTTGGGTTTGTGGCTCAAGCCAGTGAAGTTACCTATAAGGAACTTTGAGTGCATTAAGGAAACCAGATTTCTCGTATAAAGCTCCATAGGCCGAAAGATCCTCCTCGGTGAGCCATGATGGTAAAGGGGTAGATGGCTCAACTATATCCATAATCTCCTGGTTTTCGCTTGCAATTGGGATTTCGTTTCTAGAAAACAATATGTATATGTTGCGAACAACGGTTTTAGCATCAAGACGGCCAAAATCAGCTTCAGCTCTTCCAGGTTCCTAGAATCACAGCAGACATAGATTCTTCAAGATTTTTCAAAATCATCATTATCTCAATACACATAAACACGCGACATTAGAGCCTCAATGAAATTGACTATAAACACGTACCCTCCATCTATTGATATAGAAACCTTCAGGCAGCTCTTTAAGCCACCCTGGAGGTCCGGGGGGCGAATGTGGTATTCCAATCGATATAACTCCGTTTACCCTCGTCGGATACCGGAGCGCAAACATATAAGCTGGTCTTACCCCAGCATCTTTGCAAACTAAAGAAATCTAGAAACAATTGACCAAAATTTGAATCTATCAATAACCATATAAAATGTGACAAAAACACTATAGATACTAGATAGTGGTACTATAGATATCACCAAAAAGTATATATGAGATATATTAAGTAAATATACATTGCATTTTATTACAATCATTATATGTACTTCCATATGTAGCCTAAGTAGTTTTGAGTAAGCAAAATACATGCATGGTTAACAAACTAAAGCTTGTAGTTAATATACCTTAGGTATTCCTAGCGAATCAACTATAGCTAGAAGATCATCCACGATATCCGAGAAACCAAATTTCTCGGTATCTGGAGGTGGATCTGAAAGTCCATAGCCTCGACAGTCGAGAGCTATAGCTCTATAACCAGCATTGGCGACATCAATCATCTGATGTCGCCAGCTGTACCATATTTCTGGGAAACCGTGGACAAACACCACCACGGGTGATGTCTCGTTTCCTATCTCGGCTATGTGAACCTTCAATCCATTGACTTCAATGAACTTATGAACTATTTGATCCATTGTTGCTTGAGTTTAAATCTTTAGATTAAGTTATCCTAGGGGATTTTAACAAGAAGAAAGTCAACACTCAACATAGTGTAACTGTCGGTTTGGTGACCACATAATAATGAGTGCAACAATGACTGAAAAAAATAAAATAAAAAATATTTTGTAATTATATGGCAGTACGAGTGGTCTAGTGATAATAAGCAGAATAAATAACTAGAATGATAAGATGTAAAACATATAGCACCAGTGGTCTAGTGGTAGAATAGTACCCTGCCACGGTACAGACCCGGGTTCGATTCCCGGCTGGTGCAATCCAGTTACATGGATATATATATTTTTTTTTTTAAATATTGATTTACGTTTTTAAATATTTACATGAATAAAAAGGCCTAAAACTTTTTTTTTTTTTTTTTTTTTTTTTTTTTTTTTTTTTTTTAAAAAAATATTGATTTACGTTTTTAAATATTTACATGAATAAAAAGGCTTAAAACTTTGTGACCATGTTTATTGGATAATTTTTTAATGAAAAAAATTAGTATAGAAAGACTATTATATTACTCCCTCCGTCCCAAAATTATAGTCCCCTTTTGATTTTTTCGGTCTTTATTTTTCAACTTTGACCTTAAATATTTTTGTTTATATTACATAATACTTGATGCAAAATATATGAATGAATTGAGTTCTAAATGTATTTTTCATTGGTATAATTTTCATCAACTATTGTATAACACAAACAAAAATATTTAAAGTCAAAGTTGAGAAAGAAAGACCGAAAAAGTCAAAAGGGGACTATAATTTTGGGACGGAGGTAGTAATTTTTTTTTGTGTCTGTGCTTTTTTGGCTATGCGATCATTTTAGAACAAAGAAAATAATATTTTTACGTAGGGATAATGATTTCTAAATGTATCCAACTTGCCTCGTTTTACCAATTAGTGTAAGAAACTTTTAATTTTGCTATCTTAGGGTATAAACTTACTAATCTTTGCAAAATTGTGTAATAACGGTGTGATTAAGGCTTTTAACGTTTTTTCTTGCCATGTTGGCAAACACGGTTGCAGCCACGCTGTCATTTTTTTTGTCCTTTTGTATAACGTTACAATTCTTTGTTTTAGGTAAATAATGAAATCAAAAAACACTATTAAATCACAAAAAACACACACACACCAAACAAATCCAAACCCAGACACACACAATCCAAACCCTAAACCCAAACAGAAAAACCAGACAAACACAAATCCAAACCCAGACACATACAATCCAAACCCAGACACACACAATTCCATCATGGCTGATTACGCCCCAGAAACCAAAAGAGTTACACATAAGTACGTTACAACACATTGTCGATGTAGACTTGCTATGACTGTCAAAACGGCTTGGACAAGAGAGAATCCTGGGAAACGATTTATTAGTTGTCCCAAATATGACAAGCGTAAAAAGTGTGGGTTCTATGAATTTTTTGATGATGATCTACCTAGTGACTACTACAGGGAGTTGTTGTATGATGAGCACGAAAAGGCCAAAAGATGGAATCAGAGGAATGAAATGCAAGAGGACATTGATGTTCTAACAATGGAGAAGACTCAGTTGGATCATGAATTGACTTGCACAAAGTCAAAATTGAAGAAGTAATCCTTCTCCCCAATGATCAATAACATCGGATTCTTAATCACCGGATCAGCTATGCCGTATTCTTCCTCTAGTGATCTACAAGAAAAAAATTGTGATTATTATTGTAGTAATATCAATTTGGTAATCAAGATTATTGGCTTACTGCATATGCCATCTCTAGTTCTTTTGTGTTTGTGGCTCAAGCCTGTGAAGTTACCTATAAGGAACTTTGAGCGCATTAAGGAAACCAGATTTCTCGTATAAAGCTCCATAGGCAGAAAGATCCTCTTCGGTGAGCCATGATGGTAAAGGGGTAGATGGCTCGACTATGTCCATAATCTCCTGGTTTTCGCTTGCAATTGGGATTTCGTTTCTAGAAAACAATATGTATATGTTGCGAACAACTGTTTTAGCATCAAGACGGCCAAAATCAGCTTCAGCTCTTCCAGGTTCCTAGAATTACAACAGACATAGATTTTTCAAAATGATCATTATCTCAATACAAATAAACACGCGATATTAGAGCCTCAACGAAATTGACTATAAACACGTACCCTCCATCTATTGATATAGAAACCTTCAGGCAGCTCTTTAAGCCACCCTGGAGGTCCGGGGGGCGAATGTGGTATTCCAATCGATATAACTCCGTTTACCCTCGTCGGATACCGGAGCGCAAACATATAAGCTGGTCTTACCCCAACATCTTTGCAAACTAAAGAAATCTAGAAACAATTAACCAAAATTTGAATCTATCAATAACCATATAAAATGTGACAAAAACACTAGAGATACTAGATAGTGGTACTATAGATATCACCAAAAAATATATATGTATGAGATATATTAAGTAAATTTGTACTTCCATATATTGCCTAAGTAGTTTTGTGTAAGCAAAATACATGCATGGTTAACAAACTAAAGCTTGTAGTTAATAT
Organism: Artemisia argyi; assembly: GCA_030686995.1. Taxonomy (NCBI): domain Eukaryota; kingdom Viridiplantae; phylum Streptophyta; class Magnoliopsida; order Asterales; family Asteraceae; genus Artemisia; species Artemisia argyi. The sequence goes on from CM060677.1 coordinate 205,004,152, forward strand.
ATACCTTAGGTATTCCTAGTGAATCAACTATTGCTAGAAGATCATCCACGATATCCGAGAAACCAAATTTCTCGGTATCTGGAGGTGGATCTGAAAGTCCATAGCCTCGACAATCGAGAGCTATAGCTCTGTAACCAGCATTGGCGACATCAATCATCTGATGTCGCCAGCTGTACCATATTTCTGGGAAACCGTGGACAAACACCACCACGGGTGATGTCTCGTTTCCTATCTCGGCTATGTGAACCTTCAATCCATTGACTTCAATGAACCTATGAACTATTTGATCCATTGTTGCTTGAGTTTAAGTCTTTAGATTAAGTTATCCTAGGGGATTATAACAAGAAAAAAGTCAACAGTGTAACTGCCGGTTAGGTGACCACAAAATAAATAAGTGCAACAATGATTGAAAAAAAAAAAAAAAAAAAAAAAAAAATCTATTTTGTAATTCTATGGCAGTACGAGTGGTCTAGTGATAATAAGCAAATAAATAACTAGAATGATAAAACATTCACATATAGCACCAGTGGTCTAGTGGTAGAATAGTACCCTGCCACGGTACAGACCCGGGTTCGATTCCCGGCTGGTGCAATCCAGTTACAGGGAAATTTTTTTTATTTTTTAAAATATTGATTTACGTTTTTAAATATTTACATGAATAAAAAGGCTTAAAACTTTGTGACCATGTTTATTGGATAATTTTTAATGAAAAAAATTAGTATAGAAAGACTGTTATGTTAATTTTTTTTTTGTGTCTGTGCTTTTTTGGCTATGCGATCATTTTAGAACAAAGAAAATAATATTTTTACGTATACCTTAAATACTAATGACATTAAATTTTACAACATTTTATGAACTACATGTCACATGAGACATCTTCACTAAATTTGGTTGTTTTGAGCTTTGCAGCAACGGTTAAAGCACATAGCTTGTAACAACTTTTTGATTAACAAAAAAAGAATTGGTTACGGTTTAAGCTACTAGTTATAATTCCCGCGTGCATGCAAGTGTGCATTTTTTTTTATAAATTTAATTTAATTTAATTTTATAATAATAATAATTATTATTTTTAAAATTTTTTGAATGATATATTTTTATTTATTAAAAAACAAATAATTTAATATTTGTTTTGTTTGATTTATGATTTTTAATTATAGTTTTTTATTATTAAAGATAATCATTTAAAAAGTTTAATTATATTGTTAGTTGCATCTTATCTGTATATTTTATATTTATCTTCTACTTGTTTAGTATATCAATAAAACGAATTTATAAATTAAATAATAATAATTATTATTGCAGTAATAAAGAAATAATATATATATATATATATATATATATATATATATATATATATATATATATATATATTAAATACGAAAGTCCCTGTTTTATTATATAAAAGATATAATAGATGCATACTTTTTAAAATGTATCATTATGATACGTGTACCAAAAGAACTACTCGTCTAATCTTTTTAATATCTTACTGAAAAGAAAATTTGTTACTTTATATAACACTCTCTAATATTTATGTAAGTCGGTTATTATCCCACATATATTGTAGGTTTTTGATTTACATTGTTCTATACACCTTGATTAAATGTCTTAACCTTTGAACTATCGAATTAACATATTTTGATACTTTAGTAAAAGGAATTAGGTTTGATCCCACATAGGTCATTGAAAAGAAACTCTGCTAGGTTATATACTGAGGTTGATATTAGCTATGCAAGTTATGATAAATATTATGTTGTTCTTCTGTGTTACTCTTCTTGTGGTCAGGACGGACACATGATTTTCAACAAGGTGTTGCACATTTTATTTTTATTTATTTATTTATTTTTTTCTATTTTTTTTCATAAGTACCAATAAAAAAATTTCAACGTTCTATAAATTGTAAAAATAAAAACTATTCAATAAAGTACCTTTTCTATTATTGAGTTAGAAATGAAAAACTAGTCAATAAAGTACCTTGTCTATTATTTATGACCTCTTCGACATTTCGAGTCTTAAAAGCGATTCATCACGTCTTCATTTGTAACCTTAGCAAAGTTCTTTTTCTATGTTACAAATTAAAGTGTCGTTCATATAATTGTCACCCATTATGTTGCGGAGATTTATCTTTATAAATTGCATTGCTGAAAACATCTTTCTACGGTTTCAGTTGCCACAGGCAAGACTAAAGAAAGCTTCAGTAACTTATAAAGAAAACACGTCATCACCAATATCTTAAAGAATGGAATCAAGTACCTCGTTACCAAAACATTCACATATTTGTTTATGAATTTTTGGAGATGTTAAACTACAATTCAAAGGAGCTCGTGCTACATCTATCCGAGTTTCCTCATTGTCATTTGCAAGCAAGTGATACAATTCTAAAAAAAGACCTTTATTTAAAGAACTTATATTTTTCATCACGACCGTGAAAGGGACAACCACCCTTCAACAAGAATCCATAAGTCTTAATCGATAGACACAATAGAATTCGATAATCACTTATCTCTTGTCCAGTTTGCTTATTAAAGGCAGCAGAAATAGATTGTTTTTTCTTCATTAAATTTTCATATCTTTGAAGTGCTTTGTTGTGAAAACTATTAAGTTCACCCACATGGTCTTTCAAACTTGTCTTTTTACTCCAATTATCAAAACCCTGTACCGTAAAAGCATCATCGACACCATGATCTCTAACAAATAACAACACAAACAATATGCTTTGTCTTTTTACACTATATTTTAACCAACGAAACTCATTAAACCAAGTGACAACAAAACTTTTTTCTTAGTCCCGACCATTTTTGTTGGAAACTTGTGGCCCCTTGGTCGACAAGGACCTTTATCCCAATACATTCGCCTTATTTCCTCTACGAAGTTAGGTCATAACTATAGATGATTGGCCTATCTGATGGATCCCATGGAAGATCATCTAGTTTCATATTAATTGGTGCTGAAGAAGCTGGAGTAGGTTGTGAAATATGTTGTGGAGTAGGTTTTGGAACTGGATCTCCACCTCCACTACAACTAGGAACATTTTCCCAAAGCTTTCTATATTTTTCCATAGTTCTTAAAAAATGTTTAAACACAAATAAGCAAATAATCATACAATTAAACCTTTTGTCGTTTAAATGGTTATGATATACACTAGTATAAGTACTCATGAAAGTGTGAAAAAAAGGCTCTTAACATGCTTGTAGTATTCAAAACCCTAAAATAAAAAATGACACTAAATCATAAATCTAAATTACATTCTATGGGAAATTTTACTCCTTTTCAAACAATAATAAAAATATTTTGTGATAGAATGATAGCTATCTTTTGATCTTGAATTATGGTGGAACCGAACTTGAATCGTATGAATAAGGTCCCACAAACGAATAGAGAAACAATTGAGTCGATAATATTAAGTGGGTAACTTGTATGGTGAATGCTAGATTTAGTTAATGGGTTTACTAATCATTCGGCTTTGTATTTTTTTACAATTATATTATTGGGCCGGTATTGAAGGAAACAACACCAGTAAGTTTGTTACAAGTTGAAATACAGAAATTGAGAGAAAACTAAACTGTTACAAAGACTGAATAATTGCAAATGAACTAGTAAAGTGGTATTTATACAAGAGGAAAGTGATAGATGGTGAGTTGAAGTTGTAACAGCTTTTCCCTCCAAAGCTGTTATTTGACTTTTGACTTTCTAATTTTGACTTCCGTTGACCAATTGACTTTTATTCATATCATTAACTTAATAATATGCTTGAAATCCTGGAAGAAACCAAAGAAAAGTAGGTCAGAATTGAAGGAAACAACACGGGTAAGTTTTTACATTTAATCATTATCCTACAAATATGCTTTGCAAAAATTTGTGGCTTAACTTAATAATATGGATGAAATCCTAGAAGAAAACAACACAAGTATGTTTATATTTCTTTTTGAATAAATGTATGTTTTTGTAAGATGTTATTTGGTTTACACAATTAATTTGTATATTTGATGATAATGAAGTCGCAATGGTTGATCCTAAAAGATATTGTTTTTTTAATTGTATTGACAATTTATTTTGATCAGCTATGTTTATATTAGCATGTTTTAACTGATAGCAAGCTTTATACTTTTAATCATTATCCTGAAAGTATGTTTGCAAAATTTAGTGGCTTAAGTTAGAAACAACACGGGTTAGTTTATACTTTTAAGAGGGGAAGGTGTCGCCACCACACCGGACCTGGCTCGTTGAAGCTCGCCAGTTGGGAGCTCCTCGTGCAGACGACGAGCATTTGTTCTGACATAAAGCGAAAGAAACGTTGACAATATTTATTTTCAAACGGTTAGTTGTGAAGAGGTGGACCCCAAATGAGTAAGTTGAGGTTAGTTGTGAGTGAGGAGGGGGTTAGTTGTGAAGAGGTCTTAAGGTGATGTGTCACCCGTGAGCCCAAAATGGGTAAATTTAGCTCGCCACCTTACCTCTCTAATCATTACGGCAAGAAGTCAGGCTACCAACAATCTTTGACAACTATACACTATAGTACTATAGTATGCCAATGTTTTACTTGTTTCATTTTGTCTATAAAAGGTAGACAGATGTATTAATGGTGTAAATTAAATGTACCATTGAGCTAGAAAAGAAAACAAAGTTTTATCAAAGTTTTTTAATCAAGAATATTTTTGAGTGATTTAATATTTTGTCGAAAGATATTTTGTGTGAAATATTTTTATGAGTCAAACACTCGGCGATGTGAACCTTCAATCCATTGACTTCAATGAACTTATGCACTATTTGATCCATTGTTGCTTGAGTTTAACTCTTCAGATTAAGTTTTCCTAGTGGATTTTAACAAGAAAAAAGTCAACATAGTGTAACTGTACAGACCGAACGTTGCTGCAAAGTACAGTAATACATATATATTTTTTCTTATTGCGATGATTATAGATAATTCTAAATATTTTGATTTACGTCTTTAAATGAGATTTACAAATAATAAATAAGTAAATCAACACCAATTTGGTTCGATCCACGCATGAGGGGCGGCAAGATATCTTGTTCCAAAGAAATCCCCAAAATTTTCTTGGATGTCTTTGTTATCGAAGGTGTGATACCTGCATGTTTCAAGTGAATAGAACACCATATTCCCTTTCGGCGATGACAATCTTGGAAAGTAGATCTTGTTCTCCATCTCTGGAATTTTGGCTTCAATGCAGATGGGTGATGCACTAGAAATAAAAATCATATGTTTCCCTAAACTATCTATTTTCACCCATTCTTGTGTAGGAATATCATTTAACTTAAATACCTCAACTGATTCACCAAACTGGCCCAAGATAACTTGTAAGAAACCATGCTCTTCACATCTTACTAGGAAAGACTGCCGGAAGGATGTGCAACAGCTTGTTGGCGCTGGACATACAGTACGCTCCCAACAATAATTTTCTTTTCCCATCTCTTTATAAATATCAAGTCCTCCATCGGCTTTCATAGCATAAAGATCTAGGCCATTTATTGTAAAAAATTGATAATCATCGCCATCAAAATCCAATAAGACTCTATGCCAGTATGGTTCCCCAGCAGCTACAAAATGGATGAAAACACAACGTCTAGTTAATGCAACAACCATACAGTCCAGGAGAAGTGGGTGGTGCTGATAAACTAAACATCTTGGTAGAATGTACTTCTGGAAGCTTGCGGATATCACTTGTAAAAGGGTTAAAAAGAAGCAATATATTATCACGTTTCAAAATCAGCAACCAACCATACCTCGAACACTTTATCTCAAAATATTCACCAATCAAATCTTGAGGTGTTTTTATAAAATACTTGTCACCAAACATGGGATCTGTAAAAGTGAAAATGCCTTTATGTTTGTCAAACACCATCAGCCACGGTGAAAGTAATGAATACTCCTCTAAGGCTTTTCCATTTTTGCAATGTATCAAAGGGGCTGCTAAATGACAAAGTTTGCATGTAGATCGGAACTTGAGATATTCAACACCAACACAAAACTCCATAACAATTTCCAAAACATGAAGTGGAATATTGAGCAGGGGTGGTTCATCTTCTAACCTACACATAATATGATTTTCAAGAAAATTTTCAAGCTGGAATAAAGATGTTGGATAAATGTATGTATGAATGCAATACAATACCTGGTGCATTCAAGCATTGCCTACGACGAAATGTGGTTTGTTTCTGCGACACAAGGTATAGAAGATACGGAGATGGTTTGATCCTTGACATGGTACGAGTATACGATGTTTCCTTTGTCGCTAAGAATATGTATATAACCCCCTGATTCTGATGAGACAATTGTACGAGTGGCAAATAGTGGTGTTGAATCAGTCGAAAGTTGGACGGATATTATGGTTTCTTTGAGGTCATCCGTTTCTTCCCACACCTTACTATTCATGTTGAGTTTAAACAATTTCACATCACCAACTGAAAAACTCGTCTCGTCTTTAATACCTATAACAATGGTGAAGAGTTCTGTACTAGATCCTTCCAGAAATAATACTGCCCCCCAACAATCAACGATGTCTGGATAAGGGAATTCCAAAATTGGCAATAATGTTATCACAACTTGTCTTAAATTCTTTCTTTTACGATACTTAAACATCATTTTAATCTCCACAAGAAGTGGATGACTATTCGATTTAGATACTTTAAGGTATGCATAAACTCTACCATTGCAACTAGTGAGAGAATATAAGTAAGCATAATTGAAACTAGTTATGCTCCTTACTTGTTTAGCATATGTCATTTCGGTCCATCTTAATTCCTTTTTCCTACGCGTGTTTGGGAAGAATGAATAGCTCCCAAGCCTACAGTACACCAAATTGCGCTTGTTGGTTCTAGTTAATAGAAGAACGGAACTAGGATGATCGGGCGGGGCCGACAGGCAACAATATCTGATATCATCATAATCTCCTTCTGATCCTCTATGATTCAACGGAGGGAGATTAATGATCTCACAAGTAATTGGGTTCCAAAGAGACCATGTGTCATCGCGGTTGGAGGAGAGAAGCGCCCAACAGCCAAAGAAACACCCTCGGATACGTTTTCCGAGTAACTCTGGGATTTTGCAACGATGATGAGACAATGGGTCATGTAAGTTGAAGAAAGTATGAGCTTGTGCGTCGTCTTCTTCAGCTTCCAGGTTCTGAGCAACAAACCATGGATATTCAGGAGATAAGGGAGGCACTACCGAACGGCCAGAAATCTGTTTATGTTCCATTGAATGCATCTGAATCAAAAATTAATCTTAGATAGCAAGTTATCATCTAACAAACATAAAACAAGAAGATGACATATGTGACTTGGCAAAACCTTAACAAAATAAAACCAAGTACAAAAGACAGAAAAAGGTCCATTTATTAGAAACAAAGCATATAGGATACTCTGTATTAAATAAAACATTAACATGCGTCTTTAAAATGGGATCATTGGCTCATTGCAAAACATCTCGAACAGACAACAAATAAAGCAAATTAAACTTAGAAGTAAATCGCATAAGAAGATATATATACACCTTGATATGATGACAACAAAAAACTCAAATTACTTGGCAGAAAGCATATAAAACAAGCAAGAAGAGCACTTGAATATGGATCTTTAGAATGGATAACAATGAGAATGCAAACAAGTAGACCCCTAGATGACATAAGTGACAACCAAAAAGTGTACAAGACTTGTATAGTTTTAAATTTTAACAAAAGTTAAAACAATAAGAATGCAAAAGTAAAAAGACATAAGCAATTGTAAAAAAAAAAAAAAAAAAAAAAAAGCACAAGATTGGATTTTTATCATAGAAATCAAACATCAAAATTACTTGTTGGTACCAAGACTAAAAAAAGTTAACAAACATTGGATTTTTATAAGCACAGATACAGTCTCCCCAGATCCAAAACAAGCATAATTAACCTAAAAAAGATTAATACCTGAAGAACGTACAAGAATCTTGATTTCAATAATTAACCTAATTTTGCACAAAATTTTGCACATTTAGGGTTTTTATTATATATATATGACAAAGTTTTGAGATTCATCCAAAATTACGGTTCTAACCCTCTCTTGCTCCCAAACTAAATTTTCTAGCGAGTATCTTCAAATTTCGAAATCTTTTAAGATAATGATCATCTACTGCCCAGTGCCCACAGTGTGGAGCTTTTTAGAGCGTGAACGATGAACATTTTGATTTCTAGTAGTTGTAGAGAGCGGTGAGCTTTGCTATGTTTTAGGAATGATAATTTTTCCAATGCTTTTTTAAGAAGCGGTGAGCGATGAACTATGAGCTGTGGATACTGCTCACTACTCACTGCTACTGCTGAAGTGATGATCATTGCTACTTTTAATAAACACACCCTAAAAATGTTCTCACTTCGCAAGTCGACCGCCCGATAAACAAAAATGGTTCTTCATGTGGAAGGATAAAATTAGCATTATACTTGTGCGTTGCATCGTGGTACAGTTTTATCTCATACAAATTAAGGACCCGTTTGATTTGTAGATGGTTTATGATTAGAATTTAGATTTGGATTTAATGTAAGAAATAAAAAAAATAAATCATTATTTTATAAATTTATATATAAATTTGATGTTAAATTAATTATATTTAAATGTAGCAAGAAGAGAGAAATAGAGAGAAAAAATGAGTTGGTCCAACTTTTGTTATAAAACGCCTTAGACCCTAATCTTTAATAGATCCCTCAACATTTTGATTATGTATTTAAACCCAAATACCAAAAATGCAACCAAACATTTGATTTGAAGTATTAAACCCAAAACCAAGGTAACCCTCAAAACAAACTGGCCCAAACATTTACCAACACAAACACACTTAAACGATAAAACTTTATCTAAACACCACTTATATAAAAATAAAATTATCAAGCATATTTTACGACCAACTTAAACTTAATTCTTATATTAAATGTCACTAAGATACTTAAAATTAAATACTACAAGTAATAAAACATGTTATACTAACTATTCAAATACAAAAACAACAATTTAAGAAATACAAATTATAAAGCTAAAATTACAAAATATTTTTCTTTATATTATATTCTACTGCACATATATATAATGCAGCTTCAATTTTTTAAAACTACATGTATCTAAAACAAGGTTCGATTCGAGTAACCACCGGTAATTAAAAATAAAACCAATATCAAACCGCAATAAGAGGGTTTATCCGATTTCTGGTTTTTTCGGATTCAATTTTTTTTCGCGGTTTCAGATTGAGCGGGTCGGCTCGATTTGTCGGTTTCATAGATTTTTTTAACACCCGTATCCATATAACTTAGCCAATGGTGGCTCAAGTGTAAAGCTACCGCTTTAGGCTCCAAAATATTCAAGGTCCCTGATTTTTAAACACGCTTTATGAATATATAGTCGGTCACATATTTTCTTAAGGTTCATCTTGAGGTTTTTGTATTTAAAAGCCACCAATTAACAAAACACTAAGAATATTAGGGATGTTTGCTTCATTTTTGTCTATTTTACAGGTCCATATGATCAGGTCTTCTTTGTGTTTAAGAAACACGACTTGACGTCTTGACCCATCTTTTCATTATTACAAAATGGTAAATTAAGCTCATTTATTGCTACAAATGCTAATGTAGCCAACACTGAAATAAACATGAACATCAATCTTGTTTGTTTAAGTGGTCATATTTTTCGGTTGTTTTTTTAAACCTAAACATTACAAACACGAACGAGCCTCTCTCGTATTAGTTAGGTTATTTAGCGCTACTTATAGATTATCATACAAAACGACGTTTGTTTTTCTTTTGCATATTAAGTTTTTATCTATCTTCAATCAACTCTCCGATTCTCATTGTGTTTTTGGTTTAAAAGTTAGATGTTTCAATAATTGGATGAAGCAAAAAGTTAATATTAAGCAAAAGAAAGAAAAATCATCGAAAAGGCCTCATTTTTGGTTTCGCTTTAGGCCTACAGAAGGATCGAGCCGCCCTTGAACTTATCTTTATAAAATCCAATGGATATTTTGAACGATGAAAAAATATTACTCACTAAGATATTTATTATTATAATTGTATAACGAAAAATATTGTCAGTAGTTAAAGAGTTTAAATACATCACATGAAATTTTAATAATTTATTGTCAAAACGAACATAATAAATTAGAATACATGATTCATCGAAGATTTTTTATTCTAAGTACCGCCGCCGCAACGTGCGAGTACCCTGCTTTTATGTCGGTTATCATCCCACATATATTGTAGGCTTTTTATTTACGTTTTTCTATGCACCTTGATTAACTGTCTTAACCTTTGAACTATCGAATTCGCATTTTTGGTTGTATTCTAGCTTCAAAACGAAGGTCAAGGCAAATAAGTTAACACATATGCCATTTTGATACTTAAATAAAAGGAATTAGTTTTGATCCCACATAGGTCATTGAAAAGAAAGTCTGCTAGGTTATATGTTGAGGTTAATATTAGCTATGCAAGTTGCGATAAATATTATGTTGTTCTTGTATGCTATGCTTTGTAACTTTTTTTTCCCCCTCCTACTACATCGTGGCTGTTTAGAAGAGTTGCTTTTTACAAGGAAAGTTGATCGGTCATTTAAGTAATTATTTGGTCGGCTCTATCAAATCATAAGACGCTCATTTTGAACCCGATAAACGCTTGTTATAAGTCAAATTTTGGAATCTACTCTTAAAAGAATATAAAAAAATATTAATGAAATGGATTAAAAAACGACAAACAGTATACGTTTATACAATGGTCTATTGTTTGATGTGAGATTTATGGCATCTTTTTTTGTATAATGTGTTTATTAACAAATTTTGATTGTTTCCTATAAGTTTTTGACGATCCTTTAGTTAATAAGCAATACACTCCGTATAATAATAGTGACACGATACTCCGACTATTGAGTAAAAGACAGCCGTTCGGGTAATCTGAATAGTCAAAACCTGATCCGTTTACCCTCCATATAATAACGATTTAGAACCATTTTGGTTCCAAAAACTGGACAGTTAACTGTTGGCAAATTTTCAAAATATATTATGTTAAAATTATTTTGGAATTGAGTCTTTAGGAAGGAAATTAAGTGTTTTGTTGTGTATTGTTAATGACCCACGAATAGGCAATTAGCGACATTTTTTGTCACAAAACCGTTGCTAATGAACCATCACCATTGTAAAGACGTATCTTTTCGAATTGGTGACAATTATATCGGTTAAAAAGGTGTCACTGAGCGAATCATCACAACTGTTAGAAAAGGTTTCAGTTATCGACGGTTTTTCTGTCGCTAACTCGTCGCTAAACCGTTGCTAATTGCACCTTTTGGTGAACCATTGTGACTATTTGAATGGTCACGAGCATGCCTATATATAGGGCCATTATTCCAGCATTTTTGATCATCCAAAACCAAAAACAAACATATACAAAACCTTTCTTTCAATATATCCGATTGCTATACATAATAATGCTATAGAATTATTATTTGTAGTGTCTTGAAACCCCCGATAACTCGATAGTTCATCCGGATTATCACCACCATCGTGTAGTGTTGATAATTGCTACATACGTTGCTTCATTGTATCTTGGGAGGCAATTCGTCAGTAACCCATAACACGATTGTTCTAAAAGAACGGTGGGGGCGAAATTGCTTTACGGACGGAGAGAACTCGCCTTGAAGTAACAAGTAATAGCATTAAACTTCATTTTACAAAACCATTATTCTAGAACCCCAGAACTAACAATCTTAAAGCAATTTTCCGTGTCAAAATGACGTCCAAGAACCTGATGCAGATGTCGACCGACATCGTGAAGTTGGACCGTTTCGATGGTGGAAGTTTTAAGCGTTGGCAAAAGAAAATGCAATTTCTTTTAGCCACTTTGAAAGTCGCATATGTCCTAACCAACCCATACCCTGAGGAATCTGAAAACGAGACCTTGACTGCATCCCGTGAATGTCTCAAGTTTGAAAATGACGATTTCATCTGTCGTGGCCATATCCTCAATGCTATGTCAGATCCACTCTTTGACGTGTATCAGAACTATCCCACGGCCAGAGAACTCTGGAACGCTCTCGAGGAACGCTACTTCACGGAGGACGCAACAAGTAAGAAATTTATTGTTTCTAAATTTAATTCTTACAAAATGGTAGATTCACGTCCTATAATGGACCAAATATATGAACTTGAGCACATTCTTAGTATGTTTACACAAAACAACATGAACATGGATGAATCCATACAAGTGGCATCCATCATTGATAAACTCCCATCCACTTGGAAAGATGTTAAGAAAAATCTTAAACATCGTAAGTATTGATTTATCCTTGAAAGACCTTGGTAAACATCTTCTTGTTGAAGAGCAATATCGTTTGGAAAACAAAGCAAATGATGACATGTCCAAGGTACACATCGTGGAGGAAAAATGAGAATCTTCCAAAGCTGGTGGAAAGAAACGTATGCACGATGACAAAGACAAAAAGAAGTCCAAAAGGAACAAAAAGGATGTCGTTTGCTACAACTGCAAAAAGCCGGGACATATCAAGCGGGATTGCCGCGCCCTAAAGAAAAAACAAGATGGAGGAAACGACAATAAGAACAAAGATACCAACTTTGTTGCAATGATATCTGAGGCATTCACTCTCGAAGATGAGAAATCTTGGTGGGTAGACTCTGGAGCCACTCGGCACGTGTGCAACGACCAGGCCATGTTCAAAACATACAAGCCTTTGGACTCTATGCTCTACATGGGAAACCAATCAACTGCACAAGTGAAAGGAAAGGGTAAAATCGATTTGGTGTTCACTTCTGGCAACACCTTAACCCTTAAAGATGTCCTCCATGTCCCTGATGTCCGCAAGAATTTGGTATCTGGATCCATCCTGAACAAATTCGGCTTCAAACTTATCTTCGAATCTGATAAGTTCATTCTCTCTAAAGGTGGCAAGTTCGTTGGCAAAGGATATCACACCAGTGGAATGTTCAAATTGAACATTAAAGATGTCGTAAACAGTAGTGTGAATGATGTAAACATGACTGAAATAAGCGACGCTGATAATGCGTCTGCTGATACTGTAACTAACAATGATGCTATCAATAAAATGCCTACTAGTTCTGCTTACTTTGATTCTTCTTTATTATGGCATGCTAGATTAGGTCACGTATATTTTAAACGCATAAGAAATATGGCTAATGCAAATCTAATTCCTAAGTTAGATTCCAAAAATGATAAATGTCAAACTTGTATGCATACTAAGATTACTAGATTACCTTTTCCTACAATTCAAAGATCTTCTAAAATCTTAGAATTAGTGCATAGTGACGTATGTGACTTACATGTTACACCAACTCTTGGTGGGAAAAAGTACTTTGCTACTTTTATCGATGATTATTCACGATATTGCTATGTCTATCTTTTACATCCAAAAGATGAAGTCCTTGAAAAATTTAAGATCTACAAAAATGAAGTGGAACTTAAGTGCGATACTAAAATAAAATGTCTACGGACTGATAGGGGTGGTGAATACTACGACCCTAGATATTTCCAATCTACGGGAATTGTTCACCAAGTTACAGCTCCGTATACACCACAACAGAATGGTATTGCGGAAAGAAAGAATCGCACTTTGATGGATATGGTTAACTCCATGATGTCCTATTCCGGATTAAGTTCTGGATATTGGGGTGAAGCATTGCTTACAGCTTGTTACATACTTAACAGAGTACCAAGCAAAAGGAGTAATAAGACTCCATACGAGTTATGGAAACGAAGAACTCCAAAACTAGATTATCTTCAGATTTGGAGTTGTAGGGCCGTAGTCCGACTTCCTGAATCGAAGAAAAGAAAATTAGGAGATAAAGGCATTGAATGCATATTTTTGGGTTATGCCCAAAATAGCAAAGCCTATAGATTAATAGTAATGGAACCGAATGATCTAATTTCGGTTAATACTATTATTGAATCTAGAGATGCTCGCTTTGACGAACACAGGTTCAAAACTATTCCTAAGGCACACAAACTTTCCAAGAAAATTGTGTCTACAGAAATTCCTACAATTCCTGAAAGGAATGATGATGATTCTTCCCAAGATCATCAATAAGTTGAACCTAGAAGGAGCACTCGCCAACGAAGGCAAATAACCTTCGGTCCTGATTTTGAAATGTATCTAGTTGAAGGAGATAGACAAGGTTTAATAAGGGAATATCTAATTATTTATAATTTGGATGAAGATCCACAAACATACTCTGAAGCAATGAAATCTCATAGTTCCAGCTTCTGGAAAGAAGACGTGAATGATGAAATGGATTCCATCATAGGAAATAATACTTGGATTCTTGTAGACTTACCCCCTGGATCAAAAGCCATCAAAAGCAAATGGATTTTCAAAAGAAAATTAAGAGTTGATGGCAGTGTTGAAAAGTTTAAGGCGCGATTAGTTGCCAAGGGTTTCACACAAAAGGAAGGACTTGATTACTTTGACACATACGCCCCGGTTGCACGAACTGCAACCATTAGAATTTTGATTGCCTTAGCTTCCATTAATAAACTCATAATTCACCAAATGGATGTCAAGACTGCTTTCTTGAATGGTGAATTAGAGGAGGAAGTGTACATGGAACAACCAGAAGGTTTCATAATACTAAGGACAAGAAAACAAAGTCTGTAAGCTTGTTAAATCCTTGTATGGGCTTAAGCAAGCTCCAAAACAATGGCATCAAAAATTTGATCAAGTGATCTTATCTAATGGCTTTAGAATTAACGAATCAGACAAGTGTGTATACAGTAAATTCGTTAACAGAAAAGGAGTTATAATCTGCTTATATGTAGATGATATGTTAATCTTTGGAACCGACCTAGAACAAGTGCGAATGACAAAGAAAATTTTGTCTGAAAACTTCGATATGAAAGATTTAAGAGAAGCTGATGTTATCCTAGGCATCAAGATTCTTCGAATGGAAAATAGACTGATGTTAACACAGTCTCACTATATCGAAAATATCTTAAAGCGTTTTGACAGCTTTGATTGCTTTCCTGTTAGCACTTCATTCGAAGTAGGTTCCAAATTAACTTACAACACTGGTAGAATCTTAGCCCAAAACAAGTACGCTAAGGTTATTGGTAGTCTTATGTATGCCATGACATGTACTAGACCTGATATTGCATATGCCATAGGTAGATTAAGTAGGCATACTAGTAGTCCTGGCAAGGA
Source organism: Artemisia argyi (assembly GCA_030686995.1). Classification (NCBI taxonomy): domain Eukaryota; kingdom Viridiplantae; phylum Streptophyta; class Magnoliopsida; order Asterales; family Asteraceae; genus Artemisia; species Artemisia argyi. The sequence continues at coordinate 205,019,335 of CM060677.1, forward strand.
ACATTGGGATGCTGTAAATCGAGTATTTAAATACTTGAAGAAAACCATGGATTATGGTTTGGAATACAGCGGAGAGCCATCAGTATTAGAAGGTTATACTGATGCAAGTTGGATAACTGATCAAGAAGACTATGCATCCACAAGTGGATGGATATTCACTCTTGGTGGGGGTACGGTGTCTTGGGGATCAAAGAAACATAGTTGTTTAACAGACTCTACTATGGCAGTAGAGTTTGTGGCATTAGCTTCATGCTGCAAAGAAGCAGAATGGCTACGGGACTTGCTAATAAACATTCCCATATGGCCAAAACCTATGCCACCAATCTCTGTGCACTGTGATAGTCAATCTACACTATCAAGAGCGTACAATCAAGTGTACAATGGTAAGTCTAGGCATATCGGACTTAGGCATAGACAAGTCAATCAGTTGATAAATGATGGGGTGATCACCGTTAGCTTCTTACGATCTAGTAAGAACTTAGCAGATCCTTTCACAAAAGGATTGCCAAGAAAACTGATTGAAAGTACTTCGCAAGGGATGGGACTTAAGCCCACATACAAGTAGTCACCCATGATGGAACCTTGTCTTGACGCTTGGTTATTTACCAAGTCTCTAGAGAAGCAAAAGTACATCATCCGAACGTGACTTGGAGCTCTGCAAATTTCATAATCATCCCAGGGTTAACAGAACTTGAACCGTAGTGTAAGATAAAGGTGAATTATAAAATTCTTAATGGAATTATAACACATGTTGTGTTGGGATGTTTAAGCTACGGTAACATTCCTGATAATATCCACCTAACTGAATGTGGAAGTGAGGCCGCTTCCTATGAGCTAAAGGGCTTGGCTCTAAAGCATTCTAAGAAACCGAGATATAGATCCATGGCCAATTTCAACGGGTCGGCATAAAGTGGATTGAATGAACGAGAGGAAGGATATGCGTGAAGCGTTTCCGCTTAACATATAAAGGAAGATGGTTCAATGGCTTTGGTCCAACCATTCTTACCCTAGTTAAGCTTGAGCACTTTCACTACGTAAAGATTCAAGGTGTAATATTCCATCTTTACTTATGCATAACACCCCCGGGGTTTTCTGAATCGGGTTAGGTCGTGTGTATCTTTCAAAACATATGTCTATTTTGAAAATGGTGGGGGATTTTTGGGAAATTTTCAAAATATATTATGTTAAAATTATTTTGGAATTGAGTCGTAGGGAGGAAATTAAGTGTTTTGTTGTGTATTGTTAATGACCCACGAATAGGCAATTAGCGACAGTTTTTTTTGTCACAAAACCGTTGCTAATGAGCCATCACCTTTGTAAAGACGCATTTTTCGAATTGGTGATAGTTATATCGGTTAAAAAGGTGTCACTGAGCGAATCATCGCAACTCGTCTCTAAACCGTTGCTAATTGCACCTTTTGGTGAACCGTTGTGACTATTTGAATGGTCACGAGCATGCCTATATATAGGGCCATTATTCCAGTGTTTTTGATCATCCAAAACCAAAAACAAACACATACAAAACCTTTCTTTCAATATACCCGATTACTATACATAATAGTGTTATAGAATTATTATTTGTAGTGTCTTGAAACCCCCGATAACTCGGTAGTTCATCCGGATTATCACCACCATCGTGTAGTGTTGATAATTGCTACATACGTTGCTTCATTGTATCTTGGGAGGCAATTCGTCAGTAACCCATAACACGATTGTTCTAAAAGAACGGTGGGGGCGAAATTGCTTTAAGGACAGAGAGAACTCGCCTTGAAGTAACAAGTAGTAGCATTAAACTTCATTTTACAAAACCATTATTCTAGAACCCCAGATTTAACATTAACGACGCTTACCGGTTTGGGTGACCGACTGGGAAGTCCTCACTTGAGAACCACAAGCTCTAATGATATCAGGCGAATCGGGAATAGGAGTGGGGTTATCCCCTAAGGAGAGGCTCGCGGTTGGTATCTCTGCCCGAGGATGCGACACTAACTCGAGCCAACAACTAACATCTAACAACTAACCCGCCGTTCAAAAAAAAAAATTACGAAACAAATGGTAATGTGTGGATACATAAAGGAGGCAATGCCTAGAATCAAACATTTGAAACAAAACACAATGTACGAAACGAAAACTTGGATATGCGAGTCAGTGACTTTGATGTCAATCCTACATTATTCAGATGTAAAAAATAAAAAATGAACCCACATGAGGATTATGATCAGCTATGCTTATTAAGGAACGCGAGAATTAGCGAGTTTATCTTGTCAGGAAACTGTTCTTGAACAAAATGGCTTCCTTTCGGCACATATTCAATCTCTAAATTTGACGCAAATTGATTAACCGCTCCACTCTTTATGAAATCTTCCACTCCTGGAAACTTCAAGAAATAATCCTTCTCCCCAAGGATTACTAAAATCGGATTCTTGATTACTTGATCTTGTATGTCGTATACTTCATCCGCTGACCTATAACAACACAGTTTAAAAGAAACCTAGTTGAGACGTCGTTTAAACAAACCTCGTGTACAAAGACCTTTTTTTTTTTTTTTTTTTTTTTTTTTTTTTTTTTTTTTTTAGATGTTGCTATTGCGTTCAGGTTACTTATGAATGGGTTGATTCTTGCTATGTAAAAACTTTAGATGGTTGAAACCCGCTGGATTGCTGAATGGTTTATGTATGACACATTAACCATTTTCAGAGAAATAAATATTGAGAGAAAAAGTCATTCGGGTCAACCTAGCTAACCCAACCCGTACCAATGTCACATGTTTTGACCCAATTACTCCCACAAATCCATTTTTTTTTTAAGTTTGTGACTGTGAACACGAGACCTTCTAATGACTGAATCTGATACATAGCGTTACTGGTTACCTGTAGGGAACTTTGAGTGAATTAAGAAAACCAGATTTCTCATATAGAGCTCCATAGACCGAAAGATCATCCTCAGTGAACCAGGAAGGTAAAGGTGTGGACGGGCAGACTATATCCACAATCTCTTGCCCTTTGCTCGCTACTGGAATCTCACATCTAGAAAACAAGATGTACACATTTCTTACAACAGTTTTAGCATCAAGACGGGCAAAATCAGCTTCAGCTCTTCCGGGTTCCTAACACAAGAAAAGTACTAGTAGTAAATTGTTGTGAAAATGTACAAGTGATTTTTTTTGGAACGGCGAAAATGTACAAGTGATTTGCATAAGGTACAACAAGATTGTTGTGAAAATATTGGTAAAAAAAGTTTTTACCAACAAATTTTTTGTCTAACAAAATATATAAAAAAATGCTTTTGTAGCTTCAATTTAAAAGGTTTCAAAATGCATGTTTGAAGAAGAACATGAAAGAATGAAGGAAGAGCGTGAGGGTTTTTGTTGGTGTTGTGAGATGAAATAATATGATCCCACATAGGTCATTGAAAAGAAACTCTCGCAAAGTTATATTTTGAGGTTGATACTAGCTATGCAAGTTGCGATAAATATTATATTTTTCTTGTATGTTATTCTTCTTGTGGTTAGGTTGCTACATCACGATGAGTGACACGACAAGAATAATTGATGTGCTTTGTAACTTTTTTTTCCTACAACATAGTGGCTGTTTAGAAGAGTTGGTTTTTACAGGGAAAGTTGATCGGTCAATTAAGTAAACCTTTGGTCGGCTCTATCAAATTATTTTTTACGAGTAAAACGACCTCGTTCATCGCCTCTGAATGAAATGAAGAAAATAAACACCTTAATGACGTAAATGTCTGACCGCATCTGAATGAGTCAGATTAATATGTTGTTAAGGGGCAATTTTTAAAAAACAAACACCACCTAAGTTAAGGGAGAATCTATAGCAACAACCCCTTTATCCTATACCGCACCCCTTTGTGCATCAGCGGTGTTGTACGGTATGCATCACCGATATATTTTTTGTACTTTTTTTTTTTAATTTTTTTTTAATTATTTTTTTGGGAACTATGGGGGTGTTGTTATATGGGACTTGCTTTCTTAAAGATTTTTGCATATTGACTTATTTACTCGCCTTTACATTAGCAGAGCAACCCCCGTAGTTAACTAGAGTTTTATTTCATTCCTAATTTACCTCTTATTAAAGGGAGTTGATTTGCATACTCCTACAATTGATTAGCACACTCAAATTATGAGTTTCTTGTATAAATGTCAAGACATTCATAATTTGAGTGTGTCAATCAATTGTGGGAGTCGGCAAGTCACTTCCCTTATTAAATGATAGTACTTCGTAAAAAAAAGGCCAGTTTTGTATTTCTTATAAGTTTCAGTCACCCCTCTATTGCTTGCAAATTTTATAAAACCTCTTAACAAACGTATGCCCTCTTTTAACAAGATCATGTGTCCTCGTCATTGATTTTCTAGTCTTTATATACGGAATATGCTTATACTATTGGGTAATGGATATTAAAACCACATATGTTCGTACCGATTTTGTTTGTTTGTTTTTTATTTTTTTTCTTTTTTTAACCTTTTGCTTAAAATCATTTTCACTTACAAATGAACATGGGTCTTTGCCAATTTAAATTGTTAGTTTATGGTGTTTCAAAGTGTTCCTATGGGTAATTAAGTTTTGTTATTCATAAGAAAAAGCTTTTGATTCTGTACTCATCTTAAGATCTAGTTTGAGAAATCAGAAATAGATACACAACTAAGAATAAGAAAGAGAGAATTCATGGTTAATGGTATGTCAAGAATAACATTGTATTTTTGTTGTTAATGCTTCATATGATGATAAGTGTCAAATTAGGAGCACTATGTTATGAGTCGAATCCAAGCAGCCCCAATCCGAAGAAAACCTCAACGCGGCAACATACTAGATTGATCTATAATCATACAACTAAAATATCTAAGATACTTTGTCTAAAATATCCTAGATACTTATTAAGAATAATGTAGAAATAACTAGGAATAATCTAGAATAAGCTAGATATTAGCTTATGTAAATATCTAAGATATTAGTGGTAGAACCTCTAGAATCCAATAAGCCCCTAGTATAAATAAGGGCTTATCCCCCATTTGTAATCATCCACTTTGTAACCAACATTCCAAGTTTAATATAAGTATTCCTGACTACATCTGGAAGTGTTCATCACTAACCTTTTTCATACTTTTTGGCTTACTTAGTCGTTGAAACCGAGTCGTTAAATGCCGCACGGACATTGAGAATTAGTCCCGTGACAATTAGATCTATTTGTAGGCGTAATTAGGCTTTGTTGATCACAACTCTTTATATCCAACTTCAAACCAAAACCGAGCTTTCACGTATATAGGATATAAATTGCGGTGTCATTTATATCACTATATCCAACAAGAAAATTTTGACCAACTTTTTAACTTTTGTACCAAGCTTTGCAAACTAAACTGATGAGGCGAAAAATGGTCCATTTTTAGGGGGTCATTTAAGCCCGAATCTGAATTTATTTGATCAAATATTGCCCTAAATCGTTCCTTTTGTGATTTTAGGTACTTTGGGAGTGAAATCTGGAAAAGGAAGCAATTCGGACGTTTTTGGAGCATAAAAATGAAGAAAACGCCAAAGTCTTAATTTTCCATGCTGGGAACAGTAGGTGACGGCGTCAAGAGCAAATCCTTGACGGCGTCAAGAGCAAATTTCATGAAAATCCATGACGACCCAGTAGAGTTTTGACGGCGTCACGTGGGAAGGGCGTCAAGAGTAAAAGAGTCATGACGGCCTGGAAGTATATAAGTCTTGACGGCGTCAGAAGTAGATCTAGGCAGTCCGAGGAATGTTTTAGCGGCGAGGTGACGGCGTCACATGTTTCTTCTTGACGCCGTCAAACCCATTTTTCTATATATAGTTTTCTAATTTTTCACATTTAAAGAGAGAAGTTTTGGGAGAAACCCTAAGTACGATTTTGGTGTAACTTTACAGGTTTTTCAAGGGTTCCAACCCCTTGATACCTTGCATGATTAATCAAGATAAGTGTTCTTCTAATTCAATCAATATGTCTATGTGTTGGTTGTCTATATCATGTTCTTATCTTAATTCTATCATGCTAGGCTAGATCTCTTTTGTGTTTGCTTAGATCTAATGAAACCTAGATATTGATTATGTGTTGATTACTTGTTTATTCTTGTTGTGGATGAATGATTTATATGTTAGGCTTAAGAAAACTGGCAGATCTCCAATTGGTAACATGCTTGAACGTCTTAAGAAACATGAACCAACGCGCACTAGGTCTTTATTGGTTGTATTTAATGCATGAGCCACTGTTTACAATCCCTATAGTTTTGCTGGGCATGGTGTAGGAGGAGATAAGAGCTCATAGAATTGGGGAGTTATGTGTGCCACCCCATGAATGGTATTAAGGAATACGATCCGTCATCCATGCAATTATAACAAGTAATTAACGTGTAAAAGATATCTAGGGAGTAGTGAAATCTAAGTAAACACATTTTCTCCAATTACTGCTCACAACCTTAGTATAAATTAGTTTATTTTCATTTTTAGTATTTTATTTTGATTGCATCTTAGTATTGGGTTAGTTGAATAGCAACTAATTCCGCCCACTCTTCCAAAACCCGAGATTTTAATTTGCTTTCTAAAAAATATAAAAACACAAAAAGAATCATCCCTCACCTTTAGAACTAGTATTTAGGTTTTCTAATCCTAGCGACACTATTCCTAAGCTGAACGATCAATCCCCCGGTACTTGTCACTATACTATACTACAACGATCAGGTACACTGCCTGGTGGGGGTTGTAAGCTTCTCGAGATCCCTCGAGAGGTAAAGCCTGTTGCGATTCCCACGCATCAAGTTTTTGGCGCCGCAGCCCGGGGAATAGTGATTGTCTAGTTTAGAATTTCTTTTTATTAGGTCTACTTGCTAGATTCCGTTCTAGTAAGATTTTATTTTTATTTTTTTAGGTTTTCTTTAGTCTATCTTTTTCTTTGTGCCCTTTGTTTGTAAAACCATTTTCATTTGTCTTCATGGCGGATGAGATTCCATTTAGATCATTAACAATAGAGGAACAATTAGTTTACTCGGATAGATTTGCTTCCTGTTGTTCCAATGAATTTTTAAGTGATCTAAGCTATATACAGGAGGAGATGGGTGTAAAGTTTGATAGGTTTGATGAGTTATGCGCATGTGTGGCCTATATTAAACTATCATTGTTAGGATCAATTCCTTTTAGTAAGACCCTTTGGAAAATTTTTGAGGAAAGCCTCCTAACCGTGAACCATGAGTTCAATGAATTGATGGGTTTGTATACATCACAACTTGAGGAAACAATTAAGGAGGATTTAGCCGAACATGAACATATTGAGCAAAAAGATGAATCCTTTAGGCAAATTGAACATTGTAATCAAGTTATTGAGGAAGGTTCTTATGAATCAGACTTAGAACTTGAAATGGCTAGAGAAGGATTTGAGATACTTAGTAACATGTTTAGGTTAGATTCTACTAAAATACGTGATGAGGATATAGGTAATGTTGAGAAAAGGAAAGATGATGTAAATAACAGAAACCTACAAAGTACCCCACAACTCCCACCATCACTTGAGGAATACACACCACCCGTGACTTACCCGGAAGAGGTAGAAGAGACTATAGGAACCCCAATCGAGATAGAACCCTTGGATCAAGCACAACTAGAGAATATAGGTTTTAACACTTGTAGTGATGACCTTTCTTTTAGTTCTAAGGAAGTTCCTAGTTTTGATGAACCGGAGCCTCAACCAAAGCCGTTACCTAATCTTCCATCTTTAGATGTGAATTTAGGAATTGAAAAAGGTCCCGATCCACCCATCAAACCATATAGTCCGAGTAGTTTTGGGATAAAGGTAGTAGACTCTAAGCCTTGTAGAAAGGAAGCTGACACAGGAGTGAAAAATGACCTTACATGCTTACATCACCCATTTGTGATTGATCACAAGAAACATTATGGGTTTAAACCGGGTTTATTAGGTCAAGATGGATCCCCAACTAGTAATCTCTTGAAGTTCATTGAAAATGATCCCTTTCTAGGAGAAAATCTTAATCCACCCATTAACCCGATTGAATTTGTTAAGGTTATGATGATAGGAGCACACCCCTTTGAGCATATAATTCATCCACCACTCTTACCTTACGTAGCATATTTTCACCCTAAGGGTGTGTATCGCTACTTCCACCCGCACTTAATCCTAAGTGTAGGGAAAACCTCCCCTATTTTCGTTAAATAAGGGTAGAGTCAGGCTCGTGACTCGAACAAAAACAAGCGCTTCTTGGGAGGCAACCCATGTTTTGTGTGATTTTATTTGTTTGTTTGTTATTTGCTTCCGTATGCATGCTTTATTTTTATTGTTGGTAGATCATGTTTCTAAACTAAATGTGGAAATACTTTACTTTGTTGTTTTGGCCTAGTCTTAACTCCACCTAGAAGTATTTTTGCAAAAGATAAGTGTAAGGGGAAACCCCAAATATGTTTTTAAGAAACAAACCGATCATGATTCTCCACAATATTAAATGAACATGTATATATGTATTTGTTAGAGTCAAATGCTTGTATTGAGTCATAATGAAGTTTTGCAGGATTTTCCAGGAAGTAGGACCAAGTTTTTCCAGAAATTTTCCGGAAACTTAACATAAGGATTTCTGCAGGTCAATTCTGACGGCGTCAGGGGTTTACTCTTGACGGCGTCAGGAGTTAAAATCTGGAAATTTTACCAGTTTTGTTTTTCTAACGGAGTCTTATGGTTTTTGTGAATTATTAAGTTTTATAATCTCCAGGAGATCTGCAAACTTTATTCCACAAGCATTATATCTTATCTTGTTTTCTAGGATTTATAAACTTATATAGGATGCCGCCGATTTTACGCGAGGTTGTCTTGTCTATTTTGTCAGGTTTTACAGGTTATGTATGACAAGAAGATGATTTATATTCTGGAAGGGAAGCTTTGATTGTTCATTTTCTTGGAGGAAGATTTAACCTGACCAACCTATTATCCATACCGAGCGAATCAGGGGAGTATTTGATTTCATTCTTTTTACTTTTTCACTTTTACATTCTTTACTTGAACATTGGGGACAATGTTCATCTTAAGTGTAAGGGGAGGGTAAAAAGATGATACCTTACATATGCACTTGATGCGTGGGAATCGCAACAGGTTTTACCTCTCGAGGGATCTCGAGAAGCTTACAACCCCCACAAGGCAGTGTACCTGATCGTTGTAGTATAGTATAGTGACAAGTACCGGGGGATTGATCGTTCAGCTTAGGAATAGTGTCGCTAGGATTAGAAAGCCTAAATACTAGTTCTAAAGGTGAGGGATGATTATTTTTGTGTTTTTATATTTTTTAGAAAGCAATTAAAATTCTCGGGTTTTGGAAGAGTGGGCGGAATTAGTTGCTATTCAACTAACCCAAAACTAAGATGCAATCAAAATAAAATATTAAAAATGAAAATAAACTAATTATACTAAGGTTGTGAGCAGTAATTGGAGAAAATGTGTTTACTTAGATTTCACTACTCCCTAGATATCTTTTACACGTTAATTACTTGTTATAATTGCATGGATGACGGATTATATTCCTTAATACCATTCATGGGGTGGCATACATAACTCCCCAATTCTATGAGCTCTTATCTCCTCCTACACCATGCCCAGCACAACTATAGGGATTGTAAACAGTGGCTCATGCATTAAATACAACCAATAAAGACCTAGTACGCCTCGGTACATGTTTCTTAAGACGTTCAAGCATGTTACCACTTGGAGATCTGCCAGTTTTCTTAAGCCTAACATATAAATCATTCATCCAAGACAAGAATAAACAAGTAATCAACACATAATCAATATCTAGGTTTCATTAGATCTAAGCAAACACAAAAGAGATCTAGCCTAGCATAATGGAATTGAGACAAGAACAAGATATAGACAACCAACACATAGACATATTGATTGAATTAGAAGAACACTTATCTCAATTACAATGCAAGGTATCAAGGGTTTGGAACCCTTGAAAAACCTGTAAAAGTTGCACCAAAATCGTACTTAGGGTTTCTCCAAAACTTCTCCTTTTTTGTGTGAAAATTAGAAAACTATATATAGAAAAATAGGTCTGACGGCGTCAAGACAAACAATGTGACGCCGTCACCTCGCCGCCAAAACTCTTCTCGGACTGCCTAGATCTACTTCTGATGCCGTCAAGACTTATACATTTCCAGGCCGTCATGACTCTTTTACTCTTGACGCCCTTCCTATGTGACGCCGTCAAATCTGTTCTGGACCGTCATGGGAATTCATGAAATTTGCTCTTGACGCCGTCAAGATTTTGCTCTTGACGCCGTCACCTACTGTTCCCAGCTTGGAAAATTAAGACTTTGGCGTTTTCTTCACTTTTATGCTCCAAAAACGTCCGAATTGCTTCCTCTTCCAGATTTCACTCCTAAAGTACCTAAAATCACAAAAGGAACGATTTAGGGCAATATTTGATCAAATAAATTCGAATTTGGGCTTAAATGACCCCCTAAAAACAGACTATTTTTCGCCTCATCATATACCCTTACACTTGAGATTTGCTTGTCCTCAAGCAAATGCGCTTTTATTCTACTCAAAAGACAAGTTAGGGGTCATTTAACACTAATATAAAAGTAATTATAACAAATAATCGTTCCACTAAAGACCAATAGACAAGCACGGAGGTCATACACAAGCACCTCACAAATAGTGTTTAGATACTCACATCTCTCGGGTGTAATAAAGTGTAAATTACAATATGGAAACGGAAGATATCTCTCACTACCTGTCATAGCAAAATAGATTACCATAGGCTTGGGAAAGGATCAAACCTCCACCACATGGCGTAAGCACCTAGGATAAACTATCAAAGAGGTCTTTTAAAGGGTTGTAACGTTAGGTGTAGGGATATGAAATACACGGTTTTGTTGGATAAAGGAAGTTTTACTGGTGGCGAGTTAACAATCTTGGTTAATTACATGTACAAGATGGCGTTGCGAAGCCAAGACTAGACTCGACTTAAGCTAATAAATGAAAAATAACAAAAACATAAAATGAACATAGAATAAAAAAGGGATGGTAGTCCGTATGTTTTTTCTCTTTTTCCTTTTTCTATTTTTTTTTTCTTTTTCTTGATTTTTTTTTTCGATTTTTTTTTTCTTTTGCATACACTCTTACCCTACCATCCAAAATAATACATCATAGGGGATGAGAATTCCCCTTACCCTTGAATCTTTACATACTTTACAATAAACTAATCTAATGACTCGAATTAAGAAAATCAAAACACTTGGAGCACTTTTAAGATTAACGTACATATGGGGGTAATAAATGATGTTCTTCCCCATTACTCCATAAATAAGTACTTACCCATGAGTCCCAATCGTCCCAAAACAATATGTACAAGGATATGACTCGACTTAGCAACCATGTAATCAATTAGAAAGTTAACTTAGGGTTTAACAAATAACAATAGTGCACTAAAAATGAGCACATACACGGAAGGCTAAGGCGATTTGGTTGTACATTTAAGTGGGGTGTAACAAATTCTTCCTTTAAGTAAAGTGCTTAAAGTTAGAAACGAAAAGATAGGCTCGGAGGGGTGTACTAGGGGTTTCGTGTACTAAAAATGAGTACAACGCTAAGGGTGTGGGAAAAATTATTTGACTTAACTAGCCAAGTAATATGACTTAAATGGTCAAGTAATTATGATACGGGTTTAACACAAGGGTGATCCTAATGCCTCTTATCATGTAGTAAATCCTACTACACGAATGTAGTCTCACTAGCGGTCTCGGGATGCATCACTAACGCAAGTTCTAGAATCTAAATGCTACCGGTACACTCATAAGCACTAATAATGAATGCTTTTCCTATCAAATCTAAAGGCGAACCTCACATATTTGGGTGGAAAATTTTTCTGAATATACGGTTATGTGCTAGTCATACAATCTCCTATCCATGAGACGCTTGCTATGGCTAAAGTTTCACTCCTAAATGTTGTAAAAAATTTTAAATTTGGCGCTAAAATTACACTAACAAGTATTTCTCATAGTTTTATTACACATCTACCATCAAACAAAACAAACTCAAGCGAAAGTGCATATGTAAGGTATCATCTTTTTACCCTCCCCTTACACTTAAGATGAACATTGTCCCCAATGTTCAAGTAAAGAATGTAAAAATTAAAAAGTAAAAAGAATGAAATCAAATACTCCCCTGATTCGCTCGGTATGGATAATTAGGTGGCCAGGTTAAATCTTCCTCCAAGAAAATGAACAATCAAAGCTTCCCTTCCAGAATATAAATCATCTTCTTTTCATACATAACCTGTAAAACTTGACAAAATAGACAAGACAACCTCGCGTAAAATCGGCGGCATCCTATATAAGTTTCTAAATCCTAGAAAACAAGATAAGATATAATGCTTGTGGAATGAAGTTTGCAGATCTCCTGGAGATTATAAAACTTAATTATTCACAAAAACCATAAGACTCCGTTAGAAAAACAAAACCGGTAAAATTTCCAGATTTTAACTCCTGACGCCGTCAAGAGTAAACCTCTGACGCCGTCAGAATGGACCTGCAGAAATTCTTATGTTAAGTTTCCGGAAAATTTCTAGAAAAACTTGGTCCTACTTCCTGGAAAATCCTGCAAAACTTCATTATGACTCAATACAAGCATTTGACTCTAACAAATACGAATATACATGTTCATTTAATATTGTGGAGAATCATGATCGGTTTGTTTCTTAAAAACATATTTGGGGTTTCCCCTTACACTTATCTTTTGCAAAAATACTTTTAGGTGAAGTTAAGACTAGGCTAAACAACAAAGTAAAGTATTTCCACATTTTAATTGAGAAACATGATCAACCAACAATAAAAACTAAGCATGCATACGGAAGCAAATAACAAACAAACAAATAAAATCACACAAAACATGGGTTGCCTCCCAAGAAGCGCTTTTCTTTATTTACGAGTCTTGTAGCTAGACTCAAGGTCATGGGTTACTACGTGACTTCATCATTGGTTCCATTCTCTGATTGCAAATATTCTTTGTAGAAATTAATCACCTTTTTCTCAACCGCCCCCATGATCTTTTGGGCAAATTCTTCATCGAATTTATACCTTGGTCCAAGGGCCAAGCAATCTTTGTAGTAAAGACTCCTTTTTTTCCATACATAGTCCATGCCCTTTTTCTTATCCTTCTCATCAATATCCTCAAAAGCACCAACGTTGTCCTTATCAAAATGAGATATAAAGCGAAATTCTTTCATCCTATTAGGCATCCTATAAGTGATACTATCGGTGTTACTTGCAAATCGGATCGTGCCTTCTACCTCATCATATTCCAACTTAGACTCCTCAACAAATGGTTTGCCAAACACAATATTGGATAATCGACAATCAATAACATTAGCAAGATCCTCCACAATCATAAAGTCGGTGACAAAAGTGAAATTACCAACAAAGACACGTAAACCTTTAACTCTCCCGACAAAGTTACAAACTCCACCGGGGTACTTGGGATCCCTTCTAGGTTCAAGTCTTGTTTTCACTATATCATTATAAACCGTTGAGGACATAATGTTGATTGGAGATTTAAAGTCAATGTAAGCATTGCTAACGTGCCTATATCCAATCATACATGGTATCTTAGCATTCTTAGGATCGCCTCTCTTGATCTTAGGTTCAATTATGGTGAAAGGAGATCGCGGGTTATCAATAAGATTATTATAATATGCAATCTCCTCCTTAGTGGGGTACAGATTAAAGTAGTCATTAAACTTCGGATCTATTTCCTCCTCTTCTAGTCCCTCAACAACATTCACAAAGTCATTAGGCCCTAGGTCCTTATTTGAATACAAGGCGATTGCTAGGTCACTAAATGTATGTTCGAGTTCAATCTTAATCAACCTATTAAGCTCTCTAAGCTCCCTAATCTCACTCTCAATTTGTTCACGTAACACAGCCACTTCTCTAGGGGACAGGGGTGGATTCGCGTTTTCCATAATGGTCAACGGAATAGTCAATGAGTTTAATTTATTAACAGAGGCACAAAGAAATGAGATAGACTAAAGAAAACCTAAAAATAAAAAATAAAATCTTACTAGAAAGGAATCTAGCAAGTAGACCTAATAAAAAGAAATCCTAACCTAGACAATAACTATTCCCCGGGCTGCGGCGCCAAAAACTTGATGCGTGGGAATCGCAACAGGTTTTACCTCTCGAGGGATCTCGAGAAGCTTACAACCCCCACCAGGCAGTGTACCTGATCGTTGTAGTATAGTATAGTGACAAGTACCGGGGGATTGATCGTTCAGCTTAGGAATAGTGTCGCTAGGATTAGAAAGCCTAAATACTAGTTCTAAAGGTGAGGGATGATTATTTTTGTGTTTTTATATTTTTTAGAAAGCAATTAAAATTCTCGGGTTTTGGAAGAGTGGGCGGAATTAGTTGCTATTCAACTAACCCAAAACTAAGATGCAATCAAAATAAAATATTAAAAATGAAAATAAACTAATTATACTAAGGTTGTGAGCAGTAATTGGAGAAAATGTGTTTACTTAGATTTCACTACTCCCTAGATATCTTTTACACGTTAATTACTTGTTATAATTGCATGGATGACGGATTGTATTCCTTAATACCATTCATGGGGTGGCATACATAACTCCCCAATTCTATGAGCTCTTATCTCCTCCTACACCATGCCCAACACAACTATAGGGATTGTAAACAGTGGCTCATGCATTAAATACAACCAATAAAGACCTAGTACGCCTCGGTTCATGTTTCTTAAGACGTTCAAGCATGTTACCATTTGGAGATCTGCCAGTTTTCTTAAGCCTAACATATAAATCATTCATCCAAGACAAGAATAAACAAGTAATCAACACATAATCAATATCTAGGTTTCATTAGATCTAAGCAAACACAAAAGAGATCTAGCCTAGCATAATGGAATTGAGACAAGAACAAGATATAGACAACCAACACATAGACATATTGATTGAATTAGAAGAACACTTATCTCAATTACAATGCAAGGTATCAGGGGTTTGGAACCCTTGAAAAACCTGTAAAAGTTGCACCAAAATCGTACTTAGGGTTTCTCCAAAACTTCTCCTTTTTTTGTGTGAAAATTAGAAAACTATATATAGAAAAATAGGTCTGACGGCGTCAAGACAAACAATGTGACGCCGTCACCTCGCCGCCAAAACTCTTCTCGGACTGCCTAGATCTACTTCTGATGCCGTCAAGACTTATACATTTCCAGGCCGTCATGACTCTTTTACTCTTGACGCCCTTCCTATGTGACGCCGTCAAATCTGTTCTGGACCGTCATGGGAATTCATGAAATTTGCTCTTGACGCCGTCAAGATTTTGCTCTTGACGCCGTCACCTACTGGTCCCAGCTTGGAAAATTAAGATTTTGGCGTTTTCTTCACTTTTATGCTCCAAAAACGTCCGAATTGCTTCCTTTTCCAGATTTCACTCCCAAAGTACCTAAAATCACAAAAGGAACGATTTAGGGCAATATTTGATCAAATAAATTCGGATTTGGGCTTAAATGACCCCCTAAAAACGGACCATTTTTCGCCTCATCAGCACTTTCACTTGAGTTTGCTTTGTTTGATGGTAGATGTGTAATAAAATTATGAGAAATACTTGTTAGTGCAATTTTAGCGCCAAATTTAAATTTTTTTACAACATTTAGGAGTGAAACTTTAGCCATAGCAAGCGTCTCATGGATAGGAGATTGTATGACTAGCACATAACCGTATATTCAGAAAAATTTTCCACCAAAAAATGTGAGGTTCGCCTTTAGATTTGATAGGTAAAGCATTCTTTATTAGTGCTTATGAGTGTACCGGTAGCATTTAGATTCTAGAACTTGCGTTAGTGATGCATCCCGAGACCGCTAGTGAGACTACATTCGTGTAGTAGGATTTACTACATGATAAGAGGCATTAGGATCACCCTTGTGTTAAACCCGTATTATAATTACTTGACCATTTAAGTCATATTACTTGGCTAGTTAAGTTAACTAATTTTTCCCACACCCTTAGCGTTGTACTCATTTTTAGTACACGAAACCCCTAGTACACCCCTCCGAGTCTATCTTTTCGTTTCTAACTTTAAGCATTTTACTTAAAGGAAGAATTTGTTACACCCCACTTAAATGTACAACCAAATCGCCTTAGCCTTCCGTGTATGCGCTCATTTTTAGTGCATTATTGTTATTTGTTAAACCCTAAGTTAACTTTCTAATTGATTACATGGTTGCTAAGTCGAGTCATATCCTTGTACATATTGTTTTGGGACGATTGGGACTCATGGGTAAAGTACTAATATTATGAAGTAATGGGGAAGAACATCACTTATTACCCCCATATGTACGTTAATCTTAAAAGTGCCCCAAGTGTTTTGATTTTCTTAATTCGAGTCATTAGAATAGTTTAATGTAAAGTATGTAAAAATTCAAGTGTAAGGGGAATTCTCATCCCCTATGATGTATTATTTTGGATGGTAGGGTAAGAGTGTATGCAAAAAAAAAAAAAAAAAAAAAAAAAATCGAAAAAAGAAAAAAAAGAAAAAAAAAAAAATGAGAAAAAAACATACGGACTACCATCCCGTTTCATTCTATGTTCATTTTATGTTTTTTGTTATTTTTCATTTATTAGCTTAAGTCGAGTCTAGTCTTGGCTTAGCAACGCCATATTGTACATGTAATTAACCAAGATTGTTAACTCGCCACCAGTAAAACTTCCTTTATCCAACAAAACCGTGTATTTCATATCCCTACACATAACGTTACAACCCTTTAAAAGACCTCTTTGATAGTTTATCCTAGGTGCTTACGCCATGTGGTGGAGGTTTGATCCTTTCCCAAGCCTATGGTAATCTATTTTGCTATGACAGGTAGTGAGAGATATCTTCCGTTTCCATATTGTAATGTACACTTTATTACACCCGAGAGATGTGAGTATCTAAACACTATTTGTGAGGTGCTTGTGTATGACCTCCATGCTTGTCTATTGGTCTTTAGTGGAACGATTATTTGTTGTATTTACTTTTATATTAGTGTTAAATGACCCCTAACTTGTATTTTGATTAGAATAAAAGCGCATTTGCTTGAGGACAAGCAAATCTCAAGTGTAAGGGTATATGATGAGGCGAAAAATGGTCCGTTTTTAGGGGGTCATTTAAGTTCGAATCCAAATTTATTTGATCAAATATTGCCCTAAATCGTTCCTTTTGTGATTTTAGGTACTTTGGGAGTGAAATCTGGAAAAGGAAGCAATTCGGACGTTTTTGGAGCATAAAAATGAAGAAAACGCCAAAGTCTTAATTTTCCATGCTGGGAACAGTAGGTGACGGCGTCAAGAGCAAATCCTTGACGGCGTCAAGAGCAAATTTCATGAAAATCCATGACGACCCAGTAGAGTTTTGACGGCGTCACGTGGGAAGGGCGTCAAGAGTAAAAGAGTCATGACGGCCTGGAAGTATATAAGTCTTGACGGCGTCAGAAGTAGATCTAGGCAGTCCGAGGAATGTTTTGGCGGCGAGGAGACGGCGTCACATGTTTTTTCTTGACTCCGTCAAACCCATTTTTCTATATATAGTTTTCTAATTTTTCACATTTAAAGAGAGAAGTTTTGGGAGAAACCCTAAGTACGATTTTGGTGTAACTTTACAGGTTTTTCAAGGGTTCCAACCCCTTGATACCTTGCATGATTAATCAAGATAAGTGTTCTGCTAATTCAATCAATATGTCTATGTGTTGGTTGTCTATATCATGTTCTTATCTTAATTCTATCATGCTAGGCTAGATCTCTTTTGTGTTTGCTTAGATCTAATGAAACCTAGATATTGATTATGTGTTGATTACTTGTTTATTCTTGTTGTGGATGAATGATTTATATGTTAGGCTTAAGAAAACTGGCAGATCTCCAATTGGTAACATGCTTGAACGTCTTAAGAAACATGAACCAATGCGCACTAGGTCTTTATTGGTTGTATTTAATGCATGAGCCACTGTTTACAATCCCTATAGTTGTGCTGGGTATGGTGTAGGAGGAGATAAGAGCTCATAGAATTGGGGAGTTATGTGTGCCACCCCATGAATGGTATTAAGGAATACGATCCGTCATCCATGCAATTATAACAAGTAATTAACGTGTAAAAGATATCTAGGGAGTAGTGAAATCTAAGTAAACACATTTTCTCCAATTACTGCTCACAACCTTAGTATAAATTAGTTTATTTTCATTTTTAGTATTTTATTTTGATTGCATCTTATTATTGGGTTAGTTGAATAGCAACTAATTCCGCCCACTCTTCCAAAACCCGAGATTTTAATTTGCTTTCTAAAAAATATAAAAACACAAAAAGAATCATCCCTCACCTTTAGAACTAGTATTTAGGTTTTCTAATCCTAGCGACACTATTCTTAAGCTGAACGATCAATCCCCCGGTACTTGTCACTATACTATACTACAACGATCAGGTACACTGCCTGGTGGGGGTTGTAAGCTTCTCGAGATCCCTCGAGAGGTAAAGCCTGTTGCGATTCCCACGCATCATAAACATAAAAGATACCACTATTCATTAAGATCAATCAACTTTTTAACTTTCGTACCAAGCTTTACAAACTAAACATAAAATATACTACTATTCATTAAGATCAATCAACTTTTTCTCACTCTTCAAAAGCTTTTCTTCACGCTCTAAAATATTTTGTTCGAGAGTCAGGTTGGCTTCTTATTTGTCGATCATAGCCTTTTGCATTGCTATCCAATGAAATTTCCCTAGTTGCAACATTATGGTTCTTTACAATCAACTCTTTTTCAAACTTCACCGCATCCTTTATCTTACTAAGTAACTTAGTCTAAAAAACCTTCAATTCCCTAAGAAGTGCCACCAAAGCAGATTCACGCTCCAACACATGCTTTCCACGCTCCAACAAAGCAATTTCAGGCTCCAATAAAGAAATTTCAAGCGCGAGCACATCATCCTCACACGCCTTCACATTTATCTCACGCGCCTTCACATTTATCTCACGCTACTCCGCCGCCGACTCAATCACCATTTCCTCCGACTTATTCTAAATAGCCGCCAACTCATTCACTTCTTCCTCCAGCTTATTCTCAACAGCCGCTGACTCAATTACCAATTCCTCTGCCTTCTTCTTCTTATTCTCCTCCTCCTTAACCATAAACTTCGTCTCGAAATTAGGGTTGGTGTTTTCAAGGTAGGCGGAGAGGGCGTCATGGAGAATGAAGTTGTGTGATGAGAGGATGAAGTAGGCTTCTTCGTTTGAAGTTTGGGTGATTTCTGTTAAAGATTTGATTAGGTCGGAATAATTGTTTTGGTTTTCCGCCGCCTCATCTTCCTCAACCTCCGACTCATTCTCCCAATCACTGATAAATCTGAGAAGGAGGAGAACAAGGATGTGGCGGCGGAGAATAGTGATGGATCTGAGAAGGAGGATAAGAAGGATGTGGCGGCGAAGAACAGTGATTGGGAGAATGAGTCGGAGGATGAGGAAGATGAGGTGGCGGAAAACCAAAACAATTATTCCGACCGAATCAAATCCTTTACAGAAATCACGAAAACTTCAAAAGAAGAAGTCTACTTCATCCTCTCATCACACAACTTCGTTTTCCATGACGCCCTCTCCGCCTACCTCAAAACACCAACCCTAACTTTGAGACGAAGTTTATGGTTAAGGAGGAGGAGAAGAAAAAAGAAGAACGCTGAGGAATTAGTAATTGAGTCGGCGGCTGTTGATAATAAGTTGGAGGAAGAGGTGAATGAGTCGGCGGCTGTTGAGAATAAGTAAGAGGAATTGGTGATTGAGTCGGCGGCGGAGGCGCGTGAGATAAATGTGAAGGAGCGTGAGATAAATGTGAAGGCGCGTGAGGATGATGTGCTCGCTCGTGAAATTTCTGTGTTGGAGACTGAAATTGCTTTCTTGGAGCATGGAAAGTGTGTGTTGGAGCGTGAATCTGCTTTAGTGGCACGTCTTAAGGAATTGAAGGTTTTTGAGACTAGGTTACTTAGTAAGATGAAGGATGCGGTGAAGTTTGAAAAAGAGTTGATTGTAAATAACCATAATGTTGCAACTAGGGAAATTTCATTGGATAGCAATGCAAAAGGCTATGATCGACAAATGGGAAGCCAACCTGACTCTCAAACAAAATCTTTTGGAGCGTGAAGAAAAGCTTTTGAAGAGTGAGAAAAAGTTGATTGATCTTAATAAATAGTAGTATCTTTTATGATTAGTTTTTAAAGCTTGGTACAAAAGTTAAAATGTTGATTGATCTTAATGAATGGTAGTATCTTTTATGTTTAGTTTGTAAAGCTTGGTATAAAAGTTAAAAAGTTGGACAAAATTTTCTTGTTGGATACAGTGATATAAATGACACCACAATTTAAATCCTATATACGTAAAAGCTCGGTTTTGGTTTGAAGTTGGATATAAAGAGCTGTGATCAACAAAGCCTAATTACGCCTACAAATAGATCTAATGCTCCTAATTTGACACTTGTCATAATATGAAGCATTCAACAAAAATACAATGTTATTCCTGACATACCATTAAAGATGGATTCTCTCTTTCTTATTCTTAGTTGTGTATCTATTTATGATTTCTCAAACTAGATCTTAAAGATGAGTATGAAATCAAAAGCTTTTTCTTATGAATAACAAAACTTAAATTACCCACAGGAACACTTTGAAACATCATAAACTAACAATTTAAATTTGGCAAAGACCCATGTTCATTTGTAAGTGAAAATGGTTTTAAGCAAAAGGTTAAAAAAAAGAAAAAAAGAAAAAACAAACAAACAAAATCGGTACAAACATATGTGGTTTTTATATCCATTACCCAATAGTATAACATATTCCATATATAAAGACTAGAAAATCAATGACAAGGACACATGATCTTGTTAAAAGAGGGCATACGTTTGTTAAGAAATTTTATAAAATTTGCTAGCAATTGAGGGGTGACTGAAACTTATAAGAAATACAAAACTGGCCATTTTTTTTAAGAAGTACTATAATTTAATAAGGGAAGTGATTTGCGGATTTCCACAATTGATTAGCACACTCAAATTATGAGTGTTTTGACATTTATACCCTCGCATCGTTTTTACTTATTTTCACCAGGTAAGGGTATAAATGTCAAGACACTCATAATTTGAGTGTGCCAATCAATTGTAGGAGTATGCAAATCGACTCCCTTTAATAAGAGGTAAATTATGAATGAAATAAAACTCTATTTAACTACGGGGGTTGCTCTGCTAATGTAAAGGCGAGTAAATAAAGTCAATAAGCAAAAATCTTTATGAAAGCAAGTCCCATATAACAACACCCCCATATTACAAAAAGGGAAAAAACATTATAAAAAATACATCGGTAATGCATACCGTACAACACCGCTAATTATTTTGGTGAGTGCTTATTCACTCACTTTTCCTGAGCCAAAATAGGACTTTATAATCCAAAAACTAACCTAAAACGCCAAAGAAAACATGTTTTTGTGATTGTGAATGTGCAGGTACGGATGTTTCGTAAAATGACGAAAAACAAACAGAAATCCGGCAAAAACGAGCACGAGAGTGGAACGAGTCAGAAAGTCAAAGCTGGAAATCCAGTTGAGCTCATAAAGTCAAATAAAGTCCTGAAAGTTTGAAGATTTGCAAGAATGGTCCTTATTATGAAAGATTGAAGAATTGACAAGACTGGTCCCTGCACTTTGGAAATTAACACATTCAGTCCCTCTTGGAAATAATTGAAGAAAAAGTCAAAGTCAACCTTTGGGAAATCATAATTGTCATAATCAGCCTTTGAAAGTTATTTTGGAACAAAGGCAAGATCAGTCCCTAAAGTTTCATTAACTACACAATTGGTCCTTGATATAAAATCTGAAAATTCAAGTGAATAGTATCAAAAGCCAAGCCCAAGGTTTAATGTCAAAAGCCCAAAACCAAAAGCAAATACCCGAGCCCAACACCCATTTGGTCAAAACCCGTCCATTTCAGTCAAAAGTCAGAAAAAGTCAAACAAATATAAAAAAAACTTACCCCCGCCCCTTTTTCCCCCAATTACCCACTTACCCAGGTTCATAAGAACCCTAATTACCGTACTTCTCAAAATCACCACAATTAAGGGTAATTGTGTCCAATCATTGGTATTCTAGAAGGTATTGATGATGTCAGAAGATGTCAGAGTATCAAAGAAGCACAAACAGGACATGTGGCAGGCTACTATTGGCAGAGACGCGTCACTGACTTCGATCCAAGGGTGTATATCATGTGGCAATGATTGGATAGTGATCTCACGGCTCTCAGATGCTTCAAAGAAACACAGAGCACACGGATTGCCAGCTTGGCAATCCGTGACCCTCAACTCCTCCTCAGCTATAAATAGGTGCTTGTGTTAGCTCATTTAGCAAGTAGTAGTAGTCATAGCGAAGCTCTGTCAATTTTTAGTCTTGAATGTAACTAGTTTAGCTATTGTAATGAATTTCAATTTAGTTTAATAAAATTTTCAGTTTTCTCATATTTTCTATTAGCTTAATGTTACTATTTTAGTTAATCAGCTTTTATATATCATATATTCAGCTTATTTCTTAGTTACTTTTAGTGCTTTTCATTTAGCTTAATCATTCTCACTTTGATAATTCAATTTCCATTCTCATCAAAAATATATAAAAAAAAATTAGAAAATAATAAAATAAAAAATATGTTTTCATTTCTTTAGATAAGCTTACAAATAAGCTAAATATTGTTTATACATTACATTTAAGCTGTTTAGCTTATTGAGGAATTGTTTCTAGTTATAATTCAATAGTGAAGTTTATCAGTCAACAAAAATCAAAGGGGTTTGAATCATTGGAATCTATGGTGAATTGGATAAGCTGAGATAGAAAAGGAAGATCTCTGCCTATCATAAAGATAGGCAAGCATAGTGAATCTACCTCTGTTCTTGCTGAGGTGGAAAAACTTTGTAAGTTTTGTTCAATTTTCTAGTTTATAGCTTGATCTGTGTTAGTTTGGTTTAGCTTGGAGTATTACTGTTTCATTGATACTTATTTGCTGAAGTTGTAGTTATAATTGCTGTGATAGAGCATGTTTGATCATTTGATTACATCTGTTTGTTGAATCTGTGTTAGATTAGCTTATTTGAGCAACTGTCTAGGTGTGGATCTGTGATTATGCACTACTATTGGATCTAGTGGTTTATGATTGTGATTTTTGATTCATACAGTGATAAGTGATTGTCATTTATACATAGATTGGAGTTTTATAATCTGTTTCACTTAATTGTTGACTTGACTGTCATATTAAGGGTGTTTGGATCTATGATTTGTTGAATTGAATTGTTATTGGATTGCTGAATCTCTGTTTCTCATAGGTTCATTTAGTAATATAAGAGAGTATTGAATCATAAAAACAGAAGTGTAGCTCATTAAAAGTCAAAAGTAGAGTTAAAATTTCATTACCTATTAACTATAGTGTAAAACAGTTAGTATAGTTAAGCTTATAGTTGCATTGTAGTTAGAGATAGCTTAAACTAGTATAATTGTAGCTAAATACAACAATTTAGAAATAGAATTTAGCTGCTTAATTTGAAATTGGTCAAACTAGTGTAAGTCTAATTTTAGTCAACTGTTTCACTATTTTGAGTTTCATAGGCTGCTGATCATGATTAAATTTAGAGTAGTATATAGTTGTTTCTGGTTAAGTAATTGTTTGATTTAGATGCTCAGTTGTTCAGTTGTGCTTTTGCCCCTATTCTTTGGCATCTCTGTGCTTGATTGACTGCTTAATTAGTGCTTTAGAAACAGTAAAGCTGCTTTGTGACTTTAGGCCTGCTAGTGCCTATTTGAGCTTAATCCTGTGCTTTTTGGATTTTTCTAAGTTCTATTGTAATGGAATTAGTATTGTGAATGGTCTATTTCATCTGGCTTAATCTGTTTGTGATTGTGCTTAAACATTGGCTTATTCAAATTGCTTATTGAGCTTATCTTGAATCTGTGTGCTATCTTTGGTCTTATTTTGAGTTTTCTGAGCAAATTTGAGCATAATAAGTTTGTAATAAAAGTTTCATTCAAATTTTGTCACAAGTGCTTAAAAATAAGCACTTGTGATAAGCAGTTTACCTTGAATAAGCACTTTCTCAGCTTATTTTAATTTCAAATTTTTTTTCTCCAAGTTCATTTTATTATTTTAAAATTTCTGTTAATTTTTTTCAAATTTTTCTAAGTTTTTTTGATATTTTTCTTTGATTTTAATCATTTTTATATACTTTTTAATAAACAAAAATCAATAAAAATTTAGAAAAAGCCATAAAAAATACAAAAATATTTTAGGAAATTCTTTTATAATATTTTAGATTTTTCAGAAATTATTTTACATTTTTCCCTTTTATTTTTCTATTTTCCTTTATTTTTAATTCATTTAAAAGTACAAAAACATAAAAAATTCATAGAAATTAAATAAAAAGTCAAAAAAAAATATTTTTCTTTTTTTGGAAATTCTTTGTATTAGTTTATGATTTTTAGAAATTTATTTCATATTAGTAGGATCATTTTTCGTTAAAAGTTACGTTTTATTTGTACGTTACGTTTTAAATAATCGCGTTTGCATTTCCGTTTTTAGATTTTTAACTTTAGTGCATACCTAGTTTGTACATCTTGCATAATTTGTGTTTGTTTGTCATAATTTGAATTGCTTGATCACAATTTTCACTATCCATTTTTCACAACACGGTTTGCACGAATCGATATTCTTTGATTCCATTCACCTTCGTACGGATACGACTCGGGTGATCCGTATTTCTTGCGGATCTTCTCGATACTAAACTTACTATTATATAATTGATTTTGAAGCAATCACTAATGCACAAAGAGGTGTTGCTATATAGATTCTCCCTTAACTTAGTCAAAGTAAAACACGTGTCATCAAATTATTATTAGGTCTCAGTTTAGGCCTAATTAGTTATACTTACATATCATTTTTCCGATATAAATCATTTTCACATCATTTTTTGTTTGTTTGTTGCAAATATGTGCTAAACACATGATTTTCCATAAAACTTAGCCAACGGTGGCTCAAGGGTAAAGCTACTAAAGCCACCGCTTTAGGATCCTAAATATTTAAAGCCCTTTATTTTCAAACACGCTTTATGAATATATAGTCGGTCCCATATTTTCTTAAGGATCATCTTAGGGTCTCTATATGTAAAAGCCCCCGGTTATCAAAACAACTAAGAATATTAGGGAAGTTTGCTTAATTTTTGTCTATTGCCGGTCCATATGATCAAGTCTTCTTTGTGCTTAACAATTATGATGATGATGGTTTTGGCCTCTCTCCTTCAGAATTAAAGGCTGTTGGAATTTAAGACTTTTGTCTTAATTAGGTTGTTTTATATTTCTTGCATAAAATTTTCTGATATGTATTATTTTAGGGGTAAAGCTAAAGATACGCAACATATTTGTTCAAATAAACACATCTACGTAATATACTTTCTAAAGTGTCAAAGTTACGCAACATAAATTCAAAAATTATTCAATCTACCCAATATTACCGGGTATTAGCAGGTTTACCAGTTACCATTACATACATGTTTTTTTTTTTTTTTTTTTTTTTTTTTTTTTTTTTTTTTTTTTTTTTTTAATTAAATCCAAGTGGATATATTAGTCAATTTGATAGGGTTTTATTTTTTTTAACACTTTCTCAAACGTTGTACATATAAAAACGGGATCTATACTCATTAAACGCAAACAACACACACCTGCAAAACACACACATTATCCACATGATTGACAGTGATAACTAAAGGTATGATTTATAAACCCTAATTTAAAAACCTTTTATTACTCTTTATACTTTCTTACAAAACCCCCAATTGTTATACCCCCAATTTGTGGAACCCTAATTTTGATATCCCCAATTTTGGAACCCTAATTTTGTCAAATCTGTAATTAATGAATTGTGGAACCCTAATATCTTATTTTCAACTGCAGGTAACTAATGGGTGATATCACGGTAAGACTCCATCACGATGGGGTTTTTGTCCCCAATCCTCTCAAGTACATTACTGGTGAGTTGCAGATAATCAATGACATTCAGTTTGAAGAAATGGAAGTTGACGAGTTGTTTCAAGTTGTGGAAAGGTTAGTGGTTTATAAGCCTACAGGATTGTATTTTTCTATTCCTGGAACAACATTGTCTAGTGGGATTAGGGAGCTTAAAACACAGGATGACATGGAAGCGTTTTTGGTCTTAGGATATCAGAATGGCAATAGGATGGACTTGTACACTGAATTTAATGGTTATGATGTTTTACAGTACCTTGGTAATGATAATTTGCATAAGCCTAGTGGTGATGTTAGGGAAGTGGATGAGGAAGTAGATGACCAAGTGTATGAGGATGATGTGACTGAGAATGTTGTGTTTCATACAGAAGGTGAAGAAAATGTAGTATTTCAGAAGCTGACATTAGATGATCCTTTTTTAACCAAGCTTGTAGGTAAGGGTAACTTCATAGGTAAAAGAGATGACCCTATACCACCTTTAATTGGTACATATATAGCTGAAGAAGACCCTGAGAATGATGCCATAGATCCTAAGTTTAAGGTCAAAAGGGGTGTGAAGTATCCCTCATACAACCCAAATACACCTTGGGATGAATTTGTGCCAATCCTAGGAATGAAATTTGAGAACCCTGAACAACTGAAAATTGCACTTGCTGATTACGGTGTCAAACATGGATACTAGTTGTGGTATTATAGGAGTGACTACAAGTCTCTTCTTGTTTACTGTGCTAGAGATGTATCTTTGGGTAGGTGTGCTGGTAGAAAGAAAAAAAATAAGAAAAAAATGCAGATTCAAAGGGTGCAAAAGTGAAGAAGAAGAAGTCCGCAAAGGTTAGTAAAACACCATTTAATGCTCAACCAAGGGTGGAAGTGAAAGATTTGCTTCATCATTGTCCATTTAGGTTAAGGGCTTCTTGGATGGGTGGTGGTGAAAGATCTTTCCAAATCAAAACATTATATTCAGACCATAAGTGTACAAGAAAATACCACATGGGTTCACTTGTGACATTTAGGAAAAACACATGTACTCAACCTAAGAAACCAAAACCCCAAAAGCAATTCAAGCTTGTCAAAAAACCTAAGGTAGTGGTTCCTACTAAGAGGAAAAACAAAAAAAGCAGTGGGTGAAACTAGTAAGGCTGGTGCTTTAAGAAACAGGAAAGCTTATGAAGCTGGAACTAGTAAGGTTGGTGTTGGTGGACCTGCATCAATGAACACAGAGGTAACTAATGATTATCTCAATATCTGTTTGATTATTGAATTGACATTATATATGTTTTTCTTACATTGACCACTTTCCTTTTATTATCATTATGATCTTGTGACTTAGGATCAAATGCAATGCATGAGGTTATGCAACAAGTTTTGGATGAAGAGGAAAGGGCAAGGGAAGAAAGGGAGGAAAGGGAAAGGTCAGATATGGAGCATAATGGAAGGGTTTATCAAGATTGGTCAGACATTGAATTGGAACAACCTCAGTGGACATCAGATGGTTTGGAAAAACCCACTACAATAAGTGTCCTTGAAGCTGTTGATGAAGCTCATGAGTTACTCAATGCTGAACTACCCAACATAACAGAACATGGTGTTAGTATGGAGGTAAGCCAATCTGAGCAGCTAAATAATGAAGCTCCACCATCTCAACCTTTGGATATTGCAACTTCTAAAAGTCAGACCAATATGCAACCAAGGCAGAG
Source organism: Artemisia argyi (assembly GCA_030686995.1). Classification (NCBI taxonomy): domain Eukaryota; kingdom Viridiplantae; phylum Streptophyta; class Magnoliopsida; order Asterales; family Asteraceae; genus Artemisia; species Artemisia argyi. The sequence goes on from CM060677.1 coordinate 205,047,123, forward strand.
ACCTGTTATAAGACCAAGGAACAAGTCTGAGAGGATTGCAAAAAGGATGAAGTTCAATTTCCCAGCAGATGGCACTGGGAGATCCAAAGACAACCCTTTCACCATCTAAGCTTTTTAAATTATGTTGTAATATGTCTGTGCAGATGCCTATGAACAATGTGGCACTTATTTTGTATGTATTTGGTGCCTGTGTCTGTGCAGTTTAGTGGTAAATGTTTAGTACATAAGTTAGTGGGTTAATAGATAAGTATGTTGGCAAACTTTGTTCACATATTTGTATATTAAACCTTAAGTGGCACTTCTTTTGTTAATGTGATGTTGTGCCTGTGCAGTTAGGTTAGTGGTTAAGTTAGGGTCACACTGTTGGTCACAAAGATGGCACTTCTTTTGTTAATGTTGTAATGTGCCTGTGCAGTAGGTTAGTTGGTCACATATCTTTTGTAAATGGTCTTGTGCTTGTGCAGTTATGATGCACATCTTTTGTACTCACAAATGGTTTAAATGGTGAATGCAGTTTCCAGAATGTATGTGCACATCTTTTCTTTATGTTTAGATTTCCATTATGTATATATTTCCAGAATGCAACATATCCAGAATGTTGCAACGTATATGAATGCACATCTTTTCTTTATGCTAGTTCAGTTATTTGAACAAATATGTTGCAACATTTCCAGAATGACTATCTTTCCAGTTTCCAAAATGCATATCATTGAGCATTATGATGCACATCTTTATGTTTATCTTTCCAGGAACAATGTATACCATAAAACAAGCATTTCATTGAAACAAAAGAACATACATTCATAACCATCATTACATACATTGTTACATACATTTCCAAAAGACATTTCCTACATCCATAACCATCCTTACATACGTTACTGCTAGTCATATTACATTCATAGAGCAACCAACAACATGGCAACTCATATGATTAACAGAAACATCATGAAATTTGCCATCCTCCTCCACTTGCACAAATTTGCTTGTGTGTTTTCCAATTCAGCCTCCATTTGTGCCTTGTAAATCTCCAACTCATGTCTGTTAACTCCTTCTTCAAACACTGATCTTTCTTCATTGTTCATTGTCACATACAAATCATACATGGTGTGTTTATACCCGTAAGAGTTCAACTCACCATCAATCCAAAAAAAGCTATCACATCTGTCTTGGACAAACTACATAAGAGAAATAAAATTAAAATATACAAAGCAAACTTAAAAATAAAAACTTTAAAACAACAAATGATTGTAACTTTTCTTACAGATGGTTTGGGGCACACAAGAAAATGACGGCCTGAGTTTCTCTCTGTCCATGAAACCCTTCTTGCCAAACGAAGCCCACATTTTCAATGAGTAGGGAAGGAACAATTACGAACACTTGATGATGAAGATGAAGCCATTTTGTTTCAGGAAGGGTTTAATTGATTTAGGGGTTTTAATTTGGGGGGTTAGATATTAGGGTTTTAATTTGGGGGGTTTAGAAATTAGGGTATATAAAGAAGGAATTGGAAATGGATCGGGTTTATTTGTTTGATTTTGGGTCAAATAAAAGGCAATTGGGCCAAATAATGCCACGTAGATACCATTAAGAAAAATAAAAAAGCCAAGTTGGAAAAAACCTACTAATACCCGATAATATTGGGTAGATTGAATAATTTTTGAATTTATGTTGCGTAACTTTGACACTTTAGAAAATATATTACATAGATGTGTTTATTTGAACAAATATGTTGCGTATCTTTAGCTTTAACTCTATTATTTTATGTTGTTTTTGGTTTAGTAGTATTATTGGTTATAGCTAGGTGTCATTTATGGCCTGTTATAAATGATTTATGGTTGCGTCAAGCGATTGCTTGCGGTTAATGTGGTACTTCAGCCACATTCCATTGTACTTAAACGGTTTTTTGGAGTAATATATTTTACCGGGTGGAATACCCTTTACTAAAAAAGAAAAAAAACCGACTAAACCCATCTTTTCATTATTACAAAATGGTAAATTAAGCTCATTTATTGCTACAAATACTAATGTAGCCAACACTGAAATAAACATGAACACCAATCCCCGCATGTTTAAGTGGTCATATTTTTCGGTTGTTTGGTTAAACCTAAACATTACGAACACGAACGAGCCTTCGTATTAGTTCGGTTCTTTAGCCCTACTTATAGATTATCATAAAAAAACGAAGTTTGTTTTTCTTTCGCATATTTAATTTTTATCTATCATCAATCAACTCTCATATTCTCATTGTGTTTTTTATTTAAAAGTTAGATGTTTCAATAATCAGATGAACCAAAAAGCTAATATTAAGCAAAAGAAAGAAAAATCATCAAAAATGCCTCATTTTTAAGTTTCGCTTTTGGCCTACAGAAGGCTAACCAGCCCTTGAACTTAGCTCTATATAAATCAAATAGATATTTTGAATGACGAAAAAATATTACTCACTAAGATATTTATTACTCCTTCCATCTCAAAATTATTGTCTTCCGACAAAAAACAGACAGTTTAATAAAAATATAATTACTACTGCTTTCTCTCTTTTACTTTTGCCAGAATGACAATTTTACCCTTATGCAATTAATTAAAGTCTTCTTTAAAGTTGTAATAATAATTTCAAGCAAGGATAATATGGTAAACTTGATCAAACTTCCCTATCTATATTTAGTAGTGGACAATTAAATTGGGACACACTAAAAAGGAAAGGTGGACTATTATTTTCGGATGGAGGGAGTGTTATAATTGTATAATGAAAAATATTGTCATTTGTTAATGAGTTTAAATACATTACATGAAAATTTTAATATCTGTAAATTTTTTGTCAAAATGCACGTCATAAATAAGAATATATGATTCATCGATTTTTTATTTTTATTTTTTTATTATTTATTTTTTTTAAATACCACCCAACGCACTGGTACCCTGATTTTATGTTATTTATGCAAGTCTATTATCCCACATATATTGTAGGTTTTTTTATTTACGTTGTTCTATACACCTTGATTAACTGTCTTACCGTTTGAACTATCGAATTAACATATCTGGTTGTATTCTAGCTTCAAAACAAAGGTCAAGGCCAATAATAAGTTAAACATATGTCATTTTGATACTTTAGTAAAAGGAGTTAGTTTTGATCCCACATAGGTCATTGAAAAGAAACAGTGTTAGGTTATATGTTGAGATTGATACTGGCTATGCAAGTTGCGATAAATATTATGTTGTTCTTCCGTGTCATTCTTCTTGTGGTCAGGTTGCTACACCACAGAAGTAAGAACTGGCACAATAAACACCACAGAAGTAAGAACTGGCAGAATAATTAATATGCTTTGTAACTTTTTTTCTCTTATATACGCTTGTTATAAGACAAATTTTGGAATCTACTCTTTAAAGAATATAAAAAAAAAAACTACATTAATGAAATGATTAAAAAACAACAAACAGCAGACGTTTATACAATAGTCTATTGTTTGATGTGAGATTTATGGCATATTTTTGGGTTTCAGCTTTGTACCGTTTTGGTACATGTATTTTTTTTTCACTTAATGCAATGTACTTTTAGGTTTTGTGCTACCTTGGTACGTCAAAGTAAGGGCTACCGGATAAAAAGTCATTTTTACCAGATAAAAATCAAAGTGGAATATTTTAACACATAAATGGTCCTTGTGGGTGGCTAGGTATCACGAATTTAGTCCCAAATCAAAGTGGAATATTTTTGCACATAAATGGTCCCTGTGGGTATCTGGGTATCACGAATTTAGTCCCTAAAAATGTTTTCGTCCATTTTAATATGTTTTCGTCTGTTTTCTTATGTTTTCATCCGTATTCTTACGTTTTCATCAATTTTAAACGTTTTTCGTCCGTATTCTTATGTTTTCGTCCGTTTGCATACGTTTCTTGTCCGTTTTCATACGTTCTTCGTCCGTTTTATATGTCTTTCATCCGCTTTCTTATGTATTATACGTTTTCGTTCGTTTTAATATGTTTCCTTAAGTTTTTGTCCGTTTTTTATACATTTTCGTCTGTTTTTATACATTTCTCGTCTGTTTAACAACTTTTTTTCCGATTTTTTTTTGGTTTTTTTTTTCAAAAATATTTTTTGAATTCTTTTTTTTTTTAATTTTTGTTCTGAATATTTTTTGTCCGATTTTTTTTTTCGTATTTCTTTTCCGAAAGTGTTTTTTTCGATTTTAGTTTTAAAAATATTTTTTGATTTTTTTTCTATTTTTTTTCTGAATAATTTTTTCCTAATTTTTTTTCGTATTTTTTCCCCGAAACTATTTTTTTCGAAATTCTTTTTCTGAATAATTCTTCTTTTGAAAATTTTATTAGAATTTTTTTTTTCAAAATTTTTTTTCGAAAAAAATGTAAAAAAGAATTCTAAAAACAAAATACGAAAAAACAAAATTTCAGAAAAATAATTAAAAAAAATTATAAAAATATTAAGAAAAAAATTTAGGGACTAACTTAATGATACCCCTTAAACCACAAGGACCATTTATATAATTAACTCAAAGATTTATTGTAAGTGGAATGCCTACGTGGCATATCCACGTAGGATAAATAACTTAGTATCCGGTAAACACAAAGGAACACGTACCAAGGTAACACAAAACAGGAAAGTACGTTACATTAAGTGGAACAATAAATAGTACACGTGCCAAAACGGAACAAAACTGAAAGTACGTCGCTATTGTACGGTTAAAACCCCATCTTTTTTTGTATAATGTGCTTATTAACAATTTATTTATTTATTATTATTATTATTATTATTATTATTATTATTATTATTTGCGAGTTTTCTTAGGGACAAAAGGCAGTTTTGAAAATGCCTAATCAGTTTTCCAAACGCGATCAAATGTCCAACTAGGCAACTAGTAGTTTTAATCTTAAAAGTAAAATGTCCAATTACTATCATTGAACTTGTGGTCTAGTGGTAAAGGCTTAAGTAGTTAAGCGAGCCCAAGTGAGAGTAGTACCGGTTTGGGTGACCGACCGGAAAGTCCTCACTTGGGAACCACAAGCTCTAATGATATCAGGCGAATCGAATCGGGAATAGGAGTAGGGTTATCTCCTAAGGAGAGACTCGCGGTTTGTATCTCTACCCGAGGATGCGACACTAACTCGAGCCAACAACTAACATCTAACCCGCCGTTCAAAAAAAAAAAAAAAAAAAAAAAAAAAAGTCCAATTAGTATTATGGTGCTCTTCAATCAAATGGGACAAATTTTCAAACACAAGTTTCCATTCAGTTCATAGTTATAAACTTTAATTTTTATTTCACTTTTAGCCTTAAATTTATATAGCTTACAACTTTTTGTGACATCAATACAAACCTGCCGCGAGTAAAAAAAAAAAAACAATGTTAAAAACAAACGATTTAGATATTTTAAAGAAAAGATAAGGATCCTCTGATGTCTCTAATTGATTATTGATAGCTCATGTTGTTGTGAAATATTGTGAACTAGCTTATGGACCCGTGGCATCCACGGGATTTCAGAGGGTTTTTGATTAAAAAAACGTAAGTACGTGAATAAAGTAAGAAAGAATAAAGAAGGTAAACGATGTGAAATTTTCTTTTAACAGAACAATAAAGTTATAAGTGACCGAAAGCATAAAATACATTGGTTATAAATATTTGTGTAATAAATGTTGATTGCCTCTTGATCTACAATGTGTTTGCCTTGAGGAGCAAAATGGATATAGTGACTATTCTAAATTTGAAGAAAAGCTCCTTCCCGTCAACACCTAATAAGTATACAAAAAATGTAAGTAATAGAATTTTTGGATTTATAATAACTGTAAATAAGAAAAATAAGACAAACATTTAATATGTGTAATGTACATACCTATTGATTGTTTAATTATATACCTTGAAGAACTTCTTTATATACAACATTTCTAGTAGTATTTGATAGGTTACCATCTACATCTGAAACAACCTTCAAACCTTTTTTGCTTTTGACATGTGAAAGAGCCACATATAGCTGTCCATGTGTGTATACAGGACGTGGAAGATACAATCCGACTTTTGAAAGCTATTGCCCTTGGATCTTGTTTTTCGTCATGGCGAATGACACAGAAATGGGATATTGTTTCCTCTAAAATCTAGTGGGAGAATATTTCATTTTAGTTGTTGAAAATTGAAGTGCCCCCACTTTTATTAAAATTTGTGTTTTTTCTCTCATGACAATAATTTTGAGACGGAGAGAGTATCATTTATTTGTACAAAAGATAAAAAAGAAAGGGAACTCCATATTCAAAGTTGGGACAATTTTGGAATCCAAAATATAAATACCCCCAATATGAATCGGTATGCATAAAGTACTTTTAACGAAAATAATAACATATCACATGTGAGAAAAGCTAAAAGCCAGGAGTTCAGTCATGTAAGGAATAGAAAGAGTGACAATCCTGACTTTTGTTGATCGTTCAAATCACAATCATACATCACACACAAATGAAAGAAACTATATACTAACTACACAAAGTATTTTATAAAAGATTGGTTTTTTTTTTTTTTTTTTTTTTTTTTGAAACGGCAAAATTATACTTGATCACCACCAAATGGAGCAAACTGACCAAAATACGTGTACCTAAAGTTAATCAAAAACCAATTTATACTTGATCAATACAAAATAATATCTATCAATTTTGTCTTTTCGAATATTAAAAACAATTACTAATGTTTTTGTACCTAAATGGTTTAAAAGAGTGTCGGTCAGTATCTCTAAATCTAAGTGGACTTTGTGCTCGTATTCCTTCATCTGATTGAAGCATTTGGCCAAATAGTTACCTTGTTGAGCCTCTACCTAAAAACATCAGAACAATGACATTAGCCAATGGCAAAATTAGCTCCTAAATATCATTCCTATATTTAAACACCTTACTATACACTAAATTTTTAGTTTCATTGAAACTCAAAAAACAGAACAATAACACTGACACAAAAAACAGAACAATTACAATGACATGATTAAAACACTTAATCTACCACTAAGTTTTAATAATATTACCTTCTCAAAACCTTGTGGTCCATGGTTTTTGTAATAAGGATCAAAGATCTCAGAACATATGTATTTTGCACCAAGAGCACATTAATTTAACTTGCATCCACACATTCACAAACCAATCAAACAACAAAAAATGTAAGTATCGTATGAACACAAAGGAGTAGTATCAATAGAACATTAAACAACTAAACTCAAACCACAAAATCCAAATAAAACCCAGACCCAAACACCCCCTGCTGCAATTTGCAACAATATCCAAACACCCTCTGTTGCAGGCTGCAACAGTATCCAAACACCCCTCACTATATCATTATGCAAAATCTATAAAAATGCATAGACGAATAAACTGCAAAAAAAAGTTTGCAAAATCTATATCTACCGGAAATGGAGACATCACCCAATAGATGCTATAACTAATTTTACTCAAAACACATGGTTAAACTATTGTTAACTCTTTGTTAAACTACAAATAAAATGCATAGACAAATAAACTGAAACAACGTTTATGTATGTTCTCATAAAGCTTTGATAAGTTACATTAGCCACAATCTTACACACCTATATACTCTATTCATAGTATATGATTACTCCTAACATACATGTATGTAAATAAAGAATTAATCAAATGAACTGCATACAAATTCATAGTATAAGATTAAAGGAAGGATCAGTTTATTGACCTTATCAAGTAAGCATAAGTTATCAACAACTCTTTCTCTGTTAACTAAGAATGTGTGTTCATCCGTCTCAATATTCGGCGACCCCCTGCAGGTTTAATTAAATATATTAAGATTGAATATTCAGCATGATCAACGACTTGAAACACAAATTAATAAACAATAAAATAACCCAAATAAAAAACAGATAAATTAGAGCGGCCGGGTGAACTTACTTTTCCCACCAAAGTTCATCTTCCGCTGTCTCGTCTTTAACAACACGTCTTTCCATCGGTGAACTTCCTGTCTTGGCACCAAATAATGTGAGTGAACTTGATGGCATTCTCACTGGTACTAAATGCAGGAGCATGCACGTGACGGTGTTGGTGAGTCACTAATTGAATGCCCACCATTAAGTAACTCTATATAATTAAGTTTTTAGATCATACCTAATATTATAATATTCTAACACTAATTGTTTAGAGGGTGATATTTCTTCTAAATTTAACCCTAAAAAGAAGAATTAATCAATGAATAATATGGCAAAATGGTGAACAAAATGTTAAACTCACTAACCGAAAGGTTTCAGAGAACTTACTTGATATACCCTTTTGGACGCCTTTTCTGTAATCCACGAACGTAGCTGGCAGAAAGTGATCCTTCACAAAGTTTTCAACAAACTCCAGGATACATCATTCCTGTAACATAAAGAGTAATGGCGCATAAATGCAGAGCAAAACACAGGACAAAGATTAATGGCGTATAAAGAGCATGTTCGGTCGTGTAAATGCTATTCATGCTCGATCATGGATGTGTGAGTCAAGACTGATGCAATATTTAGTTTAGTTATACCAAGACTAATGTGTTAAAGATATGGCAAAATGGTGAACAAAAAGTTAAACTCACTAACCGAAAGGTTTCAGAGAACTTACTTGATATTGCCTTTTGGACGCCTTTTCTGTAATCCACGAACGTAGCTGGCAGAAAGTGATCTTTCACAAAGTTTTCAACAAACTCCGGGGATACATCATTCCTGTAACATAAAGAGCAATGGCGCATAAATGCAGAGCAAAACACAGAACAAAGATTAATGGCGTATAAAGAGCATGCTCAGTCGTGTAAATGCTATTCATGCTCGATCATGGATGTGTGAGTCAAGACTGATGCAATATTTAGTTTAGTTATACCAAGACTAATGTGTTAAAGATTAATTTCTTCTACTTCTAATTTGTATCGTAATAAAGGAACGGGTGATGTTATCAATTGCATACTTCCCTTTTATGCACTTCTTTATCAGATCCTCGAGTCCGTCATCAGTTATTTTTCTTAAAAGAAAATACAAAACTTATTAATGACATATGCAGAAGAGGGTGAGATCGGTTTTACCTCCAATGTTCTAAGTAAAGTTTATTTGGGAACTTAAATAATAACATATAAAGACAGCCGATAAATAAAATGGAAATAAAGTTTATTTGGGAACTTAAATAATATTCCTCCATGGGGTTATTGCATAAAACTTTGATAATATTTTGGTTTTGACTAACAATCTCTATTTACACACTTATAGATCCCTAAAATTTCACAAATGAGTAACAATCTCTATTTAGACAATTATAGCTCCATAAAATTTCAGCAGCTCTGGACTCAAGGTTGCCAGGTGAAAAAGAATTGATGATGTGGTTGATGACATGTTGGTATTTTTACCGGTTATTTTTTTTTTATGAGTAATAGAGATTAAAAAAACGGTTTTCATCTACCATTCGAATAAGGATTCACTTTGAGCGTGAAGCAAATAAATGACAAATTTGTGAAACTTAACTCTACTATTAGTCACCTGATCTTGCAAGTGAGATATATCAGATTGCCACCATAGAAATCCTGAAATAATTGAAACTATAACCTGACCAATCGTGCGAGGTGAAAAGAATTCGTGTCTCCTTTCTTTAACACCTCTCCAAAGCAAAACTGTGACGTGTTGTAGATCTGCAAGTAGCTAATGAGGGATTATGAGTTAGAAGCATTCCATAAATTGATTAAAATCTTTAAAGTTTCATTTTTAAGTGAACATTGATGGTAGACCTATAGCTAAAATATAACGTAACTACCTACCCGTTCAAAAAAAAGGTAACTACATATAGCTTCAAGACAATGTTGCAACCCTGAATTTAAGCATTAGCGCTTTTTATTTTGGAGCAGTAAGCTGAGCAGGTAGCTTTTGCAGCCATGTCATCCAAGAAATTTGCTTTAATGACGTTTCCACTAACAAAAACATATGAAAGGTGATGGGCCCATATCAGGATTAAGTTTGTTAGTCTTTAGCGTATATTGCTCATACCAAATCCATTGTATGCTTTAAGTTATCAAAATCGACCCGTTTTTAGGAAAATGGTTCAAAACACCATCAAACTTTGAAAGACTGATTCTGTCATACCCAAATTCAATAAGTCTTTAGCGCATTTTGCTCATACCAAATTCAATGTATGCTTTAAGTTATCAAAACTGACCCGTTTTTAGGAAAATGGTTCCGAGTAATTGTGAACATAAAATGAATCTGTATAATATACAAATAAGGGTAAGAGAAGAAAATACTCACTCCGCACACTCACTTATTTTCCATGAATTTTGGCTTTCAACAATCTTCATAACCAAAGATTTGTTCCCATCAAGGTAATGCATAAAAAAAGTAAATAAAATTTAGTACCAAAACGCGGCAGAACCTATATTTTTGATCTACCTGCCATTACCTAACCAAGAATTTGCAATGCTTGCATATGTTGAGAAGTATGCCCGTGCTGATCATTCGATATATGTCGTTCAATTTTCATTTCAGTTTATCCAGTGTTACTATTGGATATAATAATGGTTCAACGATTCTCCAAACTTCATCAAGGTTATTTGTCTAAAAGATATTTTACACAAGCTCATAATCCCATTGTATAAGATAAACAAACACCCCCTTCCACTTTTTCGAGCATAATCACCTACATTAAGTTGCTTTACATCATTTTAGCACAAAACATGATCACCTACATTAAGTTGCTTTACATCATTTCAAAAAAATGGATTATCAATGTGGTTTAAAATAGCTCATATTTAAAACATTAAAATTTCATAAATTTTGAGAAATATAATACAAAAAAGTAATCGATAATCCAGACAGCCCATTTATACTCGTCCTAAGAATTGATTCTTTCTCCCCATCACAAAACTCGATTGTCCCACTCTGTTTGCCATTTCTTATAGGATAGGTCAGACCACACAAATTATGGAAAACAATCAGAAGAATGCATACAAGAAGCAGAATTAGAAGAATACCTTGTAGAAGAACATGTGAGCTTTCCAACTTCCTCCTCAATCTTGGCATCTACTGCCTTCTTTCCATCACTATCGGCATTTATAAACTCCTTCAGCAAGCTATCCAATTCTGCAATTATACCAGCCTACATGGAACATGAAAAAAGAAACATTAGATGTATACCATATGGCTGAAATATATAAAAAACATAGAGTTTGATTAATGCATAGTTTGATCACACTTTTATTTAAAGTAAACGCACAATATAATAAGAGGAACATGCTTAAGTAACTCTAGAAGTGGCAAAATGGTTGGTTTATGGAAGTTGGGCAAAGGGTAATCTTTTAAATATGATATGGAATTCGAATAAAATAGCTTATGACTAATATATGAACAAAACAATCTTACTTCGAGATATGCCGACGTGACCATGTACATGTCTCTTCCTCGCTATCATATTAATCCTTTCATTAACATCGACTTTCGCAAGCAATTGTTTGTCTCTCTAATGCAATTGCCTACATCACACCAAACAAACCACATTCTTAGTACGTTGTTGGACTTGGTTACTCAAGTATAACCACATTCTTACTCTTATTTTTCCAGGTTAAATTCCTTTACCCAAAAAAAACCACATTTTTACTCCGAGAGGTAATAACATATCTACACTAAGAAAGTTTAGTTTTCAATTTCATTACCTAATTTGTAAAAGTAAAACATGCTCGCCTAATTGAGTTAGTCACCCGACGCATTGTTAAAAAAGAAAAAAAAATGAATGAAACAATTACCTATTGTTGAGAATAGTGAAAGCTTAACTTGATGAATTAACACCATCGGTTCTTGTTTCTGCAACAAAAAAGAAAAAGTCAACAAATGACCAAAATTGATGGAAACAACCAAAAAAAAAAAAATTACACCAGTTATTAAAATGAGATGAAACATTAGAGAAAACATCATGGTGGTGAATGAATGATGAGAAACGCATTATACTAAACTGAATCTGCACAAAATTAAATTGAATAAAATTGTCTTTGGGCAATACACTGAACATTGAATCGAACATCAAACATAAAGATCAATAGCCCTAAATATATATACAGTTATGTGTAATCATTCAAACATATACTGTAATATATAAAAACAATTTAAAAAAAAAATATATAAAACAAACTTATAATCGAAACTAAAGGTAGGTTTTGCCTCGTATCTTATAACATACCCGATTTTGAAGTCAGTTACAAACAATTTTCCCCAATTTTTTTCTAGGGTTTTGTTAGAACGCAAATTAGTTGAACCTATTTAATCAAGGCGATTTGAGAAGAATTTTCCTTAATTTTTTGGGAACCGTTAAATGATTTGAGAAGGAATATGGGTGAATTGAAACTGCCTTTAGAAAATCGATTTAGGGAGCGTGTAGAGGAAGATTCAATTGGAGGAGGAAACTAATTAATTGGTTTTCAAATTTTTTGCTATTAGCATTGAATAAGTGCATTGATTATCAGACACCAATGAAGCTAAAAGAGTAATGCATAGATGTGTTGTACGCATTAAATTACTGACCAATAGGAGCAACGACACATCAGCGAATTTATTACAAAAGGTGCTTCATTGAGTTGTAAAATATTCTGGTTTATTAGTATAGATAGATGTAAACAAAATAGTGATCCTTATATTTCATTCGAAGCAGAGACGGAACCAGGGGTTCTCGCAGGTGCCCGATACCCTTATAGATTTTTTCAATGTAGTGTTAATTTTTGAAAAAAACATCATTTTTTCTTAAATGCATTTTAAATGCATCCGGTCCATCGAAATGTGAATCTATATTACGGTTTCTGTTATGAGACCGATTAGAGATGGTCAATCTCCCAAGAAGTAGATGCGAGACGAGATGGATAAAGCCCTTAGAGCGGGCAAGACTCCAAGAAAACAAGAGAGAAACTAGACTTATATTCTTCTTCATTCATTCATTTCATACTAAAAACAATGCAACAATTACATATAAATAAGTAACTTGAAATAAAACTACTCACTATGCTAGAAAAATGGAAACATGGGAGTTAAGGTGTTATATGACTACATGCATGCAAACTGTAACTTAGAAATGGTCTTCACTTCAATATCTTCACGTGTGCATGGAACTCGGACTCGATGCTAAGGAGACGCACGTATCAGTTTCAAATAATTGTGCACCCAGTCATATTTGGTTATGATTTCGTCCTTGATTCGAAGTGCACCCATTTTCATTTATCTATCTTTTTGATTGGGCAATTATTAATCCATAAAAAGAATAAATTTCTCTGTATTTATCATCCACGATATCTGAGAAACCAAATTTCTCGGTATTTGGAGGTGGATCTGAAAGTCCATAGCCTCGACAATCGAGAGCTATAGCTCTATAAGGCGACATCAATCATCTGATGTCGCAAGCTGTACCATATTTCTAGGAAACTGTGGACAAACACCGCCACGAGTGATGTCTCGTTTCCTATTTCAGCTAACCTTCAATCCATTGACTTCAATGAACTTATGAACTATTTGATCCATTGTTGCTTGAGTTTAACTCTATAGATTAAGGGTGTATTTGTTTTTGAAAAAAAAGTCTTACTAGCCATCTTAATCTTACCAGTAAGAGGTGTGCAGACGTTTTGCTTGTTTGTTTTTTTCTTTTGAGTCAGACCCAGTTAGACATATAACATCTTACTCAGTAAGAGATGGGAGACTTGTCTTACTACCTCTAACTCGATAAGAGATTGAAGACTCGTGTTAATATAATATATTTGATGGTTTATTAACTATGTTATATTTATGATAAAAAATCTTGTTTCATATTTACATAAGTTACCTATCTAAATTGCAGAAACGAGCATCTAAAATCATTCGGATAATCATACAAAAACAAACAACACTATTTCGTTCAGATTTAACGAGACATGTACTGACCGTATGTTGCTGCGACGTAACATATATATTTTTTCTTATTGCGGTGATTATAGATAATTCTAAATATTTTGATTTACGTCTTTAAATGATATTTACAATTGTGCTATGAAACATAATAAATAAGTAAATCAACACCAATATGGTTGAATCCACGCATGAGGGGCGGCAAGATATCTTGTTCCAAAGAAATTCCCAAAATTTTCTTGGATGTCTTTGTTATCGAAGGTGTGATACCTGCATGTTTCAAGTGAATAGAACACCATATTCCCTTTCGGCGATGACAATCTTGGAAAGTAGATCTTGTTCTCCATCTTTGGAATTTTGGCTTCAATGCAGATGGGTGATGCACTTGAAATAAAAATCATATGTTTCCCTAAACTATCTATTTTCACCCATTCTTGTGTAGTTTCATTTAACTTAAATACCTCAACTGATACACCAAACTGGCCCAAGATAACTTGTAAGAAACCATGCTCTTCACATCTTACTAGGAAAGACTGCCGGAAGGATGTGCAACAGCTTGTTGGCGCTGGACATACTGTACGCTCCCAACAATAATTTTCTTTTCCCATCTCTTTATAAATATCAAGTCCTCCATCGGCTTTCATAGCATAAAGATCTAGGCCATTTATTGTAAAAAATTGATATTCATCGCCATCAAAATCCAATAAGACTCTATGCCAGTATGGTTCCCCAGCAGCTACAAAATGGATGAAAACACAACGTCTAGTTAATGCAACAACCATACAGTCAGGAGAAGTGGGTGGTGCTGATAAACTAAACATCTTGGTAGAATGTACTTCTGGAAGCTTGCGGATATCACTTGTAAAAGGGTTAAAAAGAAGCAATGTATTATCACGTTTCAAAATCAGCAACCAACCATACCTCGAGCACTTTATCTCAAAAAATTCACCAATCAAATCTTGAGGTGTTTTTATAAAATACTTGTCACCAAACATGGGATCTGTAAAAGTGACAATGCCTTTATGTTTGCCGAACACCATCAGCCAAGGTGAAAGTAATGAATACCTCTCTAAGGCTTTTCCATTTTTGCATTGTATCAAAGGGGCTGCTAAATGACAAACTTTGCATGTAGATCGGAACTTCAGATATTCAACACCAACACAAAACTCCATAACAGTTTCCAAAACATGAAGCGGAATATTGAGCAGGGGTGATTCATCTTCATCCATGTCTTTTTCTTGTTTTAGATCAGCATCGTCATTTTCTAACCTACACAAGATATGATTATCAGGAAAGGAAAAAAAAAAAAAAAAAAAAAAAAAAAAAACTACTAGAAAATTTTATCTCTCTTTTATTTTCATTCGAAAAACTAAATATAAATAGTAATAAAAAACTTTTAAACCAAAACCAAACAACTCTGTAAAAAGTCAAGAAAAGAATAAAAACAAGGTAACACTTTAGAGAGATGAGACATGAGTTTACCTATTTTACTTTTAGATTCATTTAGTTAACTGGAGTGATCCTATAGATGTATCATATAACTAGAAATAATATTTCACAAATTTAAATGGAATGATTTGTTTAAAAATTTAACCTGCCTATTTTGCCACCATAACATGTCCAACAATAAGATGAAAGGAATACAATACCTGGATTCGTATCCAACACATGAGAAGGGCAAGCAGTCGACACCAGCACAAAACTCTTTAATCAGTTTTAAAACACGAAATGTAGAATTGAGAAGGTGAGATCCATCTTTTGTGTTATTAATCTCAACCTTGTGATCACCCTTTACGACTATTTCATCACCTTTGTCCTTTTCTTGTTTAAGATGAGCATGATCATCTTCTAACCTACACATAATATGATTTTCAAGAAAAATTTCAAGCTGGAATAAAGATGTTGGATAAATGTATGTATGAATGCAATACAATACCTGGTGCATTCAAGCATTGCCCACGACGACATGTGGTTTGTTTCTGCGACACAAGGTATAGAAGATACGGAGATGGTTTGATCCTTGACATGGTACGAGTATATGATGTTTCCTTTGTCGCCAAGAATATGTATATAACCCCCTGATTCTGATGAGACAATTGTATGAGTGGCAAATAGTGGCGTTAAATCAGTCGAAAGTTGGATGAATATTATAGTTTCTTTGAGGTCATCCATTTCTTCCCACACCTTACTATTCATGTTGAGTTTAAACAATCTCACATCACCAACTGATAAACTCGTCTCGTCTTTAATACCTATACCAATGGTGAAGAGTTCTGTACTAGATCCTTCCAGAAAATTTAGAGCGGCGTAACCAGTGATGGTAGGATAAGGGAATTCCAAAATTGGCAACAATGTTATCATAACTTGTCTTAATTTCTTTCTTTTATGATACTTAACCCTCATTTTAATCTCCACAAGAAGTGTACGAATACGCGCTTCAGGTACTTTAATGTATGCATAAACTCTACCATTGCAACAAGTGAGAGAATATAACCAACCATCATTGAAACCAGTTATGCTCCTTATTTGTTTAACATATGTCATTTCGGTCCATCTTAATTCCTCTTTTCCACGTGTGTTTGGGAAGAATGAATAGCTCCCAAGCCTACAGTACACCAAATTGCGCTTGTTGGTTCTAGTCAATAGAAGAACGGAACTAGGATGATCGGGAGGGGCCGACAGGCAACAATATCTGATATCATCATAATCTCCTTCTGATCCTTTATGATTCAACGGAGGGAGATTAATGATCTCACAAGTAATTGGGTTCCAAAGAGACCATGTGTCATCGCGGTTGGAGGAGAGAAGCGCCCAACAGCCAAAGAAACACCCTCGGATACGTTTTCCGAGTAACTCTGGGATTTTGCAACGATAATGAGACAATGGGTCATGTAAGTTGAAGAAAGTATGAGGTTGTGTGTCGTCTTCTTCAGCTTCCAGGTTTTGAGCAACAAACCATGGATATTTAGGAGATAAGGGAGGCACTACTGAACGGCTAGAAATCTGTTTATGTTCCAATGAATGCATCTGAAGCAAATTAATCGTAGATAGCAAGTCATCATCTAACAAATTTAATAAACATACATAAAACAAGAAGATGACATATGTTACTCGGCAAAAAGTTAACAGAATAAAACCAACTACAAAAGACAGAAGAAAGGTCCAACATTTATCAGAATCAAAGCATACAGGTATTTTGTAAAACATTAACACACGTCTTTAAAATGGGATCATTGGCTCATTGTATTTTTATAAGCACAAATACAGTCTCCCCATATCCAAAACAAGCATAATTAACCTAAAAAAGATTAATACCTGAAGAACGTACAAGAATCTTGATTTAAATAATTAACCTAATTTTGCACTAGGGTTTTTATTATATATGATGAAGTTTTGAGATTCATCCAAAATTACGGTTTTAACCCTCTTTCCAAAACTAAATTTTCTAAAGGCTATCTTCAAATTTTGAAATCTTTTAATTTTGAAATCTACCGCCTAAAAATGTTCTCGCTTCGCAAGTCGACCGCCCGGAAAACAAAAATGGATCTTCATGTGGAAGGATAAAATTAGCATTATACTTGTGCGTTGCATCGTGATACAATTTTATATCATACAAATTAAGGGCCCGTTTCGTTTGGTTTGCAGACTGTTTATGATTAGAATTTAGATTTAGATTTGAATTTAATATAAGAAAGAAAAAAAATTAGGTTATAAAAAAATAAATTGTTATTTTATAAATTTATATATAAATTTATTATTAAATTAATTATTGAGTAAAATACACCGTTGGTCCTTGAACTTGCTCGAAAACATCACGTTTTGACAAAATTTGGGTTTTTCGTTGCCGTGAGTCCAAAACTTGGGATTTTGGTGTCTTTGGGTCCCTTGACCCGTAATGCTCAGGTCAACGCCCTATTACATGTCCTCAAATCCCGTTATCCGTTTTGTTTTGAGGGTTTTCTCGTCTTTTTAGTGTGACGATTTTTTTCTCTCTCGATGTACCATGATCTCTAATATAACTAAGTCCTGTACTAATTGCTCATCCCCAAACTTATTTTGGAAGCCTACCAAAAAACCTAATGCAATGTCAGTCATGAAATCTAATAGTCTAACGATTTACTCTATGGTACGTTAGATTACATCCTTTTTTCGATGACCATGAGAAAGAATTATTATTATTATTATTATTTTATTTATTTTTTTTTGTGCTATAAAACATACAAATAAATAAGTAAACTAACACCAATTTGGTTCGATCCACGCATGAGGGGCGGCAAAATATCTTGTTCCTAAGAAATCCCCAAAATTTTCTTGGATGTCTTTGTTATCGAAGGTGTGATACCTGCATGTTTCAAGTGAATAGAACACCATATTTCCTTTCGGCGATGACAATCTTGGAAAGTAGATCTTGTTCTCCATCTCTGGAATTTTGGCTTCAATGCAGATGGGTGATGCACTAGAAATAAAAATCATATGTTTCCCTAAACTATCTATTTTCACCCATTCTTGTGTAGGAATATCATTTAACTTAAATACCTCAACTGATTCTCCAAACTGGCCCAAGATAACTTGTAAGAAACCATGCTCTTCACATCTTACTAGGAAAGACTGCCGGAAGGATGTGCAACAGCTTTTTGGCGTTGGACATACAGTACACTCCCAACTATAATATTCTTCTCCCATCTCTTTATAAATATCAAGTTGTCCATTGGCTTTCATAGCATAAAGATTTTTTTACTAGAAAATTATATCTCTTTTATTTTCATTGTAAAAAGTCACGAAAAGAATAAAAACAATGTAATGCTTTAGAGGGATGAGACATGAGTTTACCTATTTTACTTTTAGATTCATTTAGTTAACTGAAGTGATCCTATAGATGTATCATAAAACTAAAAATCATACTTCACATATTTAAATAGAATGATTTGTTTAAAAATTTAACCTGCCTATTTTGCCACGCATAACATGTCCAACAATAAGCTGAAAGGAATACGATACCTGGATTCGTAACCAACACATGAGAGGGGCAAGCAGTCGACAACAGCACAAAACTCTTTAATCATTTTTAAAACACGAAACGTAGAATTGAGAAGGCGAGATCCATCTTTTGTGTTATTAATCTCAACCTTGTGATCACCCTTTACGACTATCTCATCGCCTTTGTCCTTTTCTTGTTTAAGATGAGCATGATCATCTTCTAACCTACACATAATATGATTTTCAAGAAAATTTTCAAGCTGGAATAAAGATGTTGGATAAATGTATGTATGAATGCAATACAATACCTGGTGCATTCAAGCATTGCCCACGACGACGTGTGATTTGTTTCTGCGACACAAGGTATAGAAGATATGAAGATGGTTTGATCCTTGACATGGTACGAGTATACGATGTTTCCTTTGTCGCCAAGAATATGTATATAACTCCCTGATTCTGATGAGACAATTGTATGAGTGGCAAATAGTGGCGTTGAATCAGTCGACAGTTGGATGGATATTATAGTTTCTTTGAGGTCATCCATTTCTTCCCACACCTTACTATTCATGTTGAGTTTAAACAATTTCACATCACCAACTGAAAAACTCATCTTGTCTTTAATACCTATACCAATGGTGAAGAGTTCTGTACTAGATCCTTCAAGAAAATTTAGAGTGATGTAACCAAGGATGGTTGGATAAGGGAATTCCAAAATCGGCAACAATGTTATCACAACTTGTCTTAATTTCTTTCTTTTACGATACTTAACCAACATTTTAATCTCCACAAGAAGTGTACGAATACGCGCTTCATGTTAGTTCTGGGGTTCTAGAATAATGGTTTTGTAAAATGAAGTTTAATGCTACTACTTGTTACTTCAAGGCGAGTTCTCTCTGTCCTTAAAGCAATTTCGCCCCCACCGTTCTTTTAGAACAATCGTGTTATGGGTTACTGACGAATTGCCTCCCAAGACACAATGAAGCAACGTATGTAGCAATTATCAACACTACACGATGGTGGTGATAATCCGGATGAACTACCGAGTTATCGGGGGTTTCAAGACACTACAAATAATAATTCTATAGCACTGTTATGTATAGCAATCAGGTATCTTGAAAGAAAGGTTTTGTATGTGTTTGTTTTTGGTTTTGGATGATAAAAAACGCTGGAATAATGGCCCTATATATAGGCATGCTCGTGACCATTCAAATAGTCACAGTGGTTCACCAAAAGGTGCAATTAGCAACGGTTTAGTGACGACTTAGCGACAGAAAAACCGTCGCTAACTGAAACCTTTTCTAACAGTTGCGATGATTGGCTCAGTGACACCTTTTTAACCGATATAACTGTCACCAATTTGAAAAGATGCGTCTTTACAATTGTGATGGTTCAGTAGCAACGGTTTTGTGACAGAAAAACTGTCGCTAATTGCCTATTCGTGGGTCATCAACAATACACAACAAAACACTTTATTTCCTTCCTAAGACTCAATCCCAAAATGATTTCAACATACTATATTTTGAAAATTTCCCAACAATCCCCCACCATTTTCAAAATAGACATAGGTTTTTGAAAAGACACATAAGACCTAACCCGATTCAGAAATCCCCGGGGGTGTTATGCATAAGTAAAGATGGAATATTACACCTTGAATCTTTACGTAGTGAAAGCGCTCAAGCTTAACTAGGGTAAGAATGGTTGGAATAAAGCCATTGAACCATCTTCCTTTATATGTTAAGCGGAAACGCTTCACGCATATCCTTCCTCTCGTTCATTCAGTCCACTTTATGCTGACCCATTGAAATTGGCCATGGATCTATATCTCGGTTTCTCAGAATACTTTAGAGCTAAGCCCTTTATCTCATAGGAAGCGGCCTCACTTCCACATTTAGATAGGTGGATATTATCAGGAATGTTACCGTAGCTTAAACATCCCAACACAACATGTGTTATAATTCCTTTAAGAATTTTACAATTCACCCTTATCTTACACTACGGTTCAAGTTCTGTTAACCCTGGGATGATTATGAAATTTGCAGAACTCCAAGTCACGTTCGGATGATGTACTTTTGCTTCTCTAGAGACTTGGTGAATAACCAAGCGTCAAGACAAGGTTTCATCATGGGTGACTACTTGTATGTGGGCTTAAGTCCCATCCCTTGCGAAGTACTTTCAATCAGTTTTCTTGGCAATCCTTTTGTGAAAGGATCTGCTAAGTTCTTACTAGATCGTAAGAAGCTAACGGTGATCACCCCATCATTTATCAACTGATTGACTTGTCTATGCCTAAGTCCGATATGCCTAGACTTACCATTGTACACTTGATTGTACGCTCTTGATAGTGTAGATTGACTATCACAGTGCACAGAGATTGGTGGCATAGGTTTTGGCCATATGGGAATGTTTATTAGCAAGTCCCGTAGCCATTCCGCTTCTTTGCAGCATGAAGCTAATGCCACAAACTCTGCTGCCATAGTAGAATCTGTTAAACAACTCTGATTCTTAGATCCCCAAGACACCGCACCCCCACCAAGAGTGAATATCCATCCACTTGTGGATGCATAGTCTTCTTGATCACTTATCCAACTTGCATCAGTATAATCTTCTAATACTGATGGCTCTCTGTTGTATTCCAAACCATAATCCATGGTTTTCTTCAAGTATTTAAATACTCGATTTACAGCATCCCAATGTTCCTTGCCAGGACTACTAGTATGCCTACTTAATCTACCTATGGCATATGCAATATCAGGTCTAGTACATGTCATGGCATATATAAGACTACCAATAACCTTAGCGTACTTGTTTTGGGCTAAGATTCTACCAGTGTTGTAAGTTAATTTGGAACCTACTTCGAATGGAGTGCTAACAGGCAAGCAATCAAAGCTGTCAAAACGCTTTAAGATCTTTTCGATATAGTGAGACTGTGTTAACATCAGTCTATTTTCCTTTCGAAGAATCTTGATGCCTAGGATAACATCAGCTTCTCCTAAATCTTTCATATCGAAGTTTTCAGACAAAATATTCTTTGTCATTCGCACTTGTTCTAGGTCGGTTCCAAAGATTAACATATCATCTACATATAAGCAGATTATAACTCCTTTTCCGTTAACGAATTTACTGTATACACACTTGTCTGATTCGTTAATTCTAAAGCCATTAGATAAAATCACTTGATCAAATTTTTGATGCCATTGTTTTGGAGCTTGCTTAAGCCCATACAAGGATTTAACAAGCTTACAGACTTTGTTTTCTTGTCCTTGTATTATGAAACCTTCTGGTTGTTCCATGTACACTTCCTCCTCTAATTCACCATTCAAGAAAGCAGTCTTGACATCCATTTGGTGAATTATGAGTTTATTGATGGAAGCTAAGGCAATCAAAATTCTAATGGTTGTAGTCCGCGTAACCGGGGCGTATGTGTCAAAGTAATCAAGTCCTTCCTTTTGTGTGAAACCCTTGGCAACTAATCGCGCCTTAAACTTTTCAACACTGCCATCAACTCTTAATTTTCTTTTGAAAATCCATTTGCTTTTGATGGCTTTTGATCCAGGGGTAAGTCTACAAGAATCCAAGTATTATATATTTCCTATGATGGAATCCATTTCATCATTCACGGCTTCTTTCCAGAAGCTGGAATTATGAGATTTCATTGCTTCAGAGTATGTTTGTGGGTCTTCATCCAAATTATAAATAATTGGATATTCCCTTATTAAACCTTGTCTATCTCCTTCAACTAGATACATTTCAAAATCAGGACCGAAGGTTCTTTGCCTTCGTTGGCGAGTGCTCCTTCTAGGTTCAACTTGTTGATGATCTTGGGAAGAATCATCATCATTCCTTTTAGCAGTTGTAGGAATTTCTGTAGACACAATTTCCTTGGAAAGTTCATGTGCCTTAGGAATAGTTTTGAACCTGTGTTCGTCAAAGCGAGCATCTCTAGATTCAATAATAGTATTAACCGAAATTAGATCATTCGGTTTCATTACTATGAATCTATAGGCTTTGCTATTTTGGGCATAACCCAAAAATATGCATTCAATGCCTTTATCTCCTAATTTTCTTTTCTTCGATTCAGGAAGTCGGACTACGGCCCTACAACCCCAAATCCGAAGATAATCTAGTTTTGGAGTTCTTTGTTTCCATAACTCGTATGGAGTCTTATTACTCCTTTTGCTTGGTACTCTGTTAAGTATGTAACAAGCTGTAAGCAATGCTTCGCCCCAATATCCATAACTTAATCCGGAATAGGACATCATGGAGTTAACCATATCCATCAAAGTGCGATTCTTTCTTTCCGCAATACCATTTTGTTGTGGTGTATATGGAGCTGTAACTTGGTGAACAATTCCCGTAGATTGGAAATATATAGGGTCGTAGTATTCACCACCCCTATCAGTCCGTAGACATTTTATTTTAGTATCGCACTTAAGTTCCACTTCATTTTTGTAGATCTTAAATTTTTCAAGGACTTCATCTTTTGAATGTAAAAGATAGACATAGCAATATCGTGAATAATCATCGATAAAAGTAGCAAAGTACTTTTTCCCACCAAGAGTTGGTGTAGCATGTAAGTCACATACGTCACTATGCACTAATTCTAAGATTTTAGAAGATCTTTGAATTGTAGGAAAAGGTAATCTAGTAATCTTAGTATGCATGCAAGTTTGACATTTATCATTTTTGGAATCTAACTTAGGAATTAGATTTGCATTAGCCATATTTCTTATGCGTTTAAAATATACGTGACCTAATCTAGCATGCCTTAATATAGAAGAATCAAAGTAAGCAGAACTAGTAGGCATTTTATTGATAGCATCATTGTTAGTTACAATATCAGCAGACGCATTATCAACGTCGCTTATTTCAGTCATGTTTACATCATTCACACTACTGTTTACAACATCTTTAATGTTCAATTTGAACATTCCACTGGTGTGATATCCTTTGCCAACGAACTTGCCACCTTTAGAGAGAATGAACTTATCGGATTCGAAGACAAGTTTGAAACCGAATTTGTTCAGGATGGATCCAGATACCAAATTCTTGCGGACATCAGGGACATGGAGGACATCTTTAAGGGTTAAGGTATTGCCAGAAGTGAACACCAAATCAATTTTACCCTTTCCTTTCACTTGTGTAGTTGATTGGTTTCCCATGTAGAGCATAGAGTCCAAAGGCTCGTATGTTTTGAACATGGCCTGGTCGTTGCACACGTGCCGAGTGGCTCCAGAGTCTACCCACCAAGATTTCTCTTCTTCGAGAGTGAATGCCTCAGATATCATTGCAACAAAGTTGATATCTTTGTTCTTATTGTCGTTTCCTCCATCTTGTTTTTTCTTTAGGGTGCGGCAATCCCGCTTGATATGTCCCGGCTTTTTGCAGTTGTAGCAGATGACATCCTTTTTGTTCCTTTTGGACTTCTTTCTGTCTTTGTCATCGTGCCTACGTTTCTTTCCACCAGCTTTGGAAGATTCTCCTTTTTCCTCCACGACGCGTACCTTGGACGTGTCATCATTTGCTTTGTTTTCCAAACGATATTGCTCTTCAACAAGAAGATGTTTACCAAGGTCTTTCAAGGATAAATCATCCTTACGATGTTTAAGATTTTTCTTAACATCTTTCAAAGTGGATGGGAGTTTATCAATGATGGAAGCCACTTGTATGGATTCATCCATGTTCATGTTGTTTTGTGTAAACATACTAAGAATGTGCTCAAGTTCATACATTTGGTCCATTATAGGACGTGAATCTACCATTTTGTAAGAATTAAATTTAGAAACAATAAATTTCTTACTTGTTGCGTCCTCTGTGAAGTAGCGTTCCTCGAGAGCGTTCCAGAGTTCCCTAGCCGTGGGATAGTTCTGATACACGTCGAAGAGTGGATCTGACATAGCATTGAGGATATGGCCACGACAGATGAAATCGTCATTTTCAAACTTGAGACGTTCACGAGATGCAGTTAAGGTCTCGTTTTCAGATTCCTCAGGGTATGGGTTGGTTAGGACATATGCGACTTTCAAAGTTGCTAAAAGAAATTGCATTTTCTTTTGCCAACGCTTAAAACTTCAACCATCGAAACGGTCCAACTTCACGATGTCGATCGACATCTGCATCAGGTTCTTGGACGTCATTTTGACACGGAAAATTGCTTTAAGATTGTTAGTTCTGGGGTTCTAGAGTAATGGTTTTGTAAAATGAAGTTTAATGCTACTACTTGTTACTTCAAGGCGAGTTCTTTCTGTCCTTAAAGCAATTTCGCCCCCACCGTTCTTTTAGAACAATCGTGTTATGGGTTACTGACGAATTGCCTCCCAAGACACAATGAAGCAATGTATGTAGCAATTATCAACACTACACGATGGTGGTGATAATCCGGATGAACTACCGAGTTATCGGGGGTTTCAAGACACTACAAATAATAATTCTATAATACTATTATGTATAGCAATCAGGTATATTGAAAGAAAGGTTTTGTATGTGTTTGTTTTTGGTTTTGGATGATCAAAAACGCTGGAATAATGGCCCTATATATAGGCATGCTCGTGACCATTCAAATAGTTATAATGGTTCACCAAAAGGTGCAATTAGCAACGGTTTAGTGACGACTTAGCGACAAAAAACCGTCGCTAACTGAAACCTTTTCTAACAGTTGCGATGATTGGCTCAGTGACACCTTTTTAACCGATATAACTGTCACCAATTTGAAAAGATGCGTCTTTACAATTGTGATGGTTCATTAGCAATGGTTTTGTGGCAGAAAAACTGTCGCTAATTGCCTATTCGTGGGTCATCAACAATACACAACAAAACACTTTATTTCCTTCCTAAGACTCAATCCCAAAATGATTTCAACATACTATATTTTGAAAATTTCCCAACACTTCAGGTACTTTAAGGTATGCATAAACTCTACCATTGCAACAAGTGAGAGAATATAAGTAACCATCATCGAAACCAGTTATGCTCCTTACTTGTTTAGCATATGTCATTTCGGTCCATCTTAATTCCTCTTTTCTACGTATGTTCAGGAAGCATGAATCGCTCCCAAGCCTACAGTACACCAAATTGCGCTTGTTGGTTCTAGTTAATAGAAGAACGGAACTAGGATGATCGGGCGGGGCCGACAGGCAACAATGTCTGATATATATCATCATAATATCCTTCTGTTCCTCTATGATTCAACGGAGGGAGATTAATGATCTGACAAGTAATTGGGTTCCAAAGAGACCATGTCTCATCGCGGTTGGAGGAGAGAAGCGCCCAACAGCCAAAGAAACACCTCAGATACGTTGTCCGAGTAACTCTGGGATTTTGCAACGATAATGAGACAATGGGATTTTGCAACAATATATATATATATATATATATATATATATATATATATATATATATATATATATATATATATATATATATATATATATATATATATATTTAAACATTTAAACAATTTACAAGCAAATGCACGTTTGATCGAATTTGAAGGGTTTGAGTTTATCCGTAGAGCTAGCGGTGACACTTTCAATGTGGTTATTGAGAGAATTAGAAAGGGAAAATGAAATTGTGAATTTGATAAAATGAATTCATTACTGGAATGATACAAGATACAAGTATTTATACACATATTGGAGTTGACTTTCTACTTTGACTTATTCTAACTAACTTTTACATTTACAAGTTCCCACACATTTTTATAACACTGAGTCTACTTCTTTGTTGCTTAGGCTTGAGCTTGAACTTTGAAGTTGTCACACTGTTTATCTTTGGTGATGAGCCATTACCCCCCCCCCCCCCCCCCCCCACAAGTTGGCAATGTGTAGGGATCACATATGCCAAACTTGGATAGACATTGATAATGAGGGGCTTTAGATAATCCTTTGGTGAGAACATCTGCTACTTGATGCTGAGTAGGAATGTATGTAGGACAGAGAAGACCACTTTTGATTTTATCTCTCACAAAATGACAATCTATTTCTATATGTTTAGTTCTTGCATGTTGTACTGGATTGGAAGCCAGTGCAATTGCTGATGCATTGTCACAAAATACTGGTGTTGGAGAAGAGATACATAAGCCCAAATCGTTGAGGAGATACTTGATCCATGAGAGCTCACAAGTAACATCTGCTAAAGCCCTGTATTCTGCTTCTGTTGAACTTCTAGACACAACTGTTTGCTTTTTAGATTGCCATGAAATGGGATAAGATCCTAGAAAGATGCAATATCCAGTTACTGATCTTCTTGAAAAAGAGCAGCTTGCCCAATCACTGTCACAGAAAGCTTTCAAGTTGAGTGTACTATCTGCTGGAAATAAAAGACCTTGGTCAGGACATGCTTTCAAGTATCTCAAAACTTTGATCAGTGCCTTTAGATGAGGTGTTCTTGGTGCCTTAAGGAACTGACTGAGAGTTTGTGCAGCATAAGATATGTCTGGCCTAGTAATTGTGAGATAAAGCAGCTTTCCTACTAGTGTTCTGTAGTTTGTGGGATCATCAAGAAGTTCACCATCTTCATGGTTTAGCTTAACAAGAGGGTCAAAAGGTGTAGATGATGGTTTGACATTTAGAAGACCAGCACTTTGAATAAGTTCAAGAGTGTATTTCCTTTGAGTCATAATCAAGCCAGTTGTGTTTCTAAGAAATTCTATTCCAAGATAGTAATTGAGAGAACCCAAATCCTTGATACTGAATTGTTGATGCAACTGATCCTTGATATGTTGAATAAGAGAAGGGTTGTTTCCGGTCAAGATTATGTCATCCACATAAACCAGTAGGCATAAGAAATGATGATTCTTCCTATAAGTGAAAAGTGATGTATCTGCATAGCTTTGAACAAAGCCCAATTGTTGTAGGAAAGTGGTCAACTTGATAAACCACTGCCTATTTGCTTGTTTTAGCCCATATAGAGACTTTTGAAGCTTGCAGACACTGTTTGGTGAGTGAGGAGATTTATACCCTTGTGGTAATTTCATGTAGATTTCCTCTGAAAGATCTCCATGTAGGAAGGCATTGTTTATGTCCAATTGAGCAATGTGCCAGTGATTGTGTGTGGCTATAGCAAGTAATGCTCTAACTGTGACCATTTTCGCCACTGGAGCAAATGTCTCATGAAAATCAATACCTTCCTTCTGTGTATAACCCTTTGCCACTAATCTAGCTTTGAACTTATCTATGGTACCATCTGCCTTAAGTTTGATCCTAAAGACCCATTTACAATCAATAGGAATCTTTCCTGGTGGTAATTCAGTGACTATCCATGTACCATTTGTCTCAAGGGCTATTAATTCACAATCTATTGCTTCTATCCACTTTGGGTTCTTAGCTGCCCGAGTATAAGATTGTGGTTCTAAAATTTTATTGATTGTGTTGATGATGTGCCTGGTTGTTTTGTTTTTGATGTTGTTGTAGTTAATAAAGTTAGTGTAATGATGTTTAGATGAAGTGAGTGACTTTGGTAGATTAAGTTGATAATCTTGAAGTTTGGATGGAAGTTTAGATGTTCTGGTTGATGTTCTGGTAGGTGGTGGAGGTGATGGTGGTGTTGGTGCAGAGTGAGGTTGTTCTGTGGGAGGTGTGGATGATGAAGATTGAGATTGTTCTGTGTTGGTGGGTGAGGTATTAACAGATGGTTCTGTGTGAGGTGTGAATGATGGTTCTGTGTGAGGTGTGGATGATGATGATGGAGATGGTGCTGTGGAAAGATCAGGTGTAGGTGTAAAAGGTGTGTTTTGTTGTGGTGTAGGATAATAAAATGGAGGTGTAAGATAATAATTAGGAGTTGTAGACACTGTTGATGTTGGTGATGAGGTTGTAGAAACTGATTTATGAAATGGAAAATCTGTCTCATGAAATGTAACATGTCGGCTAGTGAAAAGTTTGTGAGTTGTGAGATCATAAAGAATGTACCCTTTTTGAGTGTCTGGGTAACCAATGAATACTGAAGGTATGGCTCTAGCAGCAAATTTATCATTAAGGTGTTGATGAGCAAATGTTTTGCAGCCTTTGACTCTTAGATGTGTGAGATCTGGGGGAGTACCATACAGACATTCAAAAGGACTTTTGTGATGAATGGGTTTGGATGGAAGTCTGTTTATAAGATAAGTGGCTGTGAGTATGCAATGTCCCCAAAAATGAGAAGGAAAATTTGCTTGGAATTTTAAGGCTCTGGCTACTTCTAGTAGCTGTCTATGTTTCCTTTCTACCCTGGAATTTTGTTGGGGTGTGTATGGACAGGAAGTTTGATGTATGATACCATTGGTTTTGAAAAATGAGGACAAAGATTGATTTAAGAACTCTGATCCATTGTCACTTCTCACAATTTTTATTGTTTTGTTGAACTGGTTTAGGACATAAGAATGAAAACTTTTGATTTGTGAAGTAGAATGATCTTTACTAGGTAGTAGATATGTTCACACTGCTCTTGAAAAATCATCTACAATGGTGATGAAATATTTGCATTTATTGATGGTGGGATGCCTGTAGGGGCCCCAAATGTCAATATGTACAAGCTCAAATGGAGAAGAAGCATGTGAGGTACTGATTGAAAAAGGAAGTGCATGTTGTTTAGCTAAAGGACAGATATTACAACTAGAAATTGTATCATTCCAGTAATGAATTCATTTTATCAAATTCACAATTTCATTTTCCCTTTCTAATTCTCTCAATATGGTATCAGAGCCTCACCACATCCGGTGGCCTGTAACTAACTCCGATGGTCTGTTCTAACAAACTCCGTCATCTCACCACCATTTCTAACAAACTCCGTCATCTCTAACAAATTTTTCCGGTCAATCCACCATTGAATCCGATCATTTCCACCACTATCCCTACTCAAATTCACTCAATAACTCATAAATTCAATCAAGAATCATTAAATTCAACAAATTTCATCACAAAACACTCAAATATGACAACATCTAACAACAATCAAGATCCACCTATCACAACAACACCATTACTCAGTACTGACATCAATTCACCCAATCATCCCTTATACCTCCATCCCAATGACCATCCTGGACTCATCTTAATATCAAAGAAGCTCATAGGTTCTGAAAACTACAGTTCTTGGAAAAGAAGTATGATGATAGCTCTAAATGCAAAGAATAAGTTGAAGATTGTTAATGGTGAGTATGTGGAACCAAATGTGGATTCAGAACTAAGAGCAATTTGGGAAAGAACAAATGATATGGTCATTTCTTGGATTCTCAACACAATTTCAGATCAGATAAGTAACAATTTGAACTTTGTGAACTCTGCTTATGATTTGTGGTCTGAATTGTATGAACATTATGCTCAATTGGATGGTCATAGAATGTATCAATTAGTGCATGATATAGTTCAGTTGAAGCAGCAAAATTGTAGTATAGAAGTTTACTATCATAAGCTCAAGGTTCTTTGGGATGAACATGATGCTTTAGAAGCACCTTATCTGTGCAGTTGTGCTTGCAGTTGTGAGAATGGTAGAAACAGTGGTGATAGGGAACAGAGAAAGAGGCTAATCCAATTTCTAATGGGCTTAGATGAATGCTATTCAAACATAAGGGGCCAAATTCTATTGATACAGCCTTTACCTAGTGTTGCCAAAGCTTATAGCATGATTAGGCAGGAGGAAAAGCAAAGAGAGGGTGTCTTGCCAAAATCTCTGGGATCTACAGTCTTTTCTGCTCACTCAAACCCATCTCAGAACACTAGGTACAACAACAACTCAAACACAAATAGGTACAATCACTCAAGGTTTCAACAAAACACTAATAGGAGAAGCAACTTTAAGACTGGGGTTTATTGCACCAATTGTGGTAAAGAGGGTCATACTAGTGAAGAGTGCTACAAGTTAAAGGGATATCCTGTTGGTCACCCTCTCCATGGCAAGTACAAACCACCAGTGTATAGGAATGTGACGGAAACAAGGGACACAAGCAGCTCAAAGACTATCAATTCTGTGCTCAATCAAGACTCAAACAATTCAGAGAACAATCAAGCTGAATCAACCAGTGGGAATGATGCTGTATTTGTGAGAATGGATCAATTGCAGAACCAGCTGAATCAAGTCATGTTAATGATGCAACAATGCCAAGACAATCCACCCACTGGTATGGTTAATTCTTACACTATTAGAAGATTCAAATTTATTGCCTCTGTTATGATTAAGTTCAAAGCTGCTTGGGTAGTGGATAGTGGGGCAACTGATCATATTTGCATTACCTTAACTGTTATGCATGATATATTCACATGTAATCCACCTATTCACATCACATTACCTAATACTGGAATGATACAAGATACAAGTATTTATACACATATTGGAGTTGACTTTCTACTTTGACTTATTCTAACTAACTTTTACATTTACAAGTTCCCACACATTTTTATAACACTGAGTCTACTTCTTTGTTGCTTAGGCTTGAGCTTGAACTTTGAAGTTGTCACACTGTTTATCTTTGGTGATGAGCCATTAGTGGTGCTTGAGACCGATGCCACCAACATGAATTTTGAAGAATGAACTCCAAGAATTATAGTTCATCTTCTCTAAATTTAGCTAGCTGTGACACGTTCAATGGGTTTTAGAAGTTTGGTTGATGGGGAGGAGGGGAGAGGGAGAAGAAAACATGAGATTTAGGGATATTTTAAGATATTATCTTTGCTATTGATGTCATAATGAAATAACGATATTGCTTACTATTCAACTAATGATCAATTACAACATATAATAGGATAGATATAGAGGATGGTGGTGAAGAATGGATAAAAAAAAAATGATTGGTGGTGAAGATGGTGATAGTATTATTTATAGTGTTCAAAAGTCCAATTGAAAAGTTATATTTAAAGACTTATTGAATATAATCACGATGCTTCATTTTCTATTGGATTATATTGAAACGATCAGTTACATTTCAACAAACACTTCATATTCGCCTTTATTACATTGATTTAGAGCATTTAATGAATCAGTAGAGACTTCGGTTGTAATATAGTCTTCATGTAGCTTAAACTATGTTGTACCGTATTATCCTTTGTGCACAATTCCTCTTGCACATTAAATTAAGCCATTGAATCTTTATATAGTGTAGATAGATATAGATAAAGGTTTTGGGCCCACAATCTCTCCACTAATAGAAAAGTAAACACCCCCTATAAGTAGGATGCATATGATGCTTCCGTAATCAAACATCCCGCCGCAAAGCGCTGAAATAAAAACCTCATTTTATACACACACAACAATGAAGAAAATAAGACCAATAAGCATTCCATACACACACATAAGCAAGTGAAAGATTTGAAATTCGAGTTATTTCATGGAATAACACTCGTATATATTGAGCTCGCAATGGTACCTCACAATGATAATAATATATTAGAATCATGGGGATAAAAAGAGGCAAATCGTATCTTGGTAAACGCCACAACCCTCGCTAGAGTACATAACATGATAGGTTGATCAAACATCCCCACACTATTTATGGGTAGTGCATAGATTTCTATACATCATATAATAGAACCTATAAAACATAACCTAGTAAATGTGCTAGTAAGATTGCATAAGGAATATTGAATATATAAAACGTGTGGCATGTTTAAATTAAACAATTGTGCTATGAAACATAATAAATAAGTAAATCAACACCAACAGTTGTGCTATAAAACATATTAATAAGTAAATTAACACCAACAGTTGTGCTATAAAACATACTAATAAATAAGTAAATTAACACCAATTTGGTTCGATCCACGCATGAGGTGCGGCAAGATATCTTGTTCCAAACAAATCCCCAAAATTTTCTTGGATGTGTTTGTTATTGAAAGTGTGATACCTGCATGTTTCAAGTGAATAGAACACCATATTCCCTTTCGGCGATGACAATCTTGGAAAGTAGATCTTGTTCTCCATCTCTGGAATTTTGGCTTTAATGCAGACTGGTGATACACTAGAAATAAAAATCATATGTTTCCCTAAACCATCTATTTTCACCCATTCTTGTTTAGTATCATTAAACTTAAATACCTCAACTGATTCTCCAAACTGGCCCAAGATAACTTGTAAGAAACCATGCTCTTCACATCTTACTAGGAAAGACTGCCAGAAGGATGTGCAACAGCTTGTTGGCGCTGGACATACAGTACGCTCCCAACTATAATATTCTTCTCCCATCTCTTTATAAATATCAAGACCTCCGGCTTTCATAGCATAAAGATCTAAGCTTTCTAGGCCATATAATGTAAAAAATTTATAATCATCGCCATCACAATCCAAAAAGACTCTACGCCAGGATGGTTCCCCAGCAGCTACAAAATGGATGAAAACACAGTCTCTAGTTAATGCAACAACCATACAGTCAGGAGAAGTGGGTGGTGCTGAGAAACTATAGATGTTGGTAGAAAGTACTTTTGGAAGCTTGCGGATATCACTTGTAAAAGGGTTAAAAAGAAGCATTGTAGTATCACGTTTCAAAATCAGCAACCAACCATACCTCGAACACTTTATCTCAAAATATTCACCAATTAAATCTTGAGGTGTTTTTATAAAATACTTGTCACCAAACATGGGATCTGTAAAAGTGATAATGCCTTTATGTTTGTCAAACACCATCAGCCACGGTGAAAGTAATGAATACTTCTCTAAGGCTTTTCCATTTTTGCAATGTATCAAAGGGGCTGCTAAATGACAAACTTTGCATGTAGATCGGAACTTGAGATATTCAACACCAACACAAAACTCCATAACGATTTCCAAAACATGAAGTGGAATATTGAGCAGGGGTGATTCATCTTCTAACCTACACATAATATGATTTTCAAGAAAATTTTCAAGCTGGAATAAAGATGTTGGATAAATGTATGTATGTATGAATGCAATACAATACCTGGTGCATTCAAGCATTGCCCACGACGACATGTGGTTTGTTTCTGCGACACAAGGTATAGAAGATACGGAGATGGTTTGATCCTTGACATGGTACGAGTATACGATGTTTCCTTTGTCGCTAAGAATATGTATATAACCCCCTGATTCTGATGAGACAATTGTACGAGTGGCAAATAGTGGTGTTGAATCAGTCGAAAGTTGGACGGATATTATGGTTTCTTTGAGGTCATCCGTTTCTTCCCACACCTTACTATTCATGTTGAGTTTAAACAATTTCACATCACCAACTGAAAAAC
Source organism: Artemisia argyi (assembly GCA_030686995.1). NCBI lineage: Eukaryota > Viridiplantae > Streptophyta > Magnoliopsida > Asterales > Asteraceae > Artemisia > Artemisia argyi. The sequence continues at coordinate 205,081,120 of CM060677.1, forward strand.
TCGTCTCGTCTTTAATACCTATAACAATGGTGAAGAGTTCTGTACTAGATCCTTCCAGAAATAATACTGCCCCCCAACAATCAACGATGTCTGGATAAGGGAATTCCAAAATTGGCAATAATGTTATCACAACTTGTCTTAATTTCTTTCTTTTACGATACTTAAACATCATTTTAATCTCCACAAGAAGTGGACGACTATTCGATTTAGATACTTTAAGGTATGCATAAACTCTACCATTGCAACTAGTGAGAGAATATAAGTAAGCATAATTGAAACTAGTTATGCTCCTTACTTGTTTAGCATATGTCATTTCGGTCCATCTTAATTCCTTTTTCCTACGCGTGTTTGGGAAGAATGAATAGCTCCCAAGCCTACAGTACACCAAATTGCGCTTGTTGGTTCTAGTTAATAGAAGAACGGAACTAGGATGATCGGGCGGGGCCGATAGGCAACAATATCTGATATCATCATAATCTCCTTCTGATCCTCTATGATTCAACGGAGGGAGATTAATGATCTCACAAGTAATTGGGTTCCAAAGAGACCATGTGACATCACGGTTGGAGGAGAGAAGCGCCCAACAGCCAAAGAAACACCCTCGGATACGTTTTCCGAGTAACTCTGGGATTTTGCAACGATAATGAGACAATGGGTCATGTAAGTTGAAGAAAGTATGAGGTTGTGTGTCGTCTTCTTCAGCTTCCAGGTTTTGAGCAACAAACCATGGATATTTAGGAGATAAGGGAGGCACTACCGAACGGCTAGAGATCTGTTTATGTTCCATTGAATGCATCTGAAGCAAAAATTAATTTAGATAGCAAGTCATCATCTAAAAAACATAACAAACATGCATAAAACAAGACGATGACATATGTGACTTGGCAAAACGTTAACAAAATAAAACCAAGTACAAAAGACTGTAAAAAGGTCCAACATTTATCAGAATCAAAGCAGGTATTTTGTAAAACATTAACACGCGTCTTTAAAATGGGATCATTGGCTCATTGCAAAACATCACGAACATACAACAAATAAAGCAAATTAAACTTTGAAGTAAATCGCATAAGAAGATATATATATATATATATATATATATATATATATATATATATATATATATATATATATATATATATATATATATATATATATACCTTGATATGATGACAACAAAAAACTCAAATTACTTGGCAGAACCTTAGTACGTAGGATAAAAGGAAGTGAGGAATACCAAAAAAAAGTAAGTAAGTTTTTTTTTTTTTTTTTTTTTTTTTTTTTCGGGGTTGAATATGGATCTTTAGAATAGATAACAACAATATATGCAGCATAGATTGACATAAAGCAAACAAGTAGATCCCTAGATGACATAAGTGACAACTAAAAAGAGTAAGCAACTGTAAAAAAAAACAATAAGTATAGTTTAAAATTTTAATAAAGGTTAAAACAATAAGAATGCACAAGTAAAAGACATAAGCAACTGTAAAAAAAAATGCACAAGTTTGGATTTTTATCATAGAAATCAAACATCAAAATCACTTGTTGGTACCAAGACTAAAAAAAGTTAACAAACATCGGATTTTATAAGCACAAATACTGTCTCCCGAGATCCAAAACAAGCACAATTAACCTAAAAAAGATTAATACCTGAAGAACGTACAAGAATCTTGATTTCAATAATTAACCTAATTTTGCACAATTTTTTTTACTTATAGGGTTTTTATTATATATGATGAAGTTTTGAGATTCATCCAAGATTACGGTTTTAACCCTCTTTCTCAAACTAAATTTTCTAAAGGCTATCTTCAAATTTTGAAATCTTTTAATTTTGAAATCTACCGCCTAAAAATGTTCTGCTTCGCAAGTCGACCGCCCGGAAAACAAAAATGGTTCTTCATGTGGAAGGATAAAATTAGCATTATACTTGTGCGTTGCATCGTGATACAGTTTTATATTATACAAATTAAGGGCCCGTTTGGTTTGGTTTGTAGACTGTTTATGATTAGGATTTAAATTTAGATTTGAATTTAATATAAGAAAGAAAAAAAATTATATTATAAAAAAATAAATTGTTATTTTATAAATTTATTACTAAATTAATTATAGAGTAAAATACACTGGTCCTTGAACTTGCCCGTAAACATCACGTTTTGACAAAATTTGGATTTTTCGTTGCCGTGAGTCCAAAACTTGGGATTTTGGTGTCTTTGGGTCCCTTGACCCGTAATGCTCAGGTCAACGCCCTATTATATGTCCTCAAATCCCGTTATCCGTTTTGTTTTGAGGGTTTTCTCGTCTTTTTAGCGTGACGATTTTTTTTCTCTCGATGTACTATGTAGCAGACTTCTATTCCCGCCATGATCTCTAATATAACTAAGTCCTGTACTAATTGCTCATCCCCAAACTTATTTTGGAAGCCTACCAAAAAACCTAATGCAATATCAGTCATGAAATCTAATAGTCTAAGTGACAAATTACATCCTTTTTTCGATGACCATGAGAAAGAACAAAAATCTACAGACAGGAGGAGACATGTTTTTTTTTTTTTTTTTTTTTTTTTTTTTTTTTTTTTTTTTGGCTATAAAACATACAAATATATTAGTAAACTAACACCAATTTGGTTCGATCCACGCATGAGGGGCGGCAAGATATCTTGTTCCTAAGAAATCCCCAAAATTTTCTTGGATGTCTTTGTTATCGAAGGTGTTATACCTGCATGTTTCAAGTGAATAGAACACCATATTCCCTTTCGGCGATGACAATCTTGGAAAGTAGATCTTGTTCTCCATCTCTGGAATTTTGGCTTCAATGCAGATGGGTGATGCACTAGAAATAAAAATCATATGTTTCCCTAAACTATCTATTTTCACCCATTCTTGTGTAGTTTCATTTAACTTAAATACCTCAACTGATTCTCCAAACTCGCCCACGATAACTTGTAAGAAATGATGTTCACATCTTACTAGGAAAGACTGCCGGAAGGATGTGCAACAGCTTGTTGGCGCTGGACATACAGTACGCTCCCAACTATAATATTCTTTTCCCATATCTTTATAAATATCAAGTTCTCCATTGGCTTTCATAGCAAAAAGATCTAAGCTTTCTAGGCCATTTAATGTAAAAAATTGATAATCGTCTCCATCAAAATCCAAAAAGACTCTAAGCCAGGATGGTTCCCCAGCAGCTACAAAATGGATGGAAACACAACGTCTAGTTAATGCAACAACCATACAATCAGGAGAAGTGGGTGGTGCTGAGAAACTAAAGATCTTGGTAGAAGGTACTTCTGGAAGCGTGCGGATATCACTTGTAAAAGGGTTAAAAAGAAGCATTGTATGATCACGTTTCAAAATCAGCAACCAACCATACCTCGAACACTTTATCTCAAAATATTCACCAATCAAATCTTGAGGTGTTTTTATAAAATACTTGTCACCAAACATGGGATCTGTAAAAGTGATAATTCCTTTATGTTTGTCAAACACTATCAGCCACGGTGAAAGTAATGAATACTTCTCTAAGGCTTTTCCATTTTTGCAATGTATCAAAGGGGCTGCTAAATGACAAACTTTGCATGTAGATCGGAACTTGAGATATTCAACACCAACACAAAACTCCATAACGATTTCCAAAACATGAAGTGGAATATTGAGCAGGGGTTACATGAAACTGTGGAATTATTATCAGTTACTATTTCGTACCTGTCACTTTTCCAAGGCTGTTAAAATTATGTTTAATGAACATAAACAAGGCATGAATCATGTGCTTACTGGGGTGTGTCTTTGAATTGAAAAAAGCCAAAGCTGAACCTGTGGTCATATGGTCAGGCAGAAGAATATGATGAAGATGACCCAATGAATCTTGTAGGTGAGGATGACGAACAGGGATTGCCTACTCATGACATCAATGTACGACCCCCACCTCCTTAGCTTTTTAAAATTTTTACCGATGTGGAGTTCGGTAGTGATATACAAATTCTGAATACAGTAGTCAACTGCTATCTCCATGGTCTGTAGAACCTTAATTTTTCATAATGTCATGTTGGTTTTACAGGAATCTGTGGATGCAACGAAACCGTACAGTTGGAAAAAGAAGTTAAAGATATGGAACCTGATGTTCATGTAGTTGAGAGTCCAACCAAATCTCATGATAGTGAAGATGAGTTGTACCTATGGAGTCAGTATAAAAGTGTAAGCAGTAACGAATTTATATACTTATTGAACTGAACTTGTCCCCTAATTTGGAGGTAAGCTGATCTGTACATATGATTTGTTTGCCTTTTAACGAATTTATATACTTATTGGGCACTGCGCATTAAGATGTTTCATCACTTTTATATTGAAAACTATGCTCAAAAGCTTGCCCTTTGGAAGGTTATTCACCGTCAATATGTATTGCTGCTATGTGCATTTATTAGAAAAGCTTATTGACTGATCTTTTTGTGTGGCAGTTTGTTTATCACAGAGACAACTTGCTATTGTCATTAGAAGGCATTGAAATACTGAAGCTGGTGAAGGTTTGTATACGAGTTTCCTTTTGCCTCTTGACAAGTAGGATGTTTGACTTATATGTAAATGACTATTGTGCCTATTTGTAGGTTCTCGATTTGAGCTTTAATGTCTTTAAAGGGCCTGGGTTTGAACCACTTGAAGCCTATAAAGCATTGCATTTGGTTTATGCTCTTAGAATACCAATATCCGAGAGTGACATTTGTGCTTCATTGTGATTTATTTTCTTGTTCCAGTTCCTATCGGTTGCACAAAATAATCTAAAGTCTCTTTCAATGGCAAGCCAACTACGATTACAGGTTTCTTTTATCCTCTAATCAACTTTTTGTAAATGGCTTTGTTTGTGCCATTCTTTGAACTTTTGGTTTCTTACAGGTATTAGCTGCTAGCAAGAATAAAATATCAATGCTGAAGGGTTTTCCATCTTTACCATAACTTGAGGCAAGTTCTGTTCTCTATTTCTCATCCATCCAACAAGTTCTGTAAGTACCTTTTCCTACACTATCACAAATCTTGAAACCGTAGTTCACCTTACTTGGATGACCTTTGTTTCAACATTATGTTATGATTTCTCATTATGCTTTTTATGTTCAACAGCTTGTTCTACTGTTACGTGCAAAACTGCAACACGTGATCGCTACTTTAGCATTGGAAAGTGTTGGAATTACTTGTTAATTTTACTGAAGCTAGGTTAAAGCCTCAAGACGAGCTTTTCTTGTTTGTGATGATTAGTGTAAATCACACAGTGGATGAATTTGATTGATTAGTTATTGGTTTAGTTTGTGTCGAGCTTTGACCATACGATTTGTGTTCTGTGAATAAATTAGCACTTATGAATGAAGTTAATATGCTAGATTTTCGGTGTTACAGATTTTAGATTCTAGTTTGTAAAACAAAATGTAAGCAGTAACATAAAATCTGGATACATTTTTTTTTGTTTGTTATATGATCATAATTAGTGACCACCTGTTTGGTCACTAGCAGTCAGTAGTCTGTGACCACTATATCGTCACTAATGGTAATACCAGTGACGAAATTTTTCGTCATTATCCTCATTGTGACGATATATTTCGTCACTAACTGGTTAAACAGTGACGAATACTCTAGTCACCAATCTGTGACGAATTCTATATTCGTCACTAAACGTATTAGTGACGGAGCTTTAGTGACGACTGGTGACGACTACAGTTTTGGTCACTAAATGATTAGTGACGATTTTTTATATTGTTAGTGACGAAAGTTGTTTTGTCACTATAGGTGGTTTTTCTTGTAGTGCAACGCCCTATTATATGTCCTCAAATCCCGTTATCCGTTTTGTTTTGAGGGTTTTCTCATCTTTTTAGCATGACGATTTTTTTTCTCTCGATGTACTATGTAGCAGACTTCTATTCCCGCCATGATCTCTAATATAACTAAGTCCTGTACTAATTGCTCATCCCCAAACTTATTTTGGAAGCCTACCAAAAAACCTAATGCAATATCAGTCATGAAATCTAATAGTCTAAGTGACAAATTACATCCTTTTTTCGATGACCATGAGAAAGAACAAAAATCTACAGACAGGAGGAGACATGTTTTTTTTTTTTTTTTTTTTTTTTTTTTTTTTTTTTTTTGGCTATAAAACATACAAATATATTAGTAAACTAACACCAATTTGGTTCGATCCACGCATGAGGGGCGGCAAGATATCTTGTTCCTAAGAAATCCCCAAAATTTTCTTGGATGTCTTTGTTATCGAAGGTGTTATACCTGCATGTTTCAAGTGAATAGAACACCATATTCCCTTTCGGCGATGACAATCTTGGAAAGTAGATCTTGTTCTCCATCTCTGGAATTTTGGCTTCAATGCAGATGGGTGATGCACTAGAAATAAAAATCATATGTTTCCCTAAACTATCTATTTTCACCCATTCTTGTGTAGTTTCATTTAACTTAAATACCTCAACTGATTCTCCAAACTCGCCCACGATAACTTGTAAGAAATGATGTTCACATCTTACTAGGAAAGACTGCCGGAAGGATGTGCAACAGCTTGTTGGCGCTGGACATACAGTACGCTCCCAACTATAATATTCTTTTCCCATATCTTTATAAATATCAAGTTCTCCATTGGCTTTCATAGCAAAAAGATCTAAGCTTTCTAGGCCATTTAATGTAAAAAATTGATAATCGTCTCCATCAAAATCCAAAAAGACTCTAAGCCAGGATGGTTCCCCAGCAGCTACAAAATGGATGGAAACACAACGTCTAGTTAATGCAACAACCATACAATCAGGAGAAGTGGGTGGTGCTGAGAAACTAAAGATCTTGGTAGAAGGTACTTCTGGAAGCGTGCGGATATCACTTGTAAAAGGGTTAAAAAGAAGCATTGTATGATCACGTTTCAAAATCAGCAACCAACCATACCTCGAACACTTTATCTCAAAATATTCACCAATCAAATCTTGAGGTGTTTTTATAAAATACTTGTCACCAAACATGGGATCTGTAAAAGTGATAATTCCTTTATGTTTGTCAAACACTATCAGCCACGGTGAAAGTAATGAATACTTCTCTAAGGCTTTTCCATTTTTGCAATGTATCAAAGGGGCTGCTAAATGACAAACTTTGCATGTAGATCGGAACTTGAGATATTCAACACCAACACAAAACTCCATAACAGTTTCCAAAACATGAAGCGGAATATTGAGCAGGGGTGATTCATCTTCATCCATGTCTTTTTCTTGTTTCAGATCAGCATCATCATTTTCTAACCTACACAAGATATGATTATCAGAATAAACACTTTTCTACTAGAAAATTACGGAGTATATATCTCTTCTATTTTCATTCGAAAAACTATATAGAAATATTAATAAAAAAAAAAAAAAAAAAAAAACCAAAACTAAACAACTCCAAAAAGTCACGAAAAGAATAAAAACAAGGTAACGCTTTAGAGGCATGAGACATGAGTTTACCTATTTTACTTTTAGATTCATTTAGTTAACTGAAGTGATCCTATAGATGTATCATTAAACTAAAAAACATATTTCACACATTCAAATAGAATAATTCGTTTAATAATTTAACCTGCCTATTTTGCCACCCATAACATGTCCTATACATAGCTGAAATGTAGAATTGAGAAGGCGAGATCCATCTTTTGTGTTATTAATCTCAACCTCATGATCACCCTTTACGACTATCTCATCGCCTTTGTCCTTTTCTTGTTTAAGATGAGCATGATCATCTTCTAACCTACACATAATATGATTTTCAAGAAAAATTTCAAGTTGGAATAAAGATGTTGGATAAATGTATGTATGAATGCAAATACAATACCTGGTGCATTCAAGCATTGCCCACGACGACATGTGATTTGTTTCTGCGACACAAGGTATAGAAGATACAGAGATGGTTTGATCCTTGACATGGTACGAGTATACGATGTTTCCTTTGTCGCCAAGAATATGTATATAACCCCCTGATTCTGATGAGACAATTGCATGAGTAGCAAATAGTGGCATTGAATCATTAGCCGAAAGTTCAACGGATATTATAGTTTCTTTGAGGTCATCCATTTCTTCCCACACCTTAGAATTCAGGTTGAGCTTAAACAATTTCACATCACCAACTGAAAAACTCGTCTTGTCTTTAACACCTATAACAATGGTGAAGAGTTCTGTACTAGATCCTTCCAGAAGACTTAGAGTGCCGTAACAATCAATGGCGGTTGGATAACAGAATTTCAAAATTGGCAAAAATGTTATCACAACTTGTCTTAAATTCTTTCTTTTATGATACTTAACCATCATTTTAATCTCCACAAGAAGTGGACGAAGATTCCATTCACATACTTTAAGGTATGCGTAAACTCTACCATTGCAACTAGTGAGAGAATATAAGTAAGCATCATCGAAATTAGTTATGCTCCTTACTTGTTTAGCATATGTCATTTCGGTCCATCTTAATTCCTCTTTTCTACGTGTGTTCGGGAAGGATGAATCGCTCCCAAGCCTACAGTGCACCAAATTGCGCTTGTAGGTTCTAGTTAATAGAAGAATGGAAGTAGGATGATCGGGCGGGGCCGACAGGCAACAAGATCTGATATCATCATAATATCCATCCGTTCCTCTATGATTCAACGGAGGGAGATTAATGATCTCACAAGTAATTGGGTTCCAAAGAGACCATGTGTCATCGCGGTTGGAGGAGAGAAGCGCCCAACAGCCAAAGAAACACCCTCGGATACGTTTTCCGAGTAACTCTGGGATTTTGCAACGATGATGAGACAATGGGTCATGTAAGTTGAAGAAAGTATGAGCTTGTGCGTCGTCTTCTTCAGCTTCCAGGTTCTGAGCAACAAACCATGGATATTCAGGAGATAAGGGAGGCACTACCGAACGGCCAGAAATCTGTTTATGTTCCATTGAATGCATCTGAATCAAAAATTAATCTTAGATAGCAAGTTATCATCTAACAAACATAAAACAAGAAGATGACATATGTGACTTGGCAAAACCTTAACAAAATAAAACCAAGTACAAAAGACAGAAAAAGGTCCATTTATTAGAAACAAAGCATATAGGATACCCTGTATTAAATAAAACATTAACATGCGTCTTTAAAATGGGATCATTGGCTCATTGCAAAACATCTCGAACAGACAACAAATAAAGCAAATTAAACTTAGAAGTAAATCGCATAAGAAGATATATATACACCTTGATATGATGACAACAAAAAACTCAAATTACTTGGCAGAAAGCATATAAAACATGCAAGAAGAGCACTTGAATATGGATCTTTAGAATGGATAACAATGAGAATGCAAACAAGTAGACCCCTAGATGACATAAGTGACAACCAAAAAGTGTACAAGACTTGTATTGTTTTAAATTTTAACAAAAGTTAAAACAATAAGAATGCAAAAGTAAAAAGACATAAGCAATTGTAAAAAAAAAAAAAAAAAAAAAAAAAAAAAGATTGGATTTTTATCATAGAAATCAAACATCAAAATTACTTGTTGGTACCAAGACTAAAAAAAGTTAACAAACATTGGATTTTTATAAGCACAGATACAGTCTCCCCAGATCCAAAACAAGCATAATTAACCTAAAAAAGATTAATACCTGAAGAACGTACAAGAATCTTGATTTCAATAATTAACCTAATTTTGCACAAAATTTTGCACATTTAGGGTTTTTATTATATATAGAGTTAATTGCATTTTTGGTCCCTGTGGTTTGGCCAAAATGCAGATTTGGTCCCCAACTTTTTGAAAGTGCACCAGACGTCCCATTTTCAAGTTTTCGTTGCATTTTTTGTCCCTGACCAACATCAAATGACTAAAATACCCCCATCACTATTTTCTTTTCAGTTTTTTTACATAAAGGGCCCCTGTGTTGCGCCAGACTTTACAAAAATCGTCCTTTTTTTTTTTTTTTTTTTTTTTTTACTTTTAAAATTAGTATTATTTTTTAATTAAATAATATTTAAAAAATATTAAAGATATTCCAAAAATAATCAAAAATATTAAAAAAAATTAATACGTATTATATGTTTTTTTTTTTTTTTTTTTTTTTTTTTTTTTTTTTTTTTTTTTTTACGTTTTCGTCTGTTTTTTTTTAGTTTTCGTCTGCTTTTTTACGTTTTTCTTCCGTTTTTTATACATTTTCATCTTTTTTTCTTACGTTTTCGTCCGTTTACGTCAGTTTTCTTACGTTTTCATCTATTTTTTTACGTTTTCGTTTGTTTTCTTCCGTTTTCGTCTGCTTTCTTACATTTTCGTCTGTTTTCTTACGTCTTCGCCCGTTTTCTTATGTTTTCGTCTATTTTTTATGTTTTCCTCTCTTTTTTACGTTTTCGTTTGTTTTTTACGTTTTCGTCTGTTTTTTACGTTTTCCTCACACGTTTTTGTCTGTATTTACACGTTTCCGTTCGTTTTCGACCGTTTTTACACGTTTTCGTCCGTTTTTTCACGTTTTCGCACGTTTTTGTCCGTATTTACACATTTTCATTCGTTTTCGACCGTTTTTACACGTTTTCTTCCGTTTTTTCACGTTTTCGCCCGTTTTTGTCCGTATTTACACATTTTCATTCGTTTTCGTCCGTTTTCGCGCGTTTTTGTCTGTATTTACACGTTTTCGTTCGTTTTCGACCGTCTTTACAAGTTTTCGTCCGTTTTTTTCACGTTTTCGCACGTTTTTGTCCGTATTTACACATTTTCATTCGTTTTCTACCATTTTTACACGTTTTCGTCCATTTTTTCCAAATATTTTTTTTTTCGAAAAATATTTTTTTTTCGAAAAATATTTTTTTTTCGAAAAATAAAAAATTATTTTTTTTTCAAAATTTTGTTAATTTCGAGAAATAAAAAATCAAATTTTTTCGAAAACGTGCGAAGACGGACGAAAACCTATAAAAACGGACGAAAACGTGTAAAAACGGTCGAAAACGAATGAAAATGTGTAAATACGGATAAAAACGTGCGAAAACGTGTAAAAATGTGCGAAAACGTGTAAATACGGACAAAAACGGACGAAAACGTGCGAAAACCGACGAAAAAAGGACGAAATCGTTTAAAAACGGTCGAAAACGAATGAAAATGTGTAAATACGGACAAATACATGCGAAAACGTGAAAAAACGGACGAAAACGTGTAAAAACGGTAAAAAACGAACGGAAACGTGTAAATACATACAAAAACGTGCGAAGACGGATGAAAACGTGAAAAAACGGACGAAAACGAATGAAAATGTGTAAATACGGACAAAAACTGGCGAAAACGGGCGAAAAAGTGAAAAAACAGACGAAAACGACGAAAAAAGGACGAAAACGTGCGAAAACGGACGAAAAACGGACGAAAAAGCAGACGAAAACGTAAAAAAAAAACGTATAATACGAATGAATTTTTTTTATTATTTTTTTGAATATTTTTGAAATATCTTTAATATTTTTTGAATATTATTTAATTAAAAAATAATACTAATTTTAAAAGTAAAAAAAAAAAAAAAAAAAGAGAAAAAAAAAGAACGATTTTTGTAAAGTCTGGCGCAACACATGGGCCATTGATGTAAAAAAACTGAAAAGAAAATAGTGATGGGGGTATTTTAGTCATTTAATGTTGGTCAGGGACCAAAAATGCAACGAAAACTTTAAAATGGAGACGTCTGGTGCACTTTCAAAAAGTTGGGGACTAAATCTGCAATTTGGCCAAACCACAGGGACCAAAAATGCAATTAACTCTTATATATATATGACAAAGTTTTGAGATTCATCCAAAATTACGGTTCTAACCCTCTCTTGCTCCCAAACTAAATTTTCTAGCGAGTATCTTCAAATTTCGAAATCTTTTAAGATAATGATCATCTACTGCCCAGTGCCCACGGTGTGGAGCTTTTTAGAGTGTGAGCGATGAACATTTTGATTTCTAGTAGTTGTAGAGAGCGGTGAGCTTTGCTATGTTTTAGGAATGATAATTTTTCCAATGCTTTTTTAAGAAGCGGTGAGCGATGAACGATGAGCTGTGGATACTGCTCACTACTCACTGCTACTGCTGAAGTGCTGATCATTGCTACTTTTAATAAACACACCCTAAAAATGTTCTCACTTCGCAAGTCGACCGCCCGATAAACAAAAATGGTTCTTCATGTGGAAGGATAAAATTAGCATTATACTTGTGCATTGCATCGTGGTACAGTTTTATCTCATACAAATTAAGGACCCGTTTGATTTGTAGATGGTTTATGATTAGAATTTAGATTTGGATTTAATGTAAGAAATAAAAAAAATAAATCATTATTTTATAAATTTATATATAAATTTGATGTTAAATTAATTATATTTAAATGTAGCAAGAAGAGAGAAATAGAGAGAAAAAATGAGTTGGTCCAACTTTTGTTATAAAACGCCTTAGACCCTAATCTTTAATAGATCCCTCAACATTTGGATTATGTATTTAAACACAAATACCAAAAATGCAACCAAACATTTGATTTGAAGTATTAAACCCAAAACCAAGGTAACCCTCAAAACAAACTGGCCCAAACATTTATCTAAACACCACTTATATAAAAATAAAATTATCAAGCATATTTTACGACCAACTTAAACTTAATTCTTATATTAAATGTCACTAAGATACTTAAAATTAAATAATACAAGTAATAAAACATGTTATACTAACTATTCAAATACAAAAACAACAATTTAAGAAATACAAATTATAAAGCTAAAATTACAAAATATTTTTCTTTATATTATATTCTACTGCACATATATATAATGCAGCTTCAATTTTTTAAAACTACATGTATCTAAAACAAGGTTCGATTCGAGTAACCACCGGTAATTAAAAATAAAAACCAATATCAAACCGCAATAAGAGGGTTTATCCGATTTCTGGTTTTTTCGGATTCGATTTTTTTTCGCGGTTTCAGATTGAGCGGGTCGGCTCGATTTGTCGGTTTCATAGATTTTTTTAACACCCGTATCCATATAACTTAGCCAATGGTGGCTCAAGTGTAAAGCTACCGCTTTAGGCTCCAAAATATTCAAGGTCCCTGATTTTCAAACACGCTTTATGAATATATAGTCGGTCACATATTTTCTTAAGGTTCATCTTGAGGTTTTTGTATTTAAAAGCCACCAATTAACAAAACAACTAAGAATATTAGGGATGTTTGCTTCATTTTTGTCTATTTTACAGGTCCATATGATCAGGTCTTCTTTGTGTTTAAGAAACACGACTTGACGTCTTGACCCATCTTTTCATTATTACAAAATGGTAAATTAAGCTCATTTATTGCTACAAATGCTAATGTAGCCAACACTGAAATAAGCATGAACATCAATCTTGTTTGTTTAAGTGGTCATATTTTTCGGTTGTTTTTTTAAACCTAAACATTACAAACACGAACGAGCCTCTCTCGTATTAGTTAGGTTATTTAGCGCTACTTATAGATTATCATACAAAACGACGTTTGTTTTTCTTTCGCATATTAAGTTTTTATCTATCTTCAATCAACTCTCAGATTCTCATTGTGTTTTTGGTTTAAAAGTTAGATGTTTCAATAATTGGATGAAGCAAAAAGTTAATATTAAGCAAAAGAAAGAAAAATCATCGAAAAGGCCTCATTTTTGGTTTCGCTTTAGGCCTACAGAAGGATCGAGCCGCCCTTGAACTTATCTTTATAAAATCCAATGGATATTTTGAACGATGAAAAAATATTACTCACTAAGATATTTATTATTATAATTGTATAACGAAAAATATTGTCAGTAGTTAAAGAGTTTAAATACATCACATGAAATTTTAATAATTTATTGTCAAAACGAACATAATAAATTAGAATACATGATTCATCGAAGATTTTTTATTCTAAGTACCGCCGCCGCAACGTGCGAGTACCCTGCTTTTATGTCGGTTATCATCCCACATATATTGTAGGCTTTTTATTTACGTTTTTCTATGCACCTTGATTAACTGTCTTAACCTTTGAACTATCGAATTCGCATTTTTGGTTGTATTCTAGCTTCAAAACGAAGGTCAAGGCAAATAAGTTAACACATATGCCATTTTGATACTTAAGTAAAAGGAATTAGTTTTGATCCCACATAGGTCATTGAAAAGAAAGTCTGCTAGGTTATATGTTGAGGTTAATATTAGCTATGCAAGTTGCGATAAATATTATGTTGTTCTTGTATGCTATGCTTTGTAACTTTTTTTTCCCCTCCTACTACATCGTGGCTGTTTAGAAGAGTTGCTTTTTACAAGGAAAGTTGATCGGTTATTTAAGTAATTATTTGGTCGGCTCTATCAAATCATAAGACGCTCATTTTGAACCCGATATACGCTTGTTATAAGTCAAATTTTGGAATCTACTCTTAAAAGAATATAAAAAAATATTATGAAATGGATTAAAAAACGACAAACAGTATACGTTTATACAATGGTCTATTGTTTGATGTGAGATTTATGGCATCTTTTTTTGTATAATGTGTTTATTAACAAATTTTGATTGTTTCCTATAAGTTTTTGACGATCCTTTAGTTAATAAGCAATACACTCCGTATAATAATAGTGACACGATACTCCGACTATTGAGTAAAAGACAGTCGTTCGGGTAATCTGAATAGTCAAAACCTGATCCGTTTACCCTCCATATAATAACGATTTAGAACCATTTTGGTTCCAAAAACTGGACAGTTAACTGTTGGCAAATTTTCAAAATATATTATGTTAAAATTATTTTGGAATTGAGTCTTAGGAAGGAAATTAAGTGTTTTGTTGTGTATTGTTAATGACCCACGAATAGGCAATTAGCGACAGTTTTTGTCACAAAACCGTTGCTAATGAACCATCACCATTGTAAAGACGCATCTTTTCGAATTGGTGTCAATTATATCGGTTAAAAAGGTGTCACTGAGCGAATCATCACAACTGTTAGAAAAGGTTTCAGTTAGCGACGGTTTTTCTGTCGCTAACTCGTCGCTAAACCGTTGCTAATTGCACCTTTTGGTGAACCATTGTGACTATTTGAATGGTCACGAGCATGCCTATATATAGGGCCATTATTCCAGCATTTTTGATCATCCAAAACCAAAAACAAACACATACAAAACCTTTCTTTCAATATATCTGATTGCTATACATAATAATGCTATAGAATTATTATTTGTAGTGTCTTGAAACCCCCGATAACTCGGTAGTTCATCCGGATTATCACCACCATCGTGTAGTGTTGATAATTGCTACATACGTTGCTTCATTGTATCTTGGGAGGCAATTCGTCAGTAACCCATAACACGATTGTTCTAAAAGAACGGTGGGGGCGAAATTGCTTTAAGGACGGAGAGAACTCGCCTTGAAGTAACAAGTAGTAGCATTAAACTTCATTTTACAAAACCATTATTCTAGAACCCCAAAACTAACAATCTTAAAGCAATTTTCCGTGTCAAAATGACGTCCAAGAACCTGATGTAGATGTCGACCGACATCGTGAAGTTGGACCGTTTCGATGGTGGAAGTTTTAAGCGTTGGCAAAAGAAAATGCAATTTCTTTTAGCCACTTTGAAAGTCGCATATGTCCTAACCAACCCATACCCTGAGGAATCTGAAAACGAGACCTTGACTGCATCCCGTGAATGTCTCAAGTTTGAAAATGACGATTTCATCTGTCGTGGCCATATCCTCAATGCTATGTCAGATCCACTCTTCGACGTGTATCAGAACTATCCCACGGCTAGAGAACTCTGGAACGCTACTTCACGGAGGACGCAACAAGTAAGAAATTTATTGTTTCTAAATTTAATTATTACAAAATGGTAGATTCACGTCCTATAATGGACCAAATATATGAACTTGAGCACATTCTTAGTATGTTTACACAAAACAACATGAACATGGATGAATCCATACAAGTGGCATCCATCATTGATAAACTCCCATCCACTTGGAAAGATGTTAAGAAAAATCTTAAACATCGTAAGTATTGATTTATCCTTGAAAGACCTTGGTAAACATCTTCTTGTTGAAGAGCAATATCGTTTGGAAAACAAAGCAAATGATGACATGTCCAAGGTACACGTCGTGGAGGAAAAAGGAGAATCTTCCAAAGCTGGTGGAAAGAAACATAGGCACGATGACAAAGACAAAAAGAAGTCCAAAAGGAACAAAAAGGATGTCGTTTGCTACAACTGCAAAAAGCCGGGACATATCAAGCGGGATTGCCGCGCCCTAAAGAAAAAACAAGATGGAGGAAACGACAATAAGAACAAAGATAACAACTTTTTTGCAATGATATATGAGGCATTCACTCTCGAAGATGAGAAATCTTGGTGGGTAGACTCTGGAGCCACTCGGCACGTGTGCAACGACCAGGCCATGTTCAAAACATACAAGCCTTTGGACTCTATGCTCTACATGGGAAACCAATCAACTGCACAAGTGAAAGGAAAGGGTAAAATCGATTTGGTGTTCACTTCTGGCAACACCTTAACCCTTAAAGATGTCCTCCATGTCCCTGATGTCCGCAAGAATTTGGTATCTGGATCCATCCTGAACAAATTCGGCTTCAAACTTGTCTTCGAATCTGATAAGTTCATTCTCTCTAAAGGTGGCAAGTTCGTTGGCAAAGGATATCACACCAGTGGAATGTTCAAATTGAACATTAAAGATGTCGTAAACAGTAGTGTGAATGATGTAAACATGACTGAAATAAGCGACGCTGATAATGCGTCTGCTGATACTGTAACTAACAATGATGCTATCAATAAAATGCCTACTAGTTCTGCTTACTTTGATTCTTCTTTATTATGGCATGCTAGATTAGGTCACGTATATTTTAAACGCATAAGAAATATGGCTAATGCAAATCTAATTCCTAAGTTAGATTCCAAAAATGATAAATGTCAAACTTGTATGCATACTAAGATTACTAGATTACCTTTTCCTACAATTCAAAGATCTTCTAAAATCTTAGAATTAGTGCATAGTGACGTATGTGACTTACATGTTACACCAACTCTTGGTGGGAAAAAGTACTTTGCTACTTTTATCGATGATTATTCACGATATTGCTATGTCTATCTTTTACATCCAAAAGATGAAGTCCTTGAAAAATTTAAGATCTACAAAAATGAAGTGGAACTTAAGTGCGATACTAAAATAAAATGTCTACGGACTGATAGGGGTGGTGAATACTACGACCCTAGATATTTCCAATCTACGGGAATTGTTCACCAAGTTACAGCTCCGTATACACCACAACAGAATGGTATTGCGGAAAGAAAGAATCGCACTTTGATGGATATGGTTAACTCCATGATGTCCTATTCCGGATTAAGTTCTGGATATTGGGGTGAAGCATTGCTTACAGCTTGTTACATACTTAACAGAGTACCAAGCAAAAGGAGTAATAAGACTCCATACGAGTTATGGAAACGAAGAACTCCAAAACTAGATTATCTTCAGATTTGGAGTTGTAGGGCCGTAGTCCGACTTCCTGAATCGAAGAAAAGAAAATTAGGAGATAAAGGCATTGAATGCTGATGCGTGGGAATCGCACCTTGCTTTACCTCTCGAGGGATCTCGCGAGGCTTACAACCCCCACCAGGCAGTGTACCTGATCGTTGTAGTATAGTATAGTGACAAGTACCGGGGGATTGATCGTTCAGCTTAGGAATAGTGTCGCTAGGATTAGAAAACCTAATTAAAAGTTCTAGAGATGGAAGATGATTATTTTTGTGTTTTTATATTTTATGAAAGCAAGTAAAATCTCGGGTTTTGAAGGAGTGGGCGGAATTAGTTGCTAATCAACTAACCCAAAAACTACTTTATAACTAATTAACTAATGAAAATGAAATTAAACTAATATTAAACTAAGGTTGTGAGCAGTGGTTGGAGAAATTGTGTTTACTTAGACTTCATTACTCCCTAGATATCTTTTACATGTTAATTACTTGTTACACTTGTATGAATGACGGGTTGTATTCCTTAATACCATTCGTGGAGTGGCATACATAACTCCCCAACTCTATGAGCTCTTATCTCCTCCTACACCATGACCCAGCACAACTATAGGGATTGTAAACAGTGGCTCATGCATTAAATACAACCAATAAAGACCTAGTACGCCTCGGTTCATGTTTCTTAAGACGTTCAAGCATGTTACCATTTGGAGATCTGCCAGTTTTCTTAAGCCTAACATATAATATCATTCATTCAAAACAAGAATAGACAAGTAATCAACACATAATCAACATCTAGGTTTCATTAGATCTAAGCAAACACAAAGGAAATTTAGCCTAGCATAGTAGAATTAAGATAAGAACAAAAGATAGACAACCAACACATAGACATATTGATTGAATTAAGAGTATACTTATCTCAATTACAATGCAAGGTCTCAAGGGTTTGGAACCCTTGAAAAACCTGTAAAAGAGGCACCAAAATCGTCTTTAGGGTTTCACCAAAACTTCTCTCTTTTTAATGAAAAAACTAGAAAACTATATATAGGAAAATCGTCCTGACGGCGTCAAGAGTAAAATCTGACGCCGTCAACTCGCCGCCATATACTTCCTCGGACGCCCTAGATCCAATCGTGACGGCCTATGTGACGCCGTCACCACCCTCGGTAAATTAATCTTGGTCACTTTGACGCCGTCATCTCTTCATCTGACGCCTTCACAACCTTCGGTAAAATATTCATCCTTTCTGACGCCGTCAAGAGTAAATTCTTGACGCCGTCACCTTGTAATTCCAGCTTGGATTTGGTACTTTGTTGTTTTCTTCACTTTATGCTCCAAAAACGTCCAAAATAGCCTCTTTTCCAGAATTCACTCTCCAAACACCTAAAATCACAAAAGGAACGATTTAGGGCAATATTTGATCAAATAAATTCGGATTCGGGCTTAAATGACCCCCTAAAAACGGATCATTTTTCGCCTCATCATATACCCTTACACTTGAGATTTGCTTGTCCTCAAGCAAATGAGCTTTTATTCTACTCAAAAGACAAGTTAGGGGTCATTTAACACTAATATAAAAGTAATTACAACAAATAATCGTTCCACTAAAGACCAATAGACAAGCACGGAGGTCATACACAAGCACCTCACAAATAGTGTTTAGATACTCACATCTCTCGGGTGTAATAAAGTAATATAACATTATGGAAATGGAAGATATCTCTCACTACCTGTCATAGCAAAATAGATTACCATAGGCTTGGGAAAGGATCAAACCTCCACCACATGGCGTAAGCACCTAGGATAAACTATCAAAGAGGTCTTTTTAAAGGGTTATAACGTTAGGTGTAGGGATATGAATTACACGGTTTTGTTGGATAAAGGGGATTTCACTGGTGGCGAGTTAACAATCTTAGTTAATTACATGTACAAGATGGCGTTGCTAAGCCAAGACTAGACTCGACTTAAGCTAATAAATGAAAAATAACTAAAAACATAAAATGAACATAGAATGAAAACGGGATGGTAGTCCGTATGTTTTTTTTTTCTCTCTTTCTTTTCTATTTTTTTTTCTTTTTCTATTTTTTTTTTTTTTTTTTCATACACTCTTACCCTACCATCCAAAATAATACATCATAGGGGTTTGAGCATTCCCCTTACACTTGAATCTTTACATACTTTACATTAAACTATTCTAATGACTCGAATTAAGAAAATCAAAACACTTGGAGCACTTTTAAGATTAACGTACATATGGGGGTAATAAGTGTTGTTCTTCCCCATTACTCCATAAAATAAGTACTTACCCATGAGTCCCAATCGTCCCAAAACAATATGTACAAGGATATGACTCGACTTAGCAACCATGTAATCAATTAGAAAGTTAACTTAGGGTTTAACAAATAACAATAATGCACTAAAAATGAGCGCATACACGGAAGGCTAAGGCGATTTGGGTGTACATTTAAGTGGGGTGTAACAAATTCTTCCTTTAAGTAAGATGCTTAAAGTTAGAAACGAAAAGATAGGCTCGGAGGGGTGTACTAGGGGTATCGTGTACTAAAAATGAGTACAACGCTAAGGGTGTGGGAAAAATTAGTTGACTTAACTAGCCAAGTAATATGACTTAAATGGTCAAGTAATCGTAATACGGGTTTAACACAAGGGTGATCCTAATGCCTCTTATCATGTAGTAAATCCTACTACACGAATGTAGTCTCACTAGCGGTCTCGGGATGCATCACTAACGCAAGTTCTAGAATCTAAATGCTACCGGTACACTCATAAGCACCAATAATAAATGCTTTTCCTA
This sequence comes from Artemisia argyi, assembly GCA_030686995.1. NCBI lineage: Eukaryota > Viridiplantae > Streptophyta > Magnoliopsida > Asterales > Asteraceae > Artemisia > Artemisia argyi. Next base: position 205,101,391 of record CM060677.1, read on the forward strand.
TCAAAACTAAAGGCGAACCTCACATTTTTGGGTGGAAAATTTTTCTGAGTATACGGTTATGTGCTAGTCATACAACCTCCTATCCATGAGACGCTTGCTATGGCTAAAGTTTCACTCCTAAATGTTGTAAAAAATTTTAAATTTGGCGCTAAAATTGCACTAACAAGTATTTCTCATAGTTTTATTACTCATCTACTATCAAACAAAACAAACTCAAGCGAAAGTGCATATGTAAGGTATCATCTTTTTACCCTCCCCTTACACTTAAGATGAACATTGTCCCCAATGTTCAAGTAAAGAATGTAAAAGTTAAAAGTAAAGAGAATGAATTCAAATACTCCCCTGATTCGCTCGGTATGGATTTTAGGTTGGCCAGGTTAAATCTTCCTCCAAGAAAACGAACAATCAAAGCTTCCCTTCCAGAATATAAATCATCTTCTTGTCTCAAATAACCTGTAAATCCTGACAAAAGTAGACAAGGCAACCTCGCGTAAAATCGGCGGCATCCTATATAAGTTACTAAATCCTAGAAAACAAAGTAAGATATAATGCTTGTGGAATGAAGTTTGCAGATTTCCTGGAGATTATAAAACTTAATGATTCACAAAAACTTATAAGACTCCGTTAGAAAAACAAAATCGGTAAAATTTCCAGATTTTTGACTCCTGACGCCGTCAAGAGCAATTGCCTGACGCCGTCAGAATGAACCTGTAGAAATCTTTATGTTAAGTTTCCGGAAAATTTCTGGAAAAACTTTGTCCTACTTCCTGGAAAATCCTGCAAAACTACATCATGACTCAATACAAGCATTTGACTCTAACAAATACGAATATACATGTTCATTAAATATTGTGGAGAATCATGATCGGGTTGTTTCTTAAAAAAACATATTTGGGGTTTCCCCTTACACTTATCTTTTGCAAAAATACCTTTAGGTTGAAGTTAAGACTAGGCTAAACAACATAATAAAGTATTTCCACATTTTAATTGAGAAACATGATCAACCAACAATAAAAATAAAGCATGCATACGGAAGCAAATAACAATCAAACAAATAAAATCACACAAAACATGGGTTGCCTCCCAAGAAGCGCTTTTCTTTATTTACGAGTCTTGTAGCTAGACTCAAATTCGTGGGTTACTACGTGATTTCATCATTTGTTCCATTCTCTAGGTCATCTTCTAAACCAGTTTTGTATTCTGGACCTAGTTGTAAGCACTCTTTGTAGAAACCAAGCATCCTATTTCTAACATACTCTACTCCTCTACGTCTATCCTCCTCATTCCTATAATAAGCCGCTTGCTTACGTTCCTTTTCGAAATTAGAGAGAAGGCGGTATTGCTCAATCTTGTAGGGCATTTGATAAGCAACCTCATCATTCTCTTCCTTGAATCTAACTATCCCTAACGTCGGATCATAACTCATCCTAGTGGCCTCAACAAATGGCTTCCCGAATACTACTTGACTTAGGCAAGCATCTATCACCGGACGAATGTCTTCAACTATCATAAAATCAATCTCATAGGTGAGATTCCCTATAATGACATGCAATCCCTTCACTCTTCCCGCAAAATTACTTATCCAACTTTTACCGGGCATTATCCTAAAATTGAGTTGCTTCTTCATCACCCAATTGTAATAAGTCCTAGACATGATGTTCACGGGGGATCTAAGGTCTATGTAAGCTTTCCATACATGCATGTGCCCGATATTGCATGGGATGTTAATGTTAGAGGGGTCTCCCATTTTGATCAGGGGATCGCCAAAGATATATGTTGTTTCGGGACTATCGAATAAATACTTATGGTATTCTCGTTCTTCCTTGGTTGGCAACTTATCAAAATATTCCTTTATAGGTTCTACCTCCTCTAATTCCTCATCCTTATTAACCTCAACTTCCCTACTCTCATCCTCACTATTGGCTTCTACTCTAACTTCATCTTTGTCACTCTCCTCTATTTCCCTATCTATCGGCTTAATAGTGACAACATTGACAAAGTGGACATGTTTGGATGATGAGGGGTCCTTAGCTTGGATTCCACTATTGGTGTCCCTAGTGTCCTTCCTAGGTGTGGCTAATGTTTGGTTGTTGAGGGCTTTCAACAAGTTGTCGATTTTGTTGGTCATCTCCGTTTGTTGTTGGTTGAATTCGGTTTCAAACCTAGCTATGCGAGCTTCTTGAGATGCCATAAATTTCGATATCAATCCTTCAAGATTGTTGGTACTACCATAGTTGTTAGAAGGATTGTTGTTGAAGGTACGGTTGGATGGTGGACCGTTTGATTGGTAACGATTAGGTGGGTTGGATGAATTTGGTTGATTTTGTTTCCACCTAAGGTTTGGGTGATTTTTCCATGAGGGGTTATATGAATCACCGTATGTGTTTGGCTCGGGCTTGAAAGTGTACCACTTATCTCCCGCTTCGTCGGTACGCGTGGATGCGTAGTCCGCAAAAGCTGTTCCGGGGAGTTCCACACAATCACGAGTGTCATGGGGACCACTACATAATTCGCATGAAGAAGTGATTTTGTTCACTTGGCTTGAATGCTTCGGAGCTTCGTAAGATTTCATGAGAAACTCGACTTGGTCCTCAAGTTCCATGATCCTACGGTCGGGAGTGCTTGAATTATTCGAAGGCAAAGATATTGCCTTGACCGTTTTGTTCAAATCACGGGGATCATTCCAACTTTCGTTGTCATAGAGAGCAAGATCTTCTATGAGTTCCCATGATTGTTCCGCACTAAGATCACGTAGCTTACCACCGGCCGATTGGTCAATGGTTCGCCTCGTGGGGATATCGATATGGTCATAAAAAATTTGGACTTGGAGCCACAAATCTATGCCATGATGAGGGACTTTTTGGAGTAAGTCCTTGAAACGAGTCCATGCTTCATAAAGAGATTCATTTTGACGTTGTTGGAACATCAAGATGTCATTCCTAAGTTTAGTAGTTCTCCCCGGTGGGAAAAATTGAGCAAGGAAACGAGTGGTGAGATCATCCCATGTGGTGATGGATCCCGCGGGTAAACGCTCAAGCCATTGACTAGCTTGATCCCGTAGAGAGAATTGGAATAGGCGTAAACGGGTAGTCTTTCTAGTTTCAACACCTAGGTCTATGGAATCTACGATTTTGAGGAAGTCCTTAAGGTGTTGGTTTGGATCTTCGGAACGAAGTCCATGGAATGCACATCCGCTTTGCACCAACCGGATGGTGTCGGATCGCAAGGGGGTCACATTGGCTCCGGTGAGCTCAATGGTGTTTCGGTAGCCTTGGTGGCTAGGTCGGGAATACTCTCCTAAGGTTCGGGGCCTAAGGGGTTCTAATGGTGGGTTTTGTTGTGGTGGGATGATGGGTTCAAAGATGTTACCACCTTCCATGATGTCGGATGGTAAAGAGTTACGAACAAAAGCACGAAGAAATAAGATAGACTAAAGAAGACCTACAAATAAAAATAAAATCTTACTAGAAAGGAATCTAGCAAGTAGACCTAATAAAAAGAAATCCTAACCTAGACAATAACTATTCCCCGGGCTGCGGCGCCAAAAACTTGATGCGTGGGAATCGCACCTTGCTTTACCTCTCGAGGGATCTCGCGAGGCTTACAACCCCCACCAGGCAGTGTACCTGATCGTTGTAGTATAGTATAGTGACAAGTACCAGGGGATTGATCGTTCAGCTTAGGAATAGTGTCGCTAGGATTAGAAAACCTAATTAAAAGTTCTAGAGATGGAAGATGATTATTTTTGTGTTTTTATATTTTATGAAAGCAAGTAAAATCTCGGGTTTTGAAGGAGTGGGCGGAATTAGTTGCTAATCAACTAACCCAAAAACTACTTTATAACTAATTAACTAATGAAAATGAAATTAAACTAATATTAAACTAAGGTTGTGAGCAGTGGTTGGAGAAATTGTGTTTACTTAGACTTCATTACTCCCTAGATATCTTTTACATGTTAATTACTTGTTACACTTGTATGAATGACGGGTTGTATTCCTTAATACCATTCGTGGAGTGGCATACATAACTCCCCAACTCTATGAGCTCTTATCTCCTCCTACACCATGACCCAGCACAACTATAGGGATTGTAAACAGTGGCTCATGCATTAAATACAACCAATAAAGACCTAGTACGCCTCGGTTCATGTTTCTTAAGACGTTCAAGCATGTTACCATTTGGAGATCTGCCAGTTTTCTTAAGCCTAACATATAATATCATTCATTCAAAACAAGAATAGACAAGTAATCAACACATAATCAACATCTAGGTTTCATTAGATCTAAGCAAACACAAAGGAAATTTAGCCTAGCATAGTAGAATTAAGATAAGAACAAAAGATAGACAACCAACACATAGACATATTGATTGAATTAAGAGTATACTTATCTCAATTACAATGCAAGGTCTCAAGGGTTTGGAACCCTTGAAAAACCTGTAAAAGAGGCACCAAAATCGTCTTTAGGGTTTCACCAAAACTTCTCTCTTTTTAATGAAAAAACTAGAAAACTATATATAGGAAAATCGTCCTGACGGCGTCAAGAGTAAAATCTGACGCCGTCAACTCGCCGCCATATACTTCCTCGGACGCCCTAGATCCAATCGTGACGGCCTATGTGACGCCGTCACCACCCTCGGTAAATTAATCTTGGTCACTTTGACGCCGTCATCTCTTCATCTGACGCCTTCACAACCTTCGGTAAAATATTCATCCTTTCTGACGCCGTCAAGAGTAAATTCTTGACGCCGTCACCTTGTAATTCCAGCTTGGATTTGGTACTTTGTTGTTTTCTTCACTTTATGCTCCAAAAACGTCCAAAATAGCCTCTTTTCCAGAATTCACTCTCCAAACACCTAAAATCACAAAAGGAACGATTTAGGGCAATATTTGATCAAATAAATTCGGATTCGGGCTTAAATGACCCCCTAAAAACGGATCATTTTTCGCCTCATCAAATGCATATTTTTGGGTTATGCCCAAAATAGCAAAGCCTATAGATTAATAGTAATGGAACCGAATGATCTAATTTCGGTTAATACTATTATTGAATCTAGAGATGCTCGCTTTGACGAACACAGGTTCAAAACTATTCCTAAGGCACACAAACTTTCCAAGAAAATTGTGTCTACAGAAATTCCTACAATTGCTGAAAGGAATGATGATGATTCTTCCCAAGATCATCAATAAGTTGAACCTAGAAGGAGCACTCGCCAACGAAGGCAAATAACCTTCGGTCCTGATTTTGAAATGTATCTAGTTGAAGGAGATAGACAAGGTTTAATAAGGGAATATCTAATTATTTATAATTTGGATGAAGATCCGCAAACATACTCTGAAGCAATGAAATCTCATAGTTCCAGCTTCTGGAAAGAAGACGTGAATGATGAAATGGATTCCATCATAGGAAATAATACTTGGATTCATGTAGACTTACCCCCTGGATCAAAAGCCATCAAAAGCAAATGGATTTTCAAAAGAAAATTAAGAGTTGATGGCAGTGTTGAAAAGTTTAAGGCGCGATTAGTTGCCAAGGGTTTCACACAAAAGGAAGGACTTGATTACTTTGACACATACGCCCCGGTTGCACGGACTGCAACCATTAGAATTTTGATTGCCTTAGCTTCCATTAATAAACTCATAATTCACCAAATGGATGTCAAGACTGCTTTCTTGAATGGTGAATTAGAGGAGGAAGTGTACATGGAACAACCAGAAGGTTTCATAATACAAGGACAAGAAAACAAAGTCTGTAAGCTTGTTAAATCCTTGTATGGGCTTAAGCAAGCTCCAAAACAATGGCATCAAAAATTTGACCAAGCGATCTTATCTAATGGCTTTAGAATTAACGAATCAGACAAGTGTGTATACAGTAAATTCGTTAACGGAAAAGGAGTTATAATCTGCTTATATGTAGATGATATGTTAATCTTTGGAACCGACCTAGAACAAGTGCGAATGACAAAGAAAATTTTGTCTGAAAACTTCGATATGAAAGATTTAAGAGAAGCTGATGTTATCCTAGGCATCAAGATTCTTCGAATGGAAAATAGACTGATGTTAACACAGTCTCACTATATCGAAAATATCTTAAAGCGTTTTGACAGCTTTGATTGCTTTCCTGTTAGCACTTCATTCGAAGTAGGTTCCAAATTAACTTATAACACTGGTAGAATCTTAGCCCAAAACAAGTACGCTAAGGTTATTGGTAGTCTTATGTATGCCATGACATGTACTAGACCTGATATTGCATATGCCATAGGTAGATTAAGTAGGCATACTAGTAGTCCTGGCAAGGAACATTGGGATGCTGTAAATCGAGTATTTAAATACTTGAAGAAAACCATGGATTATGGTTTGGAATACAGCGGAGAGCCATCAGTATTAGAAGGTTATACTGATGCAAGTTGGATAACTGATCAAGAAGACTATGCATCCACAAGTGGATGGATATTCACTCTTGGTGGTGGTACGGTGTCTTGGGGATCAAAGAAACAGAGTTGTTTAACCGACTCTACTATGGCAGTAGAGTTTGTGGCATTAGCTTCATGCTGCAAAGAAGCAGAATGGCTACGGGACTTGCTAATAAACATTCCCATATGGCCAAAACCTATGCCACCAATCTCTGTGCACTGTGATAGTCAATCTACACTATCAAGAGCGTACAATCAAGTGTACAATGGTAAGTCTAGGCATATCGGACTTAGGCATAGACAAGTCAATCAGTTGATAAATGATGGGGTGATCACCGTTAGCTTCTTACGATCTAGTAAGAACTTAGCAGATCCTTTCACAAAAGGATTGCCAAGAAAACTGATTGAAAGTACTTCGCAAGGGATGGGACTTAAGCCCACATACAAGTAGTCACCCATGATGGAACCTTGTCTTGACGCTTGGTTATTTACCAAGTCTCTAGAGAAGCAAAAGTACATCATCCGAACGTGACTTGGAGTTCTGAAAATTTCATAATCATCCCAGGGTTAACAGAACTTGAACCGTAGTGTAAGATAAGGGTGAATTGTAAAATTCTTAATGGAATTATAACACATGTTGTGTTGGGATGTTTAAGCTACGGTAACATTCCTGATAATATCCACCTAACTGAATGTGGAAGTGAGGCCGCTTCCTATGAGTTAAAGGGCTTGGCTCTAAAGCATTCTAAGAAACCGAGATATAGATCCATGGCCAATTTCAACGGGTCGGCATAAAGTGGATTGAATGAACGAGAGGAAGGATATGCGTGAAGCGTTTCCGCTTAACATATAAAGGAAGATGGTTCAATAGCTTTGGTCCAACCATTCTTACCCTAGTTAAGCTTGAGCACTTTCACTACGTAAAGATTCAAGGTGTAATATTCCATCTTTACTTATGCATAACACCCCCGGGGTTTTCTGAATCGGGTTAGGTCGTGTGTATCTTTCAAAACATATGTCTATTTTGAAAATGGTGGGGGATTTTTGGGAAATTTTCAAAATATATTATGTTAAAATTATTTTGGAATTGAGTCGTAGGGAGGAAATTAAGTGTTTTGTTGTGTATTGTTAATGACCCACGAATAGGCAATTAGCGACAGTTTTTTTGTCACAAAACCGTTGCTAATGAGCCATCACCTTTGTAAAGACGCATTTTTCGAATTGGTGATAGTTATATCGGTTAAAAAGGTGTCACTGAGCGAATAGTCGCAACTGTTAGAAAAGGTTTCAGTTAGCGATTGTTTTTCTGTCGCTAACTCGTCTCTAAACCGTTGCTAATTGCACCTTTTGGTGAACCGTTGTGACTATTTGAATGGTCACGAGCATGCCTATATATAGGGCCATTATTCCAGCGTTTTTGATCATCCAAAACCAAAAACAAACACATACAAAACCTTTCTTTCAATATACCCGATTACTATACATAATAGTGCTATAGAATTATTATTTGTAGTGTCTTGAAACCCCCGATAACTCGGTAGTTCATCCGGATTATCACCACCATCGTGTAGTGTTGATAATTGCTACATACGTTGCTTCATTGTATCTTGGGAGGCAATTCGTCAGTAACCCATAACACGATTGTTCTAAAAGAACGGTGGGGGTGAAATTGCTTTAAGGACAGAGAGAACTCGCCTTGAAGTAACAAGTAGTAGCATTAAACTTCATTTTACAAAACCATTATTCTAGAACCCCAGATTTAACATTAACGACGCTTACCGGTTTGGGTGGCCGACTGGGAAGTCCTCATTTGAGAACCACAAGCTCTAATGATATCAGGCGAATCGGGAATAGGAGTGGGGTTATCCCCTAAGGAGAGGCTCGCGGTTGGTATCTCTGCCCGAGGATGCGACACTAACTCGAGCCAACAACTAACATCTAACAACTAACCCGCCGTTCAAAAAAAAATTACGAAACAAATGGTAATGTGTGGATACATAAAGGAGGCAATGCCTAGAATCAAACATTTGAAACAAAACACAATGTACGAAACGAAAACTTGGATATGCGAGTTAGTGACTTTGATGTCAATCCTACATTATTCAGATGTAAAAAATAAAAAATGAACCCACACGAGGATTATGATCAGCTATGCTTATTAAGGAACGCGAGAATTAGCGAGTTTATCTTGTCAGGAAACTGTTCTTGAACAAAATGGCTTCCTTTCGGCACATATTCAATCTCTAAATTTGACGCAAATTGATTAACCGCTCCACTCTTTATGAAATCTTCCACTCCTGGAAACTTCAAGAAATAATCCTTCTCCCCAAGGATTACTAAAATCGGATTCTTGATTACTTGATCTTGTATGTCGTATACTTCATCCGCTGACCTATAACAACACAGTTTAAAAGAAACCTAGTAGAGACGTCGTTTAAACAAACCTCGTGTACAAAGACCTTTTTTTTTTTTTTTTTTTTTTTTTTTTTTTTAGATGTTGCTATTGCGTTCAGGTTACTTATGAATGGGTTGATTCTTTCTATGTAAAAACTTTAGATGGTTGAAACCCGCTGGATTGCTGAATGGTTTATGTATGACACATTAACCATTTTCAGAGAAATAAATATTGAGAGAAAAAGTCATTCGGGTCAACCTAGCTAACCCAACCCGTACCAATGTCACATGTTTTGACCCAATTACTCCCACAAATCCAATTTTTTTTTTTTTTTTTTTTTTTTTTTTTTTTTTTTTTTTTAAATTTGTGACTGTGAACACGAGACCTTCTAATGACTGAATCTGATACATAGCGTTACTGGTTACCTGTAGGGAACTTTGAGTGAATTAAGAAAACCAGATTTCTCATATAGAGCTCCATAGACCGAAAGATCATCCTCAGTGAACCAGGAAGGTAAAGGTGTGGACGGGCAGACTATATCCACAATCTCTTGCCCTTTGCTCGCTACTGGAATCTCACATCTAGAAAACAAGATGTACACATTTCTTACAACAATTTTAGCATCAAGACGGGCAAAATCAGCTTTAGCTCTTCCGGGTTCCTAACACAAGAAAAGTACTAGTAGTAAATTGTTGTGAAAATGTACAAGTGATTTTTTTTGGAACGGCGAAAATGTACAAGTGATTTGCATAAGGTACAACAAGATTGTTGTGAAAATATTGGTAAAAAAAGTTTTTACCAACAAATTTTTTGTCTAACAAAATATATAAAAAAATGCTTTTGTAGCTTCAATTTAAAAGGTTTCAAAATGCATGTTTGAAGAAGAACATGAAAGAATGAAGGAAGAGCGTGAGGGTTTTTGTTGGTGTTGTGAGATGAAATAATATGATCCCACATAGGTCATTGAAAAGAAACTCTCGCAAAGTTATATTTTGAGGTTGATACTAGCTATGCAAGTTGCGATAAATATTATATTGTTCTTGTATGTTATTCTTCTTGTGGTTAGGTTGCTACATCACGATGAGTGACACGACAAGAATAATTGATGTGCTTTGTAACTTTTTTTTCCTACAACATAGTGGCTGTTTAGAAGAGTTGGTTTTTACAGGGAAAGTTGATCGGTCAATTAAGTAAACCTTTGGTCGGCTCTATCAAATTATTTTTTACGAGTAAAACGACCTCGTTCATCGCCTCTGAATGAAATGAAGAAAATAAACACCTTAATGACCTAAATGTCTGACCGCATCTGAATGAGTCAGATTAATATGTTGTTAAGGGGCAATTTTTAAAAAACAAACACCACCTAAGTTAAGGGAGAATCTATAGCAACAACCCCTTTATCCTATACCGCACCCCTTTGTGCATCAGCGGTGTTGTACGGTATGCATCACCGATATATTTTTTGTACTTTTTTTTTAAATTTTTTTTTATTTTTATTATTTTTTTTGGGAACTATGGGGGTGTTGTTATATGGGACTTGCTTTCTTAAAGATTTTTGCATATTGACTTATTTACTCGCCTTTACATTAGCAGAGCAACCCCCGTAGTTAACTAGAGTTTTATTTCATTCCTAATTTACCTCTTATTAAAGGGAGTTGATTTGCATACTCCTACAATTGATTAGCACACTCAAATTATGAGTTTCTTGTATAAATGTCAAGACATTCATAATTTGAGTGTGTCAATCAATTGTGGGAGTCGGCAAGTCACTTCCCTTATTAAATGATAGTACTTCGTAAAAAAAAGGCCAGTTTTGTATTTCTTATAAGTTTCAGTCACCCCTCTATTGCTTGCAAATTTTATAAAACCTCTTAACAAACGTATGCCCTCTTTTAACAAGATCATGTGTCCTCGTCATTGATTTTCTAGTCTTTATATACGGAATATGCTTATACTATTGGGTAATGGATATTAAAACCACATATGTTCGTACCGATTTTGTTTGTTTGTTTTTTATTTTTTTTCTTTTTTTAACCTTTTGCTTAAAATCATTTTCACTTACAAATGAACATGGGTCTTTGCCAATTTAAATTGTTAGTTTATGGTGTTTCAAAGTGTTCCTATGGGTAATTAAGTTTTGTTATTCATAAGAAAAAGCTTTTGATTCTGTACTCATCTTAAGATCTAGTTTGAGAAATCAGAAATAGATACACAACTAAGAATAAGAAAGAGAGAATTCATGGTTAATGGTATGTCAAGAATAACATTGTATTTTTGTTGTTAATGCTTCATATGATGATAAGTGTCAAATTAGGAGCACTATGTTATGAGTCGAATCCAAGCAGCCCCAATCCGAAGAAAACCTCAACGCGGCAACATACTAGATTGATCTATAATCATACAACTAAAATATCTAAGATACTTTGTCTAAAATATCCTAGATACTTATTAAGAATAATGTAGAAATAACTAGGAATAATCTAGAATAAGCTAGATATTAGCTTATGTAAATATCTAAGATATTAGTGGTAGAACCTCTAGAATCCAATAAGCCCCTAGTATAAATAAGGGCTTATCCCCCATTTGTAATCATCCACTTTGTAACCAACATTCCAAGTTTAATATAAGTATTCCTGACTACATCTGGAAGTGTTCATCACTAACCTTTTTCATACTTTTTGGCTTACTTAGTCGTTGAAACCGAGTCGTTAAATGCCGCACGGACATTGAGAATTAGTCCCGTGACAATTAGATCTATTTGTAGGCGTAATTAGGCTTTGTTGATCACAGCTCTTTATATCCAACTTCAAACCAAAACCGAGCTTTCACGTATATAGGATATAAATTGCGGTGTCATTTATATCACTATATCCAACAAGAAAATTTTGACCAACTTTTTAACTTTTGTACCAAGCTTTGCAAACTAAACATAAAAGATACCACTATTCATTAAGATCAATCAACTTTTTAACTTTTGTACCAAGCTTTACAAACTAAACATAAAATATACTACTATTCATTAAGATCAATCAACTTTTTCTCACTCTTCAAAAGCTTTTCTTCACGCTCTAAAATATTTTGTTCGAGAGTCAGGTTGGCTTCTTATTTGTCGATCATAGCCTTTTGCATTGCTATCCAATGAAATTTCCCTAGTTGCAACATTATGGTTCTTTACAATCAACTCTTTTTCAAACTTCACCGCATCCTTTATCTTACTAAGTAACTTAGTCTAAAAAACCTTCAATTCCCTAAGAAGTGCCACCAAAGCAGATTCACGCTCCAACACATGCTTTCCACGCTCCAACAAAGCAATTTCAGGCTCCAATAAAGAAATTTCAAGCGCGAGCACATCATCCTCACACGCCTTCACATTTATCTCACGCGCCTTCACATTTATCTCACGCGACTCCGCCGCCGACTCAATCACCATTTCCTCCGACTTATTCTAAATAGCCGCCAACTCATTCACTTCTTCCTCCAGCTTATTCTCAACAGCCGCTGACTCAATTACCAATTCCTCAGCCTTCTTCTTCTTATTCTCCTCCTCCTTAACCATAAACTTCGTCTCAAAATTAGGGTTGGTGTTTTCGAGGTAGGCGGAGAGGGCGTCATGGAGAATGAAGTTGTGTGATGAGAGGATGTAGTAGGCTTCTTCGTTTGAAGTTTGGGTGATTTCTGTTAAAGATTTGATTAGGTCGGAATAATTGTTTTGGTTTTCCGCCGCCTCATCTTCCTCATCCTCCGACTCATTCTCCCAATCACTGATAAATCTGAGAAGGAGGAGAACAAGGATGTGGCGGCGGAGAATAGTGATGGATCTGAGAAGGAGGATAAGAAGGATGTGGCGGCGAAGAACAGTGATTGAGAGAATGAGTCAGAGGATGAGGAAGATGAGGTGGCGGAAAACCAAAACAATTATTCCGACCGAATCAAATCCTTTACAGAAATCACGAAAACTTCAAAAGAAGAAGTCTACTTCATCCTCTCATCACACAACTTCGTTTTCCATGACGCCCTCTCCGCCTATCTCAAAACACCAACCCTAATTTTGAGACGAAGTTTATGGTTAAGGAGGAGGAGAAGAAAAAAGAAGAAGGTTGAGGAATTAGTAATTGAGTCGGCGGCAGTTGAGAATAAGTTGGAGGAAGAGGTGAATGAGTCGGCGGCTGTTGAGAATAAGTTGGAGGAATTGGTGATTGAGTCGGCGGCGGAGGCGCGTGAGATAAATGTGAAAGAGCGTGAGATAAATGTGAAGGCGCGTGAGGATGATGTGCTCGCTCGTGAAATTTCTGTGTTGGAGACTGAAATTGCTTTCTTGGAGCGTGGAAAGTGTGTGTTGGAGCGTGAATCTGCTTTAGTGGCACGTCTTAAGGAATTGAAGGTTTTTGAGACTAGGTTACTTAGTAAGATGAAGGATGCGGTGAAGTTTGAAAAAGAGTTGATTGTAAATAACCATAATGTTGCAACTAGGGAAATTTCATTGGATAGCAATGCAAAAGGCTATGATCGACAAATGGGAAGCCAACCTGACTCTCAAACAAAATCTTTTGGAGCGTGAAGAAAAGCTTTTGAAGAGTGAGAAAAAGTTGATTGATCTTAATAAATAGTAGTATCTTTTATGATTAGTTTGTAAAGCTTGGTACAAAAGTTAAAATGTTGATTGATCTTAATGAATGGTAGTATCTTTTATATTTAGTTTGTAAAGCTTGGTATAAAAGTTAAAAAGTTGGACAAAATTTTCTTGTTGGATACAGTGATATAAATGACACCACAATTTAAATCCTATATACGTAAAAGCTCGGTTTTGGTTTGAAGTTGGATATAAAGAGCTGTGATCAACAAAGCCTAATTACGCCTACAAATAGATCTAATGCTCCTAATTTGACACTTGTCATAATATGAAGCATTCAACAAAAATACAATGTTATTCCTGACATACCATTAAAGATGGATTCTCTCTTTCTTATTCTTAGTTGTGTATCTATTTATGATTTCTCAAACTAGATCTTAAAGATGAGTATGAAATCAAAAGCTTTTTCTTATGAATAACAAAACTTAAATTACCCACAGGAACACTTTGAAACATCATAAACTAACAATTTAAATTTGGCAAAGACCCATGTTCATTTGTAAGTGAAAATGGTTTTAAGCAAAAGGTTAAAAAAAAGAAAAAAAGAAAAACAGAAAAAACAAACAAACAAAATCGGTACAAACATATGTGGTTTTTATATCCATTACCCAATAGTATAACATATTCCATATATAAAGACTAGAAAATCAATGACAAGGACACATGATCTTGTTAAAAGAGGGCATACGTTTGTTAAGAGGTTTTATAAAATTTGCTAGCAATTGAGGGGTGACTGAAACTTATAAGAAATACAAAACTGGCCATTTTTTTAAGAAGTACTATAATTTAATAAGGGAAGTGATTTGCGGATTTCCACAATTGATTAGCACACTCAAATTATGAGTGTTTTGACATTTATACCCTCGCATCATTTTTACTTATTTTCACCAGGTAAGGGTATAAATGTCAAGACACTCATAATTTGAGTGTGCCAATCAATTGTAGGAGTATGCAAATCGACTCCCTTTAATAAGAGGTAAATTATGAATGAAATAAAACTCTATTTAACTACGGGGGTTGCTCTGCTAATGTAAAGGCGAGTAAATAAAGTCAATAAGCAAAAATCTTTATGAAAGCAAGTCCCATATAACAACACCCCCATAGTACAAAAAGGGAAAAACATTATAAAAAATACATCGGTAATGCATACCGTACAACACCGCTAATTATTTTGGTGAGTGCTTATTCACTCACTTTTCCTGAGCCAAAATAGGACTTTATAATCCAAAAACTAACCTAAAACGCCAATGAAAACATGTTTTTGTGATTGTGAATGTGCAGGTACGGATGTTTCGTAAAATGATGAAAAACAAACAGAAATCCGGCAAAAACGAGCACGAGAGTGTAACGAGTCAGAAAGTCAAAGCTGGAAATCCAGTTGAGCTTATAAAGTCAAATAAAGTCCTGAAAGTTTGAAGATTTGCAAGAATGGTCCTTATTATGAAAGATTGAAGAATTGACAAGACTGGTCCCTGCACTTTGGAAATTAACACATTCAGTCCCTCTTGGAAATAATTGAAGAAAAAGTCAAAGTCAACCTTTGGGAAATCATAATTGTCATAATCAGCCTTTGAAAGTTATTTTGGAGCAAAGGCAAGATCAGTCCCTAAAGTTTCATTAACTACACAATTGGTCCTTGATATAAAATCTAAAATTCTAGTGAATAGTATCAAAAGCCAAGCCCAAGGTTTAATGTCAAAAGCCCAAAACCAAAAGCAAATACTCGAGCCCAACACCCATTTGGTCAAAACCCGTCCATTTCAGTCAAAAGTCAGAAAAAGTCAAACAAATATAAAAAAAACTTACCCCCGCCCCCTTTTCCCCCCAATTACCCACTTACCCAGGTTCATAAGAACCCTAATTACCGTACTTCTCAAAATCACCACAATTAAGGGTAATTGTGTCCAATCATTGGTATTCTAGAAGGTATTGATGATGTCAGAAGATGTCAGAGTATCAAAGAAGCACAAACGGGACATGTGGCAGGCTACTATTGGCAGAGACGCGTCACTGACTTCGATCCAAGGGTGTATATCATGTGGCAATGATTGGATAGTGATCTCACGGCTCTCAGATGCTTCAAAGAAACACAGAGCACACGGATTGCTAGCTTGGCAATCCGTGACCCTCAACTCCTCCTCAGCTATAAATAGGTGCTTGTGTTAGCTCATTTAGCAAGTAGTAGTAGTCATAGCGAAGCTCTGTCAATTTTTAGTCTTGAATGTAACTAGTTTAGCTATTGTAATGAATTTCAATTTAGTTTAATAAAATTTTCAGTTTTCTCATATTTTCTATTAGCTTAATGTTACTATTTTAGTTAATCAGCTTTTATATATCATATATTCAGCTTATTTCTTAGTTACTTTTAGTGCTTTTCATTTAGCTTAATCATTCTCACTTTGATAATTCAATTTCCATTCTCATCAAAAATATATAAAAAAAATCAGAAAATAATAAAATAAAAAATATGTTTTCATTTCTTTAGATAAGCTTACAAATAAGCTAAATATTGTTTATACATTACATTTAAGCTGTTTAGCTTATTGAGGAATTGTTTCTAGTTATAATTCAATAGTGAAGTTTATCAGTCAACAAAAATCAAAGGGGTTTGAATCATTGGAATCTATGATGAATTGGATAAGCTGAGATAGAAAAGGAAGATCTCTGCCTATCATAAAGATAGGCAAGCATAGTGAATCTACCTCTGTTCTTGCTGAGGTGGAAAAACTTTGTAAGTTTTGTTCAATTTTCTAGTTTATAGCTTGATCTGTGTTAGTTTGGTTTAGCTTGGAGTATTACTGTTTCATTGATACTTATTTGCTGAAGTTGTAGTTATAATTGTTGTGATAGAGCATGTTTGATCATTTGATTACATCTGTTTGTTGAATCTGTGTTAGATTAGCTTATTTGAGCAACTGTCTAGGTGTGGATCTGTGATTATGCACTACTATTGGATCTAGTGGTTTATGATTGTGATTTTTGATTCATACAGTGATAAGTGATTGTCATTGATACATAGATTGGAGTTTTATAATCTGTTTCACTTAATTGTTGAGTTGACTGTCATATTAAGGGTGTTTGGATCTATGATTTGTTGAATT
Source organism: Artemisia argyi (assembly GCA_030686995.1). Lineage (NCBI taxonomy): Eukaryota > Viridiplantae > Streptophyta > Magnoliopsida > Asterales > Asteraceae > Artemisia > Artemisia argyi. Next base: position 205,117,928 of record CM060677.1, read on the forward strand.
GAATTGTTATTGGATTGCTGAATCTCTGTCTCTCATAGGTTCATTTAGTAATATAAGAGAGTATTGAATCATAAAAACAAAAGTGTAGCTCATTAAAAGTCAAAAGTAGAGTTAAAATTTCATTACCTATTAACTATAGTGTAAAACAGTTAGTATAGTTAAGCTTATAGTTGCATTGTAGTTAGAGATAGCTTAAACTAGTATAATTGTAGCTAAATACAACAATTTAGAAATAAAATTTAGCTGCTTAATTTGAAATTGGTCAAACTAGTGTAAGTCTAATTTTAGTCAACTGTTTCACTATTTTGAGTTTCATAGGCTGCTGATCTTGATTAAATTTAGAGTAGTATATAGTTGTTTCTGGTTAAGTAATTGTTTGATTTAGATGCTCAGTTGTTCAGTTCTGCTTTTGCCCCTATTCTTTGGCATCTCTGTGCTTGATTGACTGCTTAATTAGTGCTTTAGAAACAGTAAAGCTGCTTTGTGACTTTAGGCCTGCTAGTGCCTATTTGAGCTTAATCCTGTGCTTTTTGGATTTTTCTAAGTTCTATTGTAATGGAATTAGTATTGTGAATGGTCTATTTCATCTGGCTTAATCTGTTTGTGATTGTGCTTAAACATTGGCTTATTCAAATTGCTTATTGAGCTTATCATGAATCTGTGTGCTATCTTTGGTTTTATTTTGAGTTTTCTGAGCAAATTTGAGCATAATAAGTTTGTAATAAAAGTTCATTCAAATTTTGTCACAAGTGCTTAAAAATAAGCACTTGTGATAAGCAGTTTACCTTGAATAAGCACTTTATCAGCTTATTTTAATTTCAAAATTTTTTTCTCCAAGTTCATTTTATTATTTTAAAATTTCTGTTAATTTTTTTCAAATTTTTCTAAGTTTTTTGATATTTTTCTTAATTTTTCTTTGATTTTAATCATTTTTATATACTTTTTAATAAACAAAAATCAATAAAAATTTAGAAAAAGCCATAAAAAATACAAAAATATTTTAGGAAATTCTTTTATAATATTTTAGATTTTTCAGAAATTATTTTACATTTTTCCCTTTTATTTTTCTATTTTCCTTTATTTTTAATTCATTTAAAAGTACAAAAACATAAAAAATTCATAGAAATTAAATAAAAAGTAAAAAAAAAGTATATATTTTTCTTTTTTTGGAAATTCTTTTTATTAGTTTAAGATTTTTAGAAATTTATTTCATATTAGTTGGATCATTTTTCGTTAAAAGTTATGTTTTATTTTGTACGTTACGTTTTAAATAATCGCGTTTGCATTTCCGTTTTTAGATTTTTAACTTTAGTGCATACCTAGTTTGTACATCTTGCATAATTTGTGTTTGTTTGTCATAATTTGAATTGCTTGATCACAATTTTCACTATCCACTTCTCACAACACGGTTTGCACGAATCGATATTCTTTGATTCCATTCACCTTCGTACGGATACGACTCGGGTGATCCGTATTTCTTGCGGATCTTCTCGATACTAAACTTACTATTATATAATTGATTTTGAAGCAATCACTAATGCACAAAGAGGTGTTGCTATATAGATTCTCCCTTAACTTAGTCAAAGTAAAACACGTGTCATCAAATTATTATTAGGTCTCAGTTTAGGCCTAATTAGTTAGACTTACATATCATTTTTCCGATATAAATCATTTTCACATCATTTTTTGTTTGTTTGTTGCAAATATGTGCTAAACACATGATTTTCCATAAAACTTAGCCAACGGTGGCTCAAGGGTAAAGCTACTAAAGCCACCGCTTTAGGATCCTAAATATTTAAAGCCCTTTATTTTCAAACACACTTTATGAATATATAGTCGGTCCCATATTTTCTTAAGGATCATCTTAGGGTCTCTATATGTAAAAGCCCCCGGTTATCAAAACAACTAAGAATATTAGGGAAGTTTGCTTAATTTTTGTCTATTTTGCCGGTCCATATGATCAAGTCTTCTTTGTGCTTAACAATTATGATGATGATGGTTTTGGCCTCTCTCCTGCACAATTAAAGGCTGTTGGAATTTAAGACTTTTGTCTTAATTAGGTTGTTTTATATTTCTTGCATAAAATTTTCTGATGTGTATTATTTTAAGGGTAAAGCTAAAGATACGCAACATATTTGTTCAAATAAACACATCTACGTAATATACTTTCTAAAGTGTCAAAGTTACGCAACATAAATTCAAAAATTATTCAATCTACCCAATATTACCGGGTATTAGCAGGTTTACCAGTTACCATTACACACATGTTTTTTTTTTAATTAAATCCACGTGGATATATTAGTCAATTTGATAGGGTTTTATTTTTTTTAACACTTTCTCAAACGTTGTACATATAAAAACGGGATCTATACTCATTAAACGCAAACAACACACACCTGCAAAACACACACATTATCCACATGATTGACAGTGATAACTAAAGGTATGATTTATAAACCCTAATTTAAAAACCTTTTATTACTCTTTATACTTTCTTACAAAACCCCCAATTGTTATACCCCCAATTTGTGGAACCCTAATTTTGATATCCCCAATTTTGGAACCCTAATTTTGTCAAATCTGTAATTAATGAATTGTGGAACCCTAATATCTTATTTTCAACTGCAGGTAACTAATGGGTGATATCACGGTAAGACTCCATCACGATGGGGTTTTTGTCCCCAATCCTCTCAAGTACATTACTGGTGAGTTGCAGATAATCAATGACATTCAGTTTGAAGAAATGGAAGTTGACGAGTTGTTTCAAGTTGTGGAAAGGTTAGTGGTTTATAAGCCTACAGGATTGTATTTTTCTATTCCTGGAACAACATTGTCTAGTGGGATTAGGGAGCTTAAAACACAGGATGATATGGAAGCGTTTTTGGTCTTAGGATATCAGAATGGCAATAGGATGGACTTGTACACTGAATTTAATGGTTATGATGTTTTACAGTACCTTGGTAATGATAATTTGCATAAGCCTAGTGGTGATGTTAGGGAAGTGGATGAGGAAGTAGATGACCAAGTGTATGAGGATGATGTGACTGAGAATGTTGAGTTTCATACAGAAGGTGAAGAAAATGTAGTATTTCAGAAGCTGACATTAGATGATCCTTTTTTAACCAAGCTTGTAGGTAAGGGTAACTTCATAGGTAAAAGAGATGACCCTATACCACCTTTAATTGGTACATATATAGCTGAAGAAGACCCTGAGAATGATGCCATAGATCCTAAGTTTATGGTCAAAAGGGGTGTGAAGTATCCCTCATACAACCCAAATACACCTTGGGATGAATTTGTGCCAATCCTAGGAATGAAATTTGAGAACCCTAAACAACTGAAAATTGCACTTGCTAATTACTGTCAAACATGGATACTAGTTGTGGTATTATAGGAGTGACTACAAGTCTCTTCTTGTTTACTGTGCTAGAGATGTATCTTTGGGTAGGTGTGCTGGTAGAAAGAAAAAAAATAAGAAAAAAATGCAGATTCAAAGGGTGCAAAAGTGAAGAAGAAGAAGTCCGCAAAGGTTAGTAAAGCACCATTTAATGCTCAACCAAGGGTGAAAGTGAAAGATTTGCTTCATCATTGTCCATTTAGGTTAAGGGCTTCTTGGATGGGTGGTGGTGAAAGATCTTTCCAAATCAAAACATTATATTCAGACCATAAGTGTACAAGAAAATACCACATGGGTTCACTTGTGACATTTAGGAAAAACACATGTACTCAACCTAAGAAACCAAAACCCCAAAAGCAATTCAAGCTTGTCAAAAAACCTAAGGTAGTGGTTCCTACTAAGAGGAAAAACAAAAAAGCAGTGGGTGAAACTAGTAAGGCTGGTGCTTTAAGAAACAGGAAAGCTTATGAAGCTGGAACTAGTAAGGCTGGTGTTGGTGGACCTGCATCAATGAACACAGAGGTAACTAATGATTATCTCAATATCTGTTTGATTATTGAATTGACATTATATATGTTTTTCTTACATTAACCACTCTCCTTTTATTATCATTATGATCTTGTGACTTAGGATCAAATGCAATGCATGAGGTTATGCAACAAGTTTTGGATGAAGAGGAAAGGGCAAGGGAAGAAAGGGAGGAAAGGGAAAGGTCAGATATGGAGCATAATGGAAGGGTTTATCAAGATTGGTCAGACATTGAATTGGAACAACCTCAGTGGACATCAGATGGTTTGGCAAAACCCACTACAACAAGTGTCCTTGAAGCTGTTGATGAAGCTCATGAGTTACTCAATGCTGAACTACCCAACATAACAGAACATGGTGTTAGTATGGAGGTAAGCCAATCTGAGCAGCTAAATAATGAAGCTCCACCATCTCAACCTTTGGATATTGCAACTTCTAAAAGTCAGACCAATATGCAACCAAGGCAGAGACCTGTTATAAGACCAAGGAACAAGTCTGAGAGGATTGCAAAAAGGATGAAGTTCAATTTCCCAGCAGATGGCACTGGGAGATCCAAAGACAACCCTTTCACCATCTAAGCTTTTTAAATTATGTTGTAATATGTCTGTGCAGATGCCTATGAACAATGTGGCACTTATTTTGTATGTATTTGGTGCCTGTGTCTGTGCAGTTTAGTGGTAAATGTTTAGTACATAAGTTAGTGGGTTAATAGACAAGTATGTTGGCAAACTTTGTTCACATATTTGTATATTAAACCTTAAGTGGCACTTCTTTTGTTAATGTGATGTTGTGCCTGTGCAGTTAGGTTAGTGGTTAAGTTAGGGTCACACTGTTGGTCACAAAGATGGCACTTCTTTTGTTAATGTTGTAATGTGCCTGTGCAGTAGGTTAGTTGGTCACATATCTTTTGTAAATGGTCTTGTGCTTGTGCAGTTATGATGCACATCTTTTGTACTCACAAATGGTTTAAATGGTGAATGCAATTTCCATAATGTATGTGCACATCTTTTCTTTATGTTTAGATTTCCATTATGTATATCTTTCCAGAATGCAACATATCCAGAATGTTGCAACGTATATGAATGCACATCTTTTCTTTATGCTAGTTCAGTTATTTGAACAAATATGTTGCAACATTTCCAGAATGACTATCTTTCCAGTTTCTAAAATGCATATCATTGAGCATTATGATGCACATCTTTATGTTTATCTTTCCAGGAACAAAGTATACCATAAAACAAGCATTACATTGAAACAAAAGAACATACATTCATAACCATCATTACATACATTGTTACATACATTTCCAAAAGACATTTCCTACATCCATAACCATCCTTACATACGTTACTGCTAGTCATATTACATTCATAGAGCAACCAACAACATGGCAAATCATATGATTAACAGAAACATCATGAAATTTGCCATCCTCCTCCACTTGCACAAATTTGCTTGTGTGTTTTCCAATTCAGCCTCCATTTGTGCCTTGTAAATCTCCAACTCATGTCTGTTAACTCCTTCTTCAAACACTGATCTTTCTTCATTGTTCATTGTCACATACAAATCATACATGGTGTGTTTATACCCGTAAGAGTTCAACTCACCATTAATCCAAAAAAAGCTATCACATCTGTCTTGGACAAACTACATAAGAGAAATAAAATTAAAATATACAAAGCAAACTTAAAAATAAAAACTTTAAAACAACAAATGATTGTAACTTTTTTTACAGATGGTTTGGGGCACACAAGAAAACGACGGCCTGAGTTTCTCTCTGTCCATGAAACCCTTCTTGCCAAACGAAGCCCACATTTTCAATGAGTAGGGAAGGAACGATTACGAACACTTGATGATGAAGATGAAGCCATTTTGTTTCAGGAAGGGTTTAATTGATTTAGGGGTTTTAGTTTGGGGGGGTTAGATATTAGGGTTTTAATTTGGGGGTTTAGAAATTAGGGTATATAAAGAAGGAATTGGAAATGGATCGGGTTTATTTGTTTGATTTTGGGTCAAATAAAAGGCAATTGGGTCAAATAATGCCACGTAGATACCATTAAGAAAAATATAAAAGCCAAGTTGGAAAAAACCTACTAATACCCGGTAATATTGGGTAGATTGAATAATTTTTGAATTTATGTTGCGTAACTTTGACACTTTAGAAAGTATATTACATAGATGTGTTTATTTGAACAAATATGTTGCGTATCTTTAGCTTTACCCCTATTATTTTATGTTGTTTTTGGTTTAGTAGTATTATTGGTTATAGCTAGCTGTCATTTATGGCCTGTTATAAATGATTTATGGTTGCGTCAAGCGATTGCTTGCGGTTAATGTGGTACTTCAGCCACATTCCATTGTACTTAAACGATTTTTTGGAGTAATATATTTTACCGGGTGGAATACCCTTTACTAAAAAAGAAAAAAAACCGACTAAACCCATCTTTTCATTATTACAAAATGGTAAATTAAGCTCATTTATTGCTACAAATACTAATGTAGCCAACACTGAAATAAACATGAACACCAATCCCCGCATGTTTAAGTGGTCATATTTTTCGGTTGTTTGGTTAAACCTAAACATTACGAACACGAATGAGCCTTCATATTAGTTCGGTTCTTTAGCCCTACTTATAGATTATCATAAAAAAACGAAGTTTGTTTTTCTTTCGCATATTTAATTTTTATCTATCATCAATCAACTCTCATATTCTCATTGTGTTTTTTATTTAAAAGTTAGATGTTTCAATAATCAGATGAACCAAAAAGCTAATATTAAGCAAAAGAGAAAAATCATCAAAAATGCCTCATTTTTAAGTTTCGCTTTTGGCCTACAGAAGGCTAACCCGCCCTTGAACTTAGCTCTATATAAATCAAATAGATATTTTGAATGACGAAAAAATATTACTCACTAATATATTTATTACTCCTTCCATCCCAAAATTATTGTCTTCCGACAAAAAACAGACAGTTTAATAAAAATATAATTACTACTGCTTTCTCTCTTTTACTTTTGCAAGAATGACAATTTTACCCTTATGCAATTAATTAAAGTCTTCTTTAAAGTTGTAATAATAATTTCAAGCAAGGATAATATGGTAAACTTGATCAAACTTCCCTATCTATATTTAGTAGTGGACAATTAAATTAGGACGCACTAAAAAGGAAAGGTGGACTATTATTTTCGGATGGAGGGAGTATTAGAATTGTATAATGAAAAATATTGCCATTTGTTAATGAGTTTAAATACATTACATGAAAATTTTAATATCTGTAAATTTTTTGTCAAAATGCACGTCATAAATAAGAATATATGATTCATCGATTTTTTTTATTTTTTTATTATTTATTTTTTTTTAAATACCACCCAACGCACTGGTACCCTGATTTTATGTTATTTATGCAAGTCTATTATCCCACATATATTGTAGGTTTTTTTTTTTTTTTTTTTTTTACGTTGTTCTATACACCTTGATTAACTGTCTTAACGTTTGAACTATCGAAGTAAGAACTGGCAGAATAAACACCACAGAAGTAAGAACTGGCAGAATAATTAATATGCTTTGTAACTTATTTTCTCTTATATACGCTTGTTATAAGACAAATTTTGGAATCTACTCTTTAAAGAATATAAAAAAAATACTACATTAATGAAATGATTAAAAAACAACAAACAGCAGACGTTTATACAATAGTCTATTGTTTGATGTGAGATTTATGGCATATTTTTGGGTTTCAGCTTTGTACCGTTTTGGTACATGTATTTTTTTTTTCACTTAATGCAATGTACTTTTAGGTTTTGTGCTACCTTGGTACGTCAAAGTAAGGGCTACCGGATAAAAAGTCATTTTTACCAGATAAAAATCAAAGTGAAATATTTTAACACATAAATGGTCCTTGTGGGTGGCTAGGTATCACGAATTTAGTCCCAAATCAAAGTGGAATATTTTTGCACATAAATGGTCCCTGTGGGTATCTGGGTATCACGAATTTAGTCCCTAAAAATGTTTTCGTCCATTTTAATATGTTTTCGTCTGTTTTCTTATGTTTTCATCCGTATTCTTACGTTTTCATCAATTTTAAACGTTTTTCGTCCGTATTCTTATGTTTTCGTCCGTTTGCATACGTTTCTTGTCCGTTTTCATACGTTCTTCGTCCGTTTTATATGTCTTTCATCCGCTTTCTTATGTATTATACGTTTTCGTTCGTTTTAATATGTTTCCTTAAGTTTTTGTCCGTTTTTATACATTTTCGTCCGTTTTTATACATTTCTCGTCTGTTTAAAAACTTTTTTTCCGATTTTTTTTTGGTTTTTTTTTCAAAAATATTGTTTGAATTCCTTTTTTTTTTTTATTTTTGTTCTGAATATTTTTTGTCCGATTTTTTTTCGTATTTCTTTTCCGAAAGTGTTTTTTTCGATTTTAGTTTTAAAAATATTTTTTGATTTTTTTTCAATTTTTTTCTGAATAATTTTTTCCCAAATTTTTTTCGTATTTTTTCCCCGAAACTATTTTTTTCGAAATTCTTTTTCTGAATAATTCTTCTTTTGAAAATTTTATTAGAATTTTTTTTTTCAAAATTTTTTTTACACATATTTTTTTTTGAAAAAAAATGTAAAAAAGAATTCTAAAAACAAAATACGAAAAAACAAAATTTCAGAAAAATAATTAAAAAAAAAAATTATAAAAATATTAACAAAAAAATTTAGGGACTAACTTCATGATACCCCTTAAACCACAAGGACCATTTATATAATTAACTCAAAGATTTATTGTAAGTGGAATGCCTACGTGGCATATCCACGTAGGATAAATAACTTAGTATCCGGTAAACACAAAGGAACACGTACCAAGGTAACACAAAACAGAAAAGTACGTTACATTAAGTGGAACAAAAAATAGTACACGTGCCAAAACGGAACAAAACTGAAAGTACGTCGCTATTGTACGGTTAAAACCCCATCTTTTTTTGTATAATGTGCTTATTAACAATTTATTTATTTATTTATTATTATTATTATTATTATTATTATTATTATTATTATTATTATTATTATTATTATTATTATTATTATTATTATTATTATTATTATTAAGTGCGAGTTTTCTTAGGGACAAAAGGCAGTTTTGAAAATGCCTAATCAGTTTTCCAAACGCGATCAAATGTCCAACTAGGCAACTAGTAGTTTTAATCTTAAAAGTAAAATGTCCAATTACTATCATTGGCCTTGTGGTCTAGTGGTAAAGGCTTAAGTAGTTAAGCGAGCCCAAGTGAGAGTAGTACCGGTTTGGGTGACCGACCGGAAAGTCCTCACTTGGGAACCACAAGCTCTAATGATATCAGGCGAATCGAATCGGGAATAGGAGTAGGGTTATCCCCTAAGGAGAGACTCGCGGTTTGTATCTCTGTCCGAGGATGCGACACTAACTCGAGCCAACAACTAACATCTAACATCTAACCCGCCGTTCAAAAAAAAAAAAAAAAAAAGTCCAATTAGTATTAAGGTGCTCTTCAATCAAATGGGACAAATTTTTAAACACAAGTTTCGATTCAGTTCATAGTTATAAACTGGACTTTAATTTTTATTTCACTTTTAGCCTTAAATTTATATAGCTTACAACTTTTTGTGACATCAATACAAACCTGCCGCGAGTAAAAAAAAAAAAAAAAACAATGTTAAAAACAAACGATTTAGATATTTTAAAGAAAAGATAAGGATCCTCTGATGTCTCTAATTGATTATTGATAGCTCATGTTGTTGTGAAATATTGTGAATGTAAACAAAATAGTGATCCTTATATTTCATTCGAAGCAGAGACGGAACCAGGGGTTCTCGCAGGTGCCCGATACCCTTATAGATTTTTTCAATGTAGTGTTAATTTTTGAAAAAAACATCATTTTTTCTTAAATGCATTTTAAATGCATCCGGTCCATCGAAATGTGAATCTATATTACGGTTTCTGTTATGAGACCGATTAGAGATGGTCAATCTCCCAAGAAGTAGATGCGAGACGAGATGGATAAAGCCCTTAGAGCGGGCAAGACTCCAAGAAAACAAGAGAGAAACTAGACTTATATTCTTCTTCATTCATTCATTTCATACTAAAAACAATGCAACAATTACATATAAATAAGTAACTTGAAATAAAACTACCCACTATGCTAGAAAAATGGAAACATGGGAGTTAAGGTGTTATATGACTACATGCATGCAAACTGTAACTTAGAAATGGTCTTCACTTCAATATCTTCACGTGTGCATGGAACTCGGACTCGATGCTAAGGAGACGCACGTATCAGTTTCAAATAATTGTGCACCCAGTCATATTTGGTTATGATTTCGTCCTTGATTCGAAGTGCACCCATTTTCATTTATCTATCTTTTTGATTGGGCAATTATTAATCCATAAAAAGAATAAATTTCTCGGTATTTATCATCCACGATATCCGAGAAACCAAATTTCTCGGTATTTGGAGGTGGATCTGAAAGTCCATAGCCTCGACAATCGAGAGCTATAGCTCTATAACCAGCATTGGCGACATCAATCATCTGATGTTGCAAGCTGTACCATATTTCTAGGAAACTGTGGACAAACACCGCCACGAGTGATGTCTCGTTTCCTATTTCAGCTAACCTTCAATCCATTGACTTCAATGAACTTATGAACTATTTGATCCATTGTTGCTTGAGTTTAACTCTATAGATTAAGGGTGTATTTGTTTTTGAAAAAAAAGTCTTACTAGCCATCTTAATCTTACCAGTAAAAGGTGTGCAGACGTTTTGCTTGTTTGTTTTTTTCTTTTGAGTCAGACCCAGTTAGACATATAACATCTTACTCAGTAAGAGATGGGAGACTTGTCTTACTACCTCTAACTCGATAAGAGATTGAAGACTCGTGTTAATATAATATATTTGATGGTTTATTAACTATGTTATATTTATGATAAAAAGTCTTGTTTCATATTTACATAAGTTACTTATCTAAATTGCAGAAACGAGCATCTAAAATCATTCGGATAATTATACAAAAACAAACAACACTATTTCGTTCAGATTTAACGAGACATGTACTGACCGTATGTTGCTGCGACGTAACATATATATTTTTTCTTATTGCGGTGATTATAGATAATTCTAAATATTTTGATTTACGTCTTTAAATGATATTTACAATTGTGCTATGAAACATAATAAATAAGTAAATCAACACCAATATGGTTGAATCCACGCATGATGGGCGGCAAGATATCTTGTTCCAAAGAAATTCCCAAAATTTTCTTGGATGTCTTTGTTATCGAAGGTGTGATACCTGCATGTTTCAAGTGAATAGAACACCATATTCCCTTTCGGAGATGACAATCTTTGAAAGTAGATCTTGTTCTCCATCTCTGGAATTTTGGCTTCAATGCAGATGGGTGATGCACTTGAAATAAAAATCATATATTTCCCTAAACTATCTATTTTCACCCATTCTTGTGTAGTTTCATTTAACTTAAATACCTCAACTGATACACCAAACTGGCCCAAGATAACTTGTAAGAAACCATGCTCTTCACATCTTACTAGGAAAGACTGCCGGAAGGATGTGCAACAGCTTGTTGGCGCTGGACATACTGTACGCTCCCAACAATAATTTTCTTTTCCCATCTCTTTATAAATATCAAGTCCTCCATCGGCTTTCATAGCATAAAGATCTAGGCCATTTATTGTAAAAAATTGATATTCATCGCCATCAAAATCCAATAAGACTCTATGCCAGTATGGTTCCCCAGCAGCTACAAAATGGATGAAAACACAACGTCTAGTTAATGCAACAACCATACAGTCAGGAGAAGTGGGTGGTGCTGATAAACTAAACATCTTGGTAGAATGTACTTCTGGAAGCTTGCGGATATCACTTGTAAAAGGGTTAAAAAGAAGCAATGTATTATCACGTTTCAAATGTTGACAGGCCCTTTCATCTCTTTCTCCAGGATCGAATATGATCATAACAACATCATGTGTTCATCAAATAAGAATCAAAACAGAAACAAAGAATGGGTGAACCCCTTTATATTGATATTGAATAATCGAATGGGTTGCATTGATTTACAGATTCTATGCTATTTATACAAGATGAAACGTTGCTTCTTCAAAGACACAACGATTCAAAGAAACGTTATAAAACCTAAACGTTGTGATCTTTCTAAAACGTTGTAACCTATCTAAATAACCGTTTCTATCTAATGGGTTTGTTGGCCTGTGGCCCAAACCGAAAATCTATCTACAGGCCTTTTTGACCCATCTTGTTTTCTTTGACATACTAGACATTAATACGTCCAACAGTTCCCCATAATGTCGATATGTCAAAGTCTTCAATCTGCAGTCTTTCATCTTCTACATACTCTTCTTGTTTCTTGCTTGCTTTCTTACTTGTTTTCTTGCTTGCGTTTCGTGCTTGCTTATAATCAGAACCGAGATGGTTTCTGATTTTCTTGCTTTTGTGTTTGATCGAAAAGATCAAAAGTTCTTGCTTTTGTTTTCTTGCTTGCTTGAAACTCTAAGGTTTCATCTTGCTATGAACCATGAAGGGTTCGGTTTATCTTGCTATGAATCACTAGGATTCGGTTTATCTTGCTATGAACCACAAAGGGTTTGGTTTATCTTGCTATGAACCACAAAGGGTTCGGTTTATCTTGCTATGAATCACGAGGATTCGGAATAATCTTGCTATGAATCACGAGGATTCGGAATAATCTTGCTATGAACCACAAGGGTTCGGGTTATCTTGCTATTTGGTGAAAGCGAATTTTTGAAGAATTCGCTTGTCTTGCTATCTTCCTTGTTCCATATCTGCTCTTTTTTCTTTTATGAAAAAAAACGCAGGTTAATCTTGAGTGATGATTGGAAAACATGATTTGAATGTTGTTTGATCCCTTGAAGCTCTGATACCACTGTTGACAGGCCCTTTCATCTCTTTCTCCAGGATCGAATATGATCATAACAACATCATGTGTTCATCAAATAAGAATCAAAACAGAAACAAACAATGGGTGAACCCCTTTATATTGATATTGAATAATCGAATGGGTTGCATTGATTTACAGATTCTATGCTATTTATACAAGATGAAACGTTGCTTCTTCAAAGACACAACGATTCAAAGAAACGTTATAAAACCTAAACGTTGTGATCTTTCTAAAACGTTGTAACCTATCTAAATAACCGTTTCTATCTAATGGGTTTGTTGGCCTGTGGCCCAAACCGAAAATCTATCTACAGGCCTTTTTGACCCATCTTGTTTTCTTTGACATACTAGACATTAATACGTCCAACATCAAAATCAGCAACCAACCATACCTCGAGCACTTTATCTCAAAAAATTCACCAATCAAATCTTGAGGTGTTTTTATAAAATACTTGTCACCAAACATGGGATCTGTAAAAGTGACAATGCCTTTATGTTTGCCGAACACCATCAGCCAAGGTGAAAGTAATGAATACCTCTCTAAGGCTTTTCCATTTTTGCATTGTATCAAAGGGGCTGCTAAATGACAAACTTTGCATGTAGATCGGAACTTGAGATATTCAACACCAACACAAAACTCCATAACAGTTTCCAAAACATGAAGCGGAATATTGAGCAGGGGTGATTCATCTTCATCCATGTCTTTTTCTTGTTTTAGATCAGCATCGTCATTTTCTAACCTACACAAGATATGATTATCAGGAAAAAAAAAAAAAAAAAAAAAAAAAAAACTACTAGAAAATTTTATCTCTTTTATTTTCATTCGAAAAACTAAATATAAATAGTACGGAGTAATAAAAAACTTTTAAACCAAAACCAAACAACTCTGTAAAAAGTCACGAAAAGAATAAAAACAAGGTAACACTTTAGAGAGATGAGACATGAGTTTACCTATTTTACTTTTAGATTCATTTAGTTAACTGGAGTGATCCTATAGATGTATCATATAACTAGAAATAATATTTCACAAATTTAAATAGAATGATTTGTTTAAAAATTTAACCTGCCTATTTTGCCACCATAACATGTCCAACAATAAGCTGAAAGGAATACAATACCTGGATTCGTATCCAACACATGAGAGGGGCAAGCAGTCGACACCAGCACAAAACTCTTTAATCAGTTTTAAAACACGAAATGTAGAATTGAGAAGGTGAGATCCATCTTTTGTGTTATTAATCTCAACCTTGTGATCACCCTTTACGACTATTTCATCACCTTTGTCCTTTTCTTGTTTAAGATGAGCATGATCATCTTCTAACCTACACATAATATGATTTTCAAGAAAAATTTCAAGCTGGAATAAAGATGTTGGATAAATGTATGTATGAATGCAACACAATACCTGGTGCATTCAAGCATTGGCCACGACGACATGTGGTTTGTTTCTGCGACACAAGGTATAGAAGATACGTAGATGGTTTGATCCTTGACATGGTACGAGTATACGATGTTTCCTTTGTCGCCAAGAATATGTATATAACCCCCTGATTCTGATGAGACAATTGTATGAGTGGCAAATAGTGGCGTTAAATCAGTCGAAAGTTGGATGGATATTATAGTTTCTTTGAGGTCATCCATTTCTTCCCACACCTTACTATTCATGTTGAGTTTAAACAATCTCACATCACCAACTGATAAACTCGTCTCGTCTTTAATACCTATACCAATGGTGAAGAGTTCTGTACTAGATCCTTCCAGAAAATTTAGAGCGGCGTAACCAGTGATGGTTGGATAAGGGAATTCCAAAATTGGCAACAATGTTATCATAACTTGTCTTAATTTCTTTCTTTTATGATACTTAACCCTCATTTTAATCTCCACAAGAAGTGTACGAATACGCGCTTCAGGTACTTTAATGTATGCATAAACTCTACCATTGCAACAAGTGAGAGAATATAAGTAACCATCATTGAAACCAGTTATGCTCCTTATTTGTTTAGCATATGTCATTTCGGTCCATCTTAATTCCTCTTTTCTACGTGTGTTTGGGAAGAATGAATAGCTCCCAAGCCTACAGTACACCAAATTACGCTTGTTGGTTCTAGTTAACAGAAGAACGGAACTAGGATGATCGGGCGGGGCCGACAGGCAACAATATCTGATATCATCATAATCTCCTTCTGATCCTCTATGATTCAACGAAGGAAGATTAATGATCTCACAAGTAATTGGGTTCCAAAGAGACCATGTGACATCACGGTTGGAGGAGAGAAGCGCCCAACAGCCAAAGAAACACCCTCGGATACGTTTTCCGAGTAACTCTGGGATTTTGCAACGATAATGAGACAATGGGTCATGTAAGTTGAAGAAAGTATGAGCTTGTGCGTCATCTTCTTCAGCTTCCAGGTTTTGAGCAACAAACCATGGATATTTAGGAGATAAGGGAGGCACTACGGAACGGCCAGAAATCTGTTTATGTTCCATTGAATGCATCTGAATCAAAAATTAATCTTAGATAGCAAGTCATCATCTAACAAACATAAAACAAGAAGAGCACTTGAATATGGATCTTTAGAATGGATAACAATAAGAATGCAAACAAGTAAAAAGACATAAGCAATTGTAAAAAAAAAAAAAAAATGCACAAGATTGGATTTTTATCAAAGAAATCAAACATCAAAATTACTTGTTGGTACCAAGACTAAAAAAAGTTAACAAACATTGGATTTTTATAAGCACAGATAAAGTCTCCCCAGATCCAAAACAAGCATAATTAACCTAAAAAAGATTAATACCTGAAGAACGTACAAGAATCTTGATTTCAATAATTAACCTAATTTTGCACAAAATCTTTCACATTTAGGGTTTTTATTATATATATATATATATATATATATATATATATATATATATATATATATATATATATATATATATATATAAAGAGAAAATGGTCAAACCTTGAAAAGTGAAATCTTGAAAGTCAAGGGTGAGAGAAAATAAATTGTGTAATTAATACTCTTATTAAAACACCCCATAACTTAAAATTACAATAATTTATTCATATGGTACAACCAATTAAAAGCATAATTAATACTCTTATTAAAACACCCCATAGCTTAAAATTACAATAATTTATTCATATGGTACAACCAATTAAAAGCATCTATATCAAATTAAAAACAATCAATTAAAACACCTCTTACTAAAAAGTACAATAAAATTTTCACAATATACAATTTAAACAAGCTACAACATAATATAAAATATAAAATAATTAAACACACTAATTAATATTATTTTTAAAACACCCTAACATGAAAAGTATATGTTATTATACACATTATACAAATTAATAAAACACACAAAACTTCATACAAGCTAACAAGTTGATGTTGCATATAGTTTTGAAAACCGGACCGGACCAACGGGTTCAACTGGGAAAAACAAATAGTTTTGAATACAAGGACTAATACATGACGGGTTCAGTTATTAAAAGCATGACTCGGTTTAAATCGACCCGTTTTTTGACCAGAACGGTTCAACCGGGTTTCAAAACATTATGTTTAATCCCCAAATCTTTAAACTTTTATTAGAGGTGGCAAAACGGGCGGGCACGGGTTAAAATGGGCACGGGCTAAAATGACACGAGTTAAAACGGGCACGGGCTAAACGAGCAAATTATAATTCAACTATTAAAAATATTCGGAAGAGTCCTAAAAACCCCTTTAATTCTTCTTGTAAAAAAAGATCAAGCATCTAAGTCTTAACTATATTTAATTATTTTTTCTTAAAAAAAATAAAAAAATAAAAAATCTGACTGCGAATTTGAGAAAATCTACTGGGACAAATGAATAAAAATGCAACTAATTAAATATATCTATCAATTAATTAGAGTATTAAATAATTATGCATAAAATAGTTAATAAATGAGATAAATTAAAATTAAAATAGTTAGAATGTTTTATAGTTACCAGTGACAAGTGAATTGGTTGGAAAAAAAATGAGAGTAATTGCTTGAAAGTTGAATTGTGTGATTCGAAAGCCCATCTAATAATATCTGTTTTTATCTTTTGCTCGTAAGAGCCCATCAAATAAATGCAAGGGGGCAAAAAACGCCCAAACTTTTAAAAAAGTGTCAAAAAAGGCTCAAAAATTACAAATTGGGCAAGATTTGCCACCCCTAACTTTTATAATTTTTCATTTATAACCCATAAACTTTTTTTTATCACTAAACGATCTGTCACTATAAAATCCCGTTGCTATGCACGGGTACTCGTCTAGTATATATATATATGACAAAGTTTTGAGATTCATCCAAAATTACGGTTCTAACCCTCTCTTGCTCCCAAACTAAATTTTTCTAGCGAGTATCTTCAAATTTTGAAATCTTTTAAGATAATGATCATCTACTGCCCACGGTGTGGAGCTTTTTAGAGCGTGAGCAATGAACATTTTGATTTCTAGTAGTCGTAGAGAGCAGTAAGCTTTGCTATGTTTTAGGAATGATAATTTTTTTAATGTTTTTTAAGAAGCGGTGAGCGATGAACGATGAGCTGTGGATACTGCTCACTACTCACTGCTACTACTGAAATGCTGATCATTGCTACTTTTAATAAACACACCCTAAAAATGTTCTCACTTCGCAAGTCGACGACCCGATAAACAAAAATGGTTCTTCATGTGGAAGGATAAAATTAGCATTATACTTGTGCGTTGCATCGTGGTACAATTTTATCTCATACAAATTAAGGACCCGTTTGATTTGTAGATGGTTTATGAATAGAATTTAGATTTGGATTTAATGTAAGAAATAAAAAAAATAAATCATTATTTTATAAATTTATATATAAATTTGATGTTAAATTAATTATATTTAAATATAGCAAGAAGAGAGAAATAGAGAGAAAAAATGAGTTGGTCCAACTTTTGTTATAAAACGCCTTTAGACCCTAATCTTTAATAGATCCCTCAACATTTGGATTTGAAGTATTAAACCCAAAACCAAGGTAACCCTCAAAACAAACTGGCCCAAACATTTACCAACACAAACACACTTAAATGGTAAAACTAAACACTACTTATATAAAAATAAAATTATCAAGCATATTTTACGACCAAGTTAAACATAATTCTTATATTAAATGTCACTAAGATACTAAAAATTAAATAATACAAGTAATAAAACATATTATAACTAACTATTCAAATAAAAAAACAACAATTTAAGAAATACAAATTATAAAGCTAAAATTACAAAATATTTTTCTTTATATTATATTCTACTGCACATATATATAATCCGCTTCAATTTTTTAAAACTACATGTATCTAAAACAAGGTTCGATTCGAGTAACCACCGGTAATTAAAAATAAAAACCAATATCAAACCGCGATAAGAGGGTTTATCCGATTTCTGGTTTTTTCGGATTAGATTTTTTTTTTTTTTTTTTTTTTTTTTTTTTTTTTTTTTTTTTTGCTGTTTCAGATTGAGCGGGTCGGCTCGATTTTCATAGGTTTTTTTAACACCCGTATCCATATAACTTAGCCAATGGTGGCTCAAGTGTAAAGCTACCGCTTTAGGCTCCAGAATATTCAAGGTCCCTGATTTTCAAACACGCTTTATGAATATATAGTCGGTCACATATTTTCTTAAGGTTCTTCTTGAGGTCTCTGTATTTAAAAGCCACCAATTAACAAAACAACTAAGAATATTAGGGATGTTTGCTTCATTTTTGTCTATTTTACAGGTCCATATGACCAGGTCTTCTTTGTGTTTAAGAAACACGACTTGACGTCTTGACCCATTTTTTCATTATTACAAAATGGTAAACTAAGCTCATTTATTGCTACAAATGCTAATGTAGCCAACACTGAAATAAACATGAACACCAATCTCGTTTGTTTAAGTGGTCATATTTTTCGGTTGTTTGGTTAAACCTAAACATTACAAACACGAACGAGCCTCGTTCATATTAGTTAGGTTATTTAGCGCTACTTATAGATTATCATACAAAACGACGTTTGTTTTTCTTTCGCATATTTAGTTTTTATCTATCTTCAATCAACTCTCAGATTCTCATTGTGTTTTTGGTTTAAAAGTTAGATGTTTCAGTAATTGGATGAAGCAAAAAGTTAATATTAAGCAAAAGAAAGAAAAATCATCGAAAAGACCTCATTTTTGGTTTCGCTTTAGGCCTACAGAAGGATTGAGCCGCCCTTGAACTTAGCTTTATAAAATCCAATAGATATTTTGAACGATGAAAAAATATTACTCACTAAGATATTTATTACTACCTCCGTCCCATAATTATAGTCCACTGTTGACTTTTTAAGTCTTCATTTGGCAACTTTGACCTTATATATTTTTATTTGTGTTATATAATACTTGATAAAAATTATACCAATGAAAAATACATTCAAAACTCAATCCATTCATATATTTTTCATCAAGTAATATATAACACAAATAAAAATATTTAAAGTCAAAGTTGAAAACTAAAGACTTGAAAAGTCAACAGCGGACTATAATTATGGGACGGAGGGAGTATTATAATTGTATAACGAGAAATATTGTCATTAGTTAAAGAGTTTAAATACATCACATGAAATTTTTAATAATTTATTGTTAAAACTAACATAATAAATTAAAATACATGATTCATCGAAGATTTTTTATTCTGAGTACCGCTGCCGCAACGTGCGAGTACCCTGCTTTTATGTCGGTTATCATCCCACATATATTGTAGGTTTTTTATTTACGTTTTTCGAGTACCCTGCTTTTATGTCGGTTATCATCCCACATATATTGTAGGTTTTTTATTTACGTTTTTCTATGCACCTTGATTAACTGTCTTAACCTTTGAACTATCGAATTAGCATTTTTGGTTGTATTCTAGCTTCAAAACGAAGGTCAAGGCAAATAAGTTAACACATATGCCATTTTGATATACTTAAGTAAATGGAATTAGTTTTGATCCCACATAGGTCATTGAAAAGAAACTCTGCTAGGTTATATGTTGAGGTTAATATTAGCTATGCAAGTTGCGATAAATATTATGTTGTTCTTGTATGCTATGCTTTGTAACTTTCTTTTTTCTCGTACTACATCATGGCTGTTTAGAAGAGTTGGTTTTTACAAGGAAAGTTGATCGGTCATTTAAGTAATTATTTGGTCGGCTCTATCAAATCATAAGACGCTCATTTTGAACCCCATATACGCTTGTTATAAGTCAAAATTTTGGAATCTACTCTTAAAAGAATATAAAAAAATATTAATGAAATGGATTAAAAAACGACAAACAGTATACGTTTATACAATGGTCTATTGTTTGATGTGAGATTTATGGCATCTTTTTTTGTATAATGTGTTTATTAACAAATTTTGATTGTTTCCTATAAGTTTTTGACGATCCTTTAGTTAATAAGCAATACACTCCGTATAATAATAGTGACACGATACTCCGACTACTGAGTAAAAGACAGTCGTTCGGGTAATCTGAATAGTCAAAACCTGATCCGTTTACCCTCCATATAATAATGATTTAGAACCATTTTGGTTCCAAAAACTGGACAGTTAACGACGCTTGGACTTTGGACCAATGAATTTGGTATATTAAAAAAACTACGAAACAAATGGTAATGTGTGGATACATAAAGGAGGCAATGCCTAGAATCAAACATTTGAAACAGAACACAATGTACGAAACGAAAACTTGGATATGCGAGTTAGTGACTTTGATGTCAATCTTACATTATTCAGATGAAGCAAATACAAAACGAACCCACATGAGGATTATGATCAGCTATGCTTATTAAGGAACGCGAGAATTAGCGAGTTTATCTTGTCAGGAAACTGTTCTTGAACAAAATGGCTTCCTTCTGGCACATATTCAATCTCTAAATTTGACGCAAATTGATTAACCGCTCCACTCTTTATGAAATCTTCCACTCCTGGAAACTTCAAGAAATAATCCTTCTCCCCAAGGATTACTAACATCGGATTCTTGATTACTTGATCTTGTATGTCGTATACTTCATCCGCTGACACGATACTTTTTTTTTTTTTTTTTTTTTTTTAGATGTTGCTATTGCGTTCAGGTTACTTATGAATGGGTTGATTCTTGCTATGTAAAAACTTTAGATGGTTGAAACCCGCTGGATTACTGAATGGTTTATCTATGACACATTAACCATTTTCAGAGAAATAAATATTGAGAGAAAAAGTCATTTGGGTCAACCTAGCTAACCCAACCCGTACCAATGTCACATGTTTTGACCCAATTACTCCCACAAATCCACTTTTTTTTTTTTTTTTTTTTTTTTTTTTTTTTTTTTTTTTTTTTTAAAGTTTGTGACTGTGAACACGAGACCTTCTAATGACTGAATCTGATACATAGCGTTACTGGTTACCTGTAGGGAACTTTGAGTGAATTAAGAAAACCAGATTTCTCATATAGAGCTCCATAGATCGAAAGATCATCCTCAGTGAACCAGGAAGGTAAAGGTGTGGACGGGCTGACTATATCCATAATCTCTTGCCCTTTGCTCGCTACTGGAATCTCACATCTAGAAAACAAGATGTACACATTTCTTACAACAGTTTTAGCATCAAGACGGGCAAAATCAACTTCAGCTCTTCCGGGTTCCTAACACAAGAAAAGTAATTAGCAAATGATTGTTACATTCAAGCGCAAGTGGACTTGAACCTTTTGTGATAAGTACCTTCCATCTGTTGATATAGAAACCTTCAGGCAGTTCTATGTGGAACTTACGCGGTCCAAAGGGCGTATGTGGTACACCAAGCGATACAACTCCTGCCACCCTTTCGGGGTAGAGGAGTGCAAAGAGGAAGGCTGGTCTAACCCCAAAGTCTTTTGTGACAATGAAAATCTAACACCACAACAAAATAAAATTGTTATTGAAGTTTATGATCACGAAACAAGTTGTATCTTTTTTTTTTTTTTTTTTTTTTTTTTTTTTTTTTTTGAACGGCGTGTTAGTTGTTAGATGTTAGTTGTTAATTATTGGCTCGAGTTAGCGTCCACCAACCGCGAGCCTCTCCTTAGGGGATAACCCCACTCCTATTTCCGATTCGTCTGATATCATTAGAGCTTGTGGTTCCCTAGTGAGGATTTCCCAGTCGGTCACCCAAACCGGTATTACTCTCAGTTGGGCTTGTTTAACTACTTAAGCCTTTACCACTAGACCACAAGCCCCATGATACGAAACAAGTTGTATCATATACATACTTTGAATAGTTATGTGATATTCTAACATTGTCATTAACTTATTCATTTTGGGAATGTCAGTTTCGCATCACTTTTTTCTCCCACATCATGCGTTTTGTTGTAAATTCATGATCCAGAGATTAGTGTAAGACAAAAAATAAAATTAAATGATGTGCGTTATCTTAAGGATAAAACACAGTTTTGCAGACGCATGATCAGTTTCTCAAACGCATTATCTGATTACTAAGTTTTTATCTACTAGTCAGATTGTCCAATTCACTCGGAATGTTGGTAGAACTGAGGTAATCTTCTGTTAAATGTGACAAATGTCTAAGTAGGCTGTATTCGTGTGTTAAGTTTGTTGTTCAAAAAACATGCTCCCTAGTTCTCAAATTATTTGTCCAATTTTTCTTTTGGGGTTGTCCCAAATAAATATTCCACTACTAATAACAGATACAAAATTTTGATTGAGTCTTAAAGTTATTATCACAAAATCTTTTAAAAAAAACATTAATAAATTACTGTAGTTAAGAGTAAAACTATTATGAAAAGAAAAGAAAGAAAACGAAAAGTAATCATTTCTTTTTCAAAATTGTGTGTATTTTGTAAGATGACAACTATTTTGAGACGGAAGATCTATAAAACACAAACGTTCCAACAACTAGTTTTCTCAAAACGCAACATGTCTCCATCCTAACCTATATAAAGCACAAGTTTGATTTCTAATTTTAGAAGGCAAAAATCAAGAAAAATCCCTCAAAACTCCAATAAAACTACACGTGGCATTTAGCACATAAATAGCAAGTTTAGAGAATTTTTTGAAGCTAATTTCGGATTGTATATTCAATGAAATTCTTGATGCAATTTTAAAAGCAAATCCCTTTTAATTAGGAAACACACAACAAAAAGATAATCTCTTTTAATCAAATAAAATTTATAAATTTTTAAAAAATCCGAATGGTTGATGCACTTAGTTTACCAATGTAGTTTTATTGAACTTTTAGTCTAATAACAAAATTTTTTATGTATGATGATACATTCTTATTATGCACCTTAGTTTGCAGATTAAAATTATAAACTCAACAAAGTTACTGATATACCAATTGGTTATATATTTCACAAATAATATAGTAGATGTAATTTCAATTTGTTATTTTTAATATTATCCTTCTAGCAACCGATCATGCAATGGCAAGTTTATCAATTTTTTTTAATAATTTTGGATGGAATTTTAAAATGTAAAATCAATCCCTATAAACATGCAAAACATAACAAACATTCCATGCTTATCTAATCCTAATTGCATCAAATATTTGAAATTTATTATCATATAACATTATAACATTTTGTTAATACATATGAATGTTTTGTTTCGATTCGATTAGTTTTATTTAATATGTCTTTTTTTTTTTTTTTTTTTTTTATTATTAGTTAATATTATTCATTTGTTAATTCGTATGACGTGTTTAAACGTGTCTATTCCAAATCGTATACACGAAATATGGCCGAAACCGGATTATTAAAGTATTTAAGTATCGCGCATTCGTAAAACCATGTATTTGTGTATCACGTATTCGACGACATGGACATTATACGTTGTCATTGAAACTATAATTTATAAACTCCATCATGTTATGATTGTTTAGAAGTGGCGTGTCATACAAACGATTTTCTTTTATATTGTATATATATATTTCATTTTTTTTATACTACGTAGTATGTATTGGTAATATCAATGGTTTGTTTGGCTTCCTATACATGAGATTTTAATGATTATTTACAAATTTAAAATACAAAATAAAAAAGGTTAAATCATAAAATCGTAAAAAAATAATTCTATATAAAGTATAAATATTATATAACATGTGATTTCCTTAATTATATGTGTTTATTAGTAATGAAATATTTATAAATGGAAAGTTATTTGCACACTCTTAAAACTTATAGGGACACTTTTTTTAATGATTCAGTTAGTTGTACAAAACTCACACTGAGTTTTATCCGCTTGTACGTGAGTGCCCCAATCAATCATTTGAGTGTGTCAATCACTTCCATCACACTATTGTCAACCATTAATTATTATCACCAATTCATATTTAAATTAGTAATCCTAAAAATAAGGATATATTTCAACATATTTAAATTTTTAAATTTTTGTCAGACTTTTTGTCAAGAGGCTAACAAAAAGCTAAAGTATTGCATGACTGTTAATTATAAACAATTAAGTTTGGCTATCGTTCTCAATGGAGGATGCCAATCTTCTTGACGCTGAGTTGCAAACACAATCACAAATACCGCAAACCGGTTCTCGTGCTAATTCTTCAGGTATATGCAATGTTGCAAAAATCGTGAGTCGGTAGTGAGGCGGTCGACCACCTTATAGCCTGTAATCGGTCTAGGCAGGATTAATCAGATTGACATTTCCTGCAAGGTTTATGTATTTCTGTAGACCAAACTAAACATCTTAACTGATTTCAAGCATACTATGTTTCTAAACCTCAATAAAAATTTATATTATGAGGTCCATTGTGCATTTTAAATGAAATAAAAAATCCTCAAATTAAGTACAATGCTTAAATTAATATATTTTTTTAAATTGATCTAAGTTGACCGATTAAGACGATTTGGCCGATTTTTAACCGATTAGACCGATTTTTTACTGATTAGTGACCGGCTTTTGACCAGGCCGATTTTTTTGCCCGATTTTCAAAAATCAACATGGTCCACGGCCGACTACCTTATAATCGCCGATTATAAGGCCGCTTAGGCTGATTTTTGCAACATTAGGTATATGTTCATTTATTATTACTTTCTATGACTCGTGTTATCAATTAGATTATGAGTGTTTAAAACCAAAATAGTGTTATACAAAAAAACATGCTGTCCTCATATATTCCTTTGTTTTAATTGTGTCTACATTCTAAACATGCAGAAGTGTCACATGCAAAAAGAAATTTCAATAAAGGAAAAACAAGGACTTCTGTTCCGGTCATATTGGATAAAGATACAGTTAGTTTAAATACTTGTCTTGCAAAATCGTTAAATAGTAATAATCGCAATGCTAGAATATTAAGTTGAAACCGTAAGGAGCCGTATTCCATTATCCATTTCTAGCAAACGTGTGACGGATAGTTCTGATATGGTCAGTGATACCGATGTGAATTTTAATTATGATGAGTCTTTGTACACTACCGAATTTCTGAATAGTATCCGTATGTCAGGAATACCACATCATAAGTTGATATTGAAGGTGGGTGCCCCTGTCATGTGTTTGCGAAACATTGACCAAAGGGCTGGTCTTTGCAACGGCACAAGGCTGCAGGTCTTAAGGATGTGAACTATTAATATAGAAGGATGAATTATTTCAGGTGGTTAAGGTTAGAACAATTTGTGCTATACCGCGGATGCTCATAAGCCATTCCGACACAAAAATGCATGTCAAGTTAAATAGGAGACAATATCCTATTTCTGTTTGTTTTGCTATGACCATAAACAAAAGCCAAGGTTAGACTTTGTCTCAGGTTGGCTTATTGCTACAACACCATGTCTTTTCACATGATCAATTATATGTCGTTGTTTCAAGAGTTAAAAGCAAGTGAGGTATTAAAGTGATTTGTTGTGATAGAGATGGAAACTACGCGGATGAAACAACTAATGTTGTCTACAAGGAAGTCTTACATCGCTTTTAAGCATATCAGTTTTTCTTTAATGTTATTCACATGTTTTTTATCTAAACGAATTTTGTCGTATTGTATTATACATTTTTTGTCATATTAAGTTTTTTTAAAGTAATTTGCATCTTTTTATGTGTTTTTTTTAGTTTGTTGTTTTTTTTATGTTATTGATATAACGTTAAATAAAAAATAAAATTGTAGAGCTAGCCCGGCCATCGGCCGGGTCTTGAAGCTAGTAGTAGTATATTTTAACAAAAACCAAGCTAAAAGTAGGGGTGAGCCACTCATTAAAAGCTCGAAACAAGTTGAGCTTAGACAACCTAAGTTTGGGCTCATAATAATTGAGTAGGAGCTTTATAAGTTCAAACGAGCCGATCATAAGCTCTGATAAACTCGGGCTCAGCTCGACTTGTTTCCAAACCTAGTTAAAAAGTTACAATAAATAAAGAAAATTATAATAGATGAACCATGTTATACACCCTCCGCTCCAAAATACATGTTTACTTTTTTATTTTGTGATGTTCCAAAATTTAACCAATTAAAATTGATTTCATAAGGTAATGATGACATTTGATTGGTGAAAATTATACTGAGCGAGCGGGATTTCTTAAAACTTTGTTGAATATGAAAGTACATTTATTTTGATACGGAAAAAAGTAGAACATTAGTCAATATAATGTACCTTATCAATAGCTAGCAAATCATCCAATGATTAAAAAAAAAAAAAAAAAAAAAAAAAAAAAAAAAAAAAAAAAAAAAAAAACCACTCGGTAAAAAGTCACGAAAAGAATAAAAACAAGGTAACGCTTTAGAGGGATGAGACATGAGTTTACCTATTTTACTTTTAGATTCATTTAGTTAACTGAAGTGATCCTATATAGATGTATCATAAAACTTAAATAACACTAAACATTTCATATTTAACATTCCATAAATGCATAATCAACATTTTTTTTTTTGAAGGTGACTTTCAATTTTATTTGGTTTAGAGAGTCACACCTGCCAAAGACAGGCCCTCATCCACCACATACCCAGACTATGTTGTCTTAACCGGGCCACGCTGGCGTAGTGGGGATTCAACGACTTCCGCCCGGAAACCGTTCTGCCTCCACACGAGAATACTCGCTGGAGTAACAGCCGGATGAAAACCGGGGCCGGCTCGGATTCAAGTCTCCGCAACATTGGCTCAAAGACTCTCCTCTTCATTGCCTAATATCTCCGGAGCATATGGTCCACAAGTGGACCACAAGTGAAGACTTCCCGAAAAGTCACTCACCCGGTACTACTCCCACTTAAATAACACTAACCATACCTCGACATTTAATAAACACTTAAATAACACTAAACATTTCATATTTAACATCACTTACCTCTTTTATAATGATTAAAAGTATATATTTATGGAATATATGAGTTCATTAATTATCATTTTCATAAATTTGGAATGCTTAAAAACAACCCATAGGGTTGTGTTTAACAAAACCCAACTAAAAATCATATCTATAATACTTATAATACATCTTTTACCCTCTCTCATATTAATTTTTTAAGATTATCAAAAATTGATTTTTAAGAAAATACAAGTAAATAAGCATAATTTAAAAATATTTAAAGCACAAATAAAACTAAAAAACACTATTTAACCCATACAATTAATACACTATTAAAAACACAATTTTCACCAAAATATACAACTATTTAACCACAATATACAATCTAATTATGCTTCCAAAACATTAAGCTTCCAAAAAGTTTGATTAAGATGGTGTATACATGTCAAACATTGTGTATCGATGATGAGGCGAAAAATGATCCCTTTTTAGGGGGTCATTTAAGCCCGAACCCGAATTTATTTGATCAAATATTGCCCTAAATCGTTCCTTTTGTGATTTTAGGTGTTTGGAGAGTGAATTCTGGAAAAGAGGCTATTTTGGACGTTTTTGGAGCATAAAGTGAAGAAAACGACAAAGTACCAAAAATCCAAGCTGGAAATACAAGGTGACGGCGTCAAGGGTTTGCTCTTGACGGCGTCAGACATGAAGAATAATTTACCGTAGCTGGTGACGGCGTCAGATGGAGAGGTGACGGCGTCAAAGTGGCCAAGAATAATTTACCGTGGGTGGTGACGGCGTCACATAGGCCGTCACGATTGGATCTAGGGCGTCCGAGGAAGTGTATGGCTGCGAGTTGACGGCGTCAGATTTAACTCTTGACGCCGTCAGGACGATTTTCCTATATATAGTTTTCTAGTTTTTTTCATTAAAAAGGAGAAGTTTTGGTGAAACCCTAAAGACGATTTTGGTGCCTCTTTTACAGGTTTTTCAAGGGTTCCAAACCCTTGAGACCTTGCATTGTAATTGAGATAAGTATACTCTTAATTCAATCAATATGTCTATGTGTTGGTTGTTTATCTTTTGTTCTTATCTTAATTCTACTATGCTAGGCTAGATCTCTCTTGTGTTTGCTTAGATCTAATGAAACCTAGATGTTGATTATGTGTTGATTACTTGTCTATTCTTGTTTTGAATGAATAATTTATATGTTAGGCTTAAGAAAACTGGCAGATCTCCAAATGGTAACATGCTTGAACGTCTTAAGAAACATGAACCGAGGCGTACTAGGTCTTTATTGGTTGTATTTAATGCATGAGCCACTGTTTACAATCCCTATAGTTGTGCTGGGTCATGGTGTAGGAGGAGATAAGAGCTCATAGAGTTGGGGAGTTATGTATGCCACTCCACGAATGGTATTAAGGAATACAACCCGTCATTCATACAAGTGTAACAAGTAATTAACATGTAAAAGATATCTAGGGAGTAATGAAGTCTAAGTAAACACAATTTCTCCATATACTGCTCACAACCTTAGTTTAATATTAGTTTAATTTTATTTTCATTAGTTTAATTAGTTACAAAGTAGTTTTTGGGTTAGTTGAATAACAACTAATTCCGCCCACTCTTCTAAAAACCGAGATTTTACTTGCTTTCATAAAATATAAAAACACAAAAATAATCATCTTTCATCTCTAGAACTATTAATTAGGTTTTCTAATCCTAGCGACACTATTCCTAAGCTGAACGATCAATCCCCCGGTACTTGTCACTATACTATACTACAACGATCAGGTACACTGCCTGGTGGGGGTTGTAAGCCTCGCGAGATCCCTCGAGAGGTAAAGCAAGGTGCGATTCCCACGCATCAAGTTTTTGGCGCCGCAGCCTGGGGAATAGTTATTGTCTAGGTTAGGATTTCTTTTTATTAGGTCTACTTGCTAGATTCCTTTCTAGTAAGATTTTTATTTTTATTTTTAGGTCTTCTTTAGTCTATCTTATTTCTTCGTGCTTTTGTTCGTAACTCTTTACCATCCGACATCATGGAAGGTGGTAACATCTTTGAACCCATCATCCCACCACAACAAAACCCACCATTAGAACCCCTTAGGCCCCGAACCTTAGGAGAGTATTCCCGACCTAGCCACCAAGGCTACCGAAACACCATTGAGCTCACCGGAGCCAATGTGACTCCCTTGCGATCCGACACCATCCGGTTGGTGCAAAGCGGATGTGCATTCCATGGACTTCGTTCCGAAGATCCAAACCAACACCTTAAGGACTTCCTCAAAATCGTAGATTCCATAGACCTAGGTGTTGAAACTAGAGAGACTACCCGTTTACGCCTATTCCAATTCTCTCTACGGGATCAAGCTAGTTAATGGCTTGAGCGTTTACCCGCGGGATCCATCACCATATGGGATGATCTCACCACTCGTTTCCTTGCTCAATTTTTCCCACCGGGGAGAACTACTAAGCTTAGAAATGACATCTTAATGTTCCAACAACGTCAAAATGAATCTTTTTATGAAGCATGGAATCGATATAAAGACCTACTCCGAAAAGTTCCTCATCATGGGATCGAACCATGGCTGCAGATTCAAATCTTTTATGGTAAGGTTGACTATCAAACAAGGAAAGCCATTGATTACGCAGCCAAGGGTAGGCTAGATAGACTTAGCGTTGACGAATGTTGGAAAGTTCTTGAGGAGTTAGCACAATACGAAGAGGAAGGATGGGAAGACCCGATGCTCCCGAGCAAAGCAAAGTTTGACTATGCATGTGCCACCCAAGAACAATTGTTGGGAAGTATCGAGAAACAGGTAAAAGAACTGATGAGTATTGAGAAACTAGCTAATGAACCCATATGGAACCCTAGTCCACTTAGGAACACGGTTATCTGCCAAAATTTTCCTGAACGCTCACGGCAAGAAGAATTCGAAGGAATAATGGTAACCTTCATGGATAATCAGGAAAAGCAAATCCAGAACCTTGAGGCACGCATGGAAAACACTCACAAAACCTTCATGGATTTCGCAGACCAATTCATATCAAGGGTCAAAGAAAAGATCAAAGAAAATTCTATACCCAAAAAGATTGAAAAAGTCTTCGAGGTGTCAGCCTCTTTGGTATTTGACCAGGAGGACAGCTGGAAATTCTCCTCAAATGCTTTACCACTAACTACCCCCCATTCTCATAAGTACCCCCATAAGGAGAAAAGCTCGCAGATAAATTGCATTTTCGTTGGGTGCTTGCGAACCACATTCCCGATCTCATCCAAAAAATGTTCTTTTGGTTTTAAACCCGGTGTGAAGAGGCTACACCTCATAAATACCATCGATTTGAAACCTCCCATTGAACAACATCTTCCTTCTCGCGCCAACGACCCGTGCATAAGGATCAACTTGGCCAAAACATCGCCCGACCCCAGCTACTACATCACCTCTCTCCGCGACAGTAATGAGACGTTCGACCCTGGTGGACCTCGTTAACGGAATAGCTACTCATGAGTTTTACTCACGTTTAGTTATTCACGCAAAGAGCAGGGACTAAACTTGAAACTACTCCAAAGTCCACCCCACACGGGCATTTGACGGCGTCAAATTTAACCCTTGACGCCGTCAGCTCGACGAATCAGCAATATTAACCCAAGAACCAATCACTTTCAACCCATACCCCACAAATCTCACCCAAGTGTTGCTGCTACTCCGACTCTCAAACCCCCAATTCGACATCTTCCGCCTTCGATCTCTCCTTTGTAAGTAAGTTTTCTTCATCCTTTCTCGGTTAATTATCCTTTGGACCCGTCGATTTGAAAAACCCCTTTCGCCCGAAACCCCATTCTTGACCCACCATTAGCAAATCGTAATGCCATCCAATTGGTGATTTGTAATCGTGGGGTTACCATTTGATGATGTTGTCTCATCCGAATCATGCATTAATTTAGGGAGAACCCATCATGCCTCGGATTTTTTGACCCCCACCCCTGTTTTCTGATTTAAGGAGCGTTTGGGTAATGGGTTAAGAGTTTGAAAATTGATTTTTCCCTCGCTTTTGCATGGCTTCATTTCTGGTCCATCTGACGGCGTCAGAAAATACTCTTGACGGCGTCAGATGTGTCTGACTGCATAAAATTCATATAAATCTTGCGTTCTAATCGTTTCCACTCACTACAATTTTTTTCAGGAAAATGAGCAAACGAACTCACCAACATAGGGGTAGTTCTTCTAGATCTCAAGGAGTTACTTATGGGGAATTAGTGCATAGTTGGAGTGAGTTTGGTGATGTCGGCACTAGTACTAAGTATGAGGAGTTGTGTAACCACCACATCGATGTTGGGGCGGTGGTTGACTGGGATTTTCCGAGAGCTAGTGGGTTGGAGGATGAGTTTGTAGGGAGGATCCGCACAGATGGATTCGCGGGTCCGCAGTGGGAGAGACTGTTTAGGTTGAGGGAGACGGTATTTAGCGAGTTAGTACGGGAATTCTTTGCGACATTCCGTTTTGACCAGGCTGAGGCTAGGGGAGATATGGGGGGCACCACGATATACTTTAGGCTAGGGGGTGAGTTGAGGTCTTGTTCTGTGGTTGAGTTTGGTTGGAGGCTGGGGCTATACACTAGTGAGGAGGTTGATGGGGCTTTTCTGCTGAATCTGTTACACGGAGAGACTCAGCGGAATGAGATGAGGTGTGTTACCTTTTGGCCCACCATTGGGGATGGGGCCTATACCTCGACCACTGGGGCTGCATCGATCAGGGACCCCATTGTTAGGCTAGTTCACAGGTGCCTCACATATGGTTTGTCTGCACGTCAGGGCACCACTCACCGTATCACTGCTTCGGACTTATTCTACTTGTACACCATCTTTGCTGAGGA
Source organism: Artemisia argyi (assembly GCA_030686995.1). Classification (NCBI taxonomy): domain Eukaryota; kingdom Viridiplantae; phylum Streptophyta; class Magnoliopsida; order Asterales; family Asteraceae; genus Artemisia; species Artemisia argyi. Next base: position 205,149,914 of record CM060677.1, read on the forward strand.
TGTCTACTGCAACATCCCGTTTTGGGTGGCCAGTTACTTGAAGACCAGTGTGGGTGAGAGGGATATCGACAAGGTTTATGGGGGGATGTTCATCACACGGTTGGCTCGTTCCTATGGTCTTCTTACTCCTCAAATCATGGGGTACTTGAGCGATTGTGGGAACTGCAGGATAGTGAGGGCGAAATCCCTTAGGCAGATGAGGATTGTGATGCAGATGGGGGATGGTACCTATATATGGTACATAGGGGCTGATGATGAGGATGATGACGGTGATGATGAGGGAGTGCCCCAGCAGCATCAATATGAGGCAGGGACGGCTGATTACTACCGACATATGAGTCGGGGAGACTGGCAGGCACACCAAGGTGTCTGGATGGGTCAGATGGACACGTGGCGAGCAGCTACCGACCAGCGCTTTGACTGGATGTATGATCATACCGTCCGCCAGATGCAGCACCTCTCCACCCGAGATCAGCTTGAGCCTCACCTGCAGATTGACCCCTTCCCAGGCCGAGAGACTGATTACCCTCCCTATGGGTACACTGGACATCTCCCACCTGGCTATGATTATCGTTTTGGTCCTCCCCCTCAGTGATCCATCTTGATGTCTGTAATTCTTGAACAATTTATTTTTGGTTGAATAATTTAAAACATTTGGTTGTAATAGTCTAGGATTCGGCCTTTGTTGGCTTTGAACAATTTCCATTTCTGTTCTTTTAATTAATGTTTGAATGATTAGCTTTTAATTTTTGATTATTTATCTTGGCAACCCATGTTTTGTGTGAATTTTATTTGTTTGATTGTTATTTGCTTCCGTATGCATGTTTTATTTTTATTGTTGGTTGATCATGTTTCTCAATTAAAATGTGAAATACTTTATTATGTTGTTTAGCCTAGTCTTAACTCCAACCTAAAGGTATTTTTGCAAAAGATAAGTGTAAGGGGAAACCCCAAATATGTTTTTAAGAAACAAACCGATCATGATTATCCACAATATTTAATGAACATGTATATTCGTATTTGTTAGAGTCAAATGCTTGTATTGAGTCATAATGAAGTTTTGCAGGATTTTCCAGGAAGTAGGACAAAGTTTTTCCAGAAATTTTCCGGAAACTTAACATAAAGATTTCTGCAGGTCCATTCTGACGGCGTCAGGGCATTGCTCTTGACGGCGTCAGGAGTCAAAAATCTGGAAATTTTACCGGTTTTGTTTTTCTAACGGAGTCTTATGGTTTTTGTGAATTATTAAGTTTTATAATCTCCAGGAAATCTGCAAACTTCATTCCACAAGCATTATATCTTACTTTGTTTTCTAGAATTTAGTAACTTATATAGGATGCCGCCGATTTTACGCGAGGTCGCCTTGTCTACTTTTGTCAGGATTTACAGGTTATTTGTAACAAGAAGATGATTTATATTCTGGAAGGGAAGCTTTGATTGTTCGTTTTCTTGGAAGAAGATTTAACCTGGCCAACTAAAATCCATACCGAGCGAATCAGGGGAGTATTTGATTTCATTCTCTTTACTTTTTAACTTTTACATTCTTTACTTGAACATTGGGGACAATGTTCATCTTAAGTGTAAGGGGAGGGTAAAAAGATGATACCATACATATGCACTTTCGCTTGAGTTTGTTTTGTTCGATAGTAGATGAGTAATAAAACTATGAGAAATACTTGTTAGTGCAATTTTAGCGCCAAATTTAAAATTTTTTACAACATTTAGGAGTGAAACTTTAGCCATAGCAAGCGTCTCATGGATAGGAGATTGTATGACTAGCACATAACCGTATATTCAGAAAAATTTTCCACCCAAAATTGTGAGGTTCGCCTTTAGATTTGATAGGAAAAGCATTTATTATTAGTGCTTATGAGTGTACCGGTAGCATTTAGATTCTAGAACTTGCGTTAGTGATGCATCCCGAGACCGCTAGTGAGACTACATTCGTGTAGTAGGATTTACTACATGATAAGAGGCATTAGGATCACCCTTGTGTTAAACCCGTATCATAATTACTTGACCATTTAAGTCATATTACTTGGCTAGTTAAGTCAACTAATTTTTCCCACACCCTTAGCGTTGTACTCATTTTTAGTACACGAAACCCCTAGTACACCCCTCCGAGCCTATCTTTTCGTTTCTAACTTTAAGCATCTTACTTAAAGGAAGAATTTGTTACACCCCACTTAAATGTACACCCAAATCTCCTTAGCCTTCCGTGTATGCGCTCATTTTTAGTGCATTATTGTTATTTGTTAAACCCTAAGTTAACTTTCTAATTGATTACATGGTTGCTAAGTCGAGTCATATCTTTGTACATATTGTTTTGGGACGATTGGGACTCATGGGTAAGTACTTATTTTATGTAGTAATGGGGAAGAACATCACTTATTACCCCCATATGTACGTTAATTTTAAAAGTACTCCAAGTGTTTTGATTTTCTTAATTCGAGTCATTAGAATAGTTAAATGTAAAGTATGTAAAGATTCAAGTGTAAGGGGAATTCTCATCCCCTATGATGTATTATTTTGGATGGTAGGGTAAGAGTGTATGTTAAAAAAAAAAATAGAAAAAAAAACAAGAAAAAGAAAAAAAAAATAGAAAAGAAGAAGAGAAAAAAACATACGGACTACCATCCCGTTTTTATTTTATGTTCATTTTATGTTTTTGTTATTTTTCATTTATTAGCTTAAGTCGAGTCTAGTCTTGGCTTAGCAACGCCATCTTGTACATGTAATTAACCAAGATTGTTAACTCGCCACCAGTAAAATTTCCTTTATCCAACAAAACCGTGTAATTCATATCCCTATACCTAACGTTACAACCCTTTAAAAGACCTCTTTGATAGTTTATCCTAGGTGCTTACGCCATGTGGTGGAGGTTTGATCCTTTCCCAAGCCTATGGTAATCTATTTTGCTATGACAGGTAGTGAGAGATATCTTCCATTTCCATAATGTTATATTACTTTATTACACCCGAGAGATGTGAGTATCTAAACACTATTTGTGAGGTGCTTGTGTATGACCTCCGTGCTTGTCTATTGGTCTTTAGTGGAACGATTATTTGTTGTAATTACTTTTATATTAGTGTTAAATGACCCCTAACTTGTCTTTTGAGTAGAATAAAAGCTCATTTGCTTGAGGACAAGCAAATCTCAAGTGTAAGGGTATATGATGAGGCGAAAAATGATCCGTTTTTAGGGGGTCATTTAAGCCCGAACCCGAATTTATTTGATCAAATATTGCCCTAAATCGTTCCTTTTGTGATTTTAGGTGTTTGGAGAGTGAATTCTGGAAAAGAGGCTATTTTGGACGTTTTTGGAGCATAAAGTGAAGAAAACGACAAAGTACCAAAAATCCAAGCTGGAAATACAAGGTGACGGCGTCAAGGGTTTGCTCTTGACGGCGTCAGACATGAAGAATAATTTACCGTAGCTGGTGACGGCGTCAGATGGAGAGGTGACGGCGTCAAAGTGGCCAAGAATAATTTACCGTGGGTGGTGACGGTGTCACATAGGCCGTCACGATTGGATCTAGGGCGTCCGAGGAAGTGTATGGCGGCGAGTTGACGGCGTCAGATTTAACTCTTGACGCCGTCAGGACGATTTTCCTATATATAGTTTTCTAGTTTTTTTCATTAAAAAGGAGAAGTTTTGGTGAAACCCTAAAGACGATTTTGGTGCCTCTTTTACAGGTTTTTCAAGGGTTCCAAACCCTTGAGACCTTGCATTGTAATTGAGATAAGTATACTCTTAATTCAATCAATATGTCTATGTGTTGGTTGTTTATCTTTTGTTCTTATCTTAATTCTACTATGCTAGGCTAGATCTCTCTTGTGTTTGCTTAGATCTAATGAAACCTAGATGTTGATTATGTGTTGATTACTTGTCTATTCTTGTTTTGAATGAATGATTTATATGTTAGGCTTAAGAAAACTGGCAGATCTCCAAATGGTAACATGCTTGAACGTCTTAAGAAACATGAACCGAGGCGTACTAGGTCTTTATTGGTTGTATTTAATGCATGAGCCACTGTTTACAATCCCTATAGTTGTGCTGGGTCATGGTGTAGGAGGAGATAAGAGCTCATAGAGTTGGGGAGTTATGTATGCCACTCCACGAATGGTATTAAGGAATACAACCCGTCATTCATACAAGTGTAACAAGTAATTAACATGTAAAAGATATTTAGGGAGTAATGAAGTCTAAGTAAACACAATTTCTCCATATACTGCTCACAACCTTAGTTTAATATTAGTTTAATTTTATTTTCATTAGTTTAATTAGTTACAAAGTAGTTTTTGGGTTAGTTGAATAACAACTAATTCCGCCCACTCTTCTAAAAACCGAGATTTTACTTGCTTTCATAAAATATAAAAACACAAAAATAATCATCTTTCATCTCTAGAACTATTAATTAGGTTTTCTAATCCTAGCGTCATTATTCCTAAGCTGAACGATCAATCCCCCGGTACTTGTCACTATACTATACTACAACGATCAGGTACACTGCCTGGTGGGGGTTGTAAGCCTCGCGAGATCCCTCGAGAGGTAAAGCAAGGTGCGATTCCCACGCATCAATCGAGAAGTTGTTCGTGTAAAGTAAAATATAAATGTGTGTATGATTTTCAATATATGGTTTATATACATATATTGTAAAAGGCTTTATCATATGAATTTGTAGTCTCAATGTATGTTATTCATTGCACTTTATAAAATATCGCTAAGCATTTGAAATACTGATTATTTGTCCGTGACTGACATGAAGACACGTCTCTTGATATTTGATGTCGTTAATATTTATTTTAGGGTACCGCCGCTGCAACTACCCTACTAGTTTCACAAATTTAAATAGAATGATTCGATGGATTAATTTCATATATCACCCTACTTTCATGATTAATTTCATATATACCCAAAATGCAAGTATTGAATTCATAATGTACAATGTTTTTAATGCATGTTTGGGTATATATGAAGTTTCCAACTAAAAGGAGGGGAGATATGAAATTGCCCCTAAAAATTTAACCTGCCCATTTTGCCACCCATAACATTGTCCTATAAATAGCTAAAAGGAATACAATACCTGGATTCATATCCAACACATGAGAGGGGCAAGCAGTCGACACCAGCACAAAACTCTTTAATCGTTGTTAAAAGAGTAAATTACATGAATGGTCCCTATGGTTTGACGAAAATTTCACCTACCGTCCCTCAAACTTAAAAGTTGCATGTATGGTCCCTGTCGCGGCCAAAGAATAACATGAATGGTCCCTCAGACTAACTGTCGTTAGCTTTTTCTGTTAGTCCATTTGCACCGTTAGTCCTTTAACGACTGTTTGCAACAAACAGTTGCACCGTTAGTCCTTTCATACATTTTTGTCTATTTTTATATGTTTTCGTCCGTTTTCGCCCATTTTCTTACGTTTTCATCCATTTTTCTTACGTGTTTGTCTGTACGTTTTCACCCAGTTTCATACATTTTCATCCGTTTTTCTTACGTTTTTCCAGTTTTCATACGTTTTTGTCTGTTTTTATACGTTTTTGTCCGTTTTTATACGTTTTCGCCCATTTTCTTACGTTTCATCCGTTTTTCTTACGTTTTTGTTTGCTTTTTCTTACGTTTTTTTTGTTTACATACGTTTTTGTCCGTTTTATACGTTTTAACCCGTTTTCTTACATTTTCATCCGTTTTTATATGTTTGTATCCGTTTTTGTCCATTTTATACGTTTTAACCCGTTTTCTAATGGTGCAAATAGACTAACGGAAAAAACTAACGATAGTTAGTCTGAGGGACCATTCATGTTATTCTTTGGCAGCGACAGGGACCATACATGCAACTTTTAAGTTTGAGGGACGGTAGGTGAAATTTTCGTCAAACCACAGGGACCATTCATGTAATTTACTCTTTTTAAAACACGAAACGTAGAATTGAGAAGGCGGGATCCATCTTTTGTGTTATTAATCTCAACCTTGTGATCACCCTTTACGACTATCTCATCGCCTTTGTCCTTTTCTTGTTTAAGATGAGCATCACCGATGTATTTTTTGTACTATTTTTTTACTTTTTGTACTATGAGGCAACCCCCGTAGTTAACTAGAGTTTTATTTCATTCCTAATTGACCTCTTATTAAAGAGAGTTGATTTGCACACTCTCACAATTGATTGACATACTCAAATTATGAGTCATTTATACCCTTACTTTGTGAAAATAAGTAAAAATGATGTGAGAGTATAAATGTGAAGACACTCATAAAATTGGATGGGAGTCTAGGCACGATCTGTGCTACCACTCCTTTCTGAATACAAAAACTAATTCGATGGAAGATAAAAACATCACTATTATTATTATTATTATTATTATTATTATTATTATTATTATTATTATTATTATTATTATTATTATTATTATTATTATTATTATTATATTTTTTTAAACCTTTTTCTTAAAGCCATTTTCACTTACAAATGAACATGGGTCTTTGCCAAATTTAAATTGTTAGTTTATGGTGTTTCAAAGTGTTCCTGTGGATATTTATGTTTTGTTATTCAAGAAAAAGCTTTTGATTTCATACTCATCTTTAAGATCTAGTTTGAGAAATCAGATATAGATACACAACTAAGAATAAGAAAGAGAGAATTCATGTTTAACGGTATGTCAGGAATAACATTGTATTTTTGTTGAATGCTTCATATGATGACAAGTGTCAAATTAGGAGCATTAGATCTATTTGTAGGCGCAAGTAGTCTTTGTTGATCACAACTCTTTATATCCAACTTCAAACCAAAACAGAGCTTTAACGTATATAGGATTTAAATTATGGTGTCATTTATATCACTATATCCAACAAGAAAATTTTGACCAACTTTTTAACTTTTATATCAAGCTTTACAAACTAAACATAAAAGATGCTACTATTCATTAAGATCAATCAACTTTTTAACTTTTGTACCAAGCTTTACAAACTAAACATAAAAGATACTACTAGTACTATTAATTAAGATCAATCAAATTTTTGTCACTCTTCAAAAGCTTTTCTTCACGCTCCAAAAGATTTTGTTCGAGAGTCAGGTTGGCTTCCCATTTGTCGATCATAGCCTTTTGCATTGCTATCCAATGAAATTTCCCTAGTTGCAACATTATAGTTCTTTACAATCAACTCTTTTTCAAACTTTACCACATCCTTCATCTTACTAAGTAACTTAGTCTCAAATACCTTCAATTCCTTAAGATGTGCCACCAAAGCAGATTCACGCTCCAACACACGCTTTCCATGCTCCAACAAAGCAATTTCAGTCTCCAACACAGAAATTTCACGCGTGAGCACATCATCCTCAAGCGCATTCACATTTATCGCACGCGCCTCCGCCGCCGACTCAATCACCAATTCCTCTGACTTATTCTCAACAGCCGTCGACTCATTTACCTCTTCCTCCAACTTATTCTCAACAGCCGCCGACTCAATTACCAATTCCTCAGCCTTCTTATTCTTATTCTTCTTCTTCTTCTTCTTCTTCTTCTCCTCATCCTTAACCATAAACTTCGTCTCAAAATTAGGGTTGGTGTTTTCGAGGTAAGCGGAGAGGGCGTCATGGAGATCGAAATTGTGTGATGAGAGGATGAAGTAGGCTTCTTCGTTTGAAGTTTTGGTGATTTCTGTGAAGGATTTGATTTGGTTGCAATAATTGTTTTGGTTTTCCGCCGCCTCATCTTCCTCATTCTCCCAATCGTTGTTCTCCGCCACCACATCCTTCTTCTTCTCCTTCTCAGATCCATCACCGTTCTCCGCCGCCACATCCTTCTGCTTCTCCTCTTTCTCAGATCAATCATTGTTCTCCGCCACCACATCCTTCCACTTCTCAGATCTAACAGTGATAGATCTAAGAAGGAGGAGGAGAAGAAGAAGGATGTGGCGACGGAGAACAGTGATGGATCTGAGAAGGTTGAGAAGAAGGATGTGGCGGCAGAGAACAGTGATTGGGAGAATGAGTCGGAGGATGAGGAAGATGAGGCGGCGGAAAACCAAAACAATTATTCCGACAGAATCAAATCCTTCACAGAAATCACCAAAACTTCAAACGAAGAAGCCTACTTCATCCTCTCATCACACAACTTCGATCTCCATGACGCCCTCTCCACCTACCTCGAAAACACCAAACCTAATTTTGAGACGAAGTTTATGGCTAAGGAGGAGGAGAAGCAAAAGAAGAAGAAGAAGGCTCAAGAATTGGTAATTGAGTCAGCGGCTGTTGATAATAAGCTAGAGGAAGAGGTGAATGAGTCGGCGGCTGTTGAGAATAAGTCGGAGGAATAGGTGATTGAGTCGGCGGTGGAGGCACGTGGGATAAATGTGAAGGCGCATGAGGATAATGTGCTCGCGCGTGAAATTTCTGTGTTGGAGACTGAAATTTCTTTGTTGGAGCGTGGAAAGCGTGTGTTGGAGCGTGAATCTGCTTCGGTGGCATGTTTTAAGGAATTGAAGGTTTTTGAGATTAAGTTACTTAGTAAGATGAAGGATGGAGCACCGAAGTTTGAAAAAGAGTTGATTGTAAAAAACCATGTTAGTGCAAAAAGTGTGACGGGTATGGATCGGGCTTAGTTTATGTATTGGTGTAACACCCCCAAAAATGGGTCGCAGCGGAAGATAATATCGATGGGGTGCTAATCAATTGGTATCACAACACAAAGTACAAAGAACACTTTACCGCAACCGTTTAGAAGAAATTTCGTAATTCAGTGTATTTAAATTTACATCATTCAAAATGGTGCGGAAATATAGGTCCATAAGAGGATTTAAGCGGTCCCAAATGATTATCAGAGTCATTTATGACCATGCCATGCCGTTTGCCAAGCGCCTACAAAAGTAAGCTATAGCTATGTGTAGGATTTTACGCACTTGTGTAATCAATTTAAATTTATGCACTTGTGTCCAAAAGTAAGCTATAAGCTATAACTACCGGTTCCTAACTTAGGCAATCTGTAATCAATTTAAATTTATACACTTGTGTCCATGAGTAAGAATCAAGTATGTAATGAGTAAATAGTATTGCATTCGAGTAATCAAGCAAGCATTTAAGTAAAGCAAGTAATGTTTTCGAGTAAACAATTCATATGTTTAAGTAACACCAAAACTGGATTTTAGTAAAACAAGCATGCAGTGTTGCAAAAATCGGCCGAATCGGCCGATTAATCGGTAATCGGCCCAGGACCTTGGAGAGAATTCCACGGAAATCGGCCGATTAATCGGCCGAGTCAAGAAAATCGGCCGATTAATCGGTAAAAAATCGCTAATCGGCCCCGGACCGCCTCAGTACCGATTCACGATTTTTGCAACATTGCAAGCATGTATTCTTCCCCAAAAGTATTTCAAAACTAGAAAAGTATGGGCAATGAACTCACCTCGAAGCAGTAGATCAAATAGAAGAAAATAAGGAGTTAAGAGGCACATCACAACGGTAACCGAACGACTCGACCTAGAAGATACGATTTATCTTAACGGTTATGACACGCTAAAATAAAGTAATGAAATTGAGTGATTGTTACATTAACGTGACACGTTGATAAAAGATTTAGTTTTCAAATTGTAATAGTTTGGTGGTTGGTTAAATAAGATAAATCGAAAGAATAAATCAAAGTATTTAATATATACACCTTATATATTACGTATGAAAAATAAACAAGTATATAATTCATAGCATGAATTATATAATAAAGATGAACAACAAAAAATAATCAAAGTGTATATAATACCTGGCATGTATTATATATAAGAAAGAATGAGAAAAATCAAATAGTCAAAATATATAATACATTGCATGTAATATATAAGAAAATAAGAAAATAAATAAAACAATATAATTCGACACGTTACCGAAAACCTCAAAATGATGAAGTAAAGTGTTTCCGTTTAAAAAAAAACACACGATTCAGCGTTATAAAATAAATGAAAGAAGTTTTAAAAGTTTAGTAAATTTTTATGTTTTTTGTCTTTTTGTCAAAATTTGTGAAAAGTATAATTTTGTGAAAATATTTTAAGTATAAAAATTTTAGAAAATTTCGGCATGACCCGTTCGTATATAGGACTTCCATATTTTTCAAAATCACCAATTAAGTATTTAAAGGTAGGGGCGGATGTAGCCAAGTGGATCAAGGCAGTGGATTGTGAATCCACCACGCGCGGGTTCAATCCCTGTCGTTCACCCATCAATAAATGGACCATTTATTACGGAGACAGAAGACAAACCTAGAAAGCTTTTTTTCTGCAAGTCATCCGACAAAGTCACCAATATCCGTTTCAACAATACATACTCTAAATGTCAATTTAATACAATAACGGACGAGACGCGCATTTTGGTTCATCAATACCAAAAGTGCACATATAATCAATAACGGCTATTCCGTATGCTCAATATACCAAACATTATTTAACCATATTAACCACCAAACATTAACTAACAAAGTTTAAAAAGAAGTAAAAAGATAAAAAGATTAGTTAAGTGATTACTTACAAGTTAGAAGAAAAACCCCTTTTTAAAATTCCTAAACACAACCCAAACGTCGTGTACTAACTCCAGACACTAAACCTAAACCTTCAAACTCCAAATCTAAAAAACACGATCAAAAGAAGAAAAAGAAGCGGCGGCGGTGACAACCGGCGGTGATGGTGGCTTGATGGTGGTGGTCGGCGGTGATGGTGACATGCGACGGCGGTGGTGGTGGCCGGCGGCGGTGGTGATGGAGAGAGGTGTTGGTAGTTTTAGAGAGAATGAGGAGAGAATTTTAGAGAGAAGGAGGAGAAGAGTATGTGTTTCTCTTTCTAAAATTTGAAGAAATGAAGTGAAAAATGAGGATGAAAATGAGGGGGTTTTGTTTATATAGTGGAAGCATAAGGGGAATGAGGGGGATTCTTGTCTCCCATTTTCTTTTCGTTCGTCGCCAAATGCTAGTTTTTAGTCCGTAAAAATTAGACCCTTAACCCGTAAAAATATAATTTTTGCAAAATTTAATAGATTATTAAAATACCTTCGAAACGAGTATAAATACGACCATATTAACCAAAAGTATAAACACTATTAATTGGACTTGCGGGGTAAGTTAGTCACAGGGACCATTATTGTAATTTTTGTAAAATAAAGGTTCGGGGCTCGTTTAAGCTCGATAACATTTGATTCAAGACACGAAATTTACACCATTGAGTTTAAAATAATATTTTCACGAAGATTGAGTATTTACACGACTAGTATCTCAAAATTGTTATATAAATCATTTTTTTAAATGTTTATTATTTATTGCGTAGTCGTAGGGTATCAAGGGTAGGCTTTGTCCGTAGAATAAAACCTTAACTTGAATATTCGCGTTTTAACAAACGTTTTTTTAATAGAATCTTAAATAACTTATTTAATCATGTGTGTTTCGTTAACTTGTGATGATTAAATACAAATTTAATTATTATCGTGTCGGTACGCGTTACGTATCGTTTTTCGTTCAACGCGAAATAGTTATATGTTAAATAATCGAATGTGAACGGAATGCACAGAAGGGAATAATTTGAAAATTAAAATTTATTTTTGATCAAGAAAATTTTGTCAGTTGACTATCGGTTACGCAATAACTGATTTTACGCAACGGTAAACATTAAATAGTCAAAAAGGTAAAAAGTCGAAGTCAAACCTGACACATCAAAGGGTAAAATAGTCATTTAAAGTTCTGAAAATTGATGGTTGTCACAATTGGGCTGCCCGGGCGGAATGCCAGTGAGTGTGATTTGCACTAATTCAAGTAATGAGATGATTCCTTGCACAAATGAAGGTAAACCGTTAGCCTTACCGTGGGGACGGACCCCACGATTAAGCTCTGGCATGAGAGTAAGTAACCATGCTTGTCAGAGAATATGTATGTATGGGGATGTGTGACAAAGTCATACCTCATAAATGTGTTTTAAGGTTGCCTTTTATAGGTGGGCGAAATACTAAGGTTCCTAATATTTTGCTTATTATTGTTGTGGCCAGAGTGGGACCCTTGTCAGGCAAGAGTTTGTAGCTTAATCATAACTGCGGAAACAGAGCATCTTCCACGGCCATAGACTGGTCCGCAAGCATGCTACCGGAGTGATGCTTAGATGATTTGCGTGCGTCTTTGTAGGTATGGGCCGTACCCATTTGTTATTGGGCTTGTTGGTAGTACAGTATACCTGCTTGTCTGTTATATTTTGTTGTGTTGGGTCGGGACCCAGTTGTGTATAATACAGTCCAGGTCCAATATGCCTGCTATCTGTATTATATGATATCAAGTACCTCAGTCTAGTGTGTTTCATTGCACGCGTCCTTCCTGTAGCGTGCGGTGAATGTTGCTAGACTATAGGCTTTGTTCCACACGTGTGTTGTTTTTGGCCGTTCATCTTCTGACTGGCTTGGCCTAGTGGACCTTTTGTCTTCTTCTTTTACTTTTAATTCCTACTACCTCCGTCCCATTTTAATTGTCCGCGGGCCCGAATTTGACCGTAAATATTTTTGTTTGTATTATATAACACTTGATGAAATTTATATCATTGAAAAGTTCGTTAAACGAACTTTTCAATGATATAAATTTCATCAAGTGTTATATAATACAAACAAAAATATTTACGGTCAAATTCGGGCCCGCGGACAATTAAAATGGGACGGAGGGAGTATCATTTAGTGGACCGCTTCTGCCACGTGTCATCATCTTGTCGTGTCTTGAATTGATTGTACGATGGGTATAAATACTTGGTTCGTTGTTTACTATTTATTTTTTTCTTTTCCTTCATTTTCTACTGTTTGTGGTTTCTTCCATATTTTGCGGGTTACTTTGTTTGAAAGTCTTCGACAACCTCGGGTTAGATCTCGCTGTTTTTTCTTTTGTAATTTCTTTCTTTGTATTACGCGGCAATGGATGTGTCCGATTTTGTTAAGATTCCAGATCTTCTTCAAGCCACTCCTGCTAGGAAGAAGCAATTGGAGAGTGAATCAAAACAACTAGAGGGTATTACTGGGCAAGCGGTTTCTCCTTCTCTTGTTGTTCTTCCTCGCGATGATTTGAATATTACTCTTAATGGGTCATCCTCTGAGATTGAAAGCATAGATCAACATGACTCTGTTTCTATTGATGATGGTACGGAATTTTTTAGACCTAGTGCTAGTAGTGTTAATGATCTTGATCCCCTGGTGGCTATGGTAACTAAAAATGTTGAACCGAGGGGTTTGTTTGTGGTATCTGGGCTAGGAGGGGAAGAGAGGTGAGTTCCTCTTGATGATATTTTCCCACCCACTAAAAAGTTAAAGAGAGACGTCAGAGCTTCCAACAAAACTTCTTCTGGTAGTGTGCCTCTGGCCTTTATCAAACTGTTACTGGCTGACAGTGTTGAGCATCCTGAGGTTGGCTCTAGTGTTTTGTCAATCCATCCTTTGGTTTCTGCTTCTATATCTATGGACGAATCTAGCCTTCGCGACATCCGTCCTTCTGAGGGGTTTGTCATATCTTCATCTTCCTTTCCTCAATCAACTACCTATGCTTCTGATGCAGAGATAGGCTCCTTTATTGAATGCAGCACGCTATCGGTTACAACAACAACTGCTGTTTCTTCTGTCGTAGTTGCTACGACTTCAGAAGGTAAAATGGTTGAGGATTCTCCTTCCTTTGATTACGGTCCGGTTGCTGGCGACTCCAAACCTGTTTCTAGTAGCAATATACGTGATGTGGTTGATGTTGATTCTGACCATTTGGGAAGTATCTACATTCCTAAGTGGAGTGTAACCAATGGCTCTAATCTTAACGACCCTATGGAGTGTCGTGAGATGATTGACGGGTTTGATCCTCCTCGTTTTTCGCTTCTGTTCGTGATATGGACCATGATCGGTTTTTTTCTGCATTCAATATTGGTACAGCTTATCAAACGGCATTGAATGCGGAGTTGCGTATGAGCGCCGAGGTATTTCTTGAGGAGAGACGGAGTTTGTCCAATCAGTGTGAAGAGAAATTACGCTTGCTGAAGGTCAGAGATGAAGAAATGGGAAGAATGAAGGCAAGACTTTCTTTGGTCGAGGCTGAGGCTATAGAGGCAATTCGTCTCTGCGTATGGGTTTCCATATTGGAATGTTTGGAGAAGTCCTTAAAGGAACAAAATTCCATGCTCCAGGCGGAACGGGATTCCCTTATGCGCGAGTGTCGGACCTTCAGTCATCTGCCCCGACCGAAGAACATGAGTTAGTGTCCGTAATGATGCCCTTGTAGGTCAGGTATGAGGTGTGTTTTTTTCTTCCTTATTTTTCCTTTTTCTCTTTTTATTATTTTTGGTATCCCTTCGTTTTTTGTCATGGGTCCGTGAACTGGAGACTAAATGTGCTGATCTTCATACTAAATTATCAGCCTTTGATAATATGAGGGAGCAATTTGAAAAGATTCAAGATGCTCAGGTGGATGAGATTGCCCGTAGATTAGGCTGGATATTGACTTTGAGGGGTTAACTTTACATCTTCACGAGACATTTTATCCTCGTATGCTTACTGTTATATCTGGTCGACCATGGTTGTTGACGCATGGCATTAAGCTTGCTCTCATTAAGTGTTTAAGTTCCTCAGAATACCTTGCATCGACCGGGAGGGTCATAAGTTGTGTCGTTGTCAAGGGGATGCAATAAGGGCTAGTAGCTGGCATTGCTAATAGCAATGTAGGTACGGATCTCTCACGTGTTGCCACCTACTCTCCTTCTGTGGAAACATAGTATCAGTACGCATTGCTAACTCTTCGTGACTTTGAATTTCCCTTACTGGATACTTTATCGGCTCATAAAGATGCCAATATTGCAGATATTATGGATCTCCTTCGCCTTGAAGACCCGCTTGCGAGTGCCCTTGGCATGGCTGATTTGCAACCAAATCTGGAACAACTTTTTATTCTAATACATAACCCAGAGGATAATGTGGTTGTTGGTAACCGGTCCTTATCTTTTACTCTGAAAATGCTCAACGGAAGGTTGATAAGATTAAAGAAAATATTGCCGCCAGTGAGTCTGCATTGGCTGGTGTTTATGATCCTTTAGTTGAGCCCCCGCCTGTTGATGTTCTGATTGGCGCGACAACTCCTTCTATTGGTGGCTCTGTTGTAGCCACTATTGCGCTGTCTCCTGTCTCTTTCGTTCCTATTTTGAAGGAAGTTTGTGGTACAGTTGACACGGATGCCCAAGCTGCCCATGGAGTCATCCTAAATTCAGCTGAAGATAGTTCTTCTACTGGAAAGGAAAGTAGTGCTGGAGCTTGCTTAGTTAGATTCGTATTATAACCGTATGTGGTTATCTTTGTGTTTTGCGTACTTTTCAAACAATATTTACGTTTATGTACGTCTTGTGTTTGTTTATCGTAGTTATTTACGATATTTTTATCATGATTTTTGTTTTTTTTGCTATTGTTCTAAGAACGTACTGGTACGCTTATTTAATTGTCTTGTTTGAATATTGTTGGGTTATCCTCCCGGTACCTGGCTTGCAATACGTCTTATGTACTTTGAGTGAATTGTGAGGTTACTCATCCTTTTGTTATGATGAATAACATTCGTGGGTCGTGCTCGAATGTGTGCGTCTCTTACTCACATGTGTTAAGGACTTTGCAAAGTAAAATAGATAAAGATTTATTAAAGCAAACCGGTGAAGGTAGTTAGTCTTCACATTTTCATTAAAATTTTAAAGAGAGCATAGTACAATAGATAGGATAGTTTGAAAATTTGAAATGACCACTGCGGAGTCCACATAAGTGGTTTGACTACATTTGGTTTATGTAGCACCTCTTAAGGTTACAAACATTCCATGTCCGTGGTAGATGATTCCCTTCTAGGTCTTTTAGCTTGTATGCTCCTTTTCCTAGTGCTTCCGTGACCTCATACGGTCCTTCCCACTTTGGTCCTAGATTTCCGGTTTCCTTGGCATGGCTTGCATCATTGTTGCGGTACACCAGGTCTCCCGGTTTGAAGCTTGTGTTCCGGACCCTGGAGTTGTAGTATTTTTCCTTTTTTGCCTTGCTTTTTGCTTCCCGAATTGCTGCCTGATCTCTTCTTTCTTCAAGGATATCCAGGTTGATTTCCAGGGCTTCATCATTCTGTGCTATGTCCACTTCCGCCGTCCTCCATGTGGGCATTCCTATTTCGGCTGGGATAACAGCCTCCGTTCCATATGTCAACGCGAACGGGGTGTTTCTATTGCTAGATTTAATCATTGTGCGATGTGCCCACAAGATGTGTGGCAATTCTCCCATCCAATCCTTGCTTCTTTCTTCCTAGTTTGCTTTGATTCCTTCCCCGAGGCTCCTATTTGCTCTTTCTACCTGTCTATTAGCTTGAGGATGTTTAACGAAAGCGAAATGTTGCTTGATGCATAGTTTTTCACACCAATCTTTGAATGGGTTATCTTGGAATTGTTTTCCATTGTCAAATATGATTTCTCCTGGGAGTCCAAACATGCATACTATGTTTTCCCATACAAATTTCTTTATCTGGTTGCTTGTGATAGTTGCAACCGGCTTCGCTTCTAACCACTTTGTGAAGTAGTCGATAGCTACTAACTTTTAACGACTTTTTGAATAACAAAAAAAAAAAAAAAAAAAAAAAAAAAAAAAAAAACGGTTTAAGGTTTATGCTATATAATAGATGCATATTTTTTAAAATGTAGCGTTATGGTATACGTGTACTAAAAGAGCTACTCGTCAAATTCATGAATTTTTGTTTTGTTCTAATACGATCATGTTTTCACCGGCTACCGGTTAAAGCGGCTAAAAAAATAAAAGCAAAACAAAACCAAAAAATGAATTAAAAAAAAAAAACATTTTTTGGGCATTTTTGGCCCCACATCCTTAAAACCTAAATCCAAACACCGTATTTTACTTTTATCCAGTGATTCAAACGCCTCTTCTTCAACCTCTTTCACCTCCACCAACCTGTTAGTTTTATAGATGATAAAATAATAGATGTGTGTTAGGATCGAACTCGAGATCACGGGATTGCACACTTTACGTATGAAGAGTAAATGAATAATTATTTATAAATGTTATATATAATTATTAATAAACACAATATGAGTAACGACCGTTAGTAATTTAACGGAATTGACTAACGACCGTTAGAGGAAAATAAGGAAAGTTTACTGTGTGAATATTTGGAAGTCAAGAAAAGTTCTAGAACCCCTTAAGGTTACTAGAACCGATCGGCAAGAGGGGAGGGGGCACCTCCTTTATGCCTTGGACTCCAAGATATCTCACACTATATAAACAAACCCAAGGATCATTATTTGTCATCTCTTGTACACATTAACTTGGTGTTTTCTCTCCTTCTTTCTCTCTAAAAATCGACAAGTCCTATCCCTAACCTAAGGGATTCGATTTTTGTGCTTGTGTTTCAATTTACTTGCATAAACTTTACTTTAAGTAGTACGTGTGTACAAGAACGTGAATCAAGCACACTATTGTTTGATTCTTGGATTGAATAACAAAAATGTAAGAAGTTATCTTTATAATCCACATAAACCCTAATTAGGGTTCTTGATCTTGAATTGAAGAATTGCTTAAGGTACATTTACTTTTATTATTGGTTAATTAATTTACACATTATATGATCCTATATGCTTCCTCTTGCTATGCTTTGATGTTTATTGTTTATATATATGATATGTCATGATTATATAATTCCAACACAACCAACTACCACACCACCACTCTGCCACTCTCCCATACGCACCCCACATCCCTACCACCACCCCGCACCCCGTCACCATAATTTTCTTTATTAAGTTTTGCATAGTTTTGGACAATTGTTAAAGGGTTGTGGGTTACGAGAGTGGTGGTGACGGCAAAGACAATGGACGTAGGTTATGGGGTGATGGTTATGATGGTGGTAGGTGGTGGACTGGTGGTTATGGAGGTTTTGAAGACGGATGCGGTTGAATGCATGAAGAGGTATTATATGATTAGTATTTTTAGTACACGTATCATAACGCATCTATTGTATGACCGAAACCCATATATAATGCCACATAAGCCGTCACCTCAGCAAAAGTAAGTGTCACATATAACTTGATAACATTTGCCGGTAAAACAAATTTCCATGTATCATATTAGCACGAATTTGAAAGTTCAGGTATTAGACGAGTAGGTTTTTTAGTAGACGTATCATAACGGTACATCTCGTAAAATAAGCATTTATCGTATAGCTTAATTTGTTATTATCCCACATAGGTTGCCGAAAAGAAAATTTGTTACCTTATATAATACTCCCTATTATTTATGTAAGTCGGTTGTTATTCCATGTATGTTGTAGGTTTTTTATTTACGTTGTTCTATACACCTTAATTAACTGTCTTAACCTTTGAACTATCGAATTAACATATTTGGTTGTATTCTAGCTTCAAAACAAAGGTCAAGGCCAATAAGTTAACACATATGTCATTTTGATACTTTAGTAAAAGGAGTTAGTTTTGATCCCACATAGGTCATTGAAAAGAAATTGTGCTAGATTATATACTGAGGTTGATACTAGCTATGCAAGTTGTGATAAAATATTATGTTGTTCTTCTGTGTTATCCTTCTTGTGGTTAGGTTGCTACACCACAATAGCGGCATGACATGGAGGAATAATTGATGTGCTTTGTAATTTTTTTTTTTTTTTTTTTTTTTTTTTTTTTTTTTTTTTCGTCGTTGTAAAACTCTACCACCTAGTGGCTGTTTAGAAGAGTTGATTTTTTCATGGAAAGTTGATCGGTCATTTAAGTAATTCTTTGGTCGGCTCTATCAAATCATAAAACGCTCATTTTGAACCCGATATATGCCTGTTATAAGACAAATTTTGGAATCTACTCTTAAAAGAATATAAAAAAATTATTACTAGTAATGAAATGGATTAAAAAACGACAAACAGCAGACGTTTCTACAATAGTCCATTTCGATGTGAGATTTATGGCATCTTTTTTGTGTAATGTGCTTGCTAACAAATTTTGTTTGTTTCCTATAAGTTTTTTACGATCCTTTAGTTAATAAGGAATACAATCCATATAATAATAGTGATGGGATACCCCAACCAGGCCGCGGCCCCGCGTATACCTGAGTAAAAGACAAGCGTTTCAGTAATCTGAATAGTCAAAACCTGATCCGTTTACACTTCATATAATAACGATTTAGAACCATTATGGTTCCTAAAACTGGACTGTTAAGGACGGTTGGACTTTGGACCAATGAATTTGGTATAGTAAAAACACTACGAAACAAATGTTAATGTGTGGATACATAAAGGAGGCAATGCCTAGAATCAAACATTTGAAACAGAACACATTGTACGAAACGAAAACTTGGATATGCGAGTTAGTGACCTCGATGTCACTCCTACATTATTCAGATGAAGCAAATAGGAAATGAACCCACATGAGGATTATGATCAGCTATGCTTACTTAGGAACGCGAGAATTAGTGAGTTTATCTTGTCAGGAAACTGTTCTTGAACAAAATGGCTTCCTTCTGGCACATATTCTATCTCTAAACTTGACGCAAAGTGATTAACTGTTCCACTCTTTATGAAATCTTCCACTCCCGGAAACTTCAAGAAATAATCCTTCTCCCCAAGGATCACTAACATCGGGTTCTTGATTACTTGATCTTTTATGTCGTATACTTCATCCGCTGACCTATAACAACACAGTTCAAAAGAAACCTAGTTCAGACGTCATTTAAACAACCCTCGTGTACAAAGACCTTTTTTTTGTAGATGTTGCTATTGCGATCAGTTCACTTATGAATGGGCCGATTCTCGCTATGTAAAACTTTAGATGGTTGAAACCCGCTGAATTACTGATTGGTTTGTCATACATTTTCAGAGAAAAAAAAAATATTGAGAGAAAAAGTCATTCGGGTCAACCTATAACCCAACCCGTACCAATGTCACATGTTTTGACCCAATTACTCACACAAATCAACCTTATTATTTTTTATTTTTAAGTTTGTGACTGTGAACACGAGACCTTCTAATGACTGAATCTGATACATAGCGTTACTGGTTACCTGTAGGGAACTTTGAGTGAATTAAGAAAACCAGATTTCTCATATAGAGCTCCATAGGCCGAAAGATCATCCTCAGTGAACCAGGAAGGTAAAGGTGTGAACGGGCCGACTATATTCATAACCTCTTGCCCTTCGCTAGCTACTGGAATCTCACTTCTAGAAAACAAGATGTACACATTTCTTACAACAGTTTTAGCATCAATACGGGCAAAATCAGCTTCAGCTCTTCCGGGTTCCTACCACAAGAAAAGTACTAATTAGCAAAAGATTGTTATATTTAAAGCGCAAGTGGACTTGAACCTTTTGTGATAAGTACCTTCCATCTGTTGATATAGAAACCTTCCGGCAGTTCTATGTGGAACTTACGTGGTCCAAAGGGCGTATGTGGTACACCAAGCGATACAACTCCTGCCACCCTTTCGGGGTAGAGGAGTGCAAAGAGGAATGCTGGTCTAACCCCGAAGTCTTTCGCGATTATGAAAATCTAACACCGCAACAAAACGAAATTGTGATTGAAGTTGTGACACATATTAAATATTGATCAGAAGTATAGTAGCTGGTGAGTAACAATCATATAAATGATTTATTAGACAAGTTCTATCATACAAATTGGACAAATAGTTATATATGTACTAATCTTACACTATCATAAACTAACTCATTTTGTTGTTAATCAACTGATTATGAGTTTGGCAAAAATATGATTAAGTGCGAGTTTTCTTAGAGACAAAAGGCAGTTTCGAAAATGTCTTATCAGTTTTCCAAATGCACTAGGCAACTGGTAGTTTTAATCTTAAAAGCAAAATGTACGTCCAATTAGTATTAAGGTGCTCTTCAATCAAATGGGACAAATTTTCAAACACAAGTTTCCATTCATTTCATAGTTCTAAGCAGGACTTTAATTTTTATTTCACTTTTAGCCTTAAATTTATATAGCTTACAACTTTTTGTGACATCAATCCAAACCTGCCGCGCAGGTGCCCGGTACCATATAGATTTTTTCAATGTAGTGTTAATTTTTTAAAAAAACATCATTTTTTCTTAAAGGCAACCGGTTCATCAAAATGTGAATCTATATTATGGTTTCAAAAAATTGTGCACCCGGTCATATTTGGTTATGATTTCGTCGTTGATTCGAAGTGCACCCATTTTCATTTATCTATCTTTTTGATTGGGCTATTATTAATCCCAAAAAAAAGAAAAAAAAAAAAAAAAAAAAAAAAAAAAAAAAAAACTTTTAGCAACTTCTCCGATAGTATATTCTATCAAAAAATCAAGTCAAAGTTACAACAAATAAAACATACACTCAATGTACCTTATCAATGGCTAGCAAGTCAACCATCGCAAGAACATCGTCCACAAGGTCCGAGAAACAAAATTTCTTAATATCAGGAGGCGGGTCCGAAAGCCCGTAGCCTCGAAAATCAGGTGCGATGGCTCGATATCCAGCTTTAGCAACTGCGATCATTTGGTGACGCCAACTGTACCATATCTCAGGGAAACCATGCAGAAACACAACCACTGGTGATGACTCGTTTCCTATCTCGGCTATGTGAAGTTTCAGTCCATTGACTTCAATGAACTTGTGAACTATTTCATCCATCGTTGGTTAACTTTTTTTTATCAGTCTAATGAGCTTTTATGATGGCTTTATTAATAAGAAAAACTTGACTGGTCAATGGGAAGTTAAATGCGTAATTAATTAGTGAGAATCTTATTTAATTTCTTTCTAGTAAGACATATAAAGAAATCAAATTAATGGATTTTATTATTTGCCACACAATTTTTTTTTTTTTTTTTTTTAATAAACGGGTCTTATTACAAAATTGGTTGTAAAGATGGGTTAGTTTTCATTTGTTTTGTGCATATGGGTTTTTTTTATATATATTCGGACAGACTTATGATCAAATAAGAAGAAACTTTAAAATGAGAAGAATGATAAATAACTATAACCACACATTAGAGATGCATCAATTTGAATTAGATGCATCCCTAATCTTTTAGATGCATTCTAATTTATTTTCTAGCTAAAAATTAGATGCATATACATATATGACATGCATTTTAACAAGTTGGTTATAGTTATTTCTTATCATTTTCATTATAAGTTTTTTTCTCACTGAATCCTTACCAATTCACCACGTTAGATTGAATATTTTCACATATTTCGTTTACACATCTTATTTAGCCATTAAAAAATTGGTGTTTTTTTTTTTTTTTTTTTTTTTTTTTTTTTTAATTTTTTTAATTTTTTTTTTTTTTTATAAATCATATATGTCCCTTCACATACATTTAGTATTGATCAGGCATTTATGTTGATCATGTGTTGGTCAGACCATTTATGTTGGTCTATTCGAAACCCAGTCTCTTTTTGCTATAATAAATTTGTTTCATTAAATTAGGAGATCATATTGTTCTTATATCATTTTACAACTTTTTCATATTTTACGAGTATCTGTATATCATCTATCAGGATAGCTTGTGTCAAGCTGCACTTGGCGATCATCAATTAAACAAGTATATTTTGAATCATATATCTATACAACATATAAATATATGTATGAGAGCCATTATTAAATTGTTGAAAAGTCATCAAAATATTATTTAAATTAAAAGATAACATTCGTTAAAGGAAACAAGAAAACATCCGCTAAATTAAACAAGAAATAAAACATAAAATTATTATGTCGAATTAAATCTCAGTTGAGAGTTCGTACAACGGGACCTATTGTAACCGGCTTGACGGCATACTCCACATCTTTTTGGTTCGTCCGGATGACGAATGTCCATCTCATTACGAATTCGACTTGATTTATTCCAACTAACACTGATCTTTGAGTAATCTGCCTTGATCTTCCACCCTGAATCCAACCAATAATCAACATGGGGAATTCGGCTTGACTTGGTTTCTATTTTCAAATTGCATTACAAGTCGAATTTTATTTTCTAATTCACTCCAAACATCTATACGAACATTGAGATTAAGATAACTAGTATTTGTTGGCAACATTACATGCTTATAGATAATTTGTGTGGACAACATTAAATGCTCATAAATAAGTTGTGTGGGTATGAGAAAACAACAAAGTGTGAAATAAGAATTTAGGAATTTTAGTCTGAATATGAGAAACTTTATTGTCTAGTTAAGTAGTTGAGATTAATGTCTAAGATTGGTAATTGTTTTATGAAGATATGTTGATATTTAAAGTTTTAAAAGACAAATGTGTGTAAAGGGTTTGAATACGGAGTATGTGACTACATCTACATTATGCAACAAGAATTAAATTATTTGTCGTATATTGATTCTTAACTCCCAACTAACATCATAAATATGGGTGGATGGTTTTACTTGTCACTTTGCAAAATACTTAAAATAATACTACCCCCGTCTCAAATTAATTGTCCATATTTCTTAACAATGGATGTCTCAAAAAAATTGTCCATTTTCCTTTTTTAGTAAAAACAAGAGAATATAGTGAGGGAATATTCTATTTGAGTGGTTGAAAAATAAAGTGACCCACTTTTATTAAACTTTGTGTTTTTTGTCTCTTGACAATTATTTTGAGACGGAGGAAGTAATGAATAATGAAGATTTAAAAAAAAAATTGGTTTGACATATTTTGTGAAGGGATGTATGTGCACGGGGTGTGAAGGGACCTGATGAACACTTTGGCTAAACAAATAGGTAAATGAAATATATAAAAATAATCAATAGAAGATGTTTACTAGTAGGTCTCAATATATAAAAAGAACCCATATGTGTAAAACAAATGAAAGTGGACCCACATTGCAACCAATTTTGTAATAAGACCCGTTTATTAAAAAAAAAAAAAAAAAAAAAAAAAAAAAAAAAACTCTCAAGTGGTGGCTTAATAGATAAAGTAATATTAGTATGTGACAATTGTGTTTGCAAATCAATTTTATCGTCTATGGGTGGTGTGTACCTATACAAAGATTTATACAATTAACACATTATCAATTTATAAACATTCCAAAAAGTAAACTTATTTCACTATTTTAAATAAATATATTTATAAAGTTTTTCATATGACATGGCACAGTGGAAACTTTCAAAACTTCAAAGATTTTCAAAATCCTAAACCCACTCATATTTGAAATATATATCAGTTTTTATACACTCTTTCACAAATCACCATTGGATTGATGTCGTGTGAGTCTGTTAATAAACGGAAGAAGAATGGGTGTAAATCTACATATATCTTCATAGTTTTTGTTTGGTTACACACATTTGCCCTTGTTGAAACGTGGTGGACTCAAACACTTTGCTTTAATGTCTTTTGGCAGAATTTGTTATACTGCAGGTGGTTGTTAGAGCTATAGCATATAAAAGTCGGAGGTGAGCTTTTTATTTTAGATATTTGAGGAAATAATTAAAGTGGAACTTATATATGTAAAATTATGAAAAACAGATAAATATATGTTTTTAAAAGCAACTAACTATTTCATAATATATATACAACTCAAATGTATCTCACATGTTTTAACTCGAACTTGAATCTTCAATCATATAGTTTAAAAGTTTCTTACATAACATGAGATACCATTAGAGGTGCACGGATGGGCTAAAGCCCGAGCCCAAGCTTAGGACCGGCCTGAAAAAGCCCGGCTCAAAAAAGACAGGCCTAAAGCCTGGTCCGGCCCAAAACCCGGTCCAGGCTAGTCCCAAAAAAGCCGGCCAAAAAGCCTGAAAGCCCGGGCTTTTTGAAAAGCCTGCAAAACAACACGAAAGCCCGGGCTTTTTACCAAAAAAAAAAGTCTTCGATCTTTTTAAAAAGAATGCCTAAATCATAGTGTTAGTTTTTTTTAATAACATACAATAAATAATTACTTTAAATGATTTATGAAATTACAACAAAAATATAATCACTAATTAATAAATATGACTTGTTTGAATGGATACAAATTAATGTTGTTGTTGAGGTTTCTCATTAATGTCATAGTTCTTGTAGACTTTAATTGAGATGTATTTCGATGAAAGAAACTAGCAACTTTTATGTAGACTTCAATGAATATGTACTTTTAAAATTGAGTAAATTGAATTGAAAGACTATAAATGTTTAGAAGTAATTTTACAGGCAACCTTTATGTTTTTAATCAATGTGTGCTTTTTAAAATGTAGACTTCAACTACACATAAATTTTAATATTTGCATTTATGATCAATAAATAGTTAGGTATTCTTATACAATACAACATTTAGATGTTATACTCGTTTCTTCTATAAGTACAAGATGAATATAAACATTAAAAATACAAGTGTTTATGTAGTTAGCCGTACAAAAACTAAAGTTGTTATCAATTTTTTTCCCAAAGAGCTTATCATTTAAAAAGCTCCCCTAAATTTCCATTCAACATGAACATTATTTAAAAGATAACTTGTTAAAAGTTAATTTATCTTAGAAGTTTAACCATATGTACCGAATTAAAAGTTGTGCTTTCAAACTTTTCTCATATAAATTCAGGATAAAATTTACCTGTTTGTATTTAAGCACAACTATATGTACACATGAGTACATGACATATATTTTCGACATGATAATTTCACTAAAAAGACTATTAAGCTCCAAAAGTCATGATTGAGCTTGTTGGTAACCTGTGTTAAACACAATAAAAAGCCAAAATCGAAACAAAAACCAAAATTTTTGGACCCATTGATGCATTAACCAACCCGCCTAACACATATTTGCCACTTTGACAGATTAACCGAACAAACAAATGCTATTGACAGCAAGAACAAACAAATAGTTACGACTATGGCATGTCAACCAACCCATGACATACACATTTCAAAACGAACTAAAGGGTCAAACATCACACAAATACTTACAACTACTTAAATTACCAACAATATATCACTTATGTACATTAAACAGTATATCACAATCATATTCACAGCAAGAACTTGAGCCATAAACATTATGCGTCAAAAAAGTTTCTTTAGGTACACGTGGAATAGGTTGCGTCAAATTGGGTTAATCGAAAACATGTTGTCAACAAAATGGAATCTTTATATATTTGTTTACTGTCAAATATGATTAACAAAAAAGGTAATTTACAAAAATACTCAATTTTGAGGTTTGTGCATTATAAGTGACTTTCAGACCCCTTTACTTTAAAGCCAAGAGTTCAAACTTTCACTAATTTGACCCGTTTAGGAGATATCATGACCTGAATGACATGTTATGAGTTAAATGCTCAATATCACCATATATACTTGATTACTTATCATAAGTGAAGCCAAGAGTACTTATTAATGCCTTGACATCTATATGAAATATCTGTGCGCCGAAAAACGTCATTACGGTAATGATTGCATAGCAATTCCCAGGTGAGTATTACAGCTTGCATAGCGTGCAGTCCCTTTCAAGTTTTTGTTTGATCTGCATACATATATGATAATAACAATGGTTAGCTTAGCACCAAAGTGAACATCAAGCTAAAACACAAGCTTATGCCTATATGATGTAAATTCTCAATTTATGATAACAAATGATTGACATAGATGTACGATCACATTTAACATACCTTAAGACTAGTGGGCAAGGGGAGTGGTAGTTTCACCATCCGGTCCCACATCACCAAATATTACCTTGCCCTCCTATTTTGTTCACGCACCACACACGAAAAACAATGAAATATTTGGTGGTCTGACAACCATTTAGTATTGCTATTAAATCGGGACTCACGTGACCTTCTCTCAACAACAAATCTTTCTATTCCCCATAGTCTACATAATAGTGTGTGCTTTTTTTAATCTACTATTCTACTCCATTATTTGTTGTCTCCATTGTTTTTCTTTTTATAATTTCTATTCATCAGTATATTTTTAACTTGTTACTCACTATTGAAAAGTATTAATCTTTATATAAAAATACATGACATGTTACGAATGGATACATTTTCATTCCACATGTACTGTGACTAATAAAAAACTAATGTGTGTTCCATAATCGATAACCAAAAATTACATAACATTACTAACAACTTACACGATACAGTAGTCTAATTCCGTACGTTGTATGTTTTTAAATTTGAGGTTTACGTATTTATATTTTTACGTTTATGTTTTTAATTATGTAAGTATTTAAAAAAAAAAAAAAAAAAAAAAAAAAAAAAAAAAAAAAAAAAAAAAGAAGTTAAGGTGAAAAAACATATTCCTTGCCCACTAATTGGTGAAGAGTGGTGAAGGGGGGTGAAAGGAGAGAGAAAGCTGACGTGTCGCTGATGTGTATGGTGAAAAACAAGTTCCCTTGCCTACTAGCCTAACAACTTGGCAGGTTGTTTAATCTGCTTGGTTTAAAAGCAGATTTACTGATCTTTCACGCTTGTAAACACATAATACAGAGAATAAGCAACCACAAACACCCACTAAAAATAATTTACCTCCAACATTTAAAAGCCTTCGCTTACCAAATTTCAATACCTTTAATCTAATTAGGAAGAGGTCACTTATAATTGGAATTGGAAACTGCAATTAAACAAACACCAATGAATAAAAATATAA
Source organism: Artemisia argyi (assembly GCA_030686995.1). NCBI lineage: Eukaryota > Viridiplantae > Streptophyta > Magnoliopsida > Asterales > Asteraceae > Artemisia > Artemisia argyi. Next base: position 205,177,486 of record CM060677.1, read on the forward strand.
ATCTTTTATAAAAATATTAACTTTGAATCAAGGAAACATCCAATGGCAAATGAATATGCACATGAGCTCATTTGTTGCTAGTAACAGACCAAAAGTCACGGCAATTTTATTTCCCTTAGGGGGCGTTTGGTTCGGGGATATTGGGGGCATTTGCATTTTAATTGCCCCCAAATATCGTGTTTTGTTGACAATTTTGAGGAATTTGGAGGAATTTATAATTCTACGAATTGCCAAAATGGAGAAAATTAGAATGCCTTCAAAAAGTGAGGAATTTTAATTTACTAGGAAAATTTTTTTATAAATTTTTTTCTTATTGTTTTTTATAAACTTTTAAATAGAATATTTATGAAAAAGAAAATTATAAACTTTTTTTATAAATTTTTTATTAACTTTTTTTTTATAAATTTTTTTATAAACTTTTTTATAAATTTTTTTATTAACTTTTTTTATAAACTTTTTTTATAAATTTTTTATAAACTTTTTTTTATAAATTTTTTGTAAACTTTTTTTATAAATTTTTTATAAATTTTTTATAAACTTTTTTTATAATTTTTTTTATAAATTTTTTATTTACTTTTTTTTTTATAAATTTTTTATATATTATTTATAAACTTTTTTTATAAATTTTTTATTAACTTTTTTATAAACTTTTTTTATAAATTTTTTATTAACTTTTTTTATAATTTTTTTTATAAACTTTTAAATAGAATATTTATGAAATTTATATTAAAAAATAAAAAAATATTTATAAATTTCTGTCAAGCAAACATGACAAGATATTTTAAATTCCGGAATTTGAAATTCTCATAATTCCAGAATTTCAAATTCTCCAACCAAACGCCCCCTTAATACATTATCAAAAGCGATTCATTTCCTTATTAGTCATTGGCAATGGAAAAGCAAATTATGGTTTCAAGAAAACACGTACAGTCCACTTGAATTTATAAAACCAATAAATAAATAATGGTAAAGAAAATATAAATTAAAAAAAAAAAGACATAGTACTAGTTGACTATCAAACCCTTAACCTAATATCTTGTCTCTCTGTATATATTTCTTCTCTCCTCTCCTCTAAAATCATCTTCTTTTTATCAGCACATGTCACACCTAACCATCTTTTTCAACTTCAAACACTTTTTATCCACTCACACTTAACTCATCTTCTTCAACTTCAAACACAACATAATAATCATGAGTTACATATTTTGTTCACCCACTAACACCACCATCGATCTCTTCAAAAAGAGTTGTTAGTTTGTACACCTCCATTCAAGTAATCCACTACGACTTAACCACCATCATGAGTTATGTATAAAGCAAACAACCACAAAAACTCTTAGAAACATTTTCTTTAAAAAAAAGTACAGAGGCATGCTTTGAAACATTTCAAGTTTTTTGGGGCTGAATTCGTTATTAAAAATACGAGGGTACTTTGTGAACATAAGGGAATATTTTGAACAAAAGGCTTTTTTTTAGTTGGCTAAGAGCTAAGCACACGGATTGGATTAAACTTAATCTCAGCCGTTGAATTGAACGGCTGAGATATTTCTTAAAGAAATTGGGCACGTTTCAAATTTTCAAATGAATTACATGCGTTCTACTATAAATATTGTGATGATAGTCACACAAAACCCAAAAAAAATATGTATTCGTAGAAGCCGAAGTGGGTTACCGTAGCAGATCTATGCAAGTACTGCAATATCAAAGAACACGATCCAAAAAGACACTCATTTGACATATATATCCGACACTCAGTTTCATGATCTGCAAGTTTTTTTGGATCGTGTTCTTTGATATTGCAGTACTTGCATAGATCTGCTACGGTAACCCACTTCGGCTTCTGCGAATACATACTTTTTTTTTGGGATTTTGTGTGACTATCATCACACTATTTATAGTAGAACGCATCTAATTCATTTGAAAATTTGAAAAGCGCCCAATTCCTTTAAGAAGGATCTCAGCCATTCATTTGAACGGCTGAAATTAAATTTAAACCAATCCGTGTGCTTAGATCTTAACCAATAAAAAAAGCCTTTTGTTCAAAATATTTCCTTATGTTCACAAAGTACCCTTGTATTTTTAATAATGAATTCAGCCCCGAAAAATTTGAAATGTTTCAAAGCATGCCTCGTACTTTTTTAAAAAAAAAAAAGAAAAGGTTTCCAAGAGTTGTTTTGGTTGTTTGCTTTACAGATAACTCATGATGGTGGTTAAGTGGTAGTAGATTACTTGAATTGACTTGTACAAATCAACAACTCTTTTTGAAGAGATCGATGGTGGTGTTAGTGGGTGAACAAAATATGTAACTCATGATTATGATGTTGTGTTTGAAGTTAAAGAAGACGAGTTATGTGTGATGAGATGAGAAGAGTGGAGAGATAATATATAGAGAGATCACAAGATTGTAGGTTAGACTTTTATGGTTAACTCGTTCTATGTCTTTTAGGGATTGAGATCCTCTCATGTTCAATTTGAACATGAGAGGTAATGTTTGAGGTTTTTGTGAGTGAGAAAATAGTGGGGTCATCTTATGTGGGACCTTTAATTTATTACAAAATAAATTTTCACTCACAAAAACTTCAACCTGACCTCTCATATTCAAAAAGAACATGAGAGGATCCCAATCCGTCCTTTAGTAATTGATATTTTCTTTACGATTATTTAATTAAGGCATGTTGGTTCACTCAAAGGAATAGAATGATGATGCGTGGGAATTGCACCAGGCTTTACCTCTCGAGGGATCTCGAGAAGCTTAACACCCTCATGAGGCAGTGTACCTGATCGTTGTAGTATAGTATAGTGACAAGTACCGAGGGATTGATCGTTCAACTTAGGAACAGTGTCGCTAGGATTAGAAAACCTAAAGATTAGGTCTAGAGATGAGGGATGATTCTTTTTGTATTTTTATATATTTTTGGAAAGCAAGTAAAATCTCGGTTGTTGGAAGAGTGGGCGGAATTAGTTGCTAGTCAACTAACCCAATAACTAAGATGCAATCAAAATAAAATAACAAAAATGAAAATAAACTAAATTATACTAGTGATGTGAGCAATATATGGGAGAATTGTGTTTACTTAGATTTCATTACTCCCTAGATATCTTTTACAGGTTAATTACTTGTTACAGTTGCGTGGATAATGGATTGTATTCCTTAATACCATTTATGGGGTGGCGTACTTACTTCCCCAATCCTATAAGCGCCTACTTCACTCCTATGTCGAGCCGACTAAGAAGCTCCTAACATGGGATCACTAAAATTTGCTTATGCATTAAATACAATCATAAAAACCTAGTACACATCAGTTCATGTTTCTTAAGACGTTCAAGCAAGTTACACAATGGAGATCTGCCAGTTTTCTTAAGCCTAACATTGAAATCATTCATCCATTACAACTATAAACAAGCAATCAACCTATAATTAACATCTAGGTTTCATTACATCTAAGCAAACACATGAAAGATCTAGCCTAGCATGTTGAAATCAAGACAAGCATAAGATATATTCAATCAACACATAGACATATTGATTGAATTGAAAGAGGACTTAACTTAATTGAACATGAAGGTTTCAAGGGGTGAAAACCCTTGAAAATACTGTTACAAACGACCTAGGGTTTATTAGGTTCGACCCTAGTATTCTCCACACAAGTTCCTCCCTTAATGAATGTAAAAATAGAAAAGTATTTATAGATTTTGTGAGGTGACGGCGTCAAGAGTAAATGTCTGATGCCGTCATCTCGCCGCCAATAAACTCCTCGGACAATTAGATAATTAACTAAGGGTTTAAAGAAATAACAATAATGCACTAAAGATGAGTGCATACACGGAAGGCTAAGGCGATTTGGGTGTACATTTAAGTGGGGTGTAACAAATTCTTCCTTTAAGTAAGATGCTTAAAGGTAGAAACGAAAAGATAGGCTCGGAGGGGTGTACTAGGGGTTTCGTGTACTAAAAATGAGTACAACGCTAAGGGTGTGGGAAAAATTAGTTGACTTAACTAGCCAAATAATATGACTTAAATGGTCAAGTAATTATGATACACACAAGGGTGATCCTAATGCCTCTTATCATGTAGTAAATCCTACTACACAAATGTAGTCTCACTAGCGGTCTCGGGATGCATCACTAACGCAAGTTCTAGAATCTAAATGCTACCGGTACACTCACAAACACTAATAATAAATGCTTTTCTTATCAAATCTAAAGGCGAACCTCACATATTTGGGTGGAAAATTTTTCTGAATGGTACGGTTTTGTGCTAGTCATACAACTCCTATCCATGAGACGCTTGCTATGGCTAAAGTTTCACTCCTAAATGTTGTAAAAAAAATTTAATTTGGCGCTAAAATTACACTAACAAGTATTTCTCATAGTTTTATTACACATCTACTATCAAACAAACAAACTCAAGTGAAAGTGTATCTGTAAGGTATCATCATTTTACCCTCCCCTTACACTTAAGATGAACATTGTCCCCAATGTTCAAGTAAAGAATGTAAAAGTGAAATAAGTAAAAAGAATGAAATCAAATACTCCCCTGATTCGCTCGGTATAGATAATAAGGTGGCCAGGTTAGATCTTCCTCCAAGAAAATGAACAATCAAAGTTTCTCTTCCAGAATATAAATCATCTTCTTATCATATATAACCTGTTAAACCTGAGAAAACAGACATGGCAACCTCGCGTAAAATCGGCGGCAATCTATATATCCTAACAAATCCTAGAAAACAAAGTAAGATATAATGCTTGTGGAACGATGTTTGCAGATCTCCTGGAGATTATAAAACTAAAGATTTAACAAAAACTTTAAGATTCCGTTAGAAAAAAAAAAAAAAAAAAAAAAAAAAAAAAAAAAAAAAAAAACTGGTAAAATTTCCAGAATTTTACACGTGACGCCGTCAGGTGTTACTTCCTGACGCCGTCAGAAGTGACCTGCAGAAATTCTTATGTTAAGTTTCCAGAAAATTTCTGAAAAAACTTCGTCCTACTTCCTGGAAAATCCTGCAAAACATCATTATGACTCGATACAAGCATTTGACTTTAACAAATACGAATATACATGTTCACTTAATATTGTGGAGAATCATGATCGGGTTTGTTTCTTAAAAACATATTTGGGGTTTCCCCTTACACTTATCTTTTGCGAAATACCTTTGGATGAAGTTAAGACTAAGTCAAACAACAAAATAAAGTATTTTCACTATTTTAGTTTGAAACATGATCTACCAACAATAAAAATAAAGCATGCATACGGAAGCAAATAACAATCAAACAAAAAAAATCACACAAAACATAGGTTGCCTCCCAAGAAGCGCTTTTCTTTATTTACGAGTCTTGTAGCTAGACTCTAGGTCATGGGTTACTACGTGACCTCATCCCTTGAGATGATGTACCCCATGTAGTTGCGATCATTACTATCGTAGTGGTGGTGTCTCAATCTGTCGACACTTGCAATCACCTCTCCTCCTCCTTTACTTCTCAAGTTAGCCATCCCATCATGGCTTATGCTTTCAATTGTGAAAGGCCCATACCACCAGAGACTCGGTTTATCGGGAGGTATCGTTATCTCCAAGTGTCTTAAGAGTACTAAGTTCCCTTTCTCGAATGGTGCATGGCCCCTCAGCTCGTTGGTTGACTATGTTCGAACTTGACATGAACTTCATTGCTTTTGCTTTTTCATGTTCAACCTCCTTGTAGCTTTTGATTCTTGCCTCCCATGCAAGTATTTTCTCCTGAACATGAATAGGTGATGCGTCAATGTTGTTTTTGAGCCTTCTCCCCATCAAACTCTTTTGCCCATATTGCGGGGTCATGGGAAAGCTAATCTTTCTTTTTCCTGATTTAAGCTCAATTTTCCTTTCTTCATGCTTAATGACAGCTCTTGCGGTGGTGAGGAATGGTGCCCCAAGGATTATTGGCATGCATCCATCTCCCTTATCATTGATGATCATAAAATCAACGTGATACATGAATCCTGCGACATTGACCAACACATCTTCTGCGATTCCCAAGGGGTACACGTAAGAGTGTCCAGTGAAGGATAGCCTAACACGAGTGGGGGCAGGCATTTTTAACGTTAGTTGGGTGTAGATAGTTAGGGCATAAGATTTACTTCCGATCCTTGGTCGGCGAAAGCGTTTAGATATTTCAAATTCCCGATGCTGGCTGGTATCTCAAAGTTCCCACATGCCATCTGCTTAGTAGCCACTTTTAGTACCAATAGTTTTTCGAATATCGGTCTCCCATGTAATGTATCATACTCGTCTTTTCCCTCTTCCTCCTTCTCTGAACCCTGTTTGGACGATTGGTTACGCCCGTCACTCTTTATCCAATTTTTTATAGTGCTTTCATTTATATAATGTTTTAGGTAGTAACTTAAGGATTGGGATTTTGGCGGTTCTTCTGTGATTTGTTCACTAGGGGTTTCTACTTTCTCATTATTCGTGTGGACAATGGTGATAGAATTAACAAATCGGGTAGGGGGATGACGCTTTCTTTCCTCAGTAACATCCTTTCGGGGGTTTTCTGGTTGGCATACTCCTCTATCAGGCTCATCATCGCATTCATTTTCTCTTGCATCTCCTCTTTTTGTTTATAAACTGCTTCCTCGAACCTAGCAAGCCGCTCTGAATGAGTTGCCATGTATTATCTCATTCTGGCTTTAAATTCCGGGCTAAGTTTCTCGGGAGAGGAATAAGGTGGGGCATAGTTTTGAAAAGTCTCAACATTCTCTCTAGAGGGTGACTCTGACAACGGCGTTGAAGTCATTTTCGAGACAGAATTGACAATAGCCCATTTAGGACTTAAGGGTCTCTTTTGTCTTTCCTCAAAATAGTCAACTTTTGCCTCAAGTTTGCAAAGGAGTTCATCAGAGATTTGATTAGTCCCTCCAGTTATCGAGATTGCGTTGATGGCCGCTTTTATAGTATGGTTAAACTCCCATAACTCTTGATTATCGGTGGTAAGCTCTTCAATAATTGCCCAAGATTCCTTGGCGTCCTTATCACGTAATCTACCTCCTGCGGCTCTATCAATTGTACGTTTAGTGTGATAGTCGACATGGCCATAAAAAATCTGAACTAATAACCAAAGATTTATACCATGATGAGGGACTTTGTGGAGTAAATCCTTGAAACAAGCCCATGCTTCGTAGAAAGTTTCACCCGGATGTTGTTCAAACATCAAAATGTCATTTCTAAGCATCGCAGTCTTCCCCGGTGGGAAGAATTGGGCAAGGAAGCGAGTGGTGAGATCATCCCATGATATGATGGATCCCGCAGGTAAACGTTCAAGCCATTGACTAGCTTGATCACGTAGAGATAATTAGAATAGGCGTAATCGGGTTGTCTCTCTAGTTGCAACATCTAGGTCTATGGAATCTACGATTTTAAGGAAGTCCTTGAGATGTTGATTTGGATCTTCGGAACGAAGTTCATGGAATGCACATCCGCTTTGCACCAACCGGATGGTGTCGGATCGCAAGGGAGACACATTGGCTCCTTGGGTTAGCTCAATGGTGTTTTGATAGCCTTGGTGGCTAGGTCGGGAATACTCTCCTAGAGTTTGGGGCCTAAGAGGTTGGTTATCTAGTGGTGGGTTTTGTGGGTGGTCTTGTTGTGGTGGGTTGATGGGTTCAAAGATGTTACCACTTTCCATGATGTCGGATGGTAAAGATTACGAACAAAAACACGAAGAAATAAGATAGACTAAAGAAAACCTAAAAATAAAAATAAAACCTTACTAGAAAGGAATCTAGCAAGTAGACCTAATAAAAAGAAATTCTAACCTAGACAATAACTATTCCCCGGCAACGGCGCCAAAAACTTGATGCGTGGGAATTGCACCAGGCTTTACCTCTCGAGGGATCTCGAGAAGCTTACAACCCCCACCAGGCAGTGTACCTGATCGTTGTAGTATAGTATAGTGACAAGTACCGGGGGATTGATCGGTCAACTTAGTAATAGTGTCGCTAGGATTAGAAAACCTAAAGACTAGGTCTAGAGATGAGGGATGATTCTTTTTGTATTTTTATATTTTTTTGGAAAGCAAGTAAAATCTCGGTTGTTGGAAGAGTGGGCGGAATTAGTTGCTAGTCAACTAACCCAATAACTAAGATGCAATCAAAATAAAATAACAAAAATGAAAATAAACTAAATTATACTAGTGATGTGAGCAATATATGGGAGAATTGTGTTTACTTAGATTTCACTACTCCCTAGATATCTTTTATAGGTTAATTACTTGTTACAGTTGCGTGGATGACGGATTGTATTCCTTAATACCATTCATGGGGTGGCGTACTTACTTCCCCAATCCTATAAGCGCCTACTTCACTCCTATGTCGAGCCGGCTAAGAAGCTCCTAACATGGGATCACTAGAATTTGCTTATGCATTAAATACAATCATAAAAGCCTAGTACACATCGGTTCATGTTTCTTAAGACGTTCAAGCAAGTTACACAATGGAGATCTGCCAGTTTTCTTAAGCCTAACATTGAAATCATTCATCCATTACAACTATAAACAAGCAATCAACCTATAATTAAAATCTAGGTTTCATTACATCTAAGCAAACACATGAAAGATCTAGCCTAGCATGTTGAAATCAAGACAAGCATAAGATATATTCAAACAACACATAGACATATTGATTGAATTGAAAGAGGACTTATCTTAATTGAACATGAAAGGTTTCAAGGGGTGAAAACCCTTGAAAATACTGTTACAAACGACCTAGGGTTTATTAGGTTCGACCCTAGTATTCTCCACACAAGTTCCTTTCTTAATGAATGAAAAAATAGAAAAGTATTTATAGATTTTGTGAGGTGACGCCGTCAAGAGTAAATGTCTGACGCCGTCATCTCGCCGCCAATAAACTCCTCGGACTGCCTAGATCTGGGTTTGACGCCGTCACGTGTAATCCATCTTCAGGCCGTCACAAAATTAACTCTTGACGCCCTTATCTTGACGCCTTCAGGTTTTCACTGGGTCGTCATGGATTTTACTCCTGACGCCGTCACAATTCCCTTCTTGACGCCGTCAGGTACTGTTCTCAGCATGAAAAATTAAGTCTATGCAGTTTTCTTCACTTTTATGCTCCAAAACGTCCAAAATGCTTCCTTTTCCAGAATTCACTCCTAAAGTACCTAAAATCACAAAAGGAACGATTTAGGGCAATATTTGATCAAATAAATTCAATTTTGGGCTTAAATGACCCCCTAAAAACGGTTCATTTTTCACCTCATCAAATGGGTAAGGCAAAGAGCATTGGGTACCCTCGTACCATAGAATTGGAACCATAGGAAAAAAATGCTGTCATGTCAGCAAAACCTTCTATGGCACCAGAAATCCTTTGGAACCACATTTGTGCTGTTACCTTTGGGCACCAGAAAATGTAGTGCCGTTGGACATTTTTTTTCCCATTTATATAATATATTTTAGGCATTTTGATATTCAAGTATATGGAATGTTATACGTAAGGTTTGATCTCCATGCTATCCAAACATTTTGCATATTTAAGCCCAAAATTATACTCAAAGATTAACAAATAGGTCTGTTGCATATTTAAGCCCAAAAATATATACAAAACATTTTGCATATTCAAGATTTGGTGTGGTTGTTTGCTTTATAGATAACTCATGACGGTGGTTAAGTGGTAGTAGATTACTTGAATGGAGGTGTACAAACCAACAACTATTTTTGAAGAGATCGATGGTGTTGTTAGTGGGTGAACAAAATATGTAACTCATGATTATGATGTTGTGTTTAAAGTTGAAGAAGATGAGTTAGGTGTGAGATGATAAAAAGTGTTTGAAGTTGAAGAATATGAGTTAGTGATTGTATCAATGTGCATTTGGTTCTTGAAGTTACAATAATCAAATAGTAATACTTATTATTCAAAAAAGTAGAGAAGGAAAGTAAGGGTATATAACAACTTTATCACACCTAAATATTTAAGTTAACCACATCTTTATAATAATTGTTACTTATAAGTCATTTAATACTAACCTTTTTGGGGTCCAAAATGCACTATATAATCATCCAACAATACCATATAACAAATTAACACAAACATTATATGCCACTAAACCCAATAGAGATTCAAACCAATAAATAAATCACTCAATCAAGTAAGGTTCAAACCCCGTGGATTATCCCACATCTGACCCTTATGCGAGAGTGTCCCAGGACCCTACGTCTGAATCATGTTTAGTTTGTGATTCTAGCCTTGTGGGTTTAGTTTGGTTTTGAGGACCGATATGAGGGGAGAAGTCCATAAAACCCAACACAAGTTCATTTTGTTACTTTTGCTTGAAATTGTAGGACAAAACAAACTTCTTCATGACTTTTCTATTTTCTTAACTTAAACAACTTCGTATTCACGAGTCTCAAGTCACTTCACATTAGTATTATGATTAAATTTTATGGATGTTCATTGAGTATGTGTTATTGCAATATGAGTTTTTTATATAGCACAACGCTTGTGTTTTTGTATAACTTCTATACTAACTGAGTTTCTTGAACCACTGGTTTGAGAATTACGTCCAGAAGGGTGTCTAAATCTGCAATGCGTAATAAAAACTTAAAGTCTTGTAAGGGATCATTTAGTTACTAGTTTGCAGTAGTGGTTTTTGAATATCAGTGATGGGTAGGTTGGGTAATGTGACAGAGTTGGTAAATGGTAAGCATGAGATGAAAGAGGTTTGAGTCGAGTTGGGCTGACATTTTTGAATGATTAATGTGTTAAATATGATGTAATTGTTAGTCGTATGTTTATCATTATGTATTTGAGTCCATGTAATACTTGTATGGGCTCAAGCCCGAGGTCTAAAATATTCTTGTAAAGGTATTTATATACCACGTTTATGATTAATGCAAGATACGATTCATTCCAATAACTTACATGGTATCAGGCCTAATCGGTCCTCCCTCAAAACCCTAAACAAAACCGTTTCCGCCGTCGCCTCCAGCCGCTGGCTACACGCCGGAGGCTCGGAGGGCTTCTTTAAACCTTAAACCTCTGTCACTTTTCTTCTCTATAATCCTAATAACAATGATGTCATCCTAAACTCCACCCGAACACCATCTTTAAAAAAAAAAGAGCTGATTTTATAACATGAAGTATTAATTAGCTTTCTTGCACATTTAAACAAGACTGGTGTCATTTTTTAATTCGTTCAGTTTTTTTCTCTGGAAAGATCATTGTCCTCGAAACCTAACTGTCAAGCTGAACCGGAACCAGGTCATGCAATATGTGTGTGTGTGTGTTTTTTATTTATTTTTATTTTTATTTTTTAATTTTATTTATTTTGTCTTTGACTGATGTTGTTTGAATAAGTCTATGTTTGGATAATTTATCTACAAATTTCAAATTAACCTTCTAATTTCATGATCAAGTATAAGTGTGTAACACAAAGCCCTCACAAACAACTATATATGCAGCCATGCAGAAAACATACTGTAAACAGCAACAAGGTCATCCATGTGAGGAATTGAATGCAATCTCAGGACTACATGAACCATGTTACTTTAAATTTATATTGACTAATATCAAATTCAAAACTAACGAACAAATCAAAATAAAACTAAACATATCCAAAACATCTACAAGCTCTGATCAAAAACCATAATTCCCGTCATGAGGTGTAATCATCACCATAAGTTGACCTAACATCCTCAACCAACTCTAACTCCCCCTTTTCGTCCCCTCAACCAACTCCAACCCACCCTTCACAATCTCCTCAACCAAAACCGCACCATCACCCTACTCCCACTATACTTCACAAACCGATTAACATTCATATTCTTAACCTCCTTCTTATCCACTCTATTCGTACTCGTACTCGCCACATTACATTTACCATTACTAGTATTCCCTTAAATTTGTTTCGACAACTCGTAACCTTTCTGTTCATGACTTTTTACTTTTACTTTGAAATTATAAAGTACTGTTAATTAAAAGTGTGGTCATGTTGTAATATGTCTTTACTTTTACTTTGAAATTATAAAGTACTGTTAATTAACAACATGATTGTTTGGACTTTGGAGCACCTTGGGAAAAACAGATGATGGATTATATATGGTATATAAACTCACACAATAATGTTTTTAGACAGTACAAATTAAACTTATAATCAGCTTTGTTGCACATGTAAACAAGCTGGAACCAGGCCATGATTTTTTTTATTATTATTATTATTATTATTATTTATTATTATTATTATTTTTTCTTTCTAAACCATTGAATCATCTGATGTCGCCGAGTTGGTAAAACCAGTCAACATTTTATTTTTTCATTTATTTCCTTTAAATTCTTTGAATCCATAGTAGAGTTCAGAGTTAGAATGATTAACATTTTGTTTTTGAATGATTGATGTTTGAATATGTTTATGTTAAACCTCTAATTTCATGATTAAGTATAAGTGTGAACAAAATATGTAACTCATGATTATGATGTTGTGTTTAAAGTTGAAGAAGATGAGTTAGGTGTGAGATGATAAAAAGTGTTTGAAGTTGAAGAATATGAGTTAGTGATCGATTCAATGTGCATTTGGTTCTTGAAGTTACAATAATCAAATAGTAATACTTATTATTCAAAAAAGTAGAGAAGGAAAGTAAGGGTATATATATATAACAACTTTATCACACCTAAATATTTAAGTTAACCACATCTTTATAATAATTATAACTTATAAGGGTTCGTTTGGTAGGAATAAATGAAATATCAAATGAATGGAATAAATGATGTATTGAAATGAATGACGCAATGTAATTATTCATTACCGTTTTTAATCATGTTTGGTTGGTAAGATAGGACGTAATGAATCGATAAAAAAAAAAGACTAAAATGGCCATTGGTCATAGGAAGTTTATTTAATGTGGTTAGTTAATTATGGACTTTTATGTAATTTTCATTCCATTGCAAGATGTAATGAAAAAAATGAGGAGACCCTAAGGAATAAAAATGATGTAATGAGTCATTCCTTGCAATGAATCATTACATTGTAAATGTGTAAACAAACAAGATTTTTTCATTCTATCGTAATAACCTTTTTCATTCCCACTTTGATTACAACATACCAAACACTATGTAAGTCATTTAATACTAACTTTTTTGGGGTCCAAAATGCACTATATAATCATCCAACAATACCATATAACAAATTAACACAAACATTATATGCCACTAAACCCAATAGAGATTCAAACCAATAAATAAATCACTCAATCAAGTAAGGTTCAAACCCCGTGGATTAATCGGTCAAAAGGTCGAAAGGTGAAGAAAAAACATACCAACCAGTGGAACATTTTTTCAGTATAGACGATGTAGCACAAATAAAGAGCTAATGGTACAAAAGACATAAGAAACCTCCATAGCCTTGCTTCCATCTCCACCTGCTAGAAGGGTTTCACCGGAAAAATGATCTTGGCCGGAAAAGATTGCCGGAAAGAATCACACTTGGGTGTTAAAGATTCATGTTTGTGCTGGTTTTATGGAACATACAAGTGGTTTGTGGGTCCCACTTTGTGTTTTTTTATTAAGGAAAATGAGAAACACATTGCTGGTTTGTGATTGGTGCCCATAATAGTTTTCTCTCTCCTGCAACTTACGACCGACCTTTAAGACACATTAAGCGACTGACATCTTTTTTTTTCTTTTTCTTTTTCTTTTTCTTTTTCTTTTTCTTTTTCTTTTTACACATTACATAATAATTCAAATAAAATTAAAACATTACACTAACTAAAAACTTAAACTAATAACACCTAACTCATCTTCTTCAACTTCAAACACTTTTTATCCTCTCAGACCTAACTTATCTTCTTCAATTTCAAACACCACATCATAATCATCATGATAAACTTAACAACTATCAAAGATATCTATTTTGTTCACCCACCACCATCACCACAGATCTCTTTAAAATGAGTTCGACTACCACGTTAACCACCACCTTATGTATCTTACAAAGTACATACGAACACCACCCTCAACCACCACACCACATGTCTTTTAAACCTTTTCTTTAAAAGGTATGAGGTATGCTTTGGTATATTTAAAGCTTTTGGGGGTTGAATTGGCCGTTAAAATTATGTTTGGGACTAGTTTTTGAACATCGAGACTTTTTCTTTTTCTTTTTTTTTAATTGGTTTAGATGTAGTCACACGGATCAGTTCTATGAACGGCTGAGATCTAAAGGAATTGGTATTTCAGGCGCATTTTCAAGGCAATTTTTAAAACGAATTAGATGAGTTGTACTCTATACAATGTCAGTTGTACTCATCTAATTCATTTTAAAATTTGCCCTAAATTTGAAAGCGTGCCTGAAATGCCAATTTCTTTAGACAGATCTCAGCCGTTCATAGAACTGATCCGTGTGACTACATCTAAACCAATTAAAAAAAAAGAAAAAGAAAAAGTCTCGATGTTCAAAAACTAGTCCTAAACATAATTTTAACGGCCCATTCTACCCCTAAAAACTTTAAATATATCAAAACATACCCCATATGTTTTTAAAGAAAAGGTTTAAAAGACATGTGGTGTGGTGGTTGACGGTGGTTCTTTAGATGGTCTAAAACAGGCACTTCGTGCTTGGCTTTAGCGTTTTGCAGGTTAAGCTAAATGAGTTAGGTTTTCTCCCAACCATTGTGATTCTTCGTTGTTTCTATATCGACAAAGTATTGATGTTGCTTACTTATTGATATATGTTGATTATATTGTAATGACAACATCTTCTCCAGTTTTACTTTAGACTATTATTTCTTCCTTGCACAAGGAATTGGATATGACAGACATAGGTGCACTTAACTACTTTCTTAGGATTTATGTTACTCGGGATGCTACAGGATGTTCATTTCTCAGAAGAAATATGCTTTGGAGCTACTTGAGCGGGCTCATATGGCTAACTGTAACCCATCTCGGACACCTTCTGATATTGAGTCTAAGCTTGGTCCCGAAGGGGTTCAAGTTGCGGATCGTACTTTATGTTGATATAAATAATGTTTGTGAATGTTATTAATATTTCTCAATAAACCTATGTTTTGATAATCACAAAACTTAAATCAAATTAAGTCAAGAATAAGACATAAACAAGTATTTGGTGACAAATATTTACCTCTACATCTTATATCACTTAAGGTATGCATAAACTTAGTAACTTATGCATTACATGATCAAAGGAAATTTTATATTAATACATAACATTATATAAAATGATTTTAACATTTTATATATATTTGTAAATCATATTTGGTAAAGCTTTATTAAACCACAAAAATATGATTTCAAATTTCCAACCAAAAAGGGCAAATTTTATCCAGAGAATCTTTTCAAACGTTCAGGAGGGCGGCCCCCTTAATTTTACTAGGCGGCCCCCTTAATCATTAAGGGGACCGGCCTACAGTTAAGGGGACCGGCACGCTCCCGAACAGTATTTTCTCGCCCTATAAATATTGGATCATTTCACATATTTTTCTCACCTTTTTGCACTATAAACTTTCTGATCCAATCCTCTTCTCTAGATCTAAAATCCTTTGATCATATATTTCATAAGTCTTTATTTCCAAGTGATCCAAAGCTTCATCCATTCAAGTGCAAGAAGAAGAACACTTCTCTACATCCATCTTATTGTAGTGGTGTTGTGTATAGCTAGTTTCATATAGTATTAGTGATAGCTATTTGTTAAGGTGTTGTGAATACTTGTTGATTGTATAATCTTGGTGTGTTGTAAACTAGTTTAGTAGTAGTGACTTAGTTGTGCAAAGAAGAAGGTGTGAAGATTGATAAGGTGTGAAGACGGTGTGAAGTCTTGAAGAAGGTGTGAAGGTGTGATTAAGGTGTGAAGATCACGTGGTGTGATATTTGGTGTGAGATTGGTTCTAGCTACGATTAGAACTCGACATTTAGCTTAGTGTCGTTAACTTGTGTAAGGTTTCTCCACCATAAGGAGTTTGTTGACATAGTGAAGAAAACTCTCAAGTGTGGTACTCGGGGAGTGGAGTAGGGCAAGGAAGGTGTCCTTGTAGCCGAACCACTATAAATTCGCGTGTTGTGGTTTGATCTTTCTAACTCTATCTTTTCTTCATTATATTTCAATACTTTCAATATTAGTTTAGACTTGCTTATATTGGTTGTTGCTTGAATTCACTTAAGATCGAATCGAAAGTTTTTATAACCAACAAAATATTTTGGAAATAAATTTTAAAAGGACATAAAACTATTCAACCCCCCCCCCCTTCTAGTTTTTCACAATTGGTATCAGAGCCACGTCTAGCAAGATCTTTAAAATATATTGTATTTTAAAACTTGTAATGATCTATGGAATCTGAAAAATATTTAGAAGGGCAATTTATGCAAAGACCACCACTATTTGAAAGTGATGGATTTTTATATTGGAAAAATCGATTCGAAACTTATGTGAAGTCAAAAGATCTAGATCTTTGGCATGTTATTACTAATGGTGATTTTTTACCTATTCAAAATAACCCGGAAACTAAGAAAGATGAAATCGTACCTTTTGAAAAACAAAATGATGATTTAAAAAGAAAACTTGCTAAAAATAATGAGGCAAAAATGGTTATTTATAATGCGCTACCACGTAAAGAGTACGAAAGGATCTTTATGTGTGAAACCGCAAAAGAAATTTGGAACTCTTTACTAATAACTCACCAAGGTAATAGTCAAGTCAAAGATAATAAGATAGATCTACTTGTTCAACAATACGAGCAATTCACGATTCCGGAAGAGGAATCAATTGACAATGCTTTTGCTAGATTTAACACTATCATCACAAGTTTAAAAGCACTTGATGAGAATTTTTCTAGTAAGAATTTTGTTAGGAAGTTTCTTAGGGCTCTTCATCCAAAATGGCGAGCTAAAGTGACGGCTATTGAAGAATCGAAGAATTTGTCAACTTTGCAACTTGACGAATTAATTGGAAATCTAAAAGTCTACGAAGTCATCATTAAAAAGGACTCCGAAATGGTCAAGGAAAAACGAGAGCAAAGCAAGTCAATCGCCTTGAAAGCTAGAAAGGAATCTAGTATCGAAGATAGCTCATCTTCCGAAAATGATGACGAAGAATACGCCATGGCCGTAAGAGATTTCAAGAAATTCTTCAAAAGGCGAGGAAGATTCGTAAGACAACCGTACGACGAAAAGAAAACATTTCAAAAGAGTAAAGATGACAAGAACAACAAGATTGAAAGAAAGTGCTTCAAGTGTGGAGATCCAAATCACCTTATTGGAAAATGTCCAATGATGACAAGAGATCAAAATCAAAGAGCATTTGTTGGAGGTGCTTGGAGTGATAGTGATGATGATGAGAATGAAACGACAAAGGAAGAAAAATGTCTCATGGCGAATACACCAAATGAGGTACGTTCCGAAACCGAATATTTTAGTGATGAAAGTATATCATTAGATGAAAAAGATCTAGAAAATGAATATATTAAACTATGCAAATTAGGACAACTAGTAATGGCCAAAAACAAATCACTAAAATACATTAACAATCAATTAGAAAGTGAAGTACTTGAACTAAAAATTAAAATACATCAACTAGAAAAAGGTAAAGAAATTTTTGAAGGATGTAAATCATGTCAAGAGCTTAAAGGTGAAAACGAAATACTTAGGTAAGATATTCGCAAACTTGACAAATTTGAAAATAGTAGTCAATCTCTTAGTAAAATAATAAGTATTCAAAGAACATCCGGAGACAAAACCGGATTAGGATTTAATTTAAATGAGGCTTCAACAAGCGAGATTAAAAATGTAAAATTTGAAAGTGAACTCAACAAACAAAAACCTCTAAAATCTAATCCTAAGTATATACTTATTAATGATAAGAAAATACCTCTCGCCAACGATGAAGAAGTTAAAGATTTTTATAAACCGTCTTTAAAGACCGAAGTAGGATCTTCTAAACCCAAAATAAGATCTAAAACTCCACCACCTAGAAAACCAAATAATTCTCATCCTAGGTCTAAAACACCTCAACCAAGAAGAAATCAAAATAGACAAAACTATAATAACAATAGTAATCAAATGTGGAACTACCAACAAAGCTACAATCCTTGGGGCATTCTACCACCTTTCATGCACCCGAGTCAAATGTTAAACGTGTTTGGACCAAACAACTTTGGACCAAAAGGAGAATGGAGATCAAATGGCTAGACGAACATTCCTTGAGGCAATCTTGGTTTTTCTCTCAACATAGACTTTGTCAAAGTCTTTATTTCATCTTGATGATGTTGAAGATTTCTTTTGAAGACCACCGGGTACGCCATTCTTTCACAACTCATTGCCATGCTTAGATTAATATGCATTGTTTGATTTCGTCAATTATTTAGATATAATTTGTTATTGTCATTCTATTTGTTAGAATCACATATATACTTATATATACATATATATATACTATTATACGTAATATATATATATATATATATATATATATATATATATATATATATATATATATATATATATATATATATATATTCACTTGCACATAACCTAGATACGTCATTTTTTGACTTTCTAGAACTCCAATAAATCGTTCTTTATCGAACCCTTTCTTTCCCCCTCACGTTATTCTAGTAAGTCCTCTTTTAGGAGACTCATGATGATGAAGGGATATGAGTTAAGTGGACTTTTATAATGCAAGAACGCCTTCGCACGTGAACACTATGGATGAAACAAACTCCTCTCGCCAAGTATATCCTATCTCCGCTACTACCCTTCAAATCTCACTCATCAACCCATCTTTCAAACACATTTATACTTATATATAAAAACAATATATATATATATATATATATATATATATATATATATATATATATATATATATATATATACACACTTATTCACATATTCCCGAACACACCTCAAATCCTTCATCAACTTAACACTTTGATCATTTTATCCAAAAATTGTCAAAGGTATATTTTAATTATCGAAACGGTAATTAAAAGTTGTTAAGTATTTTATCATCGTGCCAATAGACGTTTACGTATTTTTGATATATTATAAATCTAAGTATATACGTATAAATATTTTTGTTCCAGAAACGAATTCCGCGAAATTTGGAAAATTTCAAAGGCGGTTCCCTTAATGATTAAGGGGACCGGCTTGTTATCGAGGGCGGTCCCCTTAATGTTTAAGGGGGCCGGCCATCTGACAATTCCAAATTTGTTTTTCCTTCTTATTTCCATTCCCAAACACTCCATTCACTCATTTGTTCCTCCCCACTGCTACTGAGTACGAACCAAAACACCCAAAAACTTCAAAATCCTCCATCATATCACCAATTCGGGGTTGTTTCGCAAGGGGCAAACATCAACCAAACATATAAAAACATCTTTTGTAAGTTTTCCAACATGCATTTCATCACATTTCATTCAATTTAGTGTCTAATCAATAATTATGCATTTTATTAAAATTCATTTTAATTCAATTTTAAGTGTAATTGAAGCTAGAAATTGAACTACCAAATGCTCCCCATAGGATTAGGATGATGTTTTGCAACTCAAAATTAGTATAACATATCATCTTGTCAAAATCATCAATCGCCCATAAACCCTTGTCAAATTTTATTTTTCAAAAGGCACATTGTTGATATAACTCTTAAAAACCATTTAAAACTTACTACATTACATTGTTTTAACGTTCTAAACAATCAAAGCATACTTTTCAAATTGTTGATTAAATGGTTCATGAAGACAACATGGGCGTTTGGTTCATGAACAAACCATAACTATATGAAGTTATTTGAAACCTATAACTAGCTTATAAGTTTTGTTAATAATACTAAAATCAATAGAGGTCATCAAGATATATAATCAATATATATATATTGATATTTTTAGGATATTGTTGTCTAGTTAAGGGAGCGTTTGGTTTATCTTTAAAATGATAATTTTGAAAACTAAAATTCGCATTTCAATCTTTTAAACAAGCTTATGTTGCGTCAAACTTTTACGAAATGGAAGATATATAATCTAATATATATCTAGCCTTATTTCGAAATGAATTATGATATCATACCCTTTTGATATTGTACATTCTAAACAAGTTTAAAATCAAAATAAAAGGAACATCATGAAACTACTTCATTAAATATTTTTTTGTGTGTCGAAGTAGAATTTCGTTTCACATATATTGCATATAATTATATATATACATATATATATAAACAATATATGCATGATGGTTGTTTTTGTATTAATTCTATTCTTGTTGTTATTTTGTTTAGGTGAAAATGCCTAAGACCACGGTTGGTGATGTATCCAAAACCAAACAATACATTCCAAATGTCTCTTCTACTCCCGGCATGTCTCCTTCAGTTGCATGTTTCTATCGTCCTATTGAAAATAGAAACATTCACGAAGGAAGAATTGTCGATCCATCTTTCTATGAATCTGATGACACAGAATGAATGTTCTCCAATATTCGTTTTGAATGTCTTTTCCAAATCAACGAACCTATCATTCCTCGGTTTATTCTCGACTTCTATAGCCAAGTGACGGTGCAAACCGATCCCTATGGTCATCTCCTCATTTCCTTCATGATTCAAAATCAATTCATCACTCTTACTCTTGCTCAATTTGGGCAAATTCTTAGAATCCCATTCAACGGCCAAGCCGTTTTCTCAAATGAATGGGATCTTTCCACTCTTGAAAGAAATCCTCCTCAGGATGGCCCCTACTATTCTGAGATTCCTAGTTCTGAAGACATTCGTCAAATGCTCGAACTAGAACGTCGTACGACTAGTCGAGTGATCAAGTCGAAGAATGTCGACATTCATGCTAATCAAATCCTTCTCAAAGAGCTAAGCCCCGACATGAAGAAGTGGGAAGAACTCATTTGCGAGAATGCGTTTGGTACGGGTGGTCACCGTGATCATGTCACGGCGAGCATTGCCCACATGCTTTATTGTGTTATTGCTGAAGAGCAATACAACTTGGCTTATCTTTTTGTTCATCGAATCATGTCCGCCAAAAACACCCCAAATGCCAATCTTCCTTACGGTATGTTTCTCACACGACTTTATCGTTATGTGATGGAACATTACCCACATCTTCAAAGAGACTACTACGTTCATATCCTTCCTACTTTGAACCAACTTACTCGTGTTCGTACTCGTTGTTCTCGTAGTGACAAAGGAAAATCTCGTGTTCCTTTGTACTCTAGGGGTCGTGGTTCTACATCTCATCGTGATGACGATGATGATGAGGAGGAAGACACCTCACGTGTTAGTACTCCATCCCCCACGACCTTTGTTGATGATCTTCCTGACCTTGATTACTCCGAATATTCAATTCCTCTTCCTCATGAACGTACCGATGAAATTCTCTTCACTCGCCAAACCTCCATCATCAATCAACAACAACAAATGCATGAAGAGATGCGAAGAGGATTCAAATCCGTTGGGAAGATGTTTAGGAAGATGCTTGGAAAGAAAAAGAAGTAGAAGATTTTGATGTATTGCTATTTGTTACTACTTGCTTTTATTTGACACTTGTATGGTTTGCTACTAGTCCGACTTATTCGGAAATACTTGTGTTAGCTCGTGTTTATCTCTTGAATAATTTTTAGCCTTTGAATAATTTTCATGCTATGCTATGCTTCTTTTCAATATGGATTATAATATGTTAATTTGCATGCTAAATTTGGTTATATATATATGTTTATATATCATCATTCCTAGTGTATATGCTTCTAATAGAGCTTGCTGGAAAAACAAACTTGAAAAATGGCCAAATTCTGCAAATTTCGGGTTTCTGGTCGTCTGGGAAAACACCAGATGGGCGGCCCCCTTAATTCCCTAGGCGGTCCCCTTAATGATTAAGGGGGCCGGCATACAATTAAGGCGACCGGCCATCTGGAACTGGGTTTACTGTATTCTTTTGCATCTTGTGAATCCTTTCTCTAGTTTCAGCTACCATTTCCCATTTTGACCCAACTGATTTTAGAATCTCTTTCAACCATTTCAAACATTTGCCTAAATCACCCATTTCCATACTATAAATTCCCTCCATTATCACCATTCTTTATCTCATCATTCATCATATCATCATGACTCCTCCAAGCACCTCAAACTCCAAAACCTACAAGAAACAAAAACTTGTGGTCATTCCTCCAAAACAACTCTTCATTGACTTAACAAATGAAGACAACTTAACCCCATCACCTCCACCAAAATGCTCCTCTCCAAGTGCACGTAATGCACCATCCAAAACACCTTCCACTCATGGAACTTCCTCATCTTCCTTACCATCAACCTCATCAATTAATGACTACATCAATTCACACTTGTCACCACAAGTATCATCACCACTTCCCACACAAGAACCTATATCCACTCATCTTACAATTTCACTTTCACCAACAACACCACTTGATACTCAACTCTCATCTCCACAAATTACACCACCATACTTTGCCAATCCCATACCTTGGAGGATGCTTGAATCACATGGTGATACTTGCCTTTGTTGTATCCACAACCGAACCATCATCTTTGGCCTTAAAGATGAAATTCAATATATGTTTTCATATATTGAACATTTGCTTACCCACCCACCACCACCACCAACTCCACCATCCTCTCTAATAATCCCTCCACCACAATTCTCACCCATTACTCCACCATCACCATCATGCTCTCCAAATTAAGCATATGACATGCTTAATAAATAAAGCCTTTACCCTCCATTTTGCTTGCAAGCTCTATGAAGTCCATGTACCCTTTGCATGATGATGTATTTCTATTGTTGTTAGCTTATGTAATTGCTAATATCTTGTACTTTTCTTTCCTTGTGCTTGCATTGTTGTGTCTTGACACAACAATTGTTCTAATATGAATGCTTCTTTCATTCCTTATTACATTATATTTGTGTGCATGTCTATACTTGTGCTTCTAATATTTTTGTTTTGCAAGCATTCCATAGCTCGTTCTCTTGGTGCCCCCAAACGAGGGGGAGTACACATCAAGGGGGAGTTTCTACCCGTCAAAATTTTCACGAATGAAAACTTGTCGGCTAAACCTTTTTGATGTTACAAAAAGGGGGAGAAGTACATATAAACTCACTAAAATACTTGTTTAAAAACTAATTTTTGAGTTAATGAGTTTAAGTTTTGTAATCATCAAAAAGGGGGAGATTGTTGATATAAATAATGTTTGTGAATGTTATTAATATTTCTCAATAAACCTTTGTTTTGATAATCATAAAACTTAAATCAAATTAAGTCAAGAATAAGACATAAACAAGTATTTGGTGACAAATATTTACCTCTACATCTTATATCACTTAAGGTATGCATAAACTTAGTAACTTATGCATTACATGATCAAAGGAAATTTTATATTAATACATAACATTATATAAAATGATTTTAACATTTTATATATATTTGTAAATCATTTTTGGTAAAGCTTTATTAAACCACAAAAATATGATTTCAAATTTCCAACCAAAAAGGGCAAATTTTATCCAGAGAATCTTTTCAAACGTTCAGGAGGGCGGCCCCCTTAATTTTACTAGGCGGCCCCCTTAATCATTAAGGGGACCGGCCTACAATTAAGGGGATCGACACGCTCCTGAACAGTATTTTCTGGCCCTATAAATATTAGATCATTTCACATATTTTTCTCACCTTTTTGCACTATAAACTTTCTGATCCAATCCTCTTCTCTAGATCTAAAATCCTTTGATCATATATTTCATAAGTCTTTGTTTCCAAGTGATCCAAAGCTTCATCCATTCAAGTGCAAGAAGAAGAACACTTCTCTACATCCATCTTATTGTAGTGGTGTTGTGTATAGCTAGTTTCATATAGTATTAGTGATAGCTATTTGTTAAGGTGTTGTGAATACTTGTTGATTGTATAATCATGGTGTGTTGTAAACTAGTTTAGTAGTAGTGACTTAGTTGTGCAAAGAAGAAGGTGTGAAGATTGATAAGGTGTGAAGACGGTGTGAAGTCTTGAAGAAGGTGTGAAGGTGTGATTAAGGTGTGAAGATCACGTGGTGTGATATTTGGTGTGAGATTGGTTCTAGCTACGATTAGAACTCGACATTTAGCTTAGTGTCGTTAACTTGTGTAAGGTTTCTCCACCATAAGGAGTTTGTTGACATAGTGAAGAAAACTCTCGAGTGTGGTACTCGGGGAGTGGAGTAGGGCAAGGAAGGTGTCCTTGTAGCCGAACCACTATAAATTCGCGTGTTGTGGTTTGATCTTTCTAACTCTATCTTTTCTTCATTATATTTCAATACTTTCAATATTAGTTTAGACTTGCTTATATTGGTTGTTGCTTGAATTTACTTAAGATCGAATCGAAAGTTTTTATAACCAACAAAATATTTTGGAAATAAATTTTAAAAGGACATAAAACTATTCAACCCCCCCTTCTAGTTTTCCACACTTTATATCGTAGCCTTGCTTGTGGGTTACAGTATTTGACTTTTACTCGCCTTAATTTATCATATGCAGTTTAGCAGATTTGTCTTTATATGCAAGACCCTCGAGAGCCTTATTTGGCGGCTCTCAAGCGTATTCTTCGATATGTTCGTAGGACATTGGATTTTGGTTTATAGTTATATGCATCTTCTATTGGTTCTCTTGTAGCTTATTCAGATGCTGATTGAGCTGGTTGCCCTGCCACTCATCGCTCTATGTTTGGTTATTGTATCTTCTTAGGGAATAAGTTGTTGTCATGGTCTTCTAAGCGTCGCCGAGATTGAATGTTTACGCAATTTGCTTCGTGAACTGCATACTCCTCTCGTGTCTGATATTCTTGTCTATTGTGACAATGTGAGTTCCATTTATTTAACTGCTAATCCAGTTTAGCATCAACGAACGAAGCACATTGAGATTGATATTCATTTCGTACGATATATGGTTGCTACGAGTCAGGTTCGGGTTCTTTATGTTCCATCTCGTTATCAATATGCCAACATTTTTACTAATGGCTTACCTACATACTTGTTTGAAGAGTTTCGTACTAGTTTGAGTGTTCGGTACCCTCCTGCTTTAACTGTGGGGGAGTGTTAGTCGTGTAATTTACAAGCCATGTGAGCTTTGTTATTGTTATTATGCCTAGCCTGTAGCTAATGCTTTCCATTATATTGTATACTGGCAGGGTCCCCGCCCGATACAGCTGTGGGCACCCTGTAATTTAATTTTTTCAGTCAATAATTTATTTTATTTGTACGTTTTTTGGCAATAGCTTTACTGATTAGTTTTTTATAGCAAAAGTTTGATGAAATTTTGCTTAGTTTGTATTATTTTATTTATTATTTATTTTATGTTTTTTGTTTAGTAGTTTGCTTGGTTTGTACAATATGTGAACATATTTTAGTTTATTATATATTTTTTTGACAATAAATTTACGGATATCAAAAATTTCGTTTAGCTCGTGTTCATTCGGGCTCGAGCCCGTTTGACCCGTGCCCGTTCGGGCTTGAGCCCATTTGATCTATTGCCCGTTCGGGCTTAAAAATTTGTATAATATGCTTTATTATTTGTATTAGTGACATTTAATGCAGGAATTGTGTTTAAGTTGGTTGTACAATATGCTTGATAATTTGTATTTCTTATGTAAGGGGTGTTTTAATAAATGTATTAATTGTATTTATTGACTATTTAATTAATTGTATTTAATGTACATAATTCAATTTTAAGTCATTAATTTTAAACTTTAATGGCAAAGACAAACACTACAAGAAAAAAGCCTTTTAGTGACTTTCTTAGCGACGTATTTTATGATTGCGACTTTAGGTGATGGGTCGCTGTAAAAGAGTCGCAAATTTTTTGCGACTCGTGACATGTGTCGCTAAAAAGAGCGACTAGTATAACGACTTCATAAAATAAGTGGCTATAAATTTGCGACTTCAGTATTTCTTGTCGCTATTTGCGTCGCTGTTTCAAAGAGATGTTGCCATCTAAGTCGCTTAACGCGACGCTATTTTCGTAAAAGTCTCTATTTAAGTCGCTAATTAAGTCGCTATATAGCGACTTAATTAGCGACTTAAATAGAGACTTTTACAGAAATAGCGTCGCGTTAAGCGACTTAGATGGCAACATCTCTTTGAAACAGCGATGCAAATGGCGACAAGAAATACTGAAGTCGCAAATTTATAGCGACTTAATTAGCGACTTAAATAGAGACTTTTACAGAAATAGCGTCGCGTTAAGCGACTTAGATGGCAACATCTCTTTGAAACAGCGACGCAAATGGCGACAAGAAATACTGAAGTCGCAAATTTATAGCGACTTATTTTATGAAGTCATTATACTAGTCGCTCTTTTTAGCGACACATGTCACGAGTCGCAAAAAATTTGCAACTCGTTTACAGCGACCCATCACCTAAAAGTCGCAATCATAAAATACGTCGCTAATAAAGTCACTAAAGGGCCTTTTTCTTGTAGTGAAAGTGGTGTGTACATGAAGCTACTAAACTTGTACATGTCTAATTATATCTCATTTATTGTAATAAATTTCTAATTGTCTTGAATCACTTGTACTTTTAGCATTGAAATGTGTAAGGCTTAATTTTAAGTATTCTATTAATAGTAGTCATTCATGTTTTATAATATAGTGACATATTGTTATTATCATTAATGAAAAGGAAGACAACTATAATTCCAATAGATACATCCATTATGGTTCATATATTTTTAAGGGAAAATTTCATGTATATCCTTGAAAATTTCATAAATTTCATATATATCATTTTTACTAGTTTTTTATGCATAAAGTACAATGCATTTAATGCATCAAAAGAATATATATGAAATTTTTGATTTTTGCAAGGATATGAATGAAATTGACTCTCTTTTTAAACCTTTTTTATCATTTTATTTTTTATTTGACTAGAAAATATTATTGGTGTCGTGTAAGTTTGGTAATAAAGGGATCAGGGATGGGTGTAAATTTATAAATACCTTCAAATTTTTGTTCGGCTACACACTTCTGTCCTTGGTGAAACGTAGTGGATTCTTACAATTGACTTATTAGTGTAATGTAAATTACAATGGTAAAAGATGCAAAGTTAGTATTGAGAATGATAAAAACTTGGTTTTTATCTTAAAAATATTTGAGGAAAAGTTAATTTTAAAGATATTTGAGGAAAACTAGAGTACTTATATAATTAGAGCAAAAATTAGACTACCTAAAATACGTATAGCTATAATACCTAAAATACTAAGTTAACACACTTATTTTTATTCTTTAAGAAACAATTTAATACGTATAGTTATAATGACTTAGAGGGGAGGGAGTGGAGTCGGTGTTTGTCGGCAAAAGCTCGGTGAAGCTCGGCAACACCGCCGCCACCTCTCGGTGAAACTCGGCAAAAAAAAAAATCGGTAACTTTTACCGAATGAAATGTGAGAAACCAAGGAGATGTAACGGTTAGATTTTTAAAAAATGGTCCGTTGGCCATTTAAAATAAAAAAAAAAAAAAAAATCCTTTATTTTTTTTAAGTATATATACATACCATTTCACATATAATTTTCTTCCCCAAAAATCTAAAACACCCTTTTACCAAAAAATGTCTTCCGATTCCTCATCCGGATCCGAATACGTTTTCCCGACTTCGTCCGACGAAACTCATGGTACCTCGCTTCAATTTATGTTATCCGTCGTTGAACATCTTCAAGATACGGCGAGCTCTAGTTTTCGTCCCCGTCAATCTGTAGATCGTCATCGGGACGTTGGTCTTGAAACTCTTCTTAATGACTGGTTCGTTGAGGAACCAAAGTATGACGAGGATTATTTTCGGAAAAAATTCCGAATGAATAAAAACATGTTCTTACAAATAGTATCCGACATTGAAGAGAGATACCCGTATTTTCAAGAAGGTTATGATGCGCGGGGGAAAAAAAGTTTCACGGCCATACAAAAATGTGTTTCGGCCGTTAAGCAACTCGCAACCGGCAATCCCCCTGACGAGTATGACGAGTATTTGTGTATGGCGGCAAGAACGTCACGTGACACTCTTGGTCATTTTTGTGACGCCATCATTCAGTTGTACGGTCGAGAGTATCTACGTAGGCCGACGGCACACGACATAGCATGCATTTTCCAGGCTCATGAGGCTCGACATCACATACCCGGGATGCTTGGTAGCATCGATTGTACGCACGTTGAATGGTTAAATTGTCCAAGACATTTGAGAGGGCAATACACGAGAGGTGACCATGGTGTTCCGACTATTATGCTTGAGGTTACGAGTTCACAAGATTTATGGATTTGGCATGCTTTTTTTGGTCCACCGGGGTCGAACAACGACATCAACGTGTTGAATCAGTCTGATTTGTATCTTAACGAGCGAAATGGAACGGCGGCGAATAGCTCATTTTATATTGGTGAACGCTTTTATAAACGTGGATACTATCTTACGGATGGAATTTATCCTAAGTGGTCAACGTTAGTTAAAGCTTACCCGTATCCGACCGACCCAAAGGAAAAGAAGTTCAAGAAGTTACAAGAGGGGGCAAGAAAGGATGTCGAGCGAGCCTTTGGTGTTCTCAAAGGAAAATGGAAAATTCTCAGTCGACCTCTCCGGCCTATGACCAAAGAAAAAATAGGGAAAATTGTTCACGCTTGCATTATTTTGCATAATATGATCATAAAAGGCGACGGGCGAGCAATCTCATCGGTTCATATAATGGATGAGCCGGTACAGCCAGTGTTTGATGATAATGTCCTAGGCGAGTTACTAGACGAAGACGTCCATCATCGTCTTCGGTATGATCTCACGGAGTACGTGGCCGCTCAAGACTTGCCATACCTCAATGACGATTAGTGCTTTTTTTTAAGTATTATGTAATGGTTTGTTTTAATTTTATGTAGTTTTAATTTTATGTAGTTTTTTTTTTTTAAGTATTGTGTAATGTTTTTTTTTTTGTTATTAATAAAATGTTATGTTTTAATTTTATATATTTTTTGTTGGATTATATGTATTAAAAAAATATGATGTGAAAAATGTGGATTTGGTAAACTTTGGCAACACCGCCGCCACCATTTTGGTAAAGTTTGGTAAACTTTGGTAAACTTTGAGTTGGAAGGTTGTGATTGGTAGATGATGATGTGGCAATTAGGCAAAGTTTGGCAATTAGGTGACCACTCCCTCCCCCCTTAGGATCAAATGAGAACAAACCTTAAAATAAGAAAGATAAGAAATACTTATAACTTCATATTAGAGATGCATCGATTTGAATTAGATGCATCCTTAATCTTTTAGATGCATCATAATATATTTTCTGACAAAACATTAGATGCATATACATATATTATATGTATTTTATCAAGTTAGAAAAATTCTACGTATTTTTCGTCCTCTGCGGGTCAAATTTGTTGCTATTACTACTTTGCATCTTTTTCACTTCAAAATCACTTTCGAAACTAATTGGGATGCATATAAATGAGTGGAGATGCATTTAATTCAAGTCGTTGCATCTCAAATATGTGATTATAGTTATTTCTCATTCTTCTCAATTTAAGTTTTCTTCTCACTGGATCCTTACTCATTTAAAAGTTTTAGAGGCAAAAATCATCAAATATTGTTTTTTAAAAGTTTTAGGGCAAAAACCATAACTACCTAACAAATATTCCCATTTTAAGACACTCTTACAATAAAAAATACATGTTATTAACTTATTATACATATTGTATAAACTAATAAAATACACAAAAAATTAATACAATTTATATGCAAACAAGTTGATGATGCATATAATTTAAAAGGTCGGATCAGACCAATGGGTTCAACCGGTAACCTGAGTTACTACTTGTTCGACCATTAATAAAAGCCGTCCAAAAATAAACCTGATAAGACCGTCAGAACCGGTAAAAACGGGTGAATCAAGCCGAACCGGGATCATTTTCCTCTTGTTTTCCTTAGATTAATGAGCTTGTCTTGTTATTTTGTTGGTACATGAACTTTAATCATAGAGTACCCACCACCGCAACACGCGGGTACCCTGCTAGTGTAAATTATAACAAAACAGATCAATGCATGTTTTTAACAGAAACTAACTTATACCCAATGTTGCAAAAAACGGCCTACAAGGCCTTGTAATCGCTGATTCCAAGCTACAAGGCCCTAGAACTTGGAGACATTTACAAGGAAGTCGGTCGATTAATCGGCGATTACAAGGTTTTGGGCCGATCAATCGGCTAAAAAACGCAACTCGGCCCCCGACCGCCTCAGGACCGATTCACGATTTTTGCAACATTGCTTATACCACATATGTAATTCACGCGTCATAGGCATAACTTGAATCTTGAACCATTTAGTTTAAAAACTTCCCATATAACATGGGATATATTATCAATTTAGCATTAAAGCAAACGAGAATGATCCAGTGAGAAGAGTTACTGAAATAAGAAGAGTGAGAAGAAATAGCCACATATTTTAAATAAAGAAGATAAATAATAGGGATCGATGCGACTATTGTTGTAAATGCATCTCAAATTTATGGTTGTAATTTATTCTCATCTTAATTATTTCTCATTTGATCCTACCTCTAAAACATAAATGTTAAAGATATAAAGTATTTCTGTAATTAGTCATTACAAAATCTATAAAAAAAAAAAAAAAAAAAAAAAAAAAAAAAAAAAAAAAAAAAAATCTTTTCAAAGAGCTTGTTACTTTAAAAGCTCTCATAAAATTCTCATCCAAACATAAAACTTGATCTATTTTAAAAGTTTAAGTTCTCGTATACTCGTGCTACATAGCTCGCACATTCAGGACACTTTCAA
The DNA here is from genome assembly GCA_030686995.1 of Artemisia argyi. Classification (NCBI taxonomy): domain Eukaryota; kingdom Viridiplantae; phylum Streptophyta; class Magnoliopsida; order Asterales; family Asteraceae; genus Artemisia; species Artemisia argyi. The sequence goes on from CM060677.1 coordinate 205,208,259, forward strand.
CATGATACTCCAGTATACATAACATGTGATCCAAACTCAAGATCTTTAAATTACTCAAGCTAACTCACAAGCACTAGGTTTTGTTACGGTCGAGAAAATTGAGTATGAGTCGATTAACCTCATTAGGGAATTGTTCTTGAACAAAATGACAACCTTCAGCTAAGTATATGATTTTGACGTTAGGCACATATTTCTTCAGCTCTTCACTCTTCAAGTATTCCTTCATTCCCGGAAACTTCAACGAATAATCTTTTTCGCCCACTATTAAAAGCACGGGAGCTTCTATTTTTGGATCATTTAGATCAATTTTCAGAGACTCAAAATTTTCGTGAATTGACCTACAGCATTTAACATAAGTATGGATAGAATGGAACCAAGGTTTAAAACATGGCAACAAGATATCACGAGTAGATAAGTGAATCACCTGTAAGGAACTTGGAGTGCGGTTTGAAATCCAGACTTGTCATACAAAGCACCATAGGCCGAAAGATCTTCCTCTGTGAACCAAGATGGCAGAGGAGTTGACGGTTCTACCAAATCCATGATCTCTTGGTTTTCAGCAGCTATGGGTATTTCACTTTTAGAGAACAATATGTAGATGTTTCTCACCACTGTCTTAACATCAAGGCGTCCGAATTCTGCTTCAGCTCTTCCAGGTTCCTGGTGATATTTCGGTTATATGGTCATAAATATTGGTCATGCTAGCAATTTTGAAACAAATATCACCCTGATCGAACTACCCATAAATACTTCTGTCCAATTATAATTCTAGAAGTTAAAAATAATAATAATAATAATAATAATAATAATAATAATAATAAAATTAAATTAAAAAAAATTAAAAAAAAAAAAAAAATTAACAGAACAATTTTTTTGGTTAACCTGTGAGATGGCACCATTTAGGAAACTCAATCAATGAGGTAAGAGTTCATTTTCACATACATTTTGATCATATGCATGTTTATAAGTTCCGGGACAGAGTGAGGGAGGTCGCGTACCTGCCATCTTCGAATGTAGAAACCTTCAGGTAGGGCTGTAAGAATCCCGGTAGCACCAGGGCGAACAAACGGCGCACCAAGTGCAATAACTCCTGCAATTTTCTCTGGATGTAAAAGGGTAAACACGTATCCAACCTTTCCTCCAAAATCTTTACTAACGACAAAAACCTAAGAATGTCCACAGAAACATAGTTAAGGTCATTCGGTGTCAAATATTACTATCCTTCTACTTTTTATATTTTATTTTTGAAAGGCCAAAGATATCGATATGCTATAAGGCTAATAATGATAATTATTTTACATAGTGGTTCCATCCCCATAACTTATTTTGGACCGTCTTATTGCGGTTTTGGGGTTACACCAGTATTTAATCATCAGCTTTCTAACTTTAGGTGTTTGGGATTGGTCTTAGAGGGTGTTTGGGATTCCATAATTCTTCTTCTTATGCTGTGCAACTGTTTATAAGTAGATGATACACATAAACACTCCAAAAGTAAGCCCAAACACTCCTACAAACTGTTTATCTTCTTAAAAAAAAAAAATGGGCACAAAATCTATAATAAGCATAAATGAATAAATGTAACCTTAGAAATGTTGAGATGATCTAGGATGGATGCAGTATCTTTAACCAAGTCAACGAAAGATGTCTTCTCGGGTTCAGCAGGGATGTCGGATAGTCCATATCCTCTGTAATCTGGTGCAACTGCTCTGTATCCCGCTTTTGCGACTGCTATCATTTGATGGCGCCACGAGTACCATATCTCCGGGAACCCGTGAAGGAATATCACCGCCGGTGATGACTCGGATCCAATCTCAGCTACATGGAGGTTTAACCCGTTGACTTTAATGTAACTGTGCTTTATTTCTTCCATTCACAGTGTATGTGTGCAGTTTTTGTTTCAAATGGTCAAAGGTGGTGTGTTTTTTTAAGGTTGTTGGAACTTGGAACATTGTCCACTTTGTGCTATTTAACAAGTTAGAATATGGTCCACTGAGAATCGAGATTATTCAACTTTCTAAGGCCGGGCACAGTGGTGACCCGGATGACCCGCTTTCTAGTTATCACGTTAGCTTACTCTTTTCGACAATCAGACGTGAACGGTGTCTTTTTTTTTTTCTTTTTTTTTTTTAATTCAAACATTTTAAAAAACAAATTTAAAATTCATTAAAAATAAAAAAACATTACTAGTACAATACTAAATTAAAAACTTAAACATACAATACTTATTAAAAACTTAAACTAATAATCTAATTTGTAGCGTGCCTTGATTGCTGCTTTAAGCTGCAAAAGTTCTTGTAGTTGTCGTGCTCTCAAATTTGGATCAATTGCCAAATTGTAGAAAATTAAGTCTTGCTCCCGTTTTGTGAGGTCCAAGATATCCGCTTGCCTTTGTTGGAGTTTAATTTTCTCTCTTTTGATCGCTAGCTCTTCTTGCATTTTCTCTCTTTTCATCGCCAGCTCTTGTTTCCTTCAATGATTTTCAAGACTCTTCAAGTTCCTTATTTTACCCCGATTTTGACGGCTTCAACTTGAAGAAGCTCTTGGCTAGCGAACTTGTCCATGATGTTGGTGGTTCCTTGGAGGAGGAGGATGATTTCTTCATGGTTGTGTCACAACCTTGTAGTCGTGATTCTCTAGCATCTTTCTCATCATAAGAATCATCCACGTCTTGGAAATTCATGGGACCTTGTGTTGACCCCGAGGTAGTCGTAGAACCCTTTCTTTTCTTCCAACTACCCGATTGGAAAGCAGGCATCTCCCTCTTCCAAGCACCATGACCCCTCAAAACTTTCCAACAATTATCTAATACAAATTCATGACCGTAAAGCAAACGGTACTCTTTAACAGCTTTTGAGTAGTTGTCTGCATCGTTCTCACCACTTCCATGAGTATCCTTGACATTATCCATAATAGCACAAAAATTCGCAACCCTATTACGAATCCTAGTCTTCCATTTGGACATGATCGAGTCATATGTCCGGTCTGAACCAGTTTCTTTATAAAGTATTATATTACCAACTCCCAAAACCGGTTCCTGTTGACAGCGTTTCCTTTCGCGGAATTTTCTGAAACAAAGATGAAAGCTCTACAAAGCGCCACCTTTTCCATTTTTGACCATGCTTCGACCCTTTTGGCCGATTCGGGTTGTTTGCCTTTGTCCTTCGCCTTTGTAGCACGTCGCAAAGGCTTCTTTGGTTTGATGGGTGATAACTCTTCGACATCGTCTTCATCTTCAACCGGCATGGAACCGTGACCCGAACCTTGTCCCATCGAAGTATCTTGACTCGGATAGTTATGGGTCGAGTATTGTGGAGTCGGATAGTCTTCCCAATCATCCAAATTCATATCAAGATTATGTGAATGAATCGGGGAATAATCTTGATACGGTTGGGGAGAATGCATGAAATCCATGTTAAGACGATACGACGACCCACTTGGTTCTTCGTGATAATCAATATTAGGACGTTGCGGTGGGACAAATGGACGATTAACGTAAAACGGGTTTTGAGTTTGATTTGGTTGTTGTAGTCGTGATTGATATTCAAAAGAGGGTGGACGTAATCGAATACCACGATTTTGTGGTGGTGTCACGCTGGTTAATTTAAAGTTTTTTTGCGGCGAGAAATTCAAATCCGGTTGATTTTGGGGTAGTCGGGATCGTCAGTTTTTTGATTGTGGAGTATTTCTGACATTGTGAATATTGATGAAAATTTAGTTGAATTGTGTGTTTGATGTTGGTATTTATAGGATTGAAAAGTTGTAAATTTTTTTTTTTTTTTTTTAAAGTGTTTTTTTTTTTTTTTTAATTTCAATTTTCAAACGATACAAATTGTGTTTTCAATATGCATTTATTTTATTTATTTATTTATTTTTTGATTGTATTCAATTTTCAAACGGTACAAATTGTGTTTTCAATATGCATTTAATCGGTCATTGCCACAACCGATTGTGTGTGTTTTTTTATTCTCAACCGATATTCGACCCTCGCCCCACACTGGCCTCAACCGATTCCTAAATCGGTTGTCGTTCACACTCGACTGAAATTATACGGGCCACTGTGTGTCGCCTAAGGTAACAAAGCACATGATAATTTTTGGCTCTATATAGATTTCAGATTTGTACAGTTTGTGGCCTTAAAAAAAAAAAAAAAAAAAAAAAAAAAAAAAAAAAAAAAAAAAAAGGGAGGAGGATTTGTACAGTTTGGGTAAATATGGATCACAAGAAACAATTAAGGACTTCTGTAACTAATTCTTCTCGCGTTAGACACATGACGTACAGTCAGTTATAGTCAGAACGAGTTTGGATTAAAAACATGTAACTGTAAAATCCAGATCAAAACACGTCGAACCCGACTGTGTGAATTGTCACATACCAAACAAGCAAACTAGCAAACACAAGCTTCTCTTATTTAATAAGTACCATATCATAAGAACCCGAAAAGGGCACCGCACAAAGAGGGACACAGTCCCACAAGCGCACAGAACAACACATACACAATTACACATACCACACATACATACGTAGGGCTAAGACTAAAACTTTTGTCGGATGTCTATGGATACATTTTTCATTTAAGGTGACTTATTATCTCAGGCCATGAGGACAAATGACGGATTCAAATCAAACATCCTTAGATGACCCGAGAAAGCCCAGAAGCACTAACATTTGTTGCGATTGAGAAAATCGAGTAGGAGTTGATTCACCACATCAGGGGATTGTTCATGAACAAAATGAGAACCTTCAGGTAAGTATATGATTTCCAGGTTAGGCACATATTTCTTGACCTCCCCACTCTTCAAATATTCCTCCATTCCAGGAAACTTAAAAACGTAGTCTTTTTCACCCATTATAAACAACGCTGGAGCTTCTACTTTCAGTTCATCTCGATCTTGTTTCTGAGATTCGACTTTTTCAGAGAATGACCTACAACAGTTAACAACGTTAAGAACACTTGAACACATGTTACATGGTGAAAAAATTAGTGCAAATTTGAAGTATTATCATTTTCAAGATACATCTTGTACAAACTTGATGTGACAATAGTAGTAACATATTATTATCAAAAGGGTTGTTTGATATCCGGTTGAATAAAGATATGATGCATGGCTATTCTTATTCAACATGTTATGGTATTAATTTATATAGCAGGTCTGATATAATTTACCTGTACGGAACTTGAAGTGCGGTCTGAAATCCAGATTTTTCATACAAAGCACCATAGACCGCAAGATCATCCTCTGTGAACCAAGAGGGTAGAGGAGTGGATGGTTCCACCAAATCCATTATCTCTTGGTTTTCAGGGGCTATCGGGATTTCACTTTTAGAGAACAATATGTAGATGTTTTTCACTACTGTTTTAGCATCAAGGCGGCCGAAATCAGCTTCAGCTCTTCCTGGTTCCTAGTGAAAATTTCAGTTATAGATTGCTGTGAACATTAGTTCTAACAATTATTTTCAGTTATATCCCCATACCCCGCCCCAGCGGATTGGGTATGTTGTAATTATTTTTAGTTATATGGTGACCATTGACATTATAGATATAATAAAAACTCTCTTAGTGAGCGAGGGAGAGTGTGTACCATCCATCTCCGGATGTAGAAACCTTCAGGGAGTGGTTGATGATTTATGGGACGATTAGGACGCATAAATGGCACACCAAGTGTTATAACTCCTGCAACTTTCTCTGGATAGAAAAGTGCAAACCTGTAGGCTACCATGGCTCCAAAGTCTTTAGCAACAACAAACACCTAAAATGTGCAGAAACATGATCAAGGTAGTCGGGTCCAATATTAGCAATTTAACATCCTTAACCTTTATATTAACAAGACGAAAGGCAGGCACAGCGCAAACATTCTGTGAAATTTTTATCGTCATCTATCTTCTGAATTAGAGGATGTTGTCAATAGTCTCTTTAAATCCTTCCAAAAATCCTACTAATTATCATTGATGCTAAAGAAGTTGCACAATATCCAAATCCTCTTTCTCAACAATGGATTTTAAAGTAGCACCACTGCCAATAGGAACATGTTGTGTATTGTCATGATGTGTGTAGAATGATGGTGCATAACCTTTCTATATAGTCATGTTTCAACAAAAAGTCACGGTAACGTTTATATAATTACTAATTCCTTATTGTTACATATGAATAGCTGTATCAAGAACTTTACTGCAATGACTAATATGGATGTGAATCAATGTAACTTTATCTTAACATACTTTTATGATTTATTTATTTATTTACTAATTGTAACCTACATGTCCAACGTTTGGCAGGAATTGTACAGCACTACCACTCCCAAAGCCGCAAGCAAGGTTTCAACTAAAAACCTTGGTGGAAAGATACTCCTAGGCTATGTCCTCAAGCTTAAGCTTATAAAGGGCTCAAATGTTTCTTATCGTACCGATGTGGGATGGGTTCTTACAGCGGGTATCCTACTAAATGTTTTGAAAACCGGGTCATTAATCGACCCGGTCGAGTCACCAGTTCGACCACCGGGTCAACCCCGTTTTCTTTAAAAAAAAACCTTTCTTTCCAACAATACATCCATATATTTTGGAGGTGTTTGTTTGAGCTTATATAGCCGGCTTATGGCGTATTTGGTTTTGGGCTTATGTTTCATAAGCTCACTTTTTGTGGCTTATATCATAATAAACTTATATAAGTCTAAGAAAAATTCTGAAATAAGCCACAAAAAGTAAGCTTATGGAACATTAAGCCGAAAACCAAATAAGCAATAAGCCGGCTATATAAGCCGAACCAAACACCCTAGGAGCCTAGAAAAACATTTACCAACATAGATATTAGATAGCATGAAATAATAAAATTACGTCGCAACTATATACAAGTAAGTAAGATGTGTAGAATTGTTTGTACCTTACTAGAAATGTTAAGAGAATCTAGTATGGAGGCAGTATCTTTAACCAAGTCCAAGAATGATGTCTGGTCAGGTTTCGAAGGGATATCGGATAGTCCATAACCTCTGTAATCTGGTGCAAGTGCTCTGTAACCAGCTTTTGCGACTGCTATCATTTGATGACGCCACGTGTACCATATCTCAGGGAATCCATGAAGGAATATCACTGCTGGTGATGACTCGGATCCTGTCTCAGCTACGTGGAGGTTTAACTCGTTGACTTTGATGTAACTGTGTTTTATCTCTTCCATTGTTATGTTATTTGTGTTCAAGTGTCAGAAGAGAGTGTGTGTGTTTATGTTTGTGTTTAGTCAGTTGGTTAAAGGAGATAGCCAATTAACACAACTATGGTTAGTTAAGATTTTAACTAGAGTAGTGGGTTACGTGGGCATGTGTTTGGCGCGGGGCTTATAAGGAGTGTAAGAGGTGTTTGATTTCGACTTAATTGACTTAATATAAAAAAAACTGAATTAATTAAGTCATATGAAAACTGTTTGTTTGTGACTTAATATAGAAACACGACTTAAAATATTAAGTAATAAAACAGAGGTTGTCTACATTAAGTGATCTGTTAATTAACATGACTTAATTAAAAAATTAAACAAACAGGCCCTAAGAGTTATAAGAAAATTTGTTTATTACACATGTTTACGGAAGCTTTTATATAGCATAAGTCTCCATAAGCTCAAACCAATTAAAATGGACTTTTGTGAGCTTATAGTTAGTCAAATTACTTTATTACTCATTAACTGTAAGCTTCAAGCCCAACACTAATACATTTCGCGAAACATACCTTATGGTAAAACCAATATAAGAGCTTATTTCATTAACAAACCAATCAGTTCCATTCGATAATATGATGTATTTTATTTTTCTTTAACGGCGACTTTATTAAAAAAACATAGCAAAGAGCTAAAACTCAAACAAAATTACATAATATGATAATTTTGTTCAAAATAATAATATGAGACTTTTTTTACTAGATTCAGAGTTCAAATTTTAGTTGTGCCATATCATAATGCGATAATGTGAAGTCATTTTACACTTGTAAGGTGGTGGTGGTGGTTGTTGTTTTTTGAATTGTGCGTATTTAGTTGGATTTATATGCTTGGTAAACTTATTATTTATTTGGTATTAGGTTTTTATATTAAATTTTACATGTTTTATAGAGATAAAGTAAGGTTAAAATAAAAAGAAATTTTTTATTCAAAAAATTAAAAGTGCTTGAAAAGAATTTCAAAAAATCCACAAGATAAAGGATATTGGTAGATAAAAAAGTTGTATAGTAAGTTTTTCAAAAAATGTATCACTTAATGCAAAAAAATTGTGAAAAATACGTTTGTGCATTACAAATTTGTAAACAGACATTTTGTGCATCAAAAGTTAGTTTTCACATTCAACTTCTTTTTAGTATATGCATTAACTTTTCATTCTCCATAACATATTTAAAAAAAAAATACTAATAAAAAATGTGCATCTAAAATATTTGTGCATTAAAATTTCGTGTTTTGTGCATTAAAAAAATGTATAAAACATCAAAATTGGTTACTTCGTAACTTTTTTATGCATCAACAACTTCTATTTTAGAAAAAATTTCAAAATTTGTTGAGAAGTTTCTAATTTTTGGCAAGTTCTTTTACACATCTCACTAATATTTGTTATTTTATTGGATATTTTTCCATAGTAGATATTTTGGTAGGGTTAATAATTATAAATTATTTATATAGAAAATCAGTTTGTGACCCGATGGTTGAATTAGTTGAACATATGACTCGATGAACCGACGAGTCAATCAGATCAATAAAAAAACCCGAGTCTTAAAACTTCATCTTTTTTTTTTTTTTTTTTTTTTTTTTTTTTTTTTTTTTTTTTTCACTTTCACTTTTTAAAAAGGACTTTACTCTTAAAATACCTTCAAACTCCATCTTCTTGACCACAAAAACATTGACACTTGTAGTTCATTACTTATAACTCCCTACCTTTACTCTTCAATTTTTCACATGTAATTATTTTAAAGTTAGGAAGATATTTAGAAACAAAACTTAAGAGTAAACCGCGTTTATTGTAAGAGAAAATATAGTTAAATTTTCTAATGACTTATGCTTTTTGATGAATAGTTTCCTTTAACAATAATTTTGTAAATTGCAAAAAGTTTAAGGGCTAATAACACAATATCATAGTTGTCATGATTTTCTTCATTATGTATCGAACATCGTTTTTTTTTTTTTTTTTTTTTTTTTTTTTTTTTTGCCATTTTATGTACTAAAATTGATTTTTTTATTGTATTTTATTGTTACTCCCCAAATACGATATATATATATATATATATATATATATATATATATATATATATATATATTAACAGGGGGTTAGGATCAAATAGGAAGAATAATTAAAATAAGAATGATAAGAAGTAACCACAACCACACATTTTAGATGCACCTACAAAAACGGATGCATCTTCATTCAAATTTTTCCTCCCATATAAAAATGTGTGGCTATAATTACTTCTTATCCTTCTCATTTTAATTATTCTTCTTATTGGATCCCTACCCTATTAACAGGTACTAATACCTCAGGTATTAGTCTACAATGCACTTATTTGCAGTCTAAAATAGACCATTTTTTCTGCACTTTAAAGACACTAATACCATAGGTATTAGTCTAAAATGCACTCATTAGCAGTTTAAAATAGACACATTACCTGCAGGCACTTACATATTTTGACCCATTTTCTAGAAAATGACTTTTCTCACATCGACAATGCACAAAAACTTCCAGATTTCATTAACTTGACATAAGACATCGTTATCATAACATAGGTGGTCTCAACGACCCATAAACATATACTTTACAAAATGACCAGTGCCTTGCCAAACACCCGTTTTGACCCGTTTGCATACACTATAACACATACTATAACAATTGACATTGACATACTTTAGCTTCAAAATTTACAAATAGTTTGACACTTAATAACGACCATTAACAAACCATTATGACGCTTGAGGGTTCAAAATCGATTAAGCTCGGCATTCTAACTAAACTTGCACACATAACCATTTAGACTTTCCAACATGTGCCCAATCTTAAGCCTTTACCAAATGCTTTACCTTCTTCACAATGAACCTACAAAACATGTCAACTATAACACGTAAGCAAAAACACTTAGTAAGTAAAACACGTATAACATAACATTATACATCCTTCATCCATATACGCATCATATGCATCTAAATACTTGTCCAACGGATTTAATCATACTATAACTTGCAATAAGCACTTTAACCATAAATATACACATACATCATCACTTTAATCAAATCCTTTACAACTTACCTATTTCTAACATACCTTAACTAGTTCCATACTACTCTAACACATACTTGGCTAGTTATACCCGACTAGCTCCTTATTCTACTTTAATCCAACCACCATAAACCAAAGCCTTCTGTAACTTAGCACAATCTTATACACAACACATATATGTTAGAAATCAATATAAGATCATGCTATAGTCATTTTACTTACCTTAGCTCCAAGCTAAATTTACAATTCAACAATATCATCATCATTGCTTCCTAAATCAGAATTATCACAAATCATAAAAACTTATATACATAAACAAAACACTATAACAAAGGTTCATACAACCCGTCATCATCTCTACTAATCATATGATCATATCCTGATCATATGATGAAACCTCCACTTTTATTCAAATTGAACATAACTCATGAACACAAAAGCTTCATTAATACACTTAAAACATTATTTACCCGATTCCCCCAAATTGGGTACATAAACCCTAATTCATAATTCACCAATTAAACTCAAATGAGAGTTTACTTGCCTTGTAGGATCATTGCTAAGGCTTAATTCTTATCATGGAAACACATAATCATCCTCAATTGATCTCTCAGGCTTTTTATCTTATTTTCCCTCTCTTTTCTTCTCTTCTAAACCGACTTTCACAAACACACTACACCAAATAATTATCTAAATAAGGTCATGGGAATTCTTCTAAATAAAGTTAGCTCATCTTTGCCCCTTGTCAACTTTAGTCCCTATAGTCCATTTTTCTTTTAGTTTTGTCACATCAATCTTTAATACTCATTTATCACTTGTCAACTTTTGTCCCTTAAGTCTATGCATTATATTTTCTATAACCATAATATACTTACCTTGACTATCGGGTTGACCTCAACTTAACATCTGTAACAATTCGCAATTTCAGGTTAACTTTTATTCCTGAAAATTTCACTATTCACTTGTTACTATTCATTTTTACTATTCATTTTTCCCGAAATTTTCCCGAAAGTTGATTTTTATTTCATATTCTCGAGTGATAAATCATTTCCATGGCAAATTAAATGTTTGACATTCGTTAGATCATTTTCGTGAAAGTTATTAAGGAATTACACGGAATTATACGTTTTAGGGTAAAACGTCATTCAAAAATTCTACGCACAACGAAACTCGACCGCGTTAAGTGACCCCGCATCAGAAAAATGTTTAATACTCTCATGATTAATTAGAGAATTAATCATGACTGTGAAAAACATGACCCAAAATAAGCCTCGGCCGTGAAAAACTAGAATTTTCAGTTTTTAAACGTTTTTACTCAGCCGTAACCTTAGCCTATACCTGCACCGCGTTTCTAAGACGATTTGAGTTTTCAACTTATTAGAAAAAGTCAACATATTTTTCCCTCCTCCTTTGACCAAAAATCATTCCTTGATTTTATAAGTCATTCCTTGATTTTTAGGCTTGCGGTTTTAGGTCTAAAAGACATTTAACACCAACCGACACTAGACTGAGCCCAGCCTAGACATTATAAGTCATTTTAAGTCATTATTATCCTATTAGAAAAGTTACATTTTACTTTTCTCAATTTTACGCAACTTTCGTACATTTTACGTATTACGCGTTTTTAGACCCGTGTTTCCAGTTTTAGCAGGGTTTTACCACCCAAATGGAACCTACCACTCATTTTATATTTTATTATGGAATGTCATGACATGTTTAACAATACTTTTAAGTTTCATATTTTTAGGATACCCGGTTTTACGTTTTGAGGCTTAATCATTTACGGTTAGCAATTTACGGGGTCAAAACTAGTCACATAAGTAGGATAATATCATCAAAAGTTCACACCTTGTTCTCCAAGTTCATGAACAGACCTAGGGGGGGGGGGGGGGGAATTCAGCCCATAGGTGGCTTGATCTCATGCTAGTAAGCTTAGATTGCATGCATGTGTCCAACTTGGTCTCTAAGTGTTGACAAGTCAACATTGTAACCTCCTCATTTTTAGTATAAAAGAGAGCTCATTCTCTTCCTTTCTCCTTCAATACCAACGACCCAAAACCATCCAAATACACCATTTTGATCATTGATCTTGCTCATTCAATCCATCACAAGTTCAAGTCATAGTTCCTAGTTGATCCTTAACACCTTTCAACCATAAAACTCTATAAAATCACCACAAAAACTCATCAAATTTCCAAGTGTTCCTAGTGAAGATTTTTACTCAAGGTTGTTTTTATGTTAGATTAGTATTTATCAAAGGATTATAAGATAGGGTTTTTGGTATGGAAGCATGGCTATGGTTGGAAAGGTTTTTGGAAGATTAAGTAGTGGTTCTTGGTTTTGATCTTGGTTCTAGTTAGTTTCTTCACAAGTTGTAAGCAAACCCTAACATACTCCTTGCTTAATTATCATTTTCATGCTCTTTGTGTTCCTTTCATGCTATATATGTTCTTGTTATTGTGTTCATGATGTTTAAAAATGGATAAAACAAGTATTGGTATACATATGTTAACTTATGACAAGTAAACAAGCAAACTAGTGATTTTTATGGAGAACCACGACCAAAATAGTATAACTTTGATATTTGACACTTACTTACTGTTAAAGAGGACTTAACAAGGAAAACATAGCAATTTGAATCACCCAAAATGAGTACCCGAGTCAAAAGTTATGACCATTTGAAGCTAGCGAAACCAAAACGGCAAAACTGCCCAAATAGCATTCTGATCAAATTTTGATTTTTAAAGTCACCCTTCTGGTCCGATTCATCAAAAAGTTAAAACACGAAAGTTGTCCGGAACGACGTTTTCGTTAAGGAATAAAGAAGCTCGAGCCCTGAAAACGCTTTCCGAGTAATAATTTTCTTCAAAATCTTAACAGCCCATTTTAGACCAAAGTCACTATATTATAGTTATGATTTACTAAGACCAAGAGGTCTAATGACCTAAAGCCAAGACCACAACCATGGCTAAAGCCAAGGTTGAGTCTCAAGACCATGGAAAAATGACCAAGGTCACGGCGAAGCCATGACTAAATGGCCATATAAACTTACTTAGGCGAAAACATGAAACAAGGAGTTGACGATAACTTGAACAAACAATTTGGATCTACTCCACCTAAAGAACCATGAGATACAAGTTATAATAAACTTACCCTAATAACAATCTTCATGTACAAATAGACTTTCCTAAGTTTATTCAAATATTAGACATGTAACTTTTCGGATCAAAACTTATATATATGTTATCGAATACTACAATAGTAGGGAGCCTCATGTGAGGAGTTCATTAAGTAAGCCGTCGAGATGAGTTGTGGATTTATGAATTAAAGTGTCCTGGCTCCTCGAACGTTTACTCCATGACTTCTGAATTATGTCGGCCCGAACAGTAGTAAGAGATATACAACTTATACATGTTTCATAAACCATTTATATTCAAAGACTTACGCTATATACTAAGTACTACAGCATGAATATTATGCAAGACATATATAGGCAATTCTTCGTATTCTTAGACGTTACTCCAAACCTAAGTCGCAACGTTCTATTATAGGCTGCTCTTAGAGACTTTCACGATTCGACTACCACTTTGATTTCACATCACTTAAGCTTAAGGTGAGTCATAGCCCCTACTCTTTTTATACTTGTTTTAACTCTTGGGGGGGATACATGCTCAACTACTTGCTTACTTGTACAAATACTCAAAACATTTATACTTGATTGTTTATACTTGATTGTGTTACACTTGATTGTCTTATACTTGATCGCATTATACTTGATTTCATATCTACATGATTGCATTATATTTAACTGTGAGACTTCCAGTGGCTCCAGATTAAGTTGCTGGATGACCATTGAGACTTCCGATGGCTCCAAATTAAGTTGTTGGATGACCATTGAGGCTATTGATACATCCTAACATTTGCGAATGTTGGATACATCATAAATGTGAGGTCTTCGGAGATGAAGTGTAGACTCACGACTAATTGCTAAACTGTTTTGATGAACTTATACATGTCTTTATTATACCATATATATTAGCAGTGGGTTGTGAACACACAGGTTGCAAGTCTCTTATGGCGGGACTTGCAACTGAGTGGATTCTCAATGCCTTTGCTGTGTGAACATTCTTTTGAGGCTTTTTCAACTGTTTTAAGACAAACTCTATGAACTCACCAACCATTGTGTTGACACTTTAGCATGTTTATCTCAGGTCTGTAAGGTGATAGCTGTTGCATGGAGCATAGAGTCGCTTGGCATGTTTTGAAGACTTATGCTTTTATCTTTACCATTCGATATGTTTTAAAACTCTTATGTATTGTATTATGGAACTCAAGTTTGTAACTCGGAATTTATTAATCGAATGGTAACTTTTCAAAAACGTCTCATTTAGAGTTCGTTTTCTATACCTTGTTCTTTGTATTATGAAGTAGCACCCCTATGACACAGTCTTCCGCTGCGGTATTTTGGGGGTGTTACAACATCCATTGACCAACCAATCATATCGAGTCTTCCGACTCATAAAAGTCTTAGTCAAACTTCTCCAACAACATTTTCATTATAAATACTTAAAATTTGGTTTTGGGTGTAACATTTATGACCATCTTGCCCTTTTCGGGTTAATAAAATGAGGGGCAAAATGGTCATAAAGTACACAAAAAATACCAAAAAATAAAGTTTAGTATATAAAATAGAAAAAAATTATTCAACACATATAAAAGAAAAGCATAACAACTATGATACATTTAGAGGCCATTAGCCCTACCTATTTTTCACTATTTGTAATTATATTCGTAGAAAATAACTTTATAAAGCACATTTCAATAATTTTCAAGAATGAAATTTTTTATTTTTGGTTCATAACTAAAAGATTTTCCCATTCAAACAAATTTGAATGAAATGTAGTAAATTTTCTTCATCTTATTAATTTGTTTTTCATCTTAATATTGAAGTCTATTAATTTTCAAAAATAAAATATCCTGTACCTTGACTTAAACTAAAACTAAGAGTAATTTAATAATTTTATCATACTAGACGAGTACCCGTGAATAGCAACGGGATTTTATAGCGATAGATAGTTTACCTATAAAAAAAGTTTATAGGTTATAAATGAAAAATAATAAAAGTTTGAAGATTTGGGAATTAATATAATGTTTTGAAACCCGGTTCGACCCGGGTGGTTCAACCGGTTGAACCGTTCCGGGTGAAAAATATGTCGATTTAAACCGGGTCAACTTGCTAGGTTGGGTAAAAAACGGGTCAAATTAAACTGGGTCAACCCGCCGGGTTTGAAGCGTCCCGGGTCAACCCGGTTTGTGTTTTAATTGGTTGTATTTAATTTGATAGATTTGTTTTTAATTGGTTGTACAATGTTAATAAATCATTGTACTTTTAAATAATGGATAATGTTTTGAAACCCGGTTCGACCCGGGTGGTTCAACCGGTTGAACCGTTCCGGTCAAAAAATGGGTCAATTTAAACCGGGTCAACTTGCTAGGTTGGGTCGAAAACGGGTCGAATTAAACCGAGTCAACTCGCCGGGTTTGAAGCATCTCGGGTCAACCCGGTTTGTGTTTTAATTGGTTGTATTTAATTTGGTAGATATGTTTTTAATTAGTTGTACAACGTGAATAAATTATTGTACTTCTATGTAATGGGGTGTTTTAATATGAGTAATAATTACATTACGCGTTTCCATCAATAGAAAGTTGAAAACTCAACAATTTGACATTGACTTGAAAACTCAACATTGACCATTTCTTCTTTATAAGTAGTAGAGATTTAAACTTGAATAAAGAGTTTTAGGGCTTTAATTTTTGGTAGTTTTTTTTTTTTTTTTTTTTTTTTTTTTTTTTTTTTTTTTTTTTTTAATTTTGGTACCGTATTTCTTATTTTTGGGTAGACTGATCCACGGATTTAATTTCACCGTAATACAAACTCAAGTCAGGTAGTATAAATTGGACTTGTTTGGTGACCGCTTTAAATTTGTTTGTTTCTGGCATGAATTGAACTAATGAATTAAAATGAGTATGTGCGAAACACGTGGCTTGGCTTAGAGCATCTATAATTTTTTTTTTGAACGGAGATTTCATTTCACGTCTCAAATGGAGGAAATTTGAACACAACAAGTTACATTGAACATAACAAGTTAAGCCAAAACAAGACATACACCATAATAGTTGTGACACACTACAGCAACACCATACAAGGGTGGGGGAAATCACCAGAGTGAGCTTTTGGTAGACACAATCATATGAAGGTGTAGCTTGACAAAAATACATAAAGTACATAAAACATACAAAGAAGATAAAACTAAGCATCCTCAAAGGAGCCAGACCTAAACCTAACAGATCTAAAGTCAAAACAAAAGGCAGCATCAAGCCATCGATGACTGACCGCAACAGATCTGAGCAGAGGAGTCCGGAAGGCAACTGATCTGACTAGAACAATAGTGGCGGCAGCGAGCAGCGACAAATGAGAGATGACAAATCTGTGAGTAAAGATTATTATTGAAAGAAAGGGAAAACACAAAAGAGGTCCGGACGGCCGGCCGAAACCGACCGCCGGAATTATTTAGAGATGGTGGAGTTTGGTTGGAAGAAATTTAGAGAGAGGTAGGAGAAAAAGAAGAGATTTTTTTACAAGATTTATAAGTTTAACATATCATGTTTAATCATTAGTAAAATAAACTTTTGATTCTGGCTATACATCTTTTCTCATTATGTCTAAACCTTTTTCAAGTTTATAATTTGTTCTCTATTTCAATATTTTAGACTTTTTCATGCCACATACGTATGAAATAGAAACTCCCTGTGGATAAAACAAAGAATAAAGCTTTGTATGTGTTTAAAACTTTTTCTTAAACCTCTAGTTGTTGATGGCTTGATGCCTTTAGATTAGTCAAATTCTAAAACTTGTGGTGTCATAAACTTTGCAAGTTCTTGACTAGCCATTTTCCTAAAACCATGGGCGAACAGTGGAATGCCAAATAAGTCAATAACATACTTCTCTCTGATTATCATTTATACCTATAACATTTAAACTTTGCCACTCGTATGATTTCCCATGTTGTTTAAAAGTTAAGAACGATTATTTTTCATATCTTGTTTATAAACGAGTGTTTTGAAATGTACCATCCTCCAAACTTTTGTTTCTGGTTTTGGAATTCCTTATGCAAGTAAACAGAACAACACTCTCTACTTATTTACTTGAGTGATTTGAAGTTTTGAACGTAATTCTTATAATATAGAAGTCCCAAACACGAATACGTAGCTAAAGTTAAGCAAATAGCCGGGCTGAATATCTTGATTCTTGAGTAACAATTTGTAACAGGTCCAAATTGCTCATACCGGTTTGACCAGACAACATTATTTTTATTAATGTATAGTTACACACTTCAACACTCAGGCCATGACCACAAATGTCGGATTCGAATTCAATATATTAGATGACCCGAGAAAGCTCAAAAGCACTAGCTTTTGTTGCGATTGAGAAAATCGAGTAGGAGTTGATTCACCTCATCAGGGGATTGTTCGTGAACAAAATGAGAACCTTCAGGCAAGTATATGATTTCCAGGTTAGGCACATATTTCTTGACCTCCCCACTCTTCAAATATTCCTCCATTCCAGGAAACTTAAAACTGTAGTCTTTTTCACCCACTATATGGAGTGATGGAGCTTCTACTTTCAGTTCATTTGGATCTTGTTTATGAGATTCAATTTTTTCAGTAAATGACCTGCAACAGTTAACGACATTGAGAACACTTAAACACATGTTCTTTAAATAAAAAATACTATGTAATAATGCAAAATTTAAGTAATATCGCTTTCAAGATGCATCTTGCAACCAACTGGATGTGACAGTAGTGGTAACCTATGATTATCAAACGGGTTATTTAATTTCAGCTTGAGTAAAGATATAATGCATGGGCGCATGGCTATTCTTATTCAACATCTAATGATGGTAAGGATAGGCTCGATGTAATATACCTGTACGGAACTTGAAGTGCGGTCTGAAATCCTGATTTCTCATACAAAGCACCATAGACCGCAAGATCATCCTCTGTGAACCAAGAGGGTAAAGGAGTCGATGGTTCCACCAAATCCATTATCTCTTGGTTTTCAGGGGCTATCGGGATTTCACTTTTCGAGAACAATATGTAGATGTTTTTCACCACTGTTTTAGTATCAAGGCGGCCGAAATCAGCTTCTGCTCTTCCTGGTTCCTAGCGAAAATTTCAGTTACATCGTTGTGAAAAGTTAGTTCTAACATTAATTTTCAGTTATATGGTGACCATTGACATTATAGATATAATAAAAACTATCATTAGTGAGGGAGTTGTTAGTGAGTGAGGGAGAGTGTGTACCATCCATCTCCGGATGTAGACACCTTCGGGGAGTGGTTGATGTTGTGTGGGACGATTAGGATGCAAAAATGGCACGCCAAGTGTTACAACTCCTGCAACTTTCTCTGGATAGAAAAGTGCAAACCTGTAGGCTACCATGGCTCCAAAGTCTTTAGCAACAACAAACACCTAAAAAGTGCAGAACAAGCTAGGTGGTCCGTAGGAGTCCAATATTAACATCCCTAATCTTTACATACTTTTTAATAACTCGAAATGGAGACAGAAATCATTACTAATTACCAGCGATGCAAAGAAGTTGCTGTTAAATTAATTAAACATATATAGGATCAATCTCATGTAATCATATATCAAGAAGATGAAAGTAAACTTACTTGATGATAGAACCGACTGATGATTATGATTAGATGATGAAGCCATCATGTTAGGGTTAGTCGATTCCGGTAGTGATGTCAATAATCCGATGGAGGGATTTCTCACAAGTTATGGTGTTTTGATTGAGAGAATAATAAATTGACAAGATACAGGAAAATGACCACTTCCCAGGGATTTATTGTTATGACAGTTATTTCCATCAAATAACTGTCAATTGTTAGTTAGGGTAGATAATGTCATTAAGGCATAGTTAAGGGTCTAAATGGTCTAAGGCCATATTAAAATGATTAATTCTAACATTCTCCCACTTGGCCGTAAGACCATTTATTCATTGTACATAAACCTGAAAAATCATATTGGCCAATTACAAGTTTATGTGAATTACCATAATTTCATAATAGCACCAAAGTAAAAAGATACAGCCTAACGTGTCGCGTTTGACACGGGACCCCCATCAATTATACTAATGGTACTAATCTGAAATATATGATTTCATTAAGCCAAAATGACAAAAGAGTAATGTGGTACAAATACGTCTGTCTATAATGAAACATAAGTGTACACAATTAAAAATAAATACAGACAAACTAAACATTATAGTGAAGGATATTATCTTAAAGCGCTTGTTTTGAAGCTAAACATAATCATGAAATAGTTCATTAACTACAACACATTATGTAAGGTCTTGACGTAAACCCATTCTAGCAACATGGCCTTGAAATACTTTCGGTGGTAGACCTTTAGTTAGCGGATCCGCAAGCATTTCATGAGTTCTAATGTGCTCGATACATATACGTTGTTCCTCCACTCTTTCCCGTACAAATAGGTACTTTGTATCGAGGTATAAACCAGCTCCAGTTGAACTATTACTGTTCGAGAAGCTCACGGCTGCGTTATTATCGCAATAAATCTTTAATGGCCTTGAGATGGAGTTAACAATTTTGAGTCCAGTGATCAAATTTCTCAACAACATTGCATGGCATGTCGCATTATAAACGGAAACATACTCAGCCATCATTGTTGAGGTCGTCGTTAGCACTTGTTTTTGACTCTTCCAAGAAATAGGCCCACCTGACAGCATGAAAATATATCCCAAAGTTGACCTACTAGAGTCTTTGCATTTCGCAAAGTCTGAATCCGAGTATCCAATAACTTCAAGATTGTCGGATCTAGTGTAAGTTAATTTGTACTCCTTCGTTCCTTGAAGATATCGCAATACTTTCTTAGCAGCTTTCCAGTGATGTAGGCCAGGATTAGATTGAAACCTGCCTAACATGCCACATATAAAAGCGATATCTGGTCGAGTACAAACTTGAGCATACGTTAAGCTTCCTACTACGGAAGCATAAGGAATTCGCTTCATTTCCTCATGTTCAACCTCAGTTTTCGGACATTGATGAGACCCGAAAACATCACCCTTAATTACGGGAGCGACCGTAGGAGAGCAATGTTGCATATTGAACCTATTGAGTACGCGTTCAATATATGCCTTTTGGGACAATCCTAATGTCCCATTGGCTCGATCTCGGTGAATTTCAATTCCAATTACATACGAAGCTTCACCAAGATCTTTCATGTCAAAGTTTCTAGAGAGAAAACGTTCTGACTCATGCAACAAGTCAATATTATTACTTGCTAATAGGATATCATCAACATAAAGCACAAGTATAATAAAGTTGCTCCCACTCATCTTGAGGTATACGCATTGATCTACCAAATTCTTGATGAAGTTGTGTTTCTTCATCACTTCATCAAATTTTAAATACCATTGACGGGATGCTTGCTTAAGCCCATAAATAGATTTCTTGAGTTTACAAACTAAATGTTCTTGTCCTTTAGATTTAAAACCTTGTGGTTGGGCCATGAACACATCTTCATGTAAATCTCCATTAAGAAATGCCGTTTTGACGTCCATTTGATGTAACTCTAAGTCAAAATGAGCTACAAGGGCCATTACGATCCTTAGGGAATCTTTTCTCGATACTGGAGAAAATGTTTCTTTATAATCAATGCCCTCTTTTTGAGTATACCCTTTTGCAACCAAACGAGCTTTGTATCGCTCAACATTTCCATTTGGGTCAAGTTTGGTCTTAAAGACCCACTTGCATCCAACGGGTTTTGCACCCTTTGGTAATTCAGCAAGTTCCCAAACGTTGTTTTTGCTCATTGAGTTTAGCTCATCATTCATTGCTTCCCTCCAATGAGCTGATTGGTCACAATTAATGGCATCCTCATATGATTCAGGGTCATTGCATTTCCCTAAGTCAAAATCAGCCTCATTCAAATAGGTATAGTAATCGTCAAAGTTTGTAGGCTGCCTATGTCGTTGTGACCTACGCAACGGTTGTTGAGTTTCTTGTGGTTCAACATTAATTTCGTGGTTAGGTTCATTTTCCTCGACATTATTTGGTTGATCTTGAGCAATTAAGTGATCATTCGAGGTTTCAAGTGGCGTGTTAATCGAGATGGGCACATGAATTATTGGTGTTTCATCTCGAGCCTCTTGAAGTTCAATTCTTCTAAATGAACCGCTCCCACTGTTGTTAGCATTTTCAAGAAACTCTGCGTGGCGTGTCTCAACAATTCTGGTACTATGAGAGGGGCAATAAAATCGGTAACCCTTTGATCGTTCTGGGTACCCAATGAAGAAGCAACTAATGGTTTTCAAGTCCAGTTTTCGTGATTGAGGATTGTATAACTTAGCTTCGGCTGGACATCCCCAAACCCGTAAGTATCGTAAGCTGGGTTTTCTTCCCGTCCAAATTTCATATGGTGTTTTTGGAACAGATTTTGAGGGAACTCTGTTAAGGATGTGGACAGCCGTTCTCAATGCCTCAGTCCAAAGAAATTCAGGAAGATTTGAATTTGCCAACATACTACGAACCATGTCCATAAGGGTGCGATTTCTCCTCTCAGCTACACCATTTTGCTGAGGGGTACCCGGCATGGTATATTGGTTAATAATCCCATGATCTTTGCAAAAGTCAAAGAAAGATCCAGGAGCTTGACCAACATCTGTATGTCTACCATAATATTCACCTCCCCTATCCGATCTCACCACTTTAATTTTTCGGTCAAGTTGATTTTCAACTTCCGCTTTAAATGTTTTAAACATTTCAAGTGATTCGGATTTTTTATTAATTAAGAACAGGTACATGTAACGTGAGTAATCGTCAATGAAGGTAATGAATGATTTATGACCACCAATGCCCGAAGGAAAAGGTCCACATATATCAGTATGGATTAGTTCTAATAATCCGGTACTTCGTGTGGAACCTTTCTTATTTCCTTTGGTCATTTTTCCCTTTATGCATTCTACACATTTTTCAAAATCAGAGAAATCAAGATGGGGTAAAACTTCATCTTTCACAAGTCTAGTCATTTTGTCTCTTGAAATATGGCCTAAACGTTGGTGCCATAACATTGATGAAGTTTCTTGATCTTGTTTTCTCTTATTTTGATTCACATTCTCATTAACGTTAAATGATAATAGAGATTCCGAAAATTGATTATCTAAACATAACTTGAAGAGGTTTCCCTCTAGACAACCATATCCAACAACACGGGAATTTAAACTAATATATACTTTATTGTATCCAAACGTAAATATAAAATCATCAATAATTAGTTTAGATACAGATATTAAGTTTCGAGTCATGCTCGGTACATAAAGAGTGCCATAAAGATTTAAACAAAAGCCACCCTCCAATATTAATGAAAGGGTCCCAACAGCTTCTACGTTCAAATCAACTCCATTCCCGACTTTAACCGTTCGTTGGTTTCTTTCCAATCTCCGGATTGTACGGAATCCCTGTAAAGAATTAGCAATGTGTACCATGGATCCAGAGTCAATCCACCATGAATTAATAGGGACATTAATATTAAAGGATTCATTAATCATAAAAGATTCAAATATACCTTTCTTTGCTAACCATTCCTTGAATTTTGGACAATCCTTTTGAGTATGCCCTTTCTTATGGCAAAATTTACATTTTGGATCGCCATGGAATGAGCTAGTACTTGCACCCGTTTTCTGGACTTTATTTGGAGTAGAATTATCTCCACTTGAACCTTTGCCCTTCCATGAGCCCTTTCTCTTATTGGTGTTAGTGGTAGCAACATGAACGACATCAGGCTTTTCAACTTTGAGGCGTTCTTCCTCTTGCACACACATGGCAATCAGTTCGCTCATTTTCCATTTCTCCTTTTGCGTATTATAATTGATCTTGAAAGGACCAAATTGCATAGGGAGAGATGTCATAATGAAATGAACTAAAAAACCTTCACTGATTTCCATGTCCATGCCTTTCAGTTTGTTTGCCATATCGTTCATCATCATTATGTGCTCTCGTACACCACTAACTCCGTCATACTTGGTAGTTAACATTTTGAGAATCAAAGTGCTTGCATGGGCTTTTGAAGTCCCTTTAAATTGTTCCTCTACGGAACTTAAGTACTCCTTTGCATTTTCAGAGTCAGGAATGGCTCCTCGAATAGCAACGGATATGGAATTCTTAATGATCATGAGAGACATACGGTTAGATCGCTCCCACTGTTCATAAGCACGTTTTTGATCTGCTGTACTTTCAGCAGTAAGTGCAGCGGGAGGATCAGTACGAAGCGCATGATCGAGGTCCATTACTCCGAGAGTAAGTTTCACTTGATCTCTCCATGTTGAGTAGTTAGTACCAGTTAAGGGTTCAATTCCGGACAAGTAACCCGTATTGGAAGTCAAGGTAGATGCTGACATAGAATGAAAATTAAATGTATGCTCAGATAAAAACTAAAGGAATTAATGGGATATATATGTAAAGCATATCAGAATAAACATAAACCTATCATGAACACCAAAATAATAGGTATAAAGATGTGGTGCCTAATTATTAACTTCACGTTGGTTTAGTTAACAATTAAACAATTAATCATCTTTAACTAGACAAAGCATGCACATATATCACATATCACCGTTGGGCAGAAACGTAACATATACGCTAATTATGCTAATAGGTATTTCATTGTTCAAGTTATCATACAAATAGCCGTTGGGTTCATTGAGTGGTAACTAGAACAATTTTACAATATGGCATCATTAAACTCATATATTAATCCGAACAACAATTCGTTGGAATGATTATTCATATTAACATACAAGTTGCCATTGTAGACTTAATAAATTCATAGAAGAATATGGGTCTAACATAATTTCCATAATCGCTGATGACATGTGTCACATATAGATTGTACCAATATAGATCAAAACATAAATCATAGGCATACTGATGAAAACATACGAAACATTAGAATATGTATATCCTATCATAATTAATCAGATTGTGTTTTCATGCACAAGTTGTTTAACTCATCAATCATCATGCGTACTATACATGTATTATTTATTCATCCATCATCAGTTATATTTAATTGGATAAATAATATACATATCAATTGATAGCAAAATTCCATAAACAAATACTATAATAATATGTTCACGAAATCCAAATATTAACTAATAGAACCAATTGACTTACTGGGGCAAATTATTTAATTGCATCATAATTGTTTGACTCATAAAAAACAACCTATTAAAAGGATATCGTTTTGAACGGCAATCAAGAATAAACCAGTATCACTTCTATGATATTCATTCCTTTATAACACAGAGTGTTGTTCACGATATCATAATCAAATTTATTTCATGAGATTAAAAGGCTCTGATACCACATGTTAAATTAATTAAACATATATAGGATCAATCTCATGTAATCATATATCAAGAAGATGAAAGTAAACTTACTTGATGATAGAACCGACTGATGATTATGATTAGATGATGAAGCCATCATGTTAGGGTTAGTCGATTCCGGTAGTGATGTCAATAATCCGATGGAGGGATTTCTCACAAGTTATGGTGTTTTGATTGAGAGAATAATAAATTGATAAGATACAGGAAAATGACCACTTCCCAGGGATTTATTGTTATGACAGTTATTTCCATCAAATAACTGTCAATTGTTAGTTAGGGTAGATAATGTCATTAAGGCATAGTTAAGGGTCTAAATAGTCTAAGGCCATATTAAAAGGATTAATTCTAACAGTTGCACAATATCCAAATCCTCTTTCTTAACAATTGATTTTAAAGCAGTACTTTTGCCAATAGGAACAAATTTTATTTATATGTATAGCTCTCATAAGAGCATACTGCATGTGTATGGTCAGTCATGATGCGTGCAGAATGCTGGTGCCAGAGGCATAGCTACATGGAGGCCTTGGTGGCAGTGGCGAAACTTGAAAATTTTGAGTGGGGGTCGGGATTTAAATTTTTTTTTTACTAACGCTATTTTTCGGGTAATATGTTCGGGTCGGTGATTCGATTCGGGTTGGGTCAAAAATTAAATACTATTATTATAAAAAAAAATTCATCACTAAAAAACTAAACATTTGTCCAAGACAACTAAACATTAAAAAGGAGACAAACGGTTGGTGGTCGGCCGTCGGCGGTGGTCGGTGGTGGCCGGCGAGACTGCAGGAGTGAGGAGCCGGGAGGCAGGAAGGTGGGACTGTGGGAGGAGATGAGGGTCGAACTTCGAAAGGGGAGGGTTTGTTCTGTTTTTTTTTAATGGGCTAAGTAAATAAGTAATGGATTTTAATTTGGGATTTGGTTTATTAATGGATTTTAGTTTTGGTAGATGGGCTTATGTAAAATGTAATGGATCAAAATTTTATTGCTTAATGTATAAAAAAAAAATCACAATTAAAATGGGGGGTCGAAACTGAATATACCGAAATTTTTCTACACGAAAACTATATACCCCTACATACCAAAAAATATTTCGGGGGGTCGGGCGCCCCCTCCCGCCCCTACATAGCTGCGCCTCTGCTTGGTGGGCCATGACCCACCCAATAAAAATTGCAATAGTGTATATTAATTTGCCTATTAAATGTAAAATTTAACAACTAGTGAGAATTAGCTTTTAAGTCTACCGAAAGACACAAATTAACGAATATTGTTTTGTACTACATCTCGGCCTACCCATAAGTAAAATCCTGGCTACGACGCTGGCTTGTGCATAACCTTTCTATATAATCATGTTTCAACAAAAGTCACGGAAATGTTTATATAATTACTAATTCCTTATTGTTACCTATGAATAATTGTATCAAGAACTTTACTGCAATGAATAAAATATGGATGTGAATCAATATAACTTTATCTTAACATACTTTTATGATTTACGGAGTATTTATTTATTGAGTAAAATCTATAGATACTCTAAAAACCACGGTGGAATGATACTCGTAAGCCACATCCTCAAGCTTAAGCGTATAAAGGGCTCAAATGTTTCTTATCATCCCGATGTGGCGATGTGGGACATGTTCTTATAGCGGGTATCCTACTGAATGTTTTGAAATACCGGGTCTTTAATCGACCCGGTCGAGTCACCAGTTTATTGGTTCGACCATCGAGTCAACCTGGTTTTCTAGAAAAAAACTTTTATTTCCAACAAAACATCCGTATATTGAGCCTAGAAAAACATTTACCCACAAAGATGTAACATGCAAAAATGAAATTACGTCACAACTATATATAAGTAACTTGTGTAATTTGTAAAGAAAAAAAAAAAAAAAAAAAAAAAAGACCCGGTTAAACCGGCCGGGTCAAACCGGTTTTCATGCATGTGTAGAATTGTTTGTACCTTACTAGAAATGTTAAGAGAATCTAGTATGGAGGCAGTATCTTTAACCAAGTCCAAGAATGATGTCTGGTCAGGTTTCGAAGGGATATCGGATAGTCCATAACCTCTGTAATCTGGTGCAAGTGCTCTGTAACCAGCTTTTGCGACTGCTATCATTTGATGACGCCACGTGTACCATATCTCAGGGAATCCATGAAGGAATATCACTGCTGGTGATGACTCGGATCCTGTCTCAGCTACGTGGAGGTTTAACCCATTGACTTTGATGTAACTGTGTTTTATTCCTTCCATTGTTATGTTATTATTATGTGTTCGAGTGTCAGATAAGAGTGTGTGTTTTAAGTTTGTGTTTAGTCAGTTGGTTAAAGAAGTGAGTGAATTAACACAACTATGGTTAGTTAAGATTTTAACTAGAGTAGTGGCTTAGTTGGGATCTGTTTGGCACGGGGCTTATAAAGATTTATAAAGATTTAAACTTTTAAAATAAGATAGCTTATAAAATAAGCTTTGATTGTCACACAAGCTTACGGAAGGTTTTAAAAGTTATAAGCCCTCGATAAGATTAAAGAGTCAATTAAAAAAGCTTTACAAGGGCTTATAGTTAGACAAATTACTTTATTACTACGTACAATTCAAATATATTGGACTATCACGCATAAACAGTAAATATATCTGAATTTAGTAGATATATTTTTATGCGATTTTACATTAATAAGTTTCATCTCCTCACCAAACAGCTTTATAAACATATCAGCTTATAATATATGCTTCAACCCTAGCTCAACTTACTTCATTAACAAACCAATCAGTTCCATTCGATAATATGATATATTTAATTTTTTTTTAATGTGAGACTTTATTAAAGAGCATAGCTAGGAGCTAAAACTTAAACAAAATTACATCAGAGCAGTCAAAGGATATTTAAACAAAATTACATTATATGATATTTTTTGTTCAAAATAATTAGATGAAACTTTTTTGCTAGATTGAGAGTTTAAATTTTAGTTGTGCCATATCATAATGTGAAATCTTTTTAGAGCATGGGCTAAGTTGACCCTGAGTTAACTTATAACTCACCGTCACGTCAGCGTTAACTTCCCTTTGCTATTGCGTTAACTTTATGGGCGGTAAGATAATTCATCTAAGTTATACCTTAACTTTCCTGCGTTATCATATAACTCACCCCAAAAGGCAACTTACCGCTGCGTTAAGTTATAACTCACCTCTAAAAGTTATGCCTTAACGTGCGTTAAACCTATAACTCACCACGTTAAATTCTCTTTGACTTTTAGCCCCGGTAACATAAGTCGGTGCGTTAACTTGGTGAGTTAAGTTATAATTCACCCCAAAAGACAACTTACCGCGTGCTCTTACACTTGTACTGGTTTTATTTTTTATTATTATTTTTAATTTTTTTATTATATATATATATTGAATTGTGCGTATTAATTGGATTTATATGGTTGGTAAACTTATGGCCCGTTTGGTATGTGGGATTTGCTTGGGTTTTGGATTTAATTAATGCAAATCATGTGTTTGGTTATGTTTATGGGGTTTAAAATTGTGACTCAATCCCAATGGTCCCACACTTTTCAAAAGTAGGGGGAGGGGTGTGGCTTGATAAATATTTATGTTTTTTGTGTCTCACTTACAATTTTACTCTTATTTATCTCTATATTTATTTTTAATAATAATATTTTTTATTACAAAAATATTATATAAAATAATTAATACTATTAAATATTATTTTCTCTCTCCTACATCAAATCCAAATCCTAATCTACAACTTTACATTCAAATCCAAATCCTAATCTAAACCTATCTACAAACCAAACGGGCCCTTATTATTTATTTGGTATTAGGTTTTTCTTTTATAGTAGATAAGATAAGGTTAAAATAAAAAGACAAATTTTCGTCATAGGTGTAAAAATGATTCAAAAAATTAAAAGTGCTTGAATAAAATTTCAAAAATTCCACAAGATATATGATGTTGGAAGATAAAAAAGTTAGTTTTCACATTCAACTTCTTTTTAGTACGTTTCATTCTCCATAACAGATAAATAAAAATTAAAATTTTGTGCATCTTAAATAAATTATGCATTAATATTTCGTGTTTTGTGCATTAAAAAATGTATAAAACATCAAAATTGCAAAAACTTATTTGGTAACCTTTCTATGCATTAACATCCTCTATCTTTAAAAAAAATTCAAACTTTGTTGAGAAGTTTTTAATATATATATATTTTCACGTTACTCTCAAAATTTCTCCATACTTCATCTTCTTTAACCATAAAAATATTGACACTTGTAGTTCATTTCTTATAACTCCCCACCTTTAATCTTTAATTTTCACATGTAATTATTTTAGAGTTAAGAAGATATTTAGAAACAAAACTTAAGAGTAGACCGCGCTATTGTAAGAGAAAATATAGTTAAATTTTCTAATGACTTATGCGTTTTGATTACTAGCTTCTTTTAACAATAACTTTGTAAATTGCAAAATTTTAATATGTATTTTTGATTATTTGTAATTATATATATTCGTAGAAAATAACTTTTATAAATCATATTTCAATAATGTTCAGTTGGAAGAATGAATTTTTTTATTTTTAGTTCATAACTATAAGATTTTCCCGTTCAAACAAATTTGAATGAAATGTAAGTAAAATATCCTTCATCTTATTAATATGTTTTTCATATTAATTTTCATATTAATATTGAAGTTTATGAATTTTCATAAATAAAATATCCTATACCTTGGCTAAAACTTAAACTAAAAGTAATTTAGCAATTTTATCATATTTAAACTTGAAGTCAAGACATACTCATGCTAGGTAGTATAAACTGGACTTATTTTGTGACCTCTTTAAATTTGTTTGTTTCTAGCATTAACTCAAATAATGAATTAAATGAGTATTTGTGAAACAACATGACTTGTCTTAGTGGGTGTCTCGGATTGCAATACAAAGCTGTTTATAATATGTTCTCTAATATTACGTGCATTAAATTATAAATATGTTTAATATTTTAGACCTTTTTCATACCACATGTGTATGAAATAAAAACTCGAATGAAATGAAGAATAAATTTTTATATGTGTTTAAAAAAATTTCTTAAACCTCTAGTTGTTGATGCCTTTAGATTAGTCAAATTCTAAATTTTGTGGTGTCATAAACTTTGCAAGTTCTTGACTAGCCATTTTCATGAAACCATGGGCGAATTGTGGAAAGCCAATAAGTCAATAACATACTTCTCTACGATTATCATTTATACCTATAACATTTAAACTTTGCTACTCCTATGACTTTTCATGTTGTTTAAAAGTTAAGAATGATTATTTTTCACAAACTAAATCACATGTTTATAAACGAGTGTTGAAATGTACTATCCTCCAAACTTTTCTTCATGCTTTTGAATTATTTATGCAAGTAAGTGGGCCATTCAACGGATTTCGGAAGCCCTTTGCGGTAAGGATAAAGAGACTCCCATGTTGACAAATTCTAATGTAAACAACAAAGAATGGTGACTTTTTCATTTTTAAACATGCAATCGCCATTTGATATTTTCTTAATCTTGTATTTTGGTTGTGATCACACAACATTGTCCCATACTCGGGCGGAACTACATATAGTTTGGGGGTTGTGGTGCCCTCTATGCTTCGACAAAAAATATCAATTTTTAGTGTAAAAATTTTTCTTTTAGGACTATTTTATTAAAGTGCACTCCATTAGAAAATCAAATTGCCCCTCACCTTAAAGTCAAACAATGTAAAAACCTTAGATCTCTATCTTAATTTTAAAAAAATATCAATTTTTAGTGTTAAAAAAAAAATTTTAAAATAATAAATAAATAAAATTGCCCCCAGTCTTCTAAGATCTTGGGTCCGCCACTGGTCTTATAATAAACTTAACCAAAGAGTTAAATTTATACATATGTAACTTGATAATATATAAAAATGAGGCCCCATAGAATTGGTGACACTTTGCAGTCGCCCACTTGCACAGAGTGTTCACCGCGACTAGCAAGTAAGTAAGCACAACACTCTACTTGTTTACTTTAAAAAAATAATAATAATTAAAAAAAAAACAAAAACAAAAAAAACAAAACTCTACTTGTTTACTCGAGTGATTTGAAGTTTTGAATGTAATTCACATAATATAGAAGTTCCAAACACGATTACATGGCTAAATTTAACGAAATAGCCGAGATGAATATCTTGATTCTTGAGTAAACAACTTGAAACAGGTCCGGATAATAACATACTGTAAGTGTTGAAATGACAACCTATACCAGTTTGACCTGACAACATATCTGTTCCCGAGTATAAAACGGAAGGAAGAAAGATGGAGAGGGAAAAATGAGTGAATTAAAGAGGAGAGGAATAAAAAATATATATTTTATCTTGTGTTCCCGAGTTGGAAAGAAAAGAGAAGGAAGTAACCAAAAAATAGCTTTAAAATCAACTTCACTCCATTTCATCCCAATTTGGGAAGTAAATTAGGAGAGTAATTTTGATGTAATTTACTACCATTTACTTTCCTCTCCCCTCCTAAAAAATCTCTGAAACACAAACTTTTTTTATTATCATTCCAAACCTTTCTTTTTCACTCCAGAAAATAAACTCGGGTACTAAAAGAGGGGAGGATGCTTGGTTCATAGGCGAGTGCATCAAAGTGTTATGATCAAAGTGTTGTGCGTAACAGTTGTTTCTACAGTGACCCGTGCTTCACATTAGTTGTACACATCTCCTCTCCCACAAATAAAAAACCTATGTCTTCTCTCTCAAATGTACACCAAATAAAAAGCTAAAAATAAACCCAGAAACTTCGATCGCCTCTTCATCATCAACAACAAAAAACAGCGGCTGAATCATTAATTCTCGATCCTTCTCCTTTCCATCACTCACCTCTCACAATTGATGTTACTGGTAAAGATTACGACTTAGAAACATGAAAAGGAACATCAAGTAAACAAAGCCCACCACTCAAATTAACATCTAACACACATAATCATAAACCCCCAATTACGCATAAATGATTCATCAAATCAAACAATCTAGCCGTGTTCTTAGAAGTGCTTTTGACTACTAAGGAGATTAATTGAAATCGTTCGGGTCATACCTCATAAATCAAGGTATGCTGTTTTTCATATTCATTTATATGGTTTCCAATTTGAATGAAGTTGTTTTATTTTTATGTTTTTTTGTGTGGATTTTGTTTTTTATTAAGCTTTAAAATTAGTACTTTTGCGTTTACATTGAATTGAGTGATAATGTTTTTGTGACTAAGATGTCTATATATTGTACATATGAATTTTAGTCCAAATTCATATATTAGTGATACGGGATTAAGGGGGCGATTGTGTTAGCTTGGATGCTGGGTTTATGAGCTTAAGTGAATGTTCAGAAACTAATAAGCTGAAAATGAAAATACAGCAAAATGCTCTTAAGCCATTTTCTGCCCGGGGAACCAAGTATGGGGTTTATGAGTTTAAGTGAATGTTGAATAAAGTTTTTTTATTTAAGTCCATCGCTCTTGACCCAATTCGTGCCCGGGGAACCAAATGATGAATATCCCTAAAGTTGACCTTCAAAGCATTTTATGTGTTGCTTTTCTGGAAAAAAGGGGTAAATTGCATATGTATCTTGCATAATCCGTCACATGTTACTTTAAACAAAGTTCTGTAATAGGATCTTCTACCTCATATATCCATAGCATAGCTCGTAAGGGGACATCAGTCAATGTCTTAAAAGAGGGTTGATGAAATGGCCGAGTTGAGCACAGGCAAAATAGGAAATTTTTGTACGACCCCAAACGGGTTGACGGCCATAAAGCATACAAATATACAATACATGTAACTAAATAGTTTACTTTGTAATTTTAAGGTATTATATACCAGTATTTACAAACCTGATACTTATCAAGATGCAAGTCCATTACCGACGAGGTTTTACTAAATCTGAAACTGCAATTGATATTTAGTTTCCAAATAAATTTAGTGTATCTGAAAATTGGTTGCTTTAATGATGTTGCAGGTTGTTGTGTTATATATCTAGACAGTCAATGAAAAGTCAGTATCTATGCAATCGCCAAATAACAGTGTCATAATCATTGGCTTTGTGGTCCACTGGGTGAAGCTTATTAAGTTAAGCGAGCCTAGGTGAGAGTAGTACCGAGTTGGGTGACCAACCGGGAAGTCCTCACATGGGGACCATAAGCTCTAATGATATCAACCAGCTACCTTAGAAGCCGGGCCCAACCATGTGATGTCTTGATCCAACTGAAGGACGCGAGTTCGATTCCGTTCCGCAAGCATGGTTGGGTATTGGGTGGAGGTATTTCACAGGCATCAAACATTTGCTGGGTAGGGTTGATGGGTACCATTATGGTACACAGGGTTGAGGTGTCCCTGCCAATCTACACTTTTGATCCAAATAACAGTGTCATACGCTTGCAAGAGAAACATAAAGGGAGAGCGTCATGGTTCCCAGCAGGTATGAAACTAAATATCCTTAATTAGTTTGATACAACTATTTATTTGTCTATTTTACTTTAGACTAGGCACTTGAAAATAATCAGATTAGTACTAGCACTAAGGTTGTTGGCTTGATTAGGTTAATGTTTTCTGATTTTTTTAAGTTGGTGTTGAAGTTACTTATTTGTTCAGCTTCCGCTTATAAATAAGTAATTATAAGATACTTGAACTAAACATTGTGGAATATTGACTTTGGATTTGCTTATTTCATAGTTATGTTAAATTTAGTTTTGGTAAGTGGATACTTTGATTCTTGAGGTGAAACTGTTGTTGAAAGAACTTTGTTGTTTTTTTTGTTACTTTTCAATTACGTAATTGCGGTTCGTTGCTTTTTGTTGGACCTGTTTTGATTCATGTGTTGGTAATATGTGTTTCACGCCTTTATATTTATATCGATTTGTTGCTAATACGTTTCAGGTTGCGGTTTGCTCTATGACCTTTTATGCGTTTCAAAGAGTATGAGCCTTTTGCTGCCCTTTATATTGCTTTAGAACTGTGTTGTTTCTTTTGTTACTTTTCAATTACGTAATTGCGGTTAATTGCTTTTTGTTGGATATTTCGAATATGAATGAGATGGTAGCCTTTAAAGATAGGAATAGGATTTAGGCTAGACATTAGGCTTTTGAATTGTTATGTGAAAACTTGGCTCTCTGACTATCAGAGGTATCAACTTGGTTTGGTCGTGTGCTTTATAAGTTGCTAGAACATAATATACTCCTGGAAGTAGTGTTTGGATTTGCTTATTTTCATTAAAAATTAACCGATCCACCAAAATGGCTGAACTCTAAAGTAAATGGTATTTATAAGCGTTTTTTTTTTCATCTCATAGTTAAGTTGCTACGTACAGGTTGGTTACCAGAATAATTTTCCTTTCGTAAACTAATTTTTGTCAGACTTAGGTGAAAGCGGTTTCATTTCCTAAATGCAGTGCGTATTTACACGCTCACGTGCCCTGCATGGATCCTAAGCTATATGTTTTTGCGGTTTGGTTATAATAATGTCAAGCATTATATGTCTTGAGTTTTCTTGATCGTGTATGAAAGTCGGATTTCCTTGATGCTGCCAATATATGTAACTAGCAACGGTATGCAGGTATCTGATATAGTTGGTCATGTTTTCAGATGGAAAGAAACGATACCATACGGCGAAAAATATAACTAGCGGTGGAAAAATTGCAGGTGCAGTCATGTAATGGGTCGAAATGAAGGTAACATGGTCGATTATTATTTGCTTATCTACCTCAGCCTCTAACACAATCCATAGACTCAATATAATAAGCAGAAAGATGTGAATTTATATCAGCTTTTACACATTTAAGCTGATAGGCTCAGAAAATAAGACACACTCAGAAAGTAAGCTAACACAAACGTAATCATCACATCCTTTCTTTTCTGAAATAAGTGTCATTAGTCACTCAAATAGAGAGAAGCAGTTAGGAATGCGGAAGCTCTGAATGTCATTACACTTGCTTATAATCATATAGTAACTCATATAGAGAGAAGCAGTTAAGAAAACTAAGCCCAAACATGTTTAATGAAATAAGTGTGCGTCAAATAACTTACTAGCTGTAGCATGATTAAGAGGGAACAAATATGTACTTGAAGTAAGTCTTTACTGGTGCAGGTTTGGGATGATGAGCCACAAAGTGAATCACAAGTGTTAAAGGAATATGAATGGATATCAGGCATTGGCTTATGAACAACACTGAATTATTGTGAGAGAGTTGTAAATTGGCGAATTGCTTATTGATGGTGACAATGGTCGAGTATGTATATTTAGTTGATTTACTAGATGACATGGTATAGGACCCGATTAAGGAAAAAACCGAGTTTTTTGCAATGTTCTTAGGCTGGAATGAGTATGTAATGGAACTACTTTTTAGGATGGTTATGTTAATGTTTCAGTTACCACTTGAATTGGTTCTTATATTAATTTGGGCAGTCTCATCCTCAAATGTATAACAATACATAATGAAGAATATTATCAGGGAAAATGCCCCGCCGCAACGCGCGGGCAAGCCCACTCGTTATTACACTACAACACATAATTATCTCAAACGACACTTGAATCACAATAATTTTTCAAAATAAAAAAAAATAATAAAAAAAAAAAAAAAAAAAAAAAAAAAAGGGCAACCACTTAACATGTTTTTTAGCTACATGGCCCAAAAAATCCTTGAAAAAATAGTAACTCGTTAAATCATTAAAACTTTCATCTCTATGTGAAAGTTTTTCTTATTCAAGAAGGTTTTACTGTGTCATAAAACCTGAAATGGGCTTGATATGCAACACACACGTACATACATGTATAATTAACTGAGCAAGGCTGAAACTTTCGTCAGATGTCTATGGTTACATTTTTGTGACTCAATAACTCAGGCCATGACTACAAATGTCAGATTTGAATTCAATATCATTAGATGACCCGAGAAAGTTCAGAAGCACTAGCATTTGTTGCGATTGAGAAAATCAATTACGAGTTGATTCACCTCATCAGGGGATTGTTCGTGAACAAAATGAGAACCTTCAGGCAAGTATATGATTTCCAGGTTAGGCATATATTTCTTGACCTCCCCACTCTTTAAATATTCCTCCATTCCAGGAAACTTAAACGCGTAATCTTTTTTACCCATTATCAACAGTGTTGGAGCTTTTACTTTTAGTTCATTTGGATCTTGTTTTGGAGATTCGACTTTCTCAATGAATGACCTATAACAGTTGACGATATTAAGAAAACTTAAACACGTGTTACGTAAAGAAAAAAGATAGTGCAAAATATAAGTATTATATCGTTTTCAGGATGCATCTTGTACCACTTGATGTGACAATAGTCGTAACATATTTTTTTCATAAGGGTTGTTTGGTTTTAGCTTGAGTAAAGATATAATGCATGGATATTTTTGTAGCAGATGGAATGAATCGTGTGTTTATTCATATAATAATAAGCCGGTATATAAATACCCAATACATGAATATTATAGACCTCGGGCCTAAGCCCATACTAAGATTACATGGACTCTTCAATTTTGACTCAACATGTCATGATGATAATATAATGGCTTAATATAGTTTACCTATACGGAACTTGAAGTGCGGTTTGAAATCCAGATTTTTCATACAAAGCACCATAGACCGCAAGATCATCCTCTGTGAACCAAGAGGGTAGAGGAGTCGATGGTTCCACTAAATCCATTATTTCTTGGTTTTCAGGGGCTATCGGGATTTCACTTTTAGAGAACAATATGTAAACGTTTCTCACCACTGTTTTAGCATCAAGACGGCCGAAATCAGCTTCAGCTCGTCCTGGTTCCTGACATATTTTAATTTTATTGTTATCAACATTAGTTCTAACATCTATTTTCAATTGCATGGTGACCATAGACATTAAAGTGTTATGAGTGGATTAGTTCTGAGTGAGTGTTGGAAGGTGTGTACCAGCCATCTTCGCACGTAGAAACCTTCAGGTAGTGCTTGATGATGAACGGGTGGACTAGGAAGCATAAATGGCACACCAAGTGT
The DNA here is from genome assembly GCA_030686995.1 of Artemisia argyi. Taxonomy (NCBI): domain Eukaryota; kingdom Viridiplantae; phylum Streptophyta; class Magnoliopsida; order Asterales; family Asteraceae; genus Artemisia; species Artemisia argyi. Next base: position 205,244,964 of record CM060677.1, read on the forward strand.
TATAATTCCTGCAACTTTCTCTGGAACAAAAAGTGCAAACCTGTAGGCTACCATGGCTCCAAAGTCTTTTGCAACAACAAACGCCTAAAATATCAGCATAAACATGACCAAGGTGGTCAATCGGAGTCCAAAATTAACATCCATAATCTTGACAGACTCTTTCATTTAACAAAAAAAAAAAAAAAAAAAAAAAAAAAAAAAAAAAAAAGGGAGAGATCATAACTTTCTAAATCGATCTCTCTTATTGTTATTTTTCTAGTAACTGTCCTGTAGTAATAAGAAGATATTGTCAATACAGAGTCAAATTCTTCAAAGAATCCTCATTATAATTTGATGCAAAAGTAGCTGCACACAATCCTATTGCTTAACAATGGAATTGAAAGTAAATACCTTTGCCAATTGAAACATATTGAATATTGTTATGTTTTGTGTGAAATGATGGTAAACCTTTTATAATATTTTAACCAATGCTCTTATTACTCGCAGTTGTCCACGTTATTTAATTGCGAGCTATGACCTACAAGCATTTAAACTAAAAGCATCCACTATGGAAGTTTAAGAATATGTCTAAACAATTATGAAAAGGTCCAAGAATTTTTATACCATAGTGAAGAACCATTTCATGCCTATGTGGCATGAAAAGGTCTAGGATCTTGGAGAGGTCCAAAAAATGTTTATTTCCTTTTCTTTTCAACTAAATAATAAATAACATTCAAATGTTGAAGAAATTTTATAAACCTCAAAAGGTTTATCCATAGTAACAATAAGTTCATAACATAAAAAGTTTTAAGAATTAATGACATTATAGGATGTGGCAATTTTATAAACCTTTAATAGGTTTGGATGCCCTAATTGCTTTTTACATCATACAACACGGCACAAACCAAAACACACCGTCCTTAATTATAAGCATTGCACCAACATAGCGCTGGTACCCTACTAGTCAACTGAATTCACAAACTTAAAAGTATCATCAAGAAAGTGTACTGCTTAGGGGATTAAACCAGCAAAAGTTAAGTTTCATCTCTTAACCGGTCAACTTCTATGAATTTCCCTCCTCAACCATCTTGATAATCTATAATCTGTAGGATTGTATTTGCGCTAACCTTGTGCGGAATCTTATCTAATAACTTAAAGTGACCGGCCAAATATATAGCTTACCAACCATTAAAGCAAAATAAACGTATTGCATTATTCTAATGATCTATCTTTATTCTTAACACGTGTCTAGAACATAAACCATAAATAGTTAACATTTTTTGTTGGAAGTGAATTTTGGGACCCCGTATAAGAAAATAGGCCTGCATATATTTTGATTTTTGAGTATCGCACACCCTCGTAAAGACACACAAGTACTTGTGTACAAATGTACCTTAGAGATGTTGAGAGAATCTAGGATGGATACAGTATCTTTAATCAAGTCAAAGAATGATGTTTTATCGGGTTTCAAAGGGATATCGGATAGTCCATATCCTCTGTAATCAGGTGCAACTGCTCTGTAACCCGCTTTTGCGACTGCTATCATTTGATGTCGCCAGGTGTACCATATCTCCGGGAACCCATGAAGGAATATCACCGCTGGTGATGACTCGGACCCTATCTCAGCTACATGGAGGTTTAACCTATCGACTTTGATGTACTTGTGCTTGATGTCGTCCATTGTTTTCACGCACACAGTGAGTGTAATCGTGTATGCGTGTGTGTGTTTAAAGGTGTTTGGTTTCAACATGTGTGTCCTTGTGCTTTAAAAGAGGTGCGTCGTATTTGACGACGACTTTCAAGGTTTGGTAGCATTACGCTTGACGACATTATCATTCCACAAGAAAATATCTATACTAATGTTTTACTCAGACCTTTTAACTACTAGACTTATAACATATTTGTTTAATTGTAAAGTGGAGAGTATAATGCCGCAAATAAGTATATTTTCCTCTCCTTTTGAGTGTATATTCTATAACTTAAGGTTGCTGTCACCAAACGGTAAGCATATTTGTTGATGTTTGCATGCCATGCTATTTTAGTGCCAAACCTTTCTACCCGAGCTACTTATAGGGGTGTTTGTTTTGACTTATATAGACGGCTTATTGCTAATTTTGAAAATTTTCGGCTTATATATGTTTATTATGACATAATAAACTCGAATAGTTTCAAAATAAGCCACAAAAAGTGAGCTCATGAAACATAAGCTCAAAACCAAATAAGCTATAAGCCAAAACAAACAACCTCATAGTCTATTCCCTTTTATGACTCTGTGTGCTGTAAGCTCTCGGTGTTTGATCTTAGCTTAGCAGGTTGATTTTTCCAAGTGATTGCATACTTGTCAAGCCACTATTTTCTGTTTTAAAATATACTACCTCCGTCCCATAATTATAGTCCACTATTGACTTTTGAAGTATTTAGTTTTCAACTTTAATCTTAAATATTTTTACTAATTGTCTATATATATTATTACACGTTTATATATATTATTACACACAACATTGAGCGCTGTGCAAATAACAAATTATTTCATTCCTGCTGGGCTTCCTCCCTGCTTTTTTAGCCCAACTTCGGTTACGAAGACCAAATATAATATTGCCATATTTGTTGCCCTTTTAGTGGGCTTATTTTGGTCTGTAAGTTAGCCCGCGAGCTGGCCTGTCTCCGAATGCGTACATAATGTCAGAACTAAGAACTGTTGGTCTATAAAATCCGGACATTAGCTTACAACTAAAATTACTTATGAGTCTTACACAATCATTAGCCAACCACAAATGACATACTTAAATCGGAAATTAAAAATGGCTACTAAAAGTTATTACTGTAAAAAACACGGAACCAGACATGCGCCGAAAGTACTAGCCGCAACGCGGCGGGCACAACTACCTTGTTGTCCACATAGAAAACACCTATTTTAAGAAATGTATCAAATATTTTTTTTAGTTTTGTGAAATTAAAGATTACCTTTGTCTAATCCAATCAATAAGCTCTTAAAAGTCTGTAAAAGTATTTTTTTTTTTTTTAGCTAAATGTAATATGGTAAATTTTATTAAATTTATTCAATATTAGGCAATAAATTACTACAAATTCAAAAAAATAAAAATGCAATTTTGTTTTTTAAGAATGTGACATGTTATTATGTCTCATTATTATCTCATATTGAACTGTAAGTTACATATATTTAAATGTATACTAATTGTGTAATCAAATAATTCAATATAATAATGACTGCTCCTAATGGTACTTTAAGTCTTGACCGTTTATTTGTTAGTATTGATGAACATACTAACTCTTAAGCTTATATATATGCATAGTCCTCTCTCTACTCAAAATACACAAAAGTAGAATAATGTAGTTATTCATCAAGCTCTTTACACTTAAGTGGGTCAAATGAGAGAAACTAGTTTATGCATAAAGTATTCTTTACATCATGACAACATCCGTTTCCGCTTCGGATATGTTTTACTTGTTTATGTTATTATATGATTATTATCTTATTCTAAGATCATTATGACATAATAATTTAATGTATTCATCATAAATATTTGATGTTAATGTTTACACATATAATTGGCATATTTGTACATGTCCGATACTATTTATTTAAGAGTATTACATAATACATTGGTCATTTTAAGATAAAGTTTTAGTGAGAAAGTAGTTTTATCGCACCTCACCTAACTAAAGCATGTGGCATGAATCTAGTTGACATAAATACTACCAATGTCTCTCTTCTCTCTCCCACTAAATTACAAACCAACATCTCTGTCCCTCCACTTTTCTTGATCAAATACAACATTATTTTTGGTTCCAAAGTTCAAACAAACACACACTTCTTTTTACAAATTTTAACTTTTTTGCCGCCATAACCATGCTCACTTACAAACCAAAAACCATAGACACAAAACCATGAATCATGCAACAGATTATATTTAACCAATGGAAAACAAGAAAAAATCTTTCTTTGCTGTCTTGTCTCTTCTTTTGATTCTTTTGATATGTTTTAACGGGGCTTCAATCTTCTCCATAAACATACCTGAAAATGTTGCCGGAAATTCAAGAAACATGGTTTCTGTCTCATTATCATTGTCAAACTTAATGTATTCACTTGAGGAGCAAAACCCATCTGTAGTTTCAAAAACCCATTTGGAATCACATGAGATTCCGGTCACCGGAGCTCTAAATCCGGCGAAATTCACCGATGTACAACTCTCAATGCGCAATGTACAACTACGTAAAACTCATCAAGATGAAATTTTGAATACAGTTTTGGATACCCATTTGCCTCTTTTACGTAAATCTCATAGCTTGGAGGTTGAAACAGATGATTTGAATGGTTTCCCGGTAAAAAATGGTAAAGTGTCGAAAGCGTTGACTTTTATGGAGACGTTTGACCGGCATAAAAAAGGTGAGTTCAGGGCAAAAGTTAAGGAGTTTTTTAGTAAGAATGAAAGTTCTTGCAAGGTTCGTTTCTTTATGACATGGATATCATCTTTGAGTTCTTTTAGTTTAAAAGAGTTTAATACAATTGAGACATTGTTTAGTACACATCCTAATGGTTGTTTGTTAATAGTTTCAAACTCAATGGATTCAGCTAAGGGTTTAGAGATACTTAAACCCTTTTCGGATAAAGGGTTTCGCGTAAAAGCGATTTCGCCTGATTTGAATTACTTGTTCAAGAATACTATGGCTGAATCTTGGTATATGAAGTTGATTAAAGGTGATATAAATGTTGGTTATGTCCCATTAGGCCAAAACTTATCGAATTTGCTTAGGCTTTGTTTGTTGTATAAATTTGGTGGTGTTTATATTGATACCGATGTTTTCGTTTTGAAAAGCTTCTCTAAGTTAAGGAATTCGATAGGTGCGCAAACTTTGGATTTGGGTACAAAGAATTGGAGTAGGTTGAATAATGCAGTTATGGTTTTTGATAAGATGCATCCATTAGTGTGCAAGTTTATTGAGGAGTATGCATTGACATTTAATGGTAACAAATGGGGTCACAATGGTCCATACTTGGTTTCACGGGTTGTGTCAAGGCTTCAAGGTAGGCCGGGATATAATTTTACGGTTTTGCCCCCAACGGCGTTTTATCCTGTGAATTGGAATAGGGTGCGAAATCTTTTTCGTGGAGCTAAAAATGAGACAGATGCAAAATGGTTAAGGGGTAAACTTAGGCAGATTCGAAGTCAGAGTTATGCCGTTCATCTTTGGAATAAGCAAAGCCGGAAGCTTCAAATCGAAGAAGGGAGCATTGTGGGCAAGATTTTATTGAATCATTGTCTGTTCTGCAACTCGTCAAGAAATGTAGCATTGTAAGTATAGACTAAAACTCGAAAAATATTCAATCTTCAGTTAAATATGTGGTTATGAATGAAGTTAATTCATTCCACATTTAGATTACGATAGTAGAAATTAGTTGAAATTAAAGGATGAAGAAACTCGAACAAAGGTTCAAGTTTTTAGTGTTGTTTTTTGGTTTGGTTTGGTTAAGTTGGTATATGATCATATAAGCAAAGTTTATAAGTGAGTTTATGCATTGGTGTACATTCTATCTTATTGGTATTTTATGGCTTGTATATTTATGGATTGGTGTACATTCTATCTTGGAACAAAGCTATGTTCTGTTCTCAATCCTTGCAATATCTTTATGTTTCCATTTTTATGTTTCAAATTTGTTGAACCTCTTTTTGAAGTAGTAATGAAGAAATCTTAAGAAGTAATGCTATAATAACTTGCATTTTGGTGACCTCAAATGTTATACATGGCCAAAATAAGAGCAATCATGCTATATTAATTGTATATTGTGCATTTATAATATATGCTTTTCTTCATCTCATGCTTGCACTATCAACATGTTTTTGTGTTTATAGTCTATGTAAAAGTTTACACATTGCTTTTGATGTAATCATTTCTTTATAGAAAAGGTACGAGTGCAATCTTTTTAGTGAATGATTTTATGCTTCTTGTCTCCTTTTCTCATATGCACAAGCACAACTCAGATTACTTGTACTATTAACTACGAAGTATTTTATCTATCTTTCATGATCATATACTAGTTTTGGTAAAAGTAAAAAACCATATATGTACTTGGATCGTAGAACAATAATTCTACAATAATTTGAAAAATCTATCCTTAAAATTTGTACATCAAATCGTATAATAATAAATCACATCACTTGATGTTGGATTGTTTGGTAAAACCAAGTGCATGTTTGTTTAATGATTCAACTAACTTTATGCTTAAAGTTTTGGTGGCAAAATGAACTTTGTATATACTCAAGCACCATAAAGATGATTTATCTGCTATCTATCACTATTGCATGTAAAATGACAAAACTACCGTTATGAAAATGAACTAGCCTTGGGCCAAATATCTTGTGATCTACCAAACTAAGAACTAAAAGAGTACTACCATTCCTTTGTTGCCCCATGAAATGGCCCCATGTCTAGATGTTGTATAGATACACACAATAGTTATAGCAATACAAATTCAATAGTTTTGATAAGGACTTATATCTTGGATGTGTCCTTTGCACCATGCCATGTGCTAAGAACGCTTGTTGCAATATATTGGCTCACGTAAACATCAATAATAACAAAATATCTTGTGTACTACTTAAAGACCCGTATACCTGTCAAAGGACCTACAAGCTTGCCCATAGGCCATTGGTTCACATCAAGCATACTTTCCAGATTAAAAGCCACAGCTAGACTTGATTAAGGCATTGAGCAAAGGGTCATAACAAAAAGGTTGAGGCCAGACCTCCATGTGTTTGAGTCGAAAATTTTTAATTGGTATTAGGACTTGGTTGCAATAGTAAACTGTTTTTTTTTAATCAATTTGGTTTAGCTATATGATAGGAAACAACAAAAATGGATCTTCATGTTTGATATATTTTCTTTCGAATCTAGAAATTACATCAATAATTGATACATGGATGTTGATGTGGATGTGAGTGTTAAGACCGGGTGTGAGTAGTCATCCTCCACCTTACCTCCTCACCTTTCACACCATTGCACCCATGATCACCTCAAGCGTGAGACAAGCAAAAAAAGGGACGAAAGGTAACTGCCATCACTACTCGGGTATCATGCAAAATGGTGTTTACTTAATTTGTGAGTGTGTGTGAGGTATGTTTGAAACATGAGAAGAGTGATGATGTGCTGAATCGTGATGTGATGTTAAATTGAAAAGTGGGGGAGTGGTGATCATTGCCACGGTCAAAGAAACTTAGAAAATAATTCAATAAAGAGAATCAATCCAATAACTGTGTTAGCTCAAACTATAATAAAGAAGTTTAATTTATTGTTATAAAATGAAATTCTGTGTTTAATTAGTCAATTATCAAATAATACACTTGCAAAAAAATCAAAGGTTGTGGGGTTTTAGCTCCATAATCATGACCATGAAGGTGATTTAACATACTACACATTGCTTTTATCTTTCTTATCTCCACTTTATTTGGTACCAATATCATGTAATCAGATTAAAAATTTTGTAAGGATAGTAATGTAGTAGTACTGGAAACAAACTTCAGCAACTTATTATTCATCCGACATAAAAGTTCCAAACATATGGTTTTCATTTGCAACCATAAAAATTAGTAATCAGCTAACCATAAGCATAATAAAAGTTACTGCCTTTCTTAAAAAAAAAAAAAAAAAAAAAAAAAAAGGCAGCTTTTTTAGAACAAAGTAGAACTTGATGTAACAAGCATACAAACGAGCTTCAACAAAAGCTGCATCAAAATCTTTGATGCTCTCCCACGAAGGAATCTGCTCACCATTAGAGATAAATATATGAGTATTATGAGGCATTACTGCATTAGTATAATCTAACAGCGACTTAATAACAACAAGGGTGGCCTAATGGTAAAAGGCTTCTGACCAATACCACTAAAATGTGTGAGGTCTCAGGTTAAATTAGTGTTAGGTACAAACAACCGTGAAGTGGCCACGTCAACCTCATGAAAAGGGAGAGCTTTACCTTATTTGAATATGTGTGACGGTGAGTTCAAAACCCTTTTACCCGCAAGTAGGCGAGGGGCACCCGTTTACCTCACATCTTGTCATGGTAGGAATCATATATATAAGCTTAAACGAGTGTCCACTTCGCCCCTCATAACCCATATTTGAGCTCTTTATGAATTCTCATCGATCATTAACAACCACAATCACCTAAAAAATAAAATAGTTGATGACACCAAAATCACCAACGATAATTAGCATATTAACTAGAACCTGTTTTAACTATCAACCTACCAGTTTCGCAAACTATACTCAACATATCGTATGATAGATTGATAGCCATTCGCTATTCATTGGTGTGGCAGTCCATGATTCATTAGTATAATTCGAGATCTTGAGTTCAAAATTTTGCCTTTGGTAATTTTGAAGGAATGAATTACCACGAATGCGTCTATCAACACACTACTAAATAACCTGCAAATGTAATTAAGAATTACTATGTACATAACAAATCTACTCCAAAAGATAAAGTTCTTTATCGTTGTGTTGAAGAACAGCAATCAATTTACTAAAACTTAAAGACAACTTGACTTATTACATATTACTTGGAGTTTCATCAGAAGCTTGTATCACTTTGAGAAGAGCAGCTTGTATCACTTTCAGAAGAGTCACTTGCATCACTTTTCAGAAGAGTAATCACTTTGACAGATAAAGAGGCCTTGTAGAAATTCGACACTTCATTCATAGTATCAATTGACTGTGTATGGTATTTGTCTTTGTTGCTCAAACTGAGAAACCATTTCCTCCAATGCAGTTCCATGCTCAAGTAAGAATCGCGCAATCGCTAAGAACTTCTTTTCTCCACTAAATTTAGAAAACTCGACCGTTTTCAGGTGACGACAGGTCAAGGTTCTCCTTTCAACTTCATCAAACATTCAAACTCATCAAAGAATGTTTCAACTTCTTCAGGTGTAATACGCTATAGATCATAAAAAAAAAAAAAAAAAAAAAAAAAAAAAAATCATAAGTCATTTCAACTTGATCTAAATCTTCAAAAAATAGTTTTGGCATTCTTGAAAAGGTTGCAGCAGTAACAATCCAAAATAAAATTTAGGAGGTATCACAGCTAACATGTAGTCCAAGGATATTAGTTGTATAATTTTTAAGTCGGACAAAATGCTTATAATAGGTCACCAGACCCCGGCCATTTTGGCACATCCAAAAATTTTATAGCCCATCTAAGATTTTATATACTTGTGTATATGTGTGTTCAAAGAATAAAAAATACAAATGTAATCCGTGAAGCACTGAAGCTTCAAAAATATTTTACAGAAAATTATCTAAAATCTGAGATGACGAAGAATACCACATCAATAATGATCATACGGAGAGACTTGAGATTCGGTGTATATTTGAGAAGACAGACAATATCATCCATATGGCGGCAAAACAGTGTTATCTCCAAAGTCTTCAAATTAGGAAGAGACGGGTAAACTTCTTCTGGAAAATCGTTGAGTGCAATTGACTATGACAGCAAAGAAAGTTTTAGAATAACTATTCATGGTAAAACCAATAATAATTAAGTAGTATAACATAACATAACTTAAAGCATAAATAATCTAGTCACTAGTCAGTCATGCTTAATCTTAACACAGTCTTGGTTGAACGTTTAAGTATCTATAAATAGGCATAATAATACTAATAGAGAAAAGAAAAACTCTCAAGTAATTTCAAAGATCAAATCACATATATATCGTGAAGAAAGAGAATATGATTCTACCTTAATGGAATGACAGTGAATCGACAAATATTCCACATGAGAAACTTGAGCAAACAGCTCACGTAAGATGACACCAAAATTATCATCTGGTACAGGGATGTCTCCCAAATATTCAAGCTCAATCACAGCTTTATTCAAGGATTTTACGTCAAATGAAAAATGATTAGGCATATAACCTCTATACTCCAAATACACAAGTTTTGGGCATAAGAGCTTAAGCCTTTTACGTAAAGAGTTTACTATATCTAGATAATTCAATCCTCGATTATCAATTCTCAGAGACTTGAGATTCGGACACGAAATATCTAGATAATCAAGGTTATTTGTTGAGCAGTCTATTAAACTCAACTCCTCAAGCAACGGACAGTTTACCAAAAACGAGTGTACTAAATCATGGTCTAGTAACACAACATTATCCAACTTAAAAATCTTAAGTGTTTTGCTACCCGTGAAACTTTCCAAACTTAAAGAACATTGGAACAAATACAACTTTAATACCTCCAACGAACCACAATCTACCAAACAACGTGGCAACACGACAATGTCGTTCCAATCATCATCCATGACGACACGAAAATCCAAGTCAAGTTGTTTAACTTTTCGCATAACAGCAAGATCAATCCACTGCCCAATGGTCGACATATCATACTGAATCGGACAGTTTAAAGTAAAACTATCCAAATCAAGTGTTCTGTTTGCTAAAACCCAATCTACAAACTCTTTAAATTCATTCCTACGGAATACTCTAGTATATGTTGGTGGTTATGAGCCCAGAACAGGGTAAAGACAATCAATGACCTAACTACGTACCAATGAATGGTTACCGGATATCACTTGGAATCGTGTTATCACTTTCCAAAGTAAACTATTCGACCCTAATGCCTAGGTATCACGAATATCTACTTGGGATAAGACCAAATGTTTGTTAATGATTTAGGCAGAAATCAATAACCCTTTGTGTTTAAGTGTTATGTGATTTCTGTATATCTTCATGCATGATTTGATCTTCCTATTTATAGGTAAGATAACTCAACCCTAGTCAATGGAATTAAGAGTGATTAACGGCCCATTAATCCCACTTAATTAGCCTCCATAATAATAGGTATTAGTGGTTACATGACCAATTAAACGTGGTCATTAATGCAGTTATAACTGCCACTTGAATAGGTCAAAGCAGTTACAAACCAAGTTTGAATTCAGTCCAGTGAGTTAGTTATACTCACTGATGAGCTAGTCCCTGAGGACATGAATTGTCTAAAGAGACAACTCCCAGATGAGATCCTTCAGCCTGAGCTGAACTCATCATCCTGATGAATACCATTCAGTCTAGAGTATAACTCCCTGAAAGAGTGAACTCACTGAACTTCATCATACACTGAAAACCACTTAACCACTATATGAGTCAGGGTGTTCAGGGACCTGATGGGTGTACACTCCGTACCTCCAAGCCCATTACCAGGTGTGAACTAATCCCACAAGTGCACTAAATTTTCCAACAATCCTCCCCAAATTTAGTTCACTTCCTTTGCATGAAAATAACCATAATACAAAACAAGTGCATAAACGAAAATATCCTGAGGATTGAATTTCCATCTTAGTACATTACACGTTCAAATATTCGAGAATCAGGGTGTTCTAAGAATTGAACCCTTCAACCCATTTGAATACCTTAAGATAAAATACACACAAGTTTTCAAACACTTAAACGCTCCTGACACTATACAAGCCATGTGTCCATATCCAATTCATAAATGTTGTAAGAGCCAAAAGTCCTAAGCTCCTTGAAGCGGCAAAACTTCAACATTCACATAGGTGGTTCCTCTTTATTCATGCTTCTGTCAAGCACTTTTTCAAAGAAAATTATCCATTAAGAAGTAATGACTTCATCCTCCCTTTTCCAGCAGGTCCTGAGTACAACCTTGGGATGTAATATAAAACATGTGCTCCAGTACACTGAATGTTCAGCTTTCCGCATTGAACTCAGCTCCCAAGTTTCCTCAGGAGGGAGTTGGGTGTCCTAGCATTCAGTGACCAAGTTAGACTTCAAACTCATCCCTTTAGCAAACTTTATAACCAAGTCTCTAGCAAGACCCTTCATCAAGTGATCAGCTAAATTATGTTGAGATCTAACAAACTCTATAGAAATCACCCCATTCATGATAAGTTCACGAATCATGCTATGCCTGACACCTAAGTGTCTAGACTTCCCATTGTACATCTGGCTATAATCCTTTGCCAATGTAGCAGCACTATCACACCGGATAGAAATATGTGCTATAGGTTTAGGCCACAATGGAATCTCAAGAAGCAAGTTTTTCAGCCATTCAGCTTCTTTACCAGCAGCTGCTAAGGCCACAAATTTTGATTCCATTGTTGAACTGGTGATGCAAGTTTGCTTCTTGGATGCCCAAGAAATTGCACCTCCACGAAGTAGGAATACCCAGCCACTGGTAGACGAATTGTCTTCAGTGTTACTGATCCAACTTGCATCAGTGTAACCTTCCAACACTGATGGATAACCAGTACATGAGAGACTATAGTCCATAGTTCTCTTCAAATACTTCAGTACCCTCTGAACTGCTTGTCAGTGATGAGCACTAGGATTACTAGTATACCTGCTCAGTTTACCCACTGCAAAAGCAATATCAGGTCTTATACAAGTCATGGCATACATCAGGCTTTGCCAGTATTAGGCATTAGCTTCTCAGTTGTATCCATAGGAGTACTCACTAGAGTACAATCAAAGCAATTAAATTTCTTCAGTACCTTCTCAATGTAATGAGACTGAGAAATTGATGTACCATTGCTTTCATGTTTAATCCTTATACCAAGGATAACATCAACCTCCCCCATGTCCTTAATGGAAAACCTTGATGACAAAAATTCCTTTGTCAGGTCAACTTGATTTTAGTCAGTGCCAAAGATCAACATGTCATCAACATATAGGCAAATGATGACTCCTTTACCAGATTCATCAAATTTGCTATATACACATTTGTCAGCCTGGTTAAGAACATAACCATCAGACAAAACCATTTCATCAAACTTTTGATGTCATTGCTTAGGTGCCTGTTTCAGTCCACATAAAGACTTAATCAGTTTGCACACCTTGTTTTCATTTCCAGGCAAGATGAATCCCTGAGGTTGGTTCATATAAACCTCCTCATCTAATTCACCATTCAAGAAAGTTGTCTTCACATCCATCTGATGAATAATCAGATTGTGAATTGATGCTAAAGCAATCAGCAGCCTGATGGTACTGATACGTACCACTAGGGCATGAGTATCAAAGTAGTCTATCCCTGACTTTTGTCTAAAGCCCTGAATGACTAGTCTAGCCTTGAACTTTTCAATAGTTCCATCTACCTTCATTTTCCTTTTGAAAATCCATTTGCAACCAAGAGGTTTGCAACCTGGAGGTAGATCAACTAACACCCAAGTGTTGCTGCCCATGATGGAGTCAATCTCATCATTTATTGCCTCTTTCCAGAAAGCAACATCCTGGGACTTCATTGCTTCTTCAAATGTTTTTTGATCATCCTCAACAATGAAGCAATAGGAATATTGGTCAGAGACCTCATTCCTTGTACCTTCAATTAAGTATAATTGAAACTCTGGTCCAAATGACTTTGGAGTCCTGATCCATTTGCTCTTCCTGAACTCAGGTTCAGGTTGTTGAACCACAACCTCATCAGGGACCTGAGATGATAATTAATCATGGACCTCTGATACACCAATGTCATCAGTACCATTTGGAATCCTGTGACTTGGTCTAGGGGCTGATGAGAATCTATTCTCATCAAAGATTGCATCCCTTGATTCAGTTATTGAGTTAATTGAAACATATTCATTAGGTTCAATGACATAGAACCTGTATGTCTTGGAATGCTCAGCATATCCAACAAAGATGCATTCAATGCCTCTTTCACCCAGAGTTTTTAACTTTGGATCAGGGAGTCTTACAACTGCCCTACAACCCCAAACCCTGAGATAATTCAGGTTGGGTTTCTTCTTAGTCCAGAGTTCATAAGGGGTAACCTTGTTCCTTTTATTCGGAACCTTATTTAATAAATAGCAAGCTGTTAACATAGCTTCACCCCAGAACCCTTGACTCAGTCTTGAATAGGACAACATGTAATTAACCATCTCCTTCAGTATCCTATTTTTCCTTTCAGAGATACCATTTTGTTGAGGAGTATAGGGAGCAGTCATTTCATGGATTATACCAACAGACTGAAAATACAGAGTATCCATGTACTCACCTCCCCTATCAGTCCTGAACCTTTTGATCAGTGACCCAAGTTGCAACTCAACTTCAGTTTTAAATACGTTGAATTTATCTAATGCTTCATCCTTGTTATGTAATAGATAGACATAACAAAACCTAGAAGCATCATCAATAAATGTCACAAAATACTTCTTGTTCCCCAAAGAGGGAGTGGCATGCAAATCACACAAGTCATTGTGTATAAGCTCTAAGAACTCAATCTCACGTTTTACACCCTGAAAGGGTTTCTTTGTTATTTTGGTCAACATGCAAGTCTTACACTTTTCAGTGTCCATGTCAAAAGTTGGGATTAACCCATCCTTAGACATATCTTGCATCCTTTTATAGTGTACATGGCCAAGTCTAGCATGCCACAGGGTGGAGTCGTTCAGTTTAGAGGTTGACACAAAGGCTGAATTAACAATGTCAGTGACAACATTAAGCATGAACATTTGATTACACAAATAGCCAAAACCAATAAACACACCATGTTTAGACAAAATAAATTTATCAGATTCAATAACTTGTTTATATCCATGATTATTCAAAACACTACTTGAAACCAAGTTCTTCCTTATATCAGGAACATGAATAACATTAAACAAAGTTACAATCTTTCCAGAACTAAAATTAAGATCTACACAACCACGACCATGCACCAAAGCTGTTGACTCATTTCCCATGTGAAGAATAGAACCATCATTCAGTGACTCGTAAGTCTTGAACCATCTTCTATCTTTGCACACATGAACAGTTGCTCCAAAGTCAACCCATCACGCAACATCATCATCCTGCACATAGTTAGATTCAGATACATATGTAGCATAATAAACATGAAGAGATTCATTAAACATATTCTAACCTTTCAGTGAGTTAGAAGGACCTCCACTCCCTGAACCACTAGTGCCTGAACCATTAGATTTACCTTCAATCTTAACACCTTTGCAATCCCTTTTAATGTGACCAGATTTGCCACATTTTCAACAAGTAGGTGTTGCTTTCTTGTTAGGATCAGCCCTTGTGTTATCATGATATTTACGTTTGCCTTTGTTGTCATTGTACCTGGTGGAATTGTTATGTTCCATCATATTGACAACAGATGCACCAGTAGCATTGCTACTCTTTGGCTTGTCATTATCCTGCACCCTGAGGGATTCCTAAATACGCAGATGACTACCCAACTGAACCAGTGTCAGTTCTTCCTTCTTATGTTTCAAGGTATGCTTGAAATCTTTCCAATAAGGAGGGAGTTTGTCAATGATACAAGATACTGAAATAGCCTCATCCATGTTCATTTTGTGTTGTGTAAACCTTCCAAGTATTCCAAGAAGTTCATTGTATTGTTCCATGACTGGTCTGGAATCAGTCATTTTGTAATTTGTGAAATTACTTACAAGAAACTTCTTACTTGAAGCATCCTCAGCCATATATATGGCATCCAAGGAATCCCACAGTTCTTTAGAAGATTCAACATTCTGATAAATGTCAAAGAGAGAATCAGACATACCATTGAGAATTAAACCTCTGCATACATAGTCATCATTCTCCCATTTGCTTCTTTTCCTTATCTGCTCCACAGTAGCATCATCCCCAAGATCTTCAGGAATAGCAGTGCTAACATACACCACATTCATGCTTGACAGCAAGAAGTGCATCTTCTTTTGCTATCTTTCTTCTGAAATCAACACCTTCAAACTTTTCCAATTTGGAAAAGTTAGCAGCCATATGCCTCATAGCAGCCGCCATTGATTATCACAAAATAGTTTACTTTGATTGTTGGTGGTTATGAGCCCAAAACAGGGTAAAGACAATCAATGACCTAACTACGTACCAATGAATGGTTACCGGATATCACTTGGAATCGTGTTATCACTTTCCAAAGTAAACTATTCGACCCTAATGCCTGGGTATCACTAATATCTACTTGGGATAAGACCAAATGTTTGTTAATGATTTAGGCACAAATCAATAACCCTTTGTGTTTAAGTGTTATGTGATTTCTGTATATCTTCATGCATGATTTGATCTTCCTATTTATAAGTAAGATAACTTAACCCTAGTCAATGAATTAAGAGTGATTAACGGCCCATTAATCCCACTTAATTAGCCTCCAGAATAATAGGTATTAGTGGTTACATGATCAATTAAACGTGGTCATTAATGCAGTTATAACTGCCACTTGAATAGGTCAAAGCAGTTACAAACCAAGTTTGAATTCAGTCCAATGAGTTAGTTATACTCACTGATGAGCTAGTCCATGAGGACATGAATTGTCTAAAGAGACAACTCCCTGATGAGATCCTTCAGCCTGAGCTGAACTCATCATCCTGATGAATACCATTCAGTCCAAAGTATAACTCCCTGAAAGAGTGAACTCACTGAACTTCATCATACACTGAATACCACTTAACCACTATATGAGTCAGGGTGTTCAGGGACCTGATGGGTGTACACTCCGTACCTCCAAGCCCATTACCAGGTATGAACTAATCCCACAAGTGCACTAAATTTTCCAACAGTATATGCCTCCATTACTTTTTCGGTAAAATATGTGTTTAAAGATGGAACTGAAGTCCACAAATACTTCCACCTTTTCGACAAAATGCTGTTTCGAACGACTTCTTCAGTTGAATGAAGACGCGAAAGTATCAAGTGTAGAATAGGATCTGGTAAGTTGCTAATGTGATCGACTTTCTTATCGGCTATTTGCGCCTTTGATCGCTTCGATTTCTTCATGTTTTTAAGTAAATTTAACTCACAGACATTTCATCGAACAGGTTGTGTGCAACAAAGAAATGAAAATGAGTAATGTTTCGCGCCAAAATTATCTAAAAAAAACACACGTACACATGTTGTAATATCTTTCATAAAATTAGTTTATATTAGTAGAAAATAAGATTTGGCCCTCATAATTTAAAATAGTTACACTTTCACCCTTCAAAATGTGATTTAATCTAATAACTCATGTTTTAGTTTTTATGTTCATATCTTCTAAAGTAGGGCTGAGCAACGGGTCAAACCTGACCCGATTCAAAAACTGATTAAGGGTAAAACATGAACCTAGAACCGACCGAGTAAAACCAAAAGCAAACCAAGGCGAGTAAAACCGAAATAATTATACAAAACCGAAAACCGAACTGAACAAGGTCGGTTTAGCTAGTTCGAATCGAATAGGTGTATTTTGACCCTAACCTAGTAAAACCGAAATAATTATGCAAAACTGAAAACCGAACCGAATAAGGTCGGTTCGGTTTGGTTCGGCCCGGTTCGATTCGGTTTGCGCTTCTAAGGCTAGGTGTAAGATTGTAAGTTGGGTTAGTGTTATTTTTTGAAAAAAAAGACATCGATTTTTTTAAATGCATCTAATGCACTCGGTCCATCAAAATGTGTTTGATCCATCGAGTTTAACTCTATTATATTACGTTTAAAAACATTTTGTGCACTTGATTATATTTGGTTCTAATTTCGTCCAAATTCCGTCATTCTAACAGGTTAGAATGAGTTTTATTTATTAAATATGCGTATAAGTGAACCACGATACAATTTATCTTCCACAATATCTAATATTTTGAAATAACAGTTGTATAAAATGTCATGTATATACTTCAGTAGCATATTATTCATCTGACATAAAAGTTTCAAACTGACAGTTTTCATAGCGATAACCATAAAAAGAGTAAGTCAAACGGCTTAAGGGATATCTTGGCTGCAAATACATGCAGCCAAAGCCAATCCACTTTGACGATATAAGGACCATACTAGTTGTGTTTATCATTAAATCAAATGTTTATCAAGTTTTTCATATGTTTGTAACTTATGTTCAATTAACTCATAGCAATTCAAAGCCCAAACTAGCGATTTATGATACGTTAATAAGCCCATATAAAAGCCGGGTATTATCAGCCTATTAGACAATCAGTTCACATTGGGAGCCCATGTGCTATTACTAGCCCACAATAGTAGTAAACTAATTTTATAATTCTCATATCATTTTAACAAAATATAAATATAGTTTGGACCACTTACAAAAATTATATTTATGTTGTCATTACAGGGAATATCGTATCATATATAAGTTGTTAATTTCATATTTGAATGCACCACTTATAAGTTCGGTTTGATTATTTCGTTTTGTTGGTTGGAACGAGTTTTGCACACCTTCGTCTTGAATCATGGCACCGGCGTGCTTACAAGCTGTTTACTACTCCGTATATTTGAAGTGATCGACAAGCTAATTTTATGTGCACAGTGGAGGTTAAGTGGAAGTTGTGATACACGTAAAAAATGCTTGTCATGCACAATATATGGAGGTTAAAACATCAAATCAATGTGGAAGTTGTGATTTAGTATGTTTTGTCCTATTATTAATGTGGAAGTTGTCATATTTTCACACAACTGTAGTAGATTGATTTAATCATTATTGCATCATGAACAAGTTAGTTACTTGACTTGACGGGACGTTGTTAGACGTAAGTATTATGTATGCGAAATATTCATGCTAGTGGGGAAGTTGCCCCCCTCCCCCCGGTCTTCGCCTCTGGGCCTAACGTTATTCACGTAGCTCTGGCGGGGACTTTTTCCTAACCATCCAAAACTTGGTCTATTTTGAGATTTTGAGAACACATTCTGATTAGATGATGTCGTAGAATCATACCCGAGATAACTTAATTCAATCACAATGAGACTACAAGAATACTTTGTTGAAAAGTTTATGTATGAAAAGAAAAGAAATAACTTGGAGATTACTTAATGGTCAAGGTCACCGTTGATTAAGGGTCGAACACCCACCAACAATATGACATCACATGGAATCTATCTACATATTTGGAGTTCAATTGTCATTTTCATTAAGCATGCTCAAAAATAGTGTCACTATCCCATCCAAATGTGACTTGTTTTTCTCTAATTGTTGACACCTGAGACGACTCGTAATAGTGATTATAACGGGACTGGAAACATCACTGTCACATTAGCTTTCTTTTTTTTACAACAACTTCATGATGAACTTAATGTAACAAGTAGACTGAAGGCATCACCAAAAACATATCCCGCAAAAACAATTAAATAACACACACTCACACACAACAAAGAGAGGGAACTCGGTCGTAAATATGACCGAGTTGTGTTGTTTTGGGGTTGAGGACGCATCGGGTGGAGGCTGATGTAATGGGGAGAATGCCCCTGCTAGGGCTGTAAACGAACTGAACGTTCAGTGAACATTTCATGAACCGTTCGGTAAAAAGTTCGTTTATGTTCGTTCGTTTATTAAATGAACGAACATGAACAATATTTTACGTTCGTTTATTTAAATGAACGAACATGAACAAAAGTCTCGTTCGTTCATTTATGTTAGTGAACGTCCGATTAGGCGTTCGTTAATGTTCGTTTATATTTATTTATCTATTTATTTTAATATATCATATCTTTTAATTTTATAATTTTAAAAATTGGTTTGTTTAAACATAACGAAACTTATAAAATAATATATTGTGAAAAATTTAATAAAGTTTATGTTTGTTTGTCTATTTTCATTTATGTTCGATCGTTTATGTTCGTTTAGCGTTCGTTTAGTGTCTTAATGAACGAACATAAACGAACATGAACAATTCATTTTCTTAATGAACGAACATGAACAAGAAAATTCGTCCGTTTAAGTGTCCGTGTCCGTTTATTTGTCCGGTTAAAATTAAATGAACGAACATGAACAAGGCTCCGTTCGTGTTCGTCCGGTTCGTTTACAGCCCTAGAGCCTGCTATAGGGTTAACCGAAGGTGAAGACCGATACACATTTTACTGATAAAAATCAAGACAATCAATTTAATATTTAAATAATTAACTATAATTTACTTCACTATCTTTCATTCACTTCACTTACTCTACACCCATATATACATAAAAATAAAAAGCAGACACACTAATAGACTCTACTTTACACCACCGTTGCTAAGCACGGTAATCGTATAGCATAATATAAATACGGTGAAATTGATTCATATAAGTAACTCATATATTTAAACTTAGGTATAACAATTTGTTTAAAACAAATGGAAATGGATGTACAACACTTGTCAAAAAATTAATGAATAATTATTATTGTTAAATTTGTTTATTAAGTATATCATCACTCGTTTCACTTGAATCACTTCAATATG
Source organism: Artemisia argyi (assembly GCA_030686995.1). Taxonomy (NCBI): domain Eukaryota; kingdom Viridiplantae; phylum Streptophyta; class Magnoliopsida; order Asterales; family Asteraceae; genus Artemisia; species Artemisia argyi. Next base: position 205,265,113 of record CM060677.1, read on the forward strand.
GGTTAGACAAAACGAAATTTAGGAAAAATGAAATATAAGCGAAACGTGATTAGGGATAAATAAGATTAGGTACAAGCAATGATATAACTAATTCTTTCTTGTTGAACCGTGAATCAGTTAGGTTACCGGAAGTTGGTTTTGACTTTTGAGGGGAAAAATAGGTTAAATCATCGATTAAATCTGTTGAATCGTCAACTGGTAATTCGACCGGTTCAATTAAAAACCGGGTTTTAAACATAGGTTATTTCTATACCTTATTTTGCGAAAGGAACTTCTATGCATCTAAAATTCCTCGTGATTTCATGTGTTTGGGCCCTTTTGATTTGGTTTGATTTAAAGATTTCACTGTATGCAAAGTTTCAGAATGTGGTCAGGTGCACAACTTGGTAGCATGTTGTGTCAAGATTTATGGTGGTTCAACCATCTAAATTACTTCACATGATCGAGGTTAATGTTTGGAATTCAAGTTACCTCAAAACCTAATTGCAACTTAGTCCACGAGCTCTTCAGGGTCGTCCCATTGATTTGAGTGGCCTTGTGCGAAACTATAAATGAGGCCCATTAAATCATGAAAATCTTTACTATTATGGAAGATTCAAAACATCTTATACTTAAACATGTTAAATGCTAATGGACACATACTAAATTGGAGGCCCCCTCACATAATACTATTTAAAAAGGGCGGAAAAAATTTAAGTTAGACACGTATAAATATACTTAGATATGTATAAATACTACGGAGTAATAAATATATACTAAATCGAAGACTTCCTCACAAACTGTGACCCTGGGCAGTTACCCTTACTTACACATGCTAATTATCGCCACTGAAGCTCTTCACAATAATTGGAAGACTTAAAATGCATATCTAATTTTATGTCCATTCTGGCATTCTTGTGTGACAACATTTTGTAAGTCGTGATAAATTGATTCACTCATTTACAAACTAATAAACACCGACATTTATAAACTTTTCAATCATTTCTTTAGCTCAAATCGTATTTTGTATGGGTGGAATTTTTCATTATATATATTAGGTGTGGCAATTTCTGACCCGATACGAAACCCGACCTGAAACCGACACGAAACTTAACATGTTCGGGTTGAGCTAAATACATTTCGGGTCAGGTTTGGGTCGATGTATCTAACCCATTTATTAAACAGGTCAGGTTCGGGTTGGGAATAAAATAAACGGGTCGACCCGCCAACCCATTTAAGATTTTTTTTCTTAAATTAAAATTATTTATATTTAATTATACGGGTTAAATAAGTTAAACGGGTCAACCCGCTAACCCATTTAACTCGTTTAACTCGTGTAATGTGCTAACTTTTGTATATAAAATAGGTTAAATTGGTCAACCCAAAACCCGTTTAACATATTCAACCCGTGTAACCTATTTAACCTGTCAACCCAAGTATATATACGGGTTAAATGGGTCAGGTTCGGGTTATGTGTAAACAGGTTAGGGTTGAGGTAGCTGACCCGATGATTAAATGGGCCAGGTTCGGGTTAGAGTTTTCTAACCCGCCAACCCGAACCTGACCCGAATTGCCACCCCTAAATTGTATATCTTTTATAACGCTCACAATAATTTCTTTATGCGTTTGATTAAGAAAAATACTCCTTCTATCTTAATATTATTTGTTCACGTTTTTTTACGAATGTTCCAAATTAATTGTCTCTACTAAAATAGATAAGAAAACTTGATGTAGATTACCATATTACTCTTATTTGATATTATTATTACAAAATTAAAAAAGAAAAAAAAAACAGTAATTAATTAGTTAAAGGTGAATCTGTAATTTTTAAAAAAGCAAGAGAGAAAAACAGTAATAATTATGTTTTTCTTAAAATATGCGCTTTTTATCATGAGACAATTATTTTGAGACGAATGGAGTATCAGTTTACGTCTTTAAATGTATAATTATATTAAGTTTATTAACTATTTAGTCAATACTCCAAATCACTTTCAATTATCTTTTGAGAAATTTTGTGTCTCCTTTAGCATTTTAGTGGAGGTCAATATGAAAGATCCATCCAATTTCCGAGTACAACTTTAATTTAAATGTGCATATTTTTTATTTTATATCGACATATGGTGTTTAGTACTAAAATATTATGTCCAAGACCAAGTTGCTGTTACACTTTTGAGTTGTTTGAATATGATGATTCATTAAAATAATAAACCTACCCACTTTATTTATACTCTATCCATTAGAAAACATTAGATTAATGGTAATAACTAATACGGTATATTATTACCATGCTTTGTTTGCCTGGTTGGCAGCTAAGGACGAGTCTTTGTTATTACACACAAGTGCAAAGACGCGTTGTTGAAGACTTGAAGTGTTTTTACGGAGAACTTGGTCGTTCAAATTATCGAGTTGTGGAGTTGTGGTTTTGTGTGTGATATTTTGGTTCTTGTGACGTATATTTGTGTTTAAATGGGCTATGTTTTGATAGTGATATTGGTTGTGTTATTATGTTGGTGGTGATGTTGGTTGTCGGCAAAAAATTGTTTATACAATAAAAAGCTCATGAACGAAAGATGTGTTATGACGTGACTTATGTATAAATTTTTATGAAGAACTTTCAACTGTATATGTCTTTTATAACGCTCCTTTCTCGAGTCTTTTTTAAACATGTGTTCTTAAGTTTTTTTGAATAGAAAGGAACGAAACAAAAAGGAAATGACAAAGATAATTCTTAAAAATTTTCTTCAAAAAGTTTCCACCCAAATATGAGTGCATTTGGACGGAAACAAAACTGCACCCAAACTATTGAGTATATGATGACGAATACGAACCTCATTATTTACTTATATTCGACTATTCTAATAAAATAAACATGTTTAAAAGAGTATAAATGTATCTCCGTCTCTTAGCCTGACTCGAGAACACAATTTCTTTACTTTTCATTTCACTTTGTTTCAACTCGAGAACATAAAAAAAAAAAAAAAAAAAAAAAAAAAAAAAAAAAAAAAAAAAAGTATATTTCTTTCCTTTTCTTTTTTTTTACTTCTTTGCCCATCATTTCTATCACCGCCTTAAAAAACTCGAGAACGCAGCAAAGGTTTTTCAAATGGCAAGTAGCTATAAATTTTTGCTTTTATGTTCATTTTTGTGCTTAACGAGATTTATTGCTCTGCGCGTTGCAACGGGTGAGGAAACATTTATAACAGTAATTTGTTTTTTCAATAAAAGATGTAATAATAATTAAAAAAAAATGTAAAAGATGTAGGGATAATTAGCCAAACATATATTTAACTTGTCAATTTTTCTTAATTTGTGTAGTCAACTTTTATTTTTGTTTTTGTAGGGATAATTATCCAAACATATATATAACTTATCAATTTTTTTTAATTTGTGTGTCTTTGGAATTGGTAAATTGCTTTAATACGGAGTATAAGTTTTGGCTTCTGTATGTGAAGATCAGGCTCTCAATTTATTTTTTGTTTTTTATTTCACTTGCGACAATGTATACATGTGCACAATTTTTTATATTTTTTCTGTAACAAAGGCCGTGCTAATAAGTTGTCTCATATGACATATCAAACTTTTTCGACCCAAATTCTTGTTTGCCAATTAAACAGAAATCTTACATTGACTAGTAAAATCAAAGTAAAATCAAATTTGGTACTACTAATATTGCACTATTAAATCGTGGAGACTTGTTTGATATTGACTAGTTTTAGTAACTTTTTTTTTTTAAAGGTGAATTTTAACTTAGAAAACGACCACCTTCGCGGACAGCGAAGGCCCCATCGCCACCCCCGCCAGACTATGTTGTCTTAACCGGGTCTACGCTTTAGTAACTTAATTATAAAGATCGATTAGCCTTTCTTTTTGAATATTGAACTATTTGAAGTCTAATTCTGACTTTTACAAGTCATACATGAAATGAATGATAATTTACAAGCAAATGAAGCAATGTGCTAAGTTTGTTTACCACTAGATAATGTTTTTTAAACTTAAACATCGAGTGTTATATGAATAAGATTATCTTTTGTTATATGTAGACTGCATTTTAAATGACTACTGATATAAAATTGATTATCTGAATAAGATTATATGAAAATATGTAACTAGATTAATAAAATATAACCCTAACTACTTGAACTTTAATCCCGTGTTTAAATAATGTTTTCATTGTTTTATTAATGCAAATACGCAATACTTATAAAGACAAATACATAGAAACCTTAATGGTCTCAAACATAAAGGGCACGGGCTTTATAATCTATTGTCTAATACTATTTCACAATCTGAACGACGAAATCATAAAAGACTCTAATCAAAGAAAAGAAAAGTAAATCTAATATAAACATACAGATAGTACATTTGATAAAATGTCAAGACTTATTATGGTGTTACTTATAAAGTGGTGGTATTGAGTCTTTAAAATACGATTTAAAATAAAAATAAAATTTATACGTTCATTAACTAGGAATTTAGATGCTCCTATATTTTTATAAAAATAATAGACGGTTTACTGGACCGACCAAGATTGATCGCATATACTGTCTTTTGTCGTTTTCGAAGAACTTTTGTCTTGACACACATGGGCAAATTTAGGATTGTTTTAATTATGCTTACTAGTTATAATGCCTGCGTATGCACCGGTTTTTTAAAATTTTTTAAATCATATATTTTTATTTATTAAAAAAACAAATAATTTAATTTTTATTTTTTGTTTGATTTATGATGTTTAATTATAGTTTTTTTTATTATTAAAGATAATTATTTAAAAATTTTAATCATATTATTAATTGTATCTTATTTATATTTTTTGTATTTATCTTCTACTTATGTTAATTGTATATTATCTATATTTTTTGCATTTATTTTCTACTTGTGTTATGGATAAATATAAAATGTTACCTAATAAGAAAATAATTTTTTTTTAAATACAATTATTACTAAATAAGGTATGAATTGATTTTTTTGAAATGGAAAATTTCATTAAGGGTTTTGTTTTATTATATAAAAGATTCTCTACAAACATATATTTTTCCATTATCAGCTAATTAAGGAACTAATTATCACTCTTTAAAAAAATTTGTTCATGCAAATAGCCTTATTTACGAATGAAGAAAATTAATTTTGAAGCTATTTATTTTCTATAGTGACTTATCTTTATCTTTTTAACGACGTATAATATTTTATTAAAAAACTACTAAAATTCTGGAGGTTATACATCCAAAACTACAAATATAAACACATGTTTTTTCTACACTGCATTATCGAAACAACATAAATTTAGATAATATGTTTATGTACTCGTATCTTTTAAGTTATCTTTGACGAAAAAACAAACATTATTAGGAGGGAAAAGATTGGCATATTTGAAAAAATGGTCATAAGCCGGCCATAACTTAATAATGTGATAATTTGTCAACAAATCTAATTGATTATATTTTGGTGCCATCTCTTGAGTGTTAAGGTACTCTTTTGTTTTAACATGAGAGCAGCAGCCGTAATTATGGGCTTTTTCTGTAATTTTGTTATCATTAATAAATGCACACTTAAGAATAAATGTACCATTCGTTCAAAAAAATACTCCCCCGACTCATATTTATTATCCATATTTCATATTATAGATGTCTCAAAATAAAAATTAGAGAGTTTAGTGGGGGAATATTCTATTTAAGTGAATGAAAATTAATATGGCCTCACTTTTATTAAACTATGTGATTCTTGTCTCCTAACAATAATTTTGAAACGGAAGGAGTAACAAATGTACTAGAACAACATCCGTGCATATGTCGTCTGTAATTACGTAACGGTTTTACTCTTTTATTGGTCAAACAAATTCAAATGTCTATTTGCGTAAATGCATACATTCCCGTTATATGATATGTTTTACTCGTGATGCAAAGCACTTAGCTTGTTTGCATCAAGATAATTAGTGATCACACGTAGTAATGGTTAGTCATGAATTGGGTCCTTTAGCACAATATCTTATTCGGTGAGCACATCACCGTGCGTCTCTTGGTGTGAGGCATCTCACACACCATTGTCTTCCTCCTCTTTAAGGCTCACGTGTAAAGAGGGGTCTCAAACCTCCTCACGATCAACCATGGCCAGCCTAAGTACATTTATCTTAAGCTGCTTGATTGGTCTAGTTATCTTTCTTTTATTTCTTTCTTTTTTTTTTTTTTTTTGACAAAATGTGCATTTATTTTGTTAGATTTTGAGATGCCCTAAAACTAACTACATTCCAAGTTAGGTCCAGTTGGTTCTGGTTTGATCGACAAAGGGTGGTTTTGTAGATAGGTTAGTAGCTGAGATTCTTTGATGAAGTAAATAGCATCACTACTACAAAATTGGACATAGAGCCCCCTTGATAGAGTCTGGTTTTAGTGAAAACACGGGCTCTAAAGGGGTTTTGGGTTGTGGAAAAAGTTATAGAGCCATGTTCTTTCTTACAAAATCGGGCTCTATGGTGAAAAGCGATAGAGCCGTGCTTTTTGCTTAAAAACCGGGCTCTATTCCTCGTATAGAGCCATGTCCTTTCTAATAAAACCGGAGCTTTATGTTCAAAACCATTAGAGCCCGTCTTTCTTCCACAAAACCGGGCTCTATTGAACATTCTTCTTTTCTTTCTTTCAATTTTTTTGTATCAAATGTTGTTTTATAAAATTACTCCGTATAAGTTAGGCGATTCTCAAATTTCAAAAATAAACTAAAATCTTAGTCCAAAAGGGCGCGTTATTTCCCTCTCCAAATTTCATTACATTCACCAACCCTAATCTCTTTCCCACATTCACTTTAAGAACCTTTGTCACACACCACTTAACCACTGGCACACACAACCACCGCTGCACACCATTGCCGTCACAGGCCACCTTCGTCACACAACCAAGCCGGCAGACTAATTCTGATTAGGAGGTACCCAATTGCTACAAGCCTACAATTGATGTTGTTGTTCAATTAATCTTTTTAATATATCATTAATGTTGTTGTTAAATTTGATTCTGAAGTTAGTTCTGTTTGTTTATATGGTTTTTATTTTGTTAGTTAATAAAGTCTTGATTTTGCAATGAAATTGTTGAAATTCATTGTTTTTTTTTAAGTTCTGTATGGGAATTAAAATAAAATGACACCAAAACAAATCTTTGTTGTCCAAAATATGAGTTTTAGGACCAGGTTTTGCTGTCATAAATGATGTGTTTCGTTCGGCTATTTTCTTGAATAAAAGGGGTGTTCAGTAAGACTTTTTTCTGTCACAAATTAGGCGTTTGAACATGCTCTTTGTTGTCCAAAATATGTGTTTCAGGACTTGGTTATGCTATCATAAATGGTGTGTAAATATGTGTTTCAAGACTTGTTATGCTATCATAAATGGTGTGTTTCATTTTGTTGTTTACTATGATAAATGGTGTGTTTCGTTGTGATGTTTTCTGTAATATATGGGGTGTTCGGTAAGACTTTTTTGCTGTCAAAAATTAGGCGTTTGAACCTGCTCTTTGTTGTCCAAAAAAAGTGTTTCAGGACTTGGTTTTGCTGTCATAAATGGTGTGGTTTTGCTTTTCACATAGAGTCCTTCTCCCTCTATGCTCTCATGGAAAACTGGGCTGTATCAACCTTTTCAACCAGGCTCTATGTCCATTTTTGTAGTAGTGCATGTTTGCGCTAGACAAAATAAGGGATCATAAGGATCGATCATATATTGTTTGGGTGGCCAAAAGTTCGATATTAATCCCTTTATTGTTTATGTCCATAATTGTTGTAAGTTTAATGGTCTTGGTGTCCTAGGTGTGGCGTCTTAAGTGTAGAGCCGCTTGCTGACAGTGTAATGGTATTGTTGTGTGACCTACGGCTGTGTGACCTATTCAATGTGACTAGTGTGTCACCAAATAATTAGAATGATCAAAATTGGATTTTTTTGTTATGCCACATGTCAATTTTTTACTGAAGTCGCGCAATAACACAGGTCGAGCATGACTAAAACTAAAATTTGCAAACTTTGTGACTCCGTTGTGAACCCAAATTCGATTTTGGGTATATTTTGAGAATTTTCAAAAATAAAAACCCCTTCATTGTTAGTTGAAGTTTGTCTATCAGAAACTAATTGCCAATTTGTCATATAGTGAAGATTATACCATTTTGTCAGTCAAATTATCATTACAAAAACAACAATACTATTTATTTTGTCACTCTCGCGTGGTATTTTATCTATACTTAATCTACAACCTAAAAATCAAATATCGCATCTACATGGAAGGAGAAAGAATATTATGGTCAAATTTTATTCCTTATTTTTCAGTAGCCAAAGGGACGTTTTATTAGAAATAATATAATAAAAACTCATATGGTCATTTCTTAAATAATATTATAGACTAGCGTATAATATATTTATACATACACATGGGCAGTGTGGAAGGATGAAGATTTTGACGTCGACACTTTACAGCAAACATCCATGAAACACTATCAATGGTCTCAGTTCCACCTTAGTCTTTAAGTAATCCAACCCACATATATATAAAGTTATAAATATAAATAGATACTAGCTAGTCACAATTATATAGTAGTATATATAGTCAGAAATTATATGAAAAAAGTTAGAAAATTGACTAGACCTCTCTCTTCTCCTACAAACACGTTAATACATATGTATTCGAACTTTCTAAGGGTGCGCTTGGTATGCTGCGAGGAATGACAATGGGTATGAGTTTGATAGTAGTAGTGGGTCTCTCAACTATGAAAGATCCATTCCCCCCTCAAGAGTTGTATATGGAGTATGGAATATATTAGACTTTCATATTCATAGTTGTGGGCCCAGGCATTCTAAACAAACACAAACTATCACTTTCATAGTGATAGTTTGATTCCCTTAGGAGGAAACCAAACGCACCCTAAGTAACTTTGTGTGTTTGTTTGTTATCTTAATTAATCATGATTCTTCTAGAGTTTAAAACAATATGAATTAAAAACATTCATACATGCATGTAGACATACATATTTAATTTACATGCATGCAGGTATGTACGATTTTTTCTTTTGTTTGGTAAGAAATGTTATGAATGTCAGGTTAGTTGATATTTTAGGGCGTGGTCATATTATTAACCACAAAATAGTAATAAATTAGATACTGTACAAAAATAAAAATAAAAATAGTACAACAATATTTAGGTCGCGCTAGCAACTTGAAGGTTAATCATCGACATATTCTAGGGCCAATTCAAGTTCCCGACACGTTCTCGTATTAGTAAAAAGCTAAATGGATGAGGTTTTTCACTGACCAAGTGACCTAGAGGGGGCGAGTCTTCACTACGCGGCCTAATCGAAGTATTACCGTGTAACATTTTGGTAGTAATCTATTGTCGAACTAATGGTTAGCAAACAAAAACCTGAAATTAGAAATTAAACAAAGTTGTTAAAAAACACATAGAAGAACCACATTGTCGTCGCTAAAACTTGAAAAAGTCCTCGCCAATAGATTTAGCGATCTGCGTACAGCGAGGATGTTTCGGTGATGACATGTTCTAGCTAAAGCTTTAAGGCGAGGACATGTACACCACGGTCAAACATTTGACAAATTCTTAGTTGAAAATTGTGGGCCTCGTATCACCTTTAGCGATGACAAGCATTGTCGCTAAAGGGCTTCCCTCGCCAAAACCATTTATTTTTGTAGCATGTCCTCGACAATGGGTCCGTTTTATCCTTGCCAATTGGCCCGATTAGCGTGATGGAACTTGACAGTGTAGGACTATGTTGGGATGTCTGTAGACGTACAGTCTTGGTACCTTTACACGTTCGTGGTAGTCGTTACTCAATGTTTTGCCACAATATATTATTATCAATATTTTGACCATTGGATATTTGAAAATTTTTGAAATGAATATATGATTTTTTTTTATTTTGGTAATATATTAGTGGTGTAGGAGTATAAAGCATTTATATACTGTAACAAGTGATATGCTTAAAGTGCTATAATTGGTTTTCGTTCCGTTTATAACATATCTGACTTTATCCAAGTCACAAACCAACTTTTGTGACTCAAATCAAATCAAGAACCTTAACCCCATTTTGTGTATAGTACTATAGTGTTTGGTATGTTCCTAGCTTCACGCTAGCTTATTAAATGTGAATTTTATTTATTGATCAAAAAATAATAATATTAAAAAAAATGTCTATATTTATCTACATCACATGTTAAAAGTTTTGTCTATATTTATCTACACTAATCGCATGTTAACATGTATTAAATTGATATATCTTTTTCTTTAGTAGTAATTTTTTTCACACCATATACCACATATCTCACAAATTCCTTCAAAGAGGCTTGAAAACACAACCTTTAAGTTGGTGAATAACTCACATGCCACTAGACCAAACGTCGGGTAAATTGATATATCTTTTCATTTTATAACAAAAAAATGCATTTAAGAATCATTCATTAAACCTAAAATTTACTCTATTTAAGTGCATCTTATGATTTGTTAACTCAAATATTGCTTATTTGTATGATGTAACATGTGGGGAGCGAGCACATATTCACAAACGACGACCATATACCTTACTTGACTTTTGAAATTACCATTTTCTTCTATTTTCTACTACTAATACAATAGATCCGAACAATCTATTACTAGTACATATAAACACCCCTATTTTGACCTACATACAAATATGCAAATAGCAAAAAGAGATTCTTGACACATGCTAACATCATCTCAATTCTCATCACCTTCCTATATACATTCTCCCAACCCCACCGTATTTCCCCCCCCCCCCCCCCCCCCCCCCCCCCCTTATATCCTCACTCCATACTTAGTTTTTTCCCAACCAATTCAACTTCTTTTCTCATACCATTCTCTAGAAAGAATTCTTATCATCAAACTCCCATTTCAAATTTCAACTTAGTTACATATAAGCACATGCACATGGGGTTGAGTAGCAAACAAGTTTCAAGTGATCATCTTGAGCTCAATTGGACTCAAAACATGTTAACATCAAACATGATGCAATCTTCATCAAACCCTCCTTCAACAACGATGAAAAGATCTCTAGTACAAACACAACAACAACCCGAACCTTTGAAGTGTCCAAGATGTGATTCAGCCAACACAAAGTTTTGTTACTACAACAACTACAACAAGACTCAACCAAGGCACTATTGTAAAGCTTGTAAGAGACATTGGACTAAAGGTGGCACTCTTCGCAATGTCCCCGTTGGTGGAGGGCGAAAAAACAAGCGTACTAAACGCCCTAATACCACCACCACATCCACTAATACCACCATGGATCAAAATTTAGGGTTAACTGATCACAAATACATGTTCCAAGATGATAAAGGTATGTTATTTAAACCATATGATAGCAAGTTAGATCAAGTTTCTTGGAGCTTCAATGGTGGTTTCTCGGGTACTTCTACCACTATGCAACAAATGTCTCATCAAAATTTAGGGTTTTCAATACATTCTAGCTTGTCCTCCATGGATACAAACCCTACTCCTACTATTCCAACTTCTTGTTATTCGCCATTATTAGCCGGTTTTAAAGATAATTCAACTGTCACAACAACAAGAATGATGATGCCGAATTCTATAAATGTTTCGCAACCGTGGATGCAATCTCCAGCTCCAGCTCCAACTACAAACAATTTCTTGGAATCAAATTATTGGACATGGAATGACATTGATTCATTGGTTCAATCTGATCTCAACAAATCCTTTGAAGACTCACACATGAAACCATAAATTATAGAGGTGTGATTAAGATTAAAATTAAAATTATTAACCAAGTTTAGATGATTTTGTGTTAGGGTTTCTTTTTTTGTGTAAGTAATGGGTCATGGGTGATTGGGTGCATACTACTAAATGATCATGAAGTTGTGGTTTCTTTTAATATTTCAGCTTCATGGTTTTAATTATGTAATTTTTGTTTGTTTTATCATGTGTCATGAATTGATGAAAGTACTATTATTAATGAGTTTTTTTAGTGGGGTTCCATTAGGAAATTAAATGTGATTAAAATTTGTAGTGATGTGCATGTGAAAGAGGGGTCTTGTTACAGCTCAAATGGTATGAGTGATGTTAATAAGATGAGAAAGAAAGATTCTTTTGGATTTAACTGACTGCCCATTCTTCAAATGGAATTTGTGGGACATTTTGTGTTTTCCATTTCTATCGAAACCATTGTACTTGTTATTTCGTGTCGAATAAATGATGATATCTAACAATGTTTTCTTTGCAATTTCTTGTTGATGAAGTAGTAGTTGTTGTTTTGCATCAAATGTAACAAGTTCCATGCATGGTTGAAAGTTGAAACCGTGCAATAAACTAGAAATTTTAGAGCACCTCTCACGTTATAGCAAAAAAAAAAAAAAAAAAAAACGTTGTTATATAAACACTTTTTCCTTCTAACTTGAGTCCTATAACTTAAACCAAAAAACATTTTCTCTCCATCACTCAAGTTATATGACACCTCTGGCCCATATATATAGCGGATAAAATACAAATACAACACACACACACTAAAAAAGAAATAACATCGGCTATTAAGTTTGGCGCCAGAGCCTATGGCGCAAAGGTGGGTATTGCTTTCGGCTGTTATGTTCGCGTTATAGGTTGGCGTAAGGAGCTATAACGCCCCATACCGAGCCCTTTTATGTTATACATAGTTACATGTACAATTATTTTGCAACAAAATAAAAGTAAGTTGAAAACCTTGCTCATTTCTTTTCTTAAAACCATATATGGATATTGTTTGGTTGTTAGGTATCAGCAAATAATCTAGAGATTTTCAGTTTATGACATTTCAGCATTGTCCAATTAATGCAAAGCTAAATTGTAAAAGTGTCCATGAACATATATATATGACTTGAAATTACCACATGGAATTATACTTTGTCGGGCATTTAAAGAAGAGCTACACGATTGTCCGCAATATGTTAAATTTTGAGTGAAATTTGTTTTGTTTATTCACTACTATACAGAACCACCAAATAACTTGTAAAATTCGAAGATGCTGGCACCTTAGAAAGCCCGGTGCCATGGTTAAATGGCATGTTATCAGGATTTTTTTTCCCAACGATACCGAATGGCATGCCAAACTGCATTGCCCCTATGATTTCATTCATCACTCTTTGGCCAATTCACATCTCGCCATCTGATTTTTTCTTTTTTCATTTTTGTTTTGTAAGTGAGTGGGGGCAACTCAATCAGTGGCGCAGCTTTTAAGGGGCCGGGGGCGCCCGACCCCCCGAAATTTTTTTTGCGATGTAGAGGGTATATAGTTTTCGTGTAGAAAAATTTCGGTATATTCGGTTTCGACCCCCCGAAAATTTTGGTATACCTGAAGTATAGCCTTAGGAAAAAAAAATTAGATCCCGACCCCCCACTTAAAAATTCCAAGCTTCGCCACTGAACTCAATAACATTTATAGCTGGGAAAAATGTTTTAGTTAGGCTGCATGCAATAATGACCAATAATAAGGGTCAATTCCTCTTACTTTTTCTGTAACGTCAGCTTTCTCTCTCCAGCGACCTGCAGACGATTCAGTGCCACAGTAAGGGCGACCAAGTTTTTTCTTTCTTTTTTTTTTTTTTTAACATTTTTAACACAAACTAAAATTTCATTAATAATTAAAACGTTACATATTAATTCAAATAAAATAAAAACATTACAATAGAATTCAAATAACATTAAAAAAACATTACGATAAAACGACTAAACTAGTTTGGATTATTATGATGCTGCCAAATGTGTTCTACCAAATCGGCTTTGAGGCTAAGATGAGTTGTTTTGTTGCATATCTCCCTAGTAATCTGCAATGATTCCTCATGCGTATTTAAGGGATCATAAGAACGGTGCTGCTCAGCTGGAAAGAATTCGGGAGATATCGCCCGCCCTTCGTCTTGAATTATCATATTATGTAATATGATGCATGTGTACATAATATGTCCAAGACGCTCTTTGTTAAATCCCTTAGCCGGTTGTGACGCTTGATAAGCTTCCCAACAATCTTCCGCAAACATCAAAAACTCATTACTAACTTCATTTTCATCATCCGAATCGGCAAAAAATATCTCGTAAGAATTCATGGTGTGAGAAAATATATAGATTTTTTGAATTGGGATTGTATGAATTGAAGTGTTGTTTAGTTGTGTATTTATAAGGGATTTTTTTTTTTTTTGCCCAACGACTCTTTCCAAATGGTAATATATATATATATATATTATATATATATATATATATATATATATATATATATATATATATATATATATATATATATATATATATATATATATAGTCACAAACGTCTCTTAGCATTTAGGTGTAGGAATTTTGGATCAAAACTCAATATATATTGGAAAGTGTTTCGGTCGAGTTTGAGACCGACTCCATATGTTTTTTGCCAATTTCCATGTCGCTACCGACTCCCCACACTAGGGCCGATCGAGTCGACTGATTGAGACCGAGTCGATCTCGGTCGTTATTGCATGCAGCCTTATAGTAGTGTTATTGGGTAAGTGCTGACGTGGCAACTCAATAACATTTATATATTGGGTGCAAATTGCACCTAGCTCTTGTAAAACCTGGTTGCATGTCCTTCACATAGGGTATAAAATTATCTTTTTACCTTATATTTGTTTTCTAAAATTTGATACAATATGATTCCTTATATCACCACCACACTCTTTATATCATTTTCTTTCTCACTTACTCATTTACAATAAATTCAATAAAACATTAAAACCCATTTAACTTACTTTGAATGCAAGTTGATCAAACCACTTTGGTTTTTCATTTTTATCGAAAACAGGAGTGTCTTATAGGTAAAGCTAGGGCTGTAGACCCTCGATTTCCCATGACCTTGTATATTTATAAAGTCAATTTCATGTTTTTTGGCCGTCATCTTAAGAAATCCAATTATGCAAGACCCTTAAGAAATCCAATTATGCAAGACCCAAATTTTCGATAAATGTTAAATACGGAGTAATCAAAATGTTGAGCCTCTTTTGTTCCTTATTTTTAAGCCTACAAGACGCAAAAGTTAAAGCAAAATATATTACAGTAATCAAGTATATAAAAGGTCCATTTTTTATATAAAAAAAATTGATTAAATTAATAAGCACATTTAAAGTTGGTTAGACTCTTATGAGTGACATTTAACCATTTGCATTAATAGATCGAATTTAGTTGTCGACAATGAAACTTTCACTCTCGCTGGCTTTCTCTCATCTCTTCATGTAACCTTCTTCAATTGAAAGTTGCTTTAAAGACTTATAGTTTCCAAAACTAAACTTAAGTCGACAATTATTTGAGATCGAAAATCTAAAAGATTAATGGATTGGCTCATTTGTCGATAAAATATGAAATATGATACCACATTTGATTTTAAAAACTTAATTCAAAGATTTCGCATCAAAAACTGCTAGAAAAGTAAATTTTAAAGTTTTGCTTTGCGCCTCCGTGAAAGTTGAGCCGCTCCAGATTAGAAAGTACAAGTTTGGGACTAAACATTAAAAAATGTACCCGTAACTTCTATATAGTTAATCATTTAGCTCAAACTCAAAAGAAAATGTCATTTCTACATTTCCGGTTATCAATAAAGCTTGTAAGCCTTGTAACAGTTTTAGTGAAATTTACTTATATCTTTGATCAAGAAAACTCAATTAAAATCTATGAAAATTCTAACTTTGTTAAACAAGATCATTCATTTTTTATTTCCTTTTGACGACCATGTATAGAAAAATAGAGCCTAAATATATACAAAGGAATACTGTTAAACTAAATGTTTATTTTTTTATACGAAGGAATATTGGTCGGATGTTTTTGTCATTAGTAGTTCATGTGTACTTGAGGAGATAAATTCATTGTTTAATTGTAAATAAATTACTCCGTATATGACACAACTGGTGGCTGTCATTCATGAGTACCAAACTATTATTGTATGGAATTTATTGACGGTTTTTATTGATATTTTTCTCCAACCTAGAAGAAGAAAAAAATGCAAATCATAATGCTGTAATATCTAATAACGATTTCCTTTTCATTTCTTATAAAATGGTTAAAAACATGTAATATTCATATATTTAGTCTGACTTTCATTTTAAACATTTTACTTATTTCAAACATTTTAAACATTTTACTTCTTTCACCTAAACATTTTACTTCTCATTTTAAACATTGTAAACATTTTAAGTAGACTACTTTTAATGATTTTGTCTGTTGCAACGAATGAATTTTCATGTATTAATACAACACTGAAAGATCTTATAATTTGATCCTCAAACCGATTGTAATACTTTGCAAAACTTGGCAAACCTTCAATCTTAATTAGAAAGCAAAAAGAATAAAGTACGTTACTATTTATATGAACCTAGCTCATGCGTAAATGTACGTTATGATAGAAAGTTAGAAACAACAATTGATATTTCACGTATCTATTCTACTTTATAAAGTGTTTATTATAAATCTACTCTCATTTTGGTGTTCGGTTACCTCCAGTAGTACTAATAAATAAGCTTTGCTTCTCGTATTATAGCAATAGAATGACAACTTTTATTTGGATATGTTTGCATTGCTATTGCTTATAGTTATTTTAATTAAAAATTGTCACTCATTCGTAAAGTTACTGCTGTTAGAAAAAACATATAAATGAAAAACATTTGTTTGCTATAAAATTATGCACCGGGTACCTACCGCCGCATTGCGTGAGTACCCTTCTAATATAATAAAGATACAAACTAATAATAAAACAAGTGGCCATAAGTGTTACCAAACACATAAACTATACAAAATAAATTGGTAGGTTGATAGGCCTAAGCATAATGGAATGATTAGGATTTGGTTAAGCCTCCTTGATGGAATTATATGAACATGTGCAACACATATTCTCCACTACATAAAGGAGAAAGGCATGTGAATGGTTGTGAGCCCACAAGTTCATTTCATTTCATTTCTAGTAGTCAAATCTTTGTCCTCAAGTTTAGTCAAATATTTGGATTAAAGAATTACTAGTATACTATTCTAAATTAAGAGATATGATCTATTTTTGTTTGATTAAGTGTATGTGAAAGCTTGTGTGTTACGAATGTCACACATATTTGAATAGACGTAGTTATTGTCCATGAGAATACAAAATTGTTAATGACATCTTAAGGTAATCGAATATGGAACCTTTCACTTCAAGAAATCATAACAGTTTGATAATCAGCGTTGAACTAAGTTTTGTTGCTAAAAATCAGCATTTTTCAAGATTAACATACATTCTTTCTGAAAAGGAAATAAACATAATTGGAAATAAAAAAATTTGCATCCCTCTTTTTTTTTTTTTTTTTTTTTTTTGTGCGCTTGTAACTTGAGCTACTTGAGATCGGCTCGGTAAAAACTCAAAACAAGTCGAGTTTTAAAGAACCCTAGCCTGAGTTCAAGCCTAGTTTGGCGCTCATTTAATAATCGAGCTTTTGCCAAAACTTTATACCCAAAGCTTGATCTGACTTTTGAGACTAAACGGAAATATGACGTACATATACTTCGTGCAAGTATAACTATATATAAATGAATCGAGACTAGTGTGTTTAACAAGCCGAACTTTAGTCAAGCTATAAATCGTTTAAGCTCAGCATAAGTATGAATCGAACATGAGCTTTTAAAATTTCTCATGGGCTCGAAACAAACTCAAGTCTTAGTTCAAACTTTATACATATAGTAAACGAGCCAGGCTCGAGCTCTAGCAGGCTCGCACTCAGGTCGGCTCCCCTAATCCTTATTATGTTAGTTAGGCATGGCTTGGTTGGTGTATGACAATTTTTGACCTTAAAATACTTAAAAAAGTTTGTTTATGGAATTTTGAATTGTGTAGTGATGCAAGAAATCTTGCTTACATAACTAAGCATGTCAAGTACACAACGATATTATCACATAATGTTCTGTTGGTTGAATGTTATACTACTTTTGTGTCCTAGCTTCTGGTTAGGTTATTAAGGCTGGGTGTAGTAAGGTTTATGCGACCGAGTCCCCAGCCTATGTGGCAGACCTCCGACGCTTCCCACCCAGCTACACATCCCAGATGAATCAGTCGCTTTTACAACCTACTTGAAAGGAAGAAGGGACGAGAGTTTGTGTGTGTGGATGTTTTTAATTATTATTTTTTTAGGTTGTTTTTGGTTGTCTTTTCAGTCTTTTTGTTACACCAAGTTAATCATAAAATAGTTTCAAAGAGAAAGAACTGTGGCAGGGGAGATACTCTCCTAGTGGTCATTACTACATTTAGTCGATCTAAGTGTAATGTCGTTGAAATTTGTGATAAGAATATGGTATTCTTTAGTCAAGTTTTTTTCTTTTTCTGTTAAAACTTTTTCTATTCAGTTAGCAAGTTGATATGGTTAAGTTTGCTCTCAAAGCCATAAGTGTATGTGTACACACACATTTGGTACTTTATATATCAGCATTCACCATGTACCCTCGTTATAGTTTTTATGTATTTTCTCAATATAATACTTTTATCCTTTTAATAAATAAAAGTAAAATATTGTTTAAAAAAAATGTTATGCAAGTTGAAATTGTGATAGGAAGTATTGGCGGAATTCTGACTATGTTTGGCAAAAGTAGCAGTGAGCAGTAGCCAAAAAAACTCACAGCTTCATAAAAAAGCATTGGGAAAATGAGTTTTCCTAAAAAATAGCAAAGCCCACACCTCTCATGTCAAACGAACACATAAAAGGGTTTGTGGTCTCCCTAAAATATTGTTACAAGTGTATTTTTTTTAAATATTTTCATGTAGTAAATTTTCTTTTCTACATTTTGGTCCTTCTACTTCATACAACTTTTTTCTGACTCTCTCTATAACAAAGTGTCAAGGTCCGCCGTTGATAAGAAGCCACAAGAACATAAACAATAGCACCGCCGACTAAATAAACGACACAAAGTTAATTATATATATACTAAATGGTAAGAGGGTATGAACAGTAGCAAACCACGCATCATAAGGTAGTACGAAACAGTTGTCTTAACAGTACACTGTGCTGTCCCATGGTGTACGTTACTGTAGCAATTTTTTTTTTTTCACCGACCCAAAAAAAACAAGGTTAAGCTCACTTCTGCCGCAACGCGCAGGTTTCCAAACTCGTTAACAGTTATGTCACAAAGATTATATAGCTCACATAGATATAGGTTATGTTTGGCAACAACTTTTTTGAAACGTTTAAGAGCGATAAGCGATAAGCGACAAGCGGTAAGCATTATCTTGCTTGTTTGGCAACACCTCAACAAGCGTTTGAAACATGATTAACCGCTCCAATCTTAAATGCTTCTTGGAGAAGCAGCAAGCGACAAACGACAAGCGGTAAGCATTTACTTGTTTAACACTTTATAATTACAGTTACAGCTACGTTACCAAACACGTTTTTACTGCTACTGCTTACTGCTACTACTTACTGCTTACTGCTACTGCTTGTTGCTACTGCTACTGCTACGTGTCGCCAAACATAGCCATAAACAAGATAAAGAGAGTATTAGGCGAGTTATGTTTAATGCAAAATCAGGAGATTTGATTTGATATGATTTTGTTAAATATAAAATCATCATTCTTCCTTTTGAAAAAAAAAACAACACCCATTATGTTATTTTACAATTAAACACGCGTATTAGATTTCCATTTTGGGTGTCGAATTAATAAAGTTGAGAGATGCCCCAAGATTCATATCACCTTTCGAGTTGTAACATATTAACATCGCATCATGTTCCACTAATACAGCATATATCATGTATAAAGATTTGTATGGTTGAATTTAACTTTTATATGTTATAAAACTTTGTAATACACAAGTAATTTGAACTTACAACATATGCAGAGCTTTTACACATGTTATAGAAAGTTTGTTATCTTGTTTTAGTTTGGTTATGTTGTTACTTTCAACTTTGGTGCATGGATGCGCAAACAAGCATCAGGACAACACCAGGATGAAAACAGAAGATGAGAAGTTTTGAAAGATGCTAAATTATCATTTACCATATTTTCAATCACACAGAAAAAAAATCAACGTCCCAAACAATAAAATCTTAACATACTCGAGAGGCTAAGCAGGCGCTTTCGATAACCTAACAAACTGTTACGTTTCCTACTAAAACACTAAAAGCATATGAGCACACAATAGATATGCTTAAATGGTAAATTTACACACCCTTCACATCAAAAATTAAGGATACAACCACCTATTTTTGCCTCCTTCGTATAATAATAACCTTAGTGTGGCAAGAATATCACTTCAGACGGCAACTGCAGCTGATGGCTCGATAGTCTCAGCACATGCCAAAACCCTAACGGTTATTCATTCATTGATATTGTTTCCTAAAATGAGTCCATTGAACCACTTTTGAGCCTCTCCATCCGTGCTTGAAGCCCAGAGAGTGCTTTCTCATCCATGGGTAGGACACCACTATGAATGGGAATTGCTGTACTTACCTCATCTGTCTGATGGTCTTCGTTACTACCATTCATGTACACCATTGGTCGATTTACAGGCTCAGGGTTCCCAGCAGATCCTAACTGGATGCTCTTCATCCTTTCTCTTATTGCATCTATCCCGCTATTACTAACTGCAAATCATAAAAAATAAAAATTAGCATGTAATGAATATGTCCACTTAAATAATCTAACAAAACATGCTGTTCGAAATTAAATAAAACACTAATTTAATAAATACTTAGCATTTATGTCTAGCCATAATATTAAGTACATGCAAACTTCATGATATATCCACCAAAGCCTTCTATGGAATATCTATCGTGCTTATTAAATGGTGTGCCATACAAGTTTATACAATTTATTAGAAGAAATCCTAAATATTTATCCAACAATCAGATTTTAAACTTTTCACGGCCTAAGTATGAAGAAAGCTAAAATGTGCAGTATTAAATACTGATTACTGAATTAAAGATTGAGCAGAAATAAACCTCCAGATTGGAACCTGTCGTTCCCTTGGTCATCTATATGCTGCTGCCTAAAATCTGATTGAACAGGAATTGAACCTCCTCTAGAAGGCATAACATTACCCGACCTGTCATTCCTATGATGTTCTTCCTCTTCTTGATGGTAACCGTAATTTGAACGAACAGGGATTGGGCCTCTTGAGGCCATAACATTAACGGACCTGTCATCTTCAGCATATGAAGGTGGGGGTAGACTGAAATTCGTGGGCTCAGATTTAGTATCAACAGATTTCCCATCATTTAAAGAATTTGTATGTACAGGCGAAAGAGGTGCATATTTTGGAGATGGCAGGTTTAAGGCAGATGGTGGAGGTGTTGGCATAGGTACGCTAGATGGAGTTCTTCCCGCTGCAGCGTTCTTTTCCATCTGACGTTGAAGATGCTAAATAAATTAGATTCTGTAAAATTCTGTGGATAGTTTAAGAGAAGATGTTATACAGACCTGAGCTAAGCCATCTCTAATGTAAGTTCGAAAAGCTTCACTTGCGTTTTGAAGTTGAGAAAATATGTCAACCTGAATTACAAAAATACAGTTTTAAGTTATCACAGTGATTAACTACACTTGCTGAAATAAAACGGAACATAAACATGAGTAATGTTACTTACCTTTGGGTACAACTGAGTTATTCGGTATAGTTCATATAGACCAATACTGCATGTTTGTTTGTCCCCAATTTTCTTAAATATTGCAGCCAGTTCTTGCTGTGAACACAATACAAATGTAATTTAGAAGCAAGAAAACGTGTGCTAGAGCCTAGAGGCATCAACTTCAACCCATTTAGGTCAAACAAGTAATATAAACAGTTTATCTTAGGTCAAATCACTCTATGCAACAAACCAGGCTATTATATTTACTGGCTTTTCAATCATAATTGACACGCTAACTCATTATATATTAAAAAAATCTGAGCAACCCAACCAAGTCAAACAAGGAGAAAGAAAGAACTGACCTTCAATTGGGCATCTGCAGAATGTGCAGCAGGCATTGGATTATTGGCCATTGAATCACCCCAATGTGTTTGACCAGTAGGCCCGGTTGGTGTTAACATTCTTGCAGCAGCCAACGTCTAATATTTTTATAAGAAATACAATTAATACAAGCGCTCAACACATATTGCATGAGTTAATCACCAAAATCTACTAAAGAATGTAATACCTGAAGATTGAGATCGATGTAGGCAAGTATTATAGGTTGGGGTTCCATATCTATTGGAACCATAGAAAGATGACCTTTAATTGCAGTGCCACGAAGCTTTACAAGCTCATGTAGAACAGTTTTAACCATACGCAAAGGCTTGTCATCTGCTCCAGCTCTATAAGATGCTCATAGTAGTTGCAGAAAATTATAAAAAAAGGTAAGAATTCAAACTTACAAATAGGCAAATAGCAAACTAAGATATCAAAAAGTATTATACAAACCTCCTCCTGATTTCCTCCATCCCGAGTTCTTGCAGATATACATGAATGCTTTGGAGAATGCGATCAAGGTCAACCTCGTATATGGTACTTTGAAGAACCTTTGTAAGTTTGATCAAGCATTTCACAACCAAATCTGAAAACTTCATATTTCTTGTGGCAAAAGATTCATTTGATGGTGGAGATGGCCATCTAGAAGGGTCAAGTGGTTTTAACAGACTGATGAGTACTACAAATGACGATGTACGCTCGGCATTATCCTGTGTTGGAAGAAAAAGTCAATACAATCGACTGAAACCAATAAAAATTATATGTAGATGAGTTTTGGGGTTAAGCTCACCAATATCTTAAGCATTAACACATTTAGTGCTTTGAGAAGTTGACTGCCGTCATCCATCCTTGGGACCCTTTCATCTAAAAGCCAAAGCAAAAGCTCTGTAATTAAATTGTCAAGCGTTCTTTGGTTGACAGCATGAGCAAACCGTTTATTCTGAAATGCCTGCAATTAACAAAAGAATACAATCTTTTAGCATCAGAAACTCTACTTGAAGCACTATAACCTTAAAGCATGCTAATAAAAAAAAGCATCCCAAAGAATACGGCGAATCACCTGCATAAGTGTGTTGAGGACATATTTACAAGACCTTGAAGATGCACCCATCAGGCTAATGTCAAACGTCTTTGCAACCTGGAAAATATATATACGTAAATAAAAATTATGAAGAATAAAATTCAAGTGAATGAAATGAGACAACAACTGAAGTACCTTAGCAGCTAAACAAGACACAAGCCTGTCAGCATCTGTGATTAGATCGTCTACTAAATGGACCTCAGGGTCTTTACTTATGGCTTCAAATTCCTGGCACACCACTTTCATACCTTCCACAGACTGCAATTAAACAGCATGTGCATTCAGTAATCAATTTTAACAAACAGAATTAAACTGTAGTAGCAACAAGTAAACCGGAGAAACTAAAATATGGAAGAAAAAAATAAGCAATTACAAGGAACAACAGATACTGAAAGACTGAACAATGAGAAATAATAAACAGCTAAGGGTATTAATCCACACCTGTTCAGGAGAGCCATATGTAATGATCTCTAGAGCCTCATTCCAGTTTGTGGGGCCAATTACACCTGCAGATGGTCGTGCCATTGGATGTCTTTCCCTTTGAGGTTCTGTGGGAGTAAAAGCTAACCTAAAACCACAAATTAAGCAGCTATTTGTCAGTAAGCTGATAAGGGATAAAAGTACAAAGATAACAGAAAAAAACAGAAGGTTCATATTACCTGCTACCCACTGGTCCAGATATGGACCGTGAAACTTCTCCACTTTGCTCAGCAATGTCAGAACTATAAAGAAGTAAGAATAATTATATATTAGTAAATCAAAACAATATATAAAGAGAACTATAATGGTATAGTAAATTTGTCATTAAATGAAGTCTCTCAAACACACGCATAGCTATATTAGTAAAACTTGAACACATAAAAATAACCAACAAAATCATGCTGAAAACGAAAATCAGGGCCTGATAAAAATAATGTAATGGCAAAGAAAATGGTTACCCATTTTCCCTCACAGAACGTCTTAAAGCAGCTCTTACTTCACCTGGCTTCCCTTCCCTTCTTTTTTCCATTTCTCGGAACTAAAAAACAAAATAGGTTTAGAGAACCAAAAAGCAATGAGAAATCAACATTGTTTCTGACACACAAGAAACGCGGTCATTACTGCATTACATGTATTATTATGAACGATTATTTACTTTTTGCCAACATAGGGAAGTAGATCTAGTAACTTACTTTCCACTTAAATTTTTCATCTAGCATGCTTCTTTGTGCTTCTGTCAATTTTCCAACATTTTTCCAGATATCATCACCTACATCAAAGTTTAACGGACAACCATTACTTATATATTATAGCATGAGTACAATGTTTCATTTGTTAACATTCAGAAAGATGTAACCTTAAACTCACCTAATATCTTATAACCAGTAGCTAAACAATTTAACGCTGCTTTTCTAAGATCACCATCTCGTTCTGCTGTTAGACTTGCAACCATTGCCAGAGATCTTAGTTGTCCATTTATCTGCATAAAGGTGAAGATAGACATTAGCAACCTTCAGCTGCAAAAACATGACACTGACAGGTAGGTAGGCCAAATACCTCAGCACTGTGATTATCAAGCAAAAACCCAACAAGATCAGCACACTCGATTCTAGTCCTGTTATTTCTGGAACGGAGTCCTTCCAAAATATAGGGGAGAGTTTTTGCAGCAGAATAAGTATGTATGATTTGCTTCATTAATTCCCGCAGTTTCTCTCGCAGTTTCTCGATGTTGTGACCAGTCTGCACGAAGGGATATTAAAATCAGCGTTTAAATTTTGTTAAGTACTAGAAGAAGCAATTTCAAAACACTTGATCAGGTCGTATTCAAGTTGTGTATATCTCATACGGATCAAATAAAAAAGCTAATATTGCCATTTATATCATTTTAAAAAGATATTTACTAGGCATGAGGACCCTACAATGAACTATGAAAAAAAACACAAACATCTATCAGAAGACAAAATTTAACAAATCTAGGGTAGGAGTAACCTTCTCAACCAAACAAGGAAGAAAGATAGAAGCTTCAGATTCGTTCATGATGTAGTTCTCATTTCTTAATGTGTCAAAAAGCTCCGGTAAGAATTCCAGCACCTATAATCATGTTTCACAAAGATAATAAGCTTATTACATAAGCGCCAAAAACATATGATATGTGTAACTGCTAAAACAAGAGAATGATAACCAAAAAAAATCACCTTTAATAGGCAAGATGTGTTGGATTCACAGAATCGCAATACAAACCACTTCAACAGTATATCTAAAACTTCGATGATTTCCTTTACAGTTGTTGGAAGTGCCCTCTGAAGCATCTCGATTCCATCAACTTGCTTTTTAAAATCTGTACTCAAAAGCCGCCTGTGCAAATCCTCCCTAAAGTATCGCATCAGATCGTTCTGTTTCAAAGAAAAAACCTTAATATTAAGTTGAAATAACAATGGCACGCTATCATTAAAGTGGCACAAGATAAATGACAACCTCGAGATCCTGAACCTGCTCCAAACGCAACTCTTCAAATTTAAACCTACGAACCACAATTCGCTCTCTTTCATCCTGCAAGCAGATAGCATAATATATTCAGTTACGATAAGCTGAAATCTTTTTAAATTTTACCTAATAAGAAAATGTAAATGTAACTTTGAGGATACCTTGTTAGAGTCCTTGACATTTAGTAAAGCTTGTGACTGAATATTAATGTCCTGAACAGACATTATAGACTCTGCTTTTGACCCCTTTGCTGAAACCCCTCCTCTCTAAAAATACAAAAATGAAACAAACTGAAGATTTATTTCACAAATATGAATTAACAAAGTATAGCAGCCATATCATACCGAAGATACAGCTCTGCTTCCAGGCTTTGATCCGTATCCGTTAGGCTTTCCAATCTTTGAGGTTGTTTTCACTGTTGGCCCAGTTCCGGTAGTTCTTGTGTTGTCATGTACTTCTGGAAATGCACCATGTGACTTCAATCGTTCAAGAACAATTGCCAACGCGGGTCCTTGAATATCTCTTACATTTTTCATGACCTACAGCGAATGGAAACATAAGTTTATACTAGTTAAAAAATAAATTAAATATACATATATAATTGTGGTTTTACACACCATTTGTGGTCCACAGACTCTAACAATATCTCCGAAGCACACCTCAGCTGCTTTACGAACATCGGCAGACTTATCCTGATAACAAACAGATTACTTAACATTGCAACTGGAGTATATATTGACAACAGTATGACGCATACAGTATTTATAACTACTAATTACCGTCATAGCAACAGCGACTGGTCTCAACAATTGAATGGCATCAGGAAACTCTGCTAATCCTGTAAGTTGTTTGGACAACCAGTCAAAAAGGTCCTTGCGTCCTTCCGCACCAAGTTTAGCATCAGTCATAGAAGCAGTGATGTATGGTACCTAAAAAAAAGACCAAGAGTCATAGGTAATTACATTTGATTTACTTATACCTCTGTCAAAAAATATAAAATGAATACCAATATATCCCGTCAATAAACATAAAAAAAATTACCAGAACTTAACAATAAGAAAGGTATAGAAGAAACTGACCATCTTATCAAGATGAGTAGCAGCAACCCAAGAATCCAAAGTCGCCAGCGTACTTTCTCTCATGTGCTTTTTGTTATCACCAATGCATTTCACAATATCTGACAAAATTCCCTGAAATAACAAAACATTTAATCTGTACCTACTGGATGACCAAGCATATTAAATATTAATGTAGATAGGAATATCCAATGGACCTTGCTAGATTTCTCTATTGCAGGTCCCATAGCAGATGCAAGACCACTTATAGAGGTCAGAGTAGCCATGATTAAATTTTTGTTGCTGTCATATAACCGAGCTTTAAGAGCCCCAAACAATTCCACTGAAAATGACATAAAATGAGTGTAAGATAAGACTGGTTTTATCTGGTGCATATATCCTGCTACAACTAATCAATGCAAACTATTACCAGTTCCAGTAGGCTGAATACGCTTGTTAGCTTCTTCAACAATTTTATTAACTGCCTCAATAGATTCCAAACGCATCTGTGCATAATCAACAATGTCAAGATGACTCAAGTATGACTTCTGGTGAAATGTTCATGTATAGTTCTTATGAAAGAGTAAAAAAGACATTGATCATCACCTTCCAATCAGAACTCTCCAATCCTTTCAAGAGCTCTGGTGTTATCTTTCCACTAATATCCTCACGTGGCAAACTATCCAACCCACCACCAGAGACAGATGATACCGAATCAGATGCCTTGACAGTCTTCTTTGGTGCAGCAGCTGCACCCTGCATGAGAATATACTTCAGTAAGCTTGAACATATAATAGAAAAACAATCATGATTTTAAAGGCAATATACAAATACATACCTCAAAAGGATTTTTTTCACACTCAGCCTCTACTGCACTAAGAAGGGCAGGCTTGACATCTGACAGGAATGCTTTGATATCAGGACCAACAAATTTGTGTAATGCACCGATAAGTTTAATGGTAGCATTTCTAGTAGCAGCAGCACTTGATTGTAAACCAGTATCTTTGCAGAAATCAATTACATCCTTCAGTTTCAGATGTGCAACACCAAAGTCGTCAACTGCAGATACCATCCACAACAGTCCCTCACTAAGAACCTTTGGGTTTTTGTGCTCTTTCATTATCTTGGACATCTTAAAAAATAGAGAAAGAACATTTAATATCACTTCAGTGTCGCACATTAAAAACATTTGCTCAGGCTCATTAAAGGATTATTACTTATTAGTCAAACTTACTCTTTCAAATATAAAACCTGGGCCCACTGCTTCAGAGAAAGTGGTTAGGCATTTCATAGCTTGGGCACGGGTCTTAATATCAGCAACCCTTTCACAAATACCTGTCGCCGAGCAAAAATATACACTCAGATGTATAACAACCTCATGAAACAATGTTCTGTCTTAATAACTCATGTTTAAAGGAAGTGGCAGATTTGTAGTAAGCTTTATTACCTGCTATGCATAGTACAACACATTTCTTAGGGAACTTTGTTGCAGTTGAAGCTATATGGCTTACAACTTCGATGACTTGTTGCTGAACCTGCACATTTTTCTCACTCCAGCCAGGAATGGTGCAGAGTAAGCGGATTAGAATCTCAACCGACTGGTCAAGTTCTTGGAGTGCAATAACTTGTTCTTTGAGCGAGGTAATTGCTGCAAGACAGAGCACCGTAAATATCATTATATGTGACTTGGGGCAGAAACATATTGGTGAAAGTCGTCATCACTGTACACATAAGTTAAATATTTATAACAAACTTATCAAATTTAGTAACGGAAAAGAAAGATTATTCCCTATGTGAACATGGTTCCAAATAGATATACATTTCATTCATATTTAACATATTAGGACTGATTATAAGATACCTTCCAGTCGCTCTTTCCAAGCAGCACTCTTCAACTGGGTAATAGTATCTTCTTGAATGAGAGATCCTAGTCTGCTTTCAATCTCTTCAAGGGTCATCTCAGCTGGCTGCAAGCCATTATATTTTATTAATAAAGATACAATGTTTCGTCCAAAACTTTTATATATCACAATTACTAGTTACCGAGTGCGTTTGTGAAAAATTAACTCACCTCAACATCTTCAGGTTCAACTTTTTTGTTTTGGCTTGGCCCATCCGCTTTCTTGCCAACAGCAGTCTTCGCAGGACCAGCCGCCTTCTTGGCAGCAGGCTTGAAAACCAGTAAAGAAAATATAAATATCGAGATCAATACCAAAAAGAATAAAAAAGTTCAAAGATTCATATGTGGATGAAACATAGATTAAACTCACAGCAGCTGGAGCAGGTTTCTTCCCAGTAAGCATACTTGCTGCTGACCTTCTAACAGGACCTCCATTTGCAGCCTGGAAACATATGTCGTGTAATGTTATATTATAGTATAAACAACAAGTTTAAGAGTCACACTAAATCCCTATGTTGTCCTAATAGAGTACCATACAAGCTGTAATCTCAGAAACCACTCTTGCTATTTACTATTTACAGCAACAACAATACCCAATCCCGCCTGAGCGGGGTATGGGGGAGGTAGGATGTAGATAGTCACATATCAATACTCTTGGTATTAACTGTTTACATATAAAAGTGTATTTTCAATATCTCCTTCAAACAGTCTACGACACCTTAACACATCAAATTAATAGGTCGTATACCTAAACATCATTGTCTTAGTAAAAATAAAGATTAGAGAAACAAAAAAACAAACACACCTGTGCAGATGAAGCAGCTCCACCTAATGATGTGACTGGTGCAAAAGAAAAAAAATAAATGAGTAAATCTGACAAGTGGATGAGTGACTCTAGTTTGAGAGAAAAATATTAAAATATGCATCTTAAAACCTGAGCCTGTCACGGTTGGAGCCCCATTTCCAGAAACACCAATCATTTCTGAAAGCTTCTTTTGCCTGACATCATCAAGTTTCTCCAGTGACTTTTCCAAAGGCCTCATGCCAACCAACTAAAAAGAGAAAACAGAGAAATGATATAATGTGCAGTTAAACTTACATAAGAATATCAGCTGATACTCTAAAAAAGATATAAGGTATACCTTTGCTATTGCTGCCAAGACTGAAAATGCAGCATCTCTCACATCAGGTGTCCCGTCATTAAGACACTACAAAAACCAGAATTATAGTTTGTCTTAAAAAATTAAACAAAATATTATAAATCAAATAATTATATCATATCTGAACCCAATTCACCAACCTCCATACAAATCGGAACATAATCCTTGTGCACTTTAAGAATGACAGCCTTGTTGCTCGTTTCGATGCAATGGGTCACCCAATTTAGTGTTAGTGAACGCACAAGTGGAACTTTATTTTTAACAGCTGCTTTAATATCTGTTGTAGAAAGCATTTCGGTTTCATATTAGCGCGATAAATAAAATTAGAACAAAAGCCATAAATGGTAGTTCATACTACAGCAGCCATTAGTAAAAGACAAATGTATAATGCTATAACTGGATAAATATAAGAATATAAGATTGCTATAGCTTCTAAAAATACACATTTTAGAGGTAAACACACTACCTTCAACAATATCAGCAAGTGTCACACATCCAGCCTTGTGGATTGCTTGGAGAGTATTAGTAAGTGCTTCCGTCATAGTAGGTTTTTTCTCTTTCAATTTTTCCTATAACAAGCATTACAAGTTATACAAATGCAAGCTAAAATATAAGAAACCCCAAGAATAACAAAACATTGACAAAATGATGTGAAAAGACGATAGCTAACCAACAGTAAACCAATAAAAATATAAAAGGCGTGATAGAATGTACAAACTTACAAGTAAAACGGGAAGAATAAAGCGTGAACTTGCAGAGAAATTAGTTCTTAATCCCAGTGCAAGATTCCCAATGGCTTGTACTGCTTCAACTCCAACAGCAATATTTACATCCGTAATAAGCTGCAAAGATAGCAATTGCAGAATGCAGATTATTAGAATCAGATCCATAAAAGCATACAAGATTCGGGAATGTTAGGTAAATTTAGCTAAATATTTCTAAGCACCTTCTTAAGTGTTCGGCATATTTCTGAAAAATCTCCAGGAGCAATCCTCTTTGTTGAAGCAAGCTTAGTCAATTCAGCTACAGCTTCTTTTCGCTCAGACCACTTAGTAGCTTTCTGAAAAGTGAAAGTAAAATATATTATCATAAAACAAGATAAAGGCATGCTGACTTTTTTATTACTAGAGAGAAAGAGCACTGACCACTCCATTCCAAAACCCTGATTTCTCTAAAGGTGTTAGGATATCAACAGGGTCAACAAGTTCATATTCATCTATTTCCTGAGGAGCTGCCACACATTTTTACATCAGTAAAGATGCAACTATTAAATAGAGAGTTTACAGCAATTCAATTAAGTTGATCACGTACTCTCAGCAGCAGCTTCTTCAGAAGGGCCAGAGCCTGCAGCCTCTGCCTCAACTTCCTGTTCTGGTTCCTTGTCTTGTTCAGATCTGACAAAAAAAGAACAGGTAATTGTAACCATAACTAGTAATAACGTTTCCGTAGTAAATAATTGTTTACTAAACAATCACCATCTAACAATGCAAAACTTAATTCAAATAAATCACAAACCTTATTTTGCGAGTAGGCTTAGCAGACCCCGTGACATTGGCAAGCTCAGCCTCCAACTCTTTTTTCTTAGGGGGGAAAAAAGCTAAAAGTTAGTTTTTTATTTAATAATAATTTAAAAAAAAATAAAAAAATAAAAAATAAATAAATAATAACTCATCAACATACCATTGTATCCCTCATTTTCTCGAACAATATAGATTTAACAGGGTCTCTACCAATCCAACGACAAAGCTCAAGTGTCAGCCCTTTAGATGAAGCACGGACATTTTGATCTTGATGATCAAAGAGTTCCGGAAGCATCTTTAATAATCTCTTTGGTGGCACAATTTTTGAGCCAAATTCACTGGTTATTGAGACCAAAGACTTCAGAATTATAGAGGGCTGAGCATAAAGCAACATACAAACCATTCATAATATATATCTTTTAACAAAAAATGAATCTCAAACCTTAAGGCTTGAAACATGACATCTATGGCAGGAACAACAGCTTTAGCAACTTTGTGTTTAATTGCTTTCTCCATAGCATCCTATCAACAAACAATTTGATAAGGAATAAGGAAACATTTTAAAACAATTTTGACTACATATTTAAAGTGACACAAAGAAACTATGCACATTGCAGATGAGCAAGTTAAATTACGTAATGACAGAACTTTTATGACCCAAACAAAGAAGATTCTGTGATCATATA